>CM055128.1:89366911-89971187 GCA_029206835.1 Rana muscosa | reverse complement strand
GGTCCCTACCCTCCACCTTTTCTGGGAGCCCCACAATGCGTACATTGTTGCGTCTCAGGCGATTTTCGATCTCATCATGGCGATCAAAGGCCTGGCGTGCCTGCTGAGCAGCGACTCTCACTTCCCGGGTCATGTGTGGCATCTGATCCTCTATATCACTGACTCTACCCTCCACGCCGTGGTCCTCTCCCTGACCTTCTGTATATCATGTCTCAGGAGAATAACTTTCTCCTCCAGCCCCCCAAATCTCTCCTTCAGGGCATCCACTGAGGCAGTGCACCTGTGAACAGCATGCAGGATTTCACTGAGTGTGGGCTGGGGACTGTCCTCTGTCTGCTGGTCAAGCAAGGCTGGAACAGAACCAGGGGCTGACTCCATTTCATCATCCTCAGCTTCCAGCATGTCAGTGTGTCCCTGCTCAGCCTGCTCTGCGGGCATTGCATGACCCTGTGCAACAGTCTGCAGGGAATCTTCCGGGCCTGTCAGTTTCCTGGCATAATATAGCATGTCTCTCGTTTGGTCTGTCCCTTTAGGGGCTTTGGTGGACTTACCCCCCAGCTCCGTCTTCTTCTCCTGCCCTCGTGGAGTCCTGGGAGGCAGAGACTGAGACATCCAGGCGCCATCTTGGAAGGCCTGGGAGGCCGCAGCCGCAGCATCTCCTTTGTTTCCCCGGGTCATCATGCCGGGATTATCGAGCACCGCTGGAACCGAGGGTCTCTGGAGGTCTTTAGGCGCAGGTTGTGGCTGAATCGGGCGTTGTAGGTGGCGAGGAAAGGATCACAAATAGGATCTACAGCGGGAGCTCCGTCGAACAGGTCTGTTCACATGCCGCGTCAGGCCACGCCCCCTCATACAGCTATTTACTCTTTAACTGAATAGGGTTAAACTTTAGGGATAAGCCGAACACCCCCCTGTTCGGTTCGCACTAGAACCTGCAAACAGACCTAAAGTTCGCATGAATTTTAGAACCCTATTAAATACAATGGACTCGAACGTTCGAAATCAAAAGTGCTAATTATAAAGGCAAATATGCAAGTTATTGTCCTAAAAAGGGTTTGGGGACCCGGGTCCTGCCCCAGGGGACATGTATCAAAGCAAAAAAAAGTTTTAAAAACTGAAGTTTTTTCGGGAGCAGTGATTTTAATAACCTGGGGGGTGTAAAATATGCCTGTAAAGCAGCACTTGTTTCCCTTGCTTAGAACTGTCCCTGCACAAAATGTCATTTCTGAAGGAAAAAAAGCCATTTAAAACCACTCGTGGCTATAATGAATTGTCGGCTCCCGGCAATACAGAGAAAAGTCAATAATAAAAAAAAAAAAATGCGTGGGGGTCCCCTCAAATTCAATTACCAGGCCCTTCAGGTCTGGTATGGATATTAAGGGGAACCCTGCATCATTTTTTTTTTTTAAATGACGTGGGGTTCCCCCAAATATCCATACTAGACCCTTCAGGTCTGGTATGGATTTTAGGGGAATTCCACCCCAAATTTAAAAAAAAAATGGCGGACCTGATGGGGAACTTCCTCTTCAGTGTAAAAAAATTAATAGACACGGCCCTTCTCACGTTCCCCATCAGGTCCACTCCTGATGGGGAACGTGAGAAGGGGCGGGTCTATTCATTTTTTACATTGAAGAGGAAGTTCCCCATCAGGTCCGCTTAGCCAATGACGTAGGCGGGGTCTGAGATATGAGGGCGCCCCCGCCCCCTCGTACCTCAGACCCCGCCTACGTCGTTGGCTGAGCGGACCTGTTGGGGAACTTCCTCCACAGTGTAGGTCAGCTCAGCCAATGACGTTTCGAGTGGAGACTGCAGCGCTGGACATCGGATTGCCGCGGGACATTGGATTACATCGCTGGAATGTGTTTTTATTTTTTTATTTTTAATAAAGGACTTTTCCAAGGTGTCTGTGTGTTTTTTTTTTTACATTTTTTTTACACTTTCTTTGTGAAATGGTAGGGGTGCAATTCACATGGGGGGCCGGGATCTGGGGGTCCCCTTTGTTAAAGGGGTCTTCCAGATTCTGATAAGCCCCCCGCCCGCAGACCCCCACAACCACCGGGCAAGGGTTGTGGGGATGAGGCCCTTGTCCCCATCAACATGGGGACATCCTCCCCATGTTGAGAGCATGTGGCCTGGTACAGTTCAGGAGGGGGGGCGCTCTCTCATCCCCCCTCTTTTCCTGCGGCCTGCCAGGTTGCGTGCTCAGATAAAGGGTCTGGTATGGATTTTTGGGGGAACTCCACGCCATTTTTTTTTTAAATTTGGGGTGGAGTTCCCCTTAAAATCCATACCAGACCTGAGGGGTCTTGTATGGATATTTGGGGGGAACCCCACGTCATTTTTTTTTTATTTGACGCAGGGTTCCCCTTAATATCCATACCAGATCTGAAGGGCCTGGTAATTGAATTTGGGGGGACCCCCACGCATTTTTTTTTTTTATCAATGACTTTTCTCAGGAATTGCCGGGAGCCGACAATTTATTAATAGCCGCGAGTGAGTTTTAAATTACTTTTTTTCCTTCAGAAATTACATTTTGTGCAGGGACAGTTCTAAGCAAGGGAAACAAGCGCTGGTTTACAGGCATACTATACCCCACCCCCCAGGTACGAAATTTAAAGGAATATTTCACTTTTATTGTTTCATTTTAAGCATTATTAAAATCACTGCTCCCAAAAAAACTGACATTTTTTTTGAAAAAAATTGCATTCATACATGTCCCCTGGGGCAGGACCCGGGTCCCCGAACACTTTTTATGACAATAACTTGCATATAAGCCTTTAAAATGAGCACTTTAGATTTCTCCCATAGACTTTTACAGGGTGTTACGCGGCTTTTCGAATTTGCCGCAAACACCCCAAATTGTTCGCTGTTCGGCGAACATGCGAACAGGCAATGTTCGAGTCGAACATGAGTTTGACTCGAACTCGAAGCTCATCCCTATTCAACTTCATGAGCACACAGCAAGGATATGTAACATTCCATAAAACAGGGTTTTAACTCATTGCTCTGTACCAGTTCTCTGACTGCAGCTTCCAGACCAATGAAGGTTTCAGCGGGGTCTCCATTATCCCTTAGCTCTAGAGCAGCCGTCACTAAATGGCGGCCCGCGGTCCGAGTCCGGACCGAGTGACGCTTCTGCCCGGACCGCCAGTATAATTAGAATAGTCAGCAAGCGTTGGTTTGCTGGGACCGCGGGTTTCCCCAGCAACCAGTGACGCTGCGTGCGTCCGCCCCCTGCTCCTCACCACAGGTCTCGGAGTTGACAGAAGACCAGCTCGCACTCATGGGTCGCGAGTAGGGGCGTGACGTCAAATGCGTGCCCGCCCCCTGCTGCTCGTGGTTCCCGGGTCCACTCCTTGCTCTCCTTGCGAGTAGGGGTGTGACGTCACGTGCGTGCCCCGCCCCCCTGCTGCTCGCGGTTCCCGGGTCCACTTCTGCCTCTCCTTGCGAGTAGGGGTGTGACGTCACGTCTGCGCCCCGCCCCCCTGCTACTTGTGGTTCCCGGGTCCTGGCTCTCCTTATTTCACAGCTTCCGCCCCTTTGGTATTTCACTTGTGCCCTCCTGCATTCAAGATATGTGGGCCACATGGTAATTGGTGATCACTAATGGGCATATTTTTATTGTGCACACTGCTGGGCATATGTTGTTAAAGGTCACGCTGATGGGCACCCTTTTTTATGTTAAGGGGCACTCTGATGGACACATTTTATTTTAAGGGGCATGCTGATGGGTATATTTTTAATGTGCACACTGATAGGCATATTTTGTTATTGGGCACACTGATGGACACATTTATTTTGTTGTGCCCATCAGAGTGCCCCTTAACATAAAATGTGCCCATCAGCGTGCACATTAAAAATATACCCATCAGCGTGCCCCATAAAAAAAAATGTGTCCATCAGAGTGCCCCTTAACATAAAAGGTGCCCATCAGCGTGACCCTTATTTTATGTTAAGGGGCACTCTGATGGGCATATTTTATTTTAAGAGCAACACTGATGGGCACATTTTGTATTAGTGGCACTCTGATGGGCAGATTTTATGCTAAGGGGCACGTTTTGTTGTGCCCATCAGAGTGCCCCTTAATATATAATGTGCCCATCAGGGTGCCCCTTAACATAAAGTTTGCCCATCAGAGTGTCCCTTAATATAAAATGTGCCCATGGGCACATTTTATGTTAAGGGGCACGCTGTTGGACATATTTTCTGTTAAGGGTCACTCTGATGGGCAAATTTTATGTTAAGGGGCACTCTGATGGGCAAATTTTATGTTAAGGGTCACTCTGATGGGTAGAGTTTTATGTTAAGGGACACACTGTTGGACATATTTTATGTTAAGGGGCACTCTGATGTGCAAATTTTATGTTAGGGGGCACGTTGTTGGACATATTTTATGTTAAGGGGCACGTTGTTGGACATATTTTATGTTAAGGGGTACTCTGATAGGCAAATTTTATGTTAAGGGAGACTCTGATGGGCAAATTTTATGTTAAGGGGCACGCTGTTGGACATATTTTATGTTAAGGGGCACTCTGATGGGCAAATTTTATGTTAAGGGGCACGTTTTGTTGTGCCCATCAGAGTGCCCCTTAATATAAATTGTGCCCATCAGGCTGCCCCTTAACATAAAATTTGCCCATTAGAGTGTCCCTTAATATAAAATTTTATGTTAAGGGGCACGCTGATGGGCACATTTTATGTTAAGGGGGACTCTGATGGAGACATCTGATGTAAGGAGGCACTTTGACGGGATGCCTGATGTAAATGAGCGCTGTGATGGGGACCCCTGATGTAAAGGGGCACTGTGATGGGGACACCTGATGTAAATGAGCGCTGTGATGGGGACCCCTGATGTAAAGGGGCACTGTGATGGGGACACCTAATGTAAATTAGCGCGGTGATGGGGACACCTAATGTAAAAAAAAGCTGTGATGGGGACCCCTGATGTAAAGGGGCACTGTAATGGGGACACCTGATGTAAATTAGCGCGGTGATGGGGACCCCTAATTTAAAGGGGTGCTGTGATGGGGACACCTGATGTAAAGAGGCACTGTGATGGGGACACCTGATTTAAAGGGGCGCTGTGATGGGGACACCTGATGTAAAGGGGCGCTGTGATGGGGACACCTGATGTAAAGGGGCACTGTGATGGGGACACCTGATGTAAAGGGGCACTGTGATGGGGACACCTGATGTAAAGGGGCACTGTGATAGGGACACCTGATGTAAAGGGGCACTGTGATGGAGACACCTGATGTAAAGGGGCATTGTGATGGGGACACCTGATGTAAATGAGCACTGTGATGGGGACCCCTTATGTAAAGGGGAACTGTGATGGGGACACCTGATGTAAATTAGCACGGTTATAGGGACCCCTGATTTAAAGGGGCACTGTGATTGGGACACCTGATGTAAAGGGGCACTGTGATGGGGACACCTGATTTAAAGGGGCGCTGTGATGGGGACACCTGATGGGGCACTGTGATGGGTACACCTGATTTAAAGGGGCACTGTGATGGGGACACCTGATGTAAAGGGGCACTGTGATGGGGACACCTGATGTAAAGGAGCACTGTGATGGGGACCCCTGATGTAAAGGAGCACTGTGATGGGGATACCTGATTTAAAAGAGCGCTGTGATGGGGACACCTGTGACTACAATCTTTCTGAGTCATATCACAGACTTGAGATTCGGACCTCGGCCCAAAGAAAATTTTGGCGACCGGACCTCCTTGAATTTTAATTCAGTACCCCTGCTCTAGAGTCTCACACAGAAACAGCTTATGCCGCATACACACGGTCGGACTTTCCAACGGGAAAACTTCCATCGGAATTTCCGACAGAAAAAATAGAGAACCTGCTCTCTATCTAAGTCTGTCGGAAATTCCGACCGTGTGTGCGCGGCATTAGGTGAGGTATTCTTTGAACAAAATAGCTTCTTACAGGCACTAAGGCTGGCCATACATGATTCGTTTTTTTCATTCAGCAAACAAGGTGGATGGAGGAATTCCCCCACTGGGACAATGTATTCTGACGGTGGATCCCACCACTGTCAAAATGCACTGATCAGTGACTGCAGCTGATTGGCAGTTAATAAACGTCCAAAAATGTTCTAACACATCCCCGCGGTAGAAGTCAAATTAAATATCAACTTCTGTCAAGTATGGAGGGCCATACACTGATCTAAAATTGTCCAGTCCCTGCTGGACTGGCTGAATTTCAATCATTGTATGGTCAGCTTTGCTCCATTAAGGGTGTGGGTTCTGCACAGGCAGGGCCACTAATAAGGGGGTACCACCGTTCCACCAGTACAGGGTCCGCGCCCCATCAGTTTAACACAGGGGCTCAGACAGCTGACAAGGAGATGGAAGGGGAATCTGGAAAGGAGGGGGTGATCGGTGCAGCATTTACGGGAACCAATCTCCCGCAGTTCCCCCTGCAGCAGCAAAAATCTGGCTTCTCCTCCTCTGCCGTTCAGCTGCTGAAGTAGAAAACTACAGGAGATCGGTTACTGTAAATGCCAACCCGATCACCCTCTCCTCTCCAGGTTTCCCTTTCTTCTGCTTTTCAGCCACCCAGGCTCCTCTTTATGACCCAATGGTCCCCCCTACGCAGTGTTGCCAGCTTCCTCTCCCTCCCACTAGCTTTAAGCTGCTGCAGGGTGTGATTACAGGGAATAGGCTCACCCCTCTTTTCCAGGATTCTCGTCTCTTTGCTGCCCAGGCCCCTCTCTGTGCCCTTCCCACAGCACTTCCGGCTTCCCTCCTCTTCCTCCAACGGGCTGCTGCACACAGGGGGATGTTTCAGTATGGAGAGCGGGGGAAGGTGTCGGTAAATATGTCATATTTACCGGACCATTCCTTTTCTGAATGAACACAGTGGGGTTGATTTACTAAAGTCAAATAGACTGTGCGCTTTGCAAGAGCAGTTGATTCAGTACTTAGTAAATGAGCAGAAGCTCTGCTGACTTCCATTATCTAATCATGTGCAAGCAAAAATGCTGTTTTTTCATTATTCCTTGCACATGAGTGGGTATTCTTTGCAAAGTGAAGCTTTACCTCATTTACTAAACTCTGGAGAAACTGCACTTGCAGAGTGCAACTGCACTTTGCAAAGTGCACAGTCTATTTGCCTTTAGTAAATCATCCCCAGTGTGTTCATTCATAAATGAAGCATAGTAAACTGTGTTAACAAAACATAAAAGTCTTAAAGTAGGGTTTAGGGAACACATTCCTATATAGCTACCTATATGGTGTCAGGTTCAACGTGATATTAGCACTGTTGTAAGCATTATTTTACAGTATATGTTACGTTATCAAAGAGTAATACAATAAGTAGTACATATGGTTATGTTTGGTTATGTTTGAAGGTCATTGATGGACCCGTTTGCTAGTCTGAAAGTGTAAAAAGCATTTACTGGTGCGAATGATTTATGTACACTTTGCAAGGGAATTTATCCAGATAAAATTTTACTTTGCAAAGTAAAGTTGCACTTTGCAAAGAATACCCAATCAGGCACATTTTTGCTGGTTTATAATTGGATGATGGAAGTCAGCAGAGCTTCACCTCCTTTGCTAAGCTCTCGGGAAAATTCCCTTGCAAAGTCCAACTTCCCTTGCAAAAAGAACATCCTATTTGCCTTTAGTAAATTAACCCCTTTGAGTCTCTTATTTTAGCAAAGTATCTGAGCAGCAAATCTTTCAAAACTAGTCACAGTTGTTTCAATCTAATTTGGCAATCTCTCTGATGGATTAAGGCTCCACTAGAGTTACCTACATCTTCATAACGCAAGGGCTACCTAAACAATCTATTCAATTTGTATCAATATATATTGAATTCGCTGAATCCTCACATTCTTCACAGTTGCTGGTAAATCTAAGCTGATTGTAAAGAGATTATAACGCCCCTGGCCAACTTTGGATATATATTTCCCTCACAGCTTCTCCTTTTTCACTCTCTCCAGTACCTTTGTTTTTATGATGAGGACCAGCTACTGCTACAGTTCAGCATGGATTTTCTGCAAAAAAAAACTACTATTTGCCCTAACAGTAATCTAAGCCTTAAAGGGTACCTCCACTTTTCTGGGAATAAAAATGCAAAAAAAATATACAATTGCTACACAAGACCTATTATAATTGAATGTTATTTAAAAATTACGTTTCCTACAATTTCAGACCCTGTAATCTTCCTCATTAGAACTCCGCAAGTGCATCTGCTGATTGATAATGAAAAAAGTCGCACACATTTTCCTTCATTGCAACAAAAAGTTGGAATCTGCAACAGTTTTGATCACCCAGAAGGGAATGTTTTTTCTAAACAAAAGTGGAGTTACTCTTTAAGCTGTCCTTAAAATGTAACTAAACTCTCTCAATGAACATCAACTATTTTAATCCTTATGCTCCTAGCATTAGTAAATAGATAGGAAAACATAATATATTTATTTGTTTTTAAAAAAAAAATTTCAGTTGCTAGAAATGCTAGAGGGGGTTTTTTTACAAAGTGGTTTCTCAACAAAATAAAGCATGCGCCGGAGTTAGAAAGGGCACTCTGTGCCGTTTCTAGCTCGGGTCATGCCGTGAGTGGCGGCTTCAGCGTGCATGCGCGGAAGTGACGTCAAACGACTCCAGCCAGTCACAGAGCCGGAGTTCGCGGCCCCGGAAAGAAGAGGGGTGAAGAATGGACGCTCGCTGCTAGCGAGGAAGACGGGGACATCGCCGGCTTCTCCTGCAGGTAAGTGTCACATAATGGGCTACTATACGATGCATAGTAGCCCATTATGCTTTACCTTTGCAGGGAAACAAAGAGGAAGTAAAACCCATCAGGGTTTACTTCCTCTTTAAAAATGAATTAAATAGCGTCTTCAGTTTGTGGTTTTCAGATACAGTTAAGTTCCGTTCCTGGTATGTAAGTGTAATAGTCTCAAAGCTACACTGCCTTGAAGAAGCAATCATACCACTTGACATTTTCCACATTTTGTCATGTTACAACCAAAAATGGAAATGTATTTTATTGGAATGTTATGTGATAGACCAGTCGGCAGCACCCCCGCAACACCGGCACTTACCCCATCGGTTGCAGGAGGGCAGGTTCCTATGGGCGGGTTGGGGGCTCCTACGAGCGACAGGTTGCGGACTCCTATGGGGGGCAGGCAGCGGCTCCTGCGTCCTCTCTGCATCACAGCTGCTTCCACCGTGCGGCTCCTCCCTCCTCCTCCTAGGCGTCCAATAGGATCGCTGGTCCTTTCAGCCAATCGGGTGACCGGTGTCAAAACCAGCTTCCTGATTGGCCGGGAGGAGGATCAGTGAATATTGATTCACTGTTGTAACACACCTGGGTGGGCTCAGAGCGCACACTCTGCGACCCAAGCCCACCCTATATTGATGCCTATTAGAGCTTCTGGCTTTAATCGGTGCTTCAAAGCTTGGGATATTTTTTATAACCTAACTCTGCTTTAAACTTCTCCACGACTTTATTCCTGATCTGTCTGGTGTGTTCCTTGGCCTTCATGATGCCGTTTGTTCACTAAGGTTCTCTACCAAACTTCTGAGGGCTTCACAGAACAGCTGTATTTATACTGAGATTAAATTACACACAGGTGGACTCTATTTATAAATTAGATGACTTCTAAAAGCAATAGGTTCCATTTGATTTTAGGTAGGGGGATCCGAGTAAAGGAGTCTGAATACAAATGCATGGCACACTTTTCATGTATTTATTTGTAAAGAAAAATGAAAACCATTTATCATTTTCCTTCTACTTCACAATTATGTGCCACTTTGTGTTGGTCTATCACATAAAATCCCAATAAAATACATTTACGTTTTTGGTTGTAACATCACAAAATGTGGAAAATTTCAAGGGATATGAATTCCTTTTCAAGGCACTGTATATACTTTATCTGCAGTAAGAAATTTAACCCGTCAAATGACGGCTACAGCCCGGGGTTACTTTGCCGGGGGGGGCCTCTATTGGCTTCCCGCGCGCCCCCTGTGGTGCGTGGGTGGCGTTCTCTGTGATTGCCGAGTGCGAAGGATTCACAATCCCAGCGGCCCTTTACCACGTGATCAGCTGTGTCCAATGACAGCTGATCACAGATGTCAACACAAGCAAGTTATCAGTTTTTTTCAGTCCAAACAGTGCCCACCAGTGTTGCCAATCAGTGCTCATCATTGCTGCTGATCAGTGTCCATCAGTGTCACCTATCAGTGCTGCCAATCAGTGGCACCTATCAGTACAGCCTCATCAGTGCCTCCTCATCAGTGCCCACCAGTGCCGCCTCATCAGTGCCCATCAGTGTAGCCTATCAGTCCCCGTCAGTGCAGCCTCATCAGTGCACATCAATGAAGGAGAAAATTACCTGTTTGCAAAATTTTATAACAAACTATGAAAATATATATACATTTTTTTTCAAAATGTTCTGTCTTTTTTGTTTGTTTAGCAAAAAAAAAAAAAAAACTCAGTGGTGATCAAGTACCACCAAAATGTGTGTGAAAAAAAATATATAAGTTTTGGGTACAGTGTTGGGTACAGTGTTGCATGACTGCGCAATTGTCATTCAAAGTGTGACAGTGCTGAAAGCTGAAAATTGGCCTGGGCAGGGAGGGCGTAAAAGCGCCAAGTAGGCAAGTGGTTAAGAAACTGCTGCCTCTAATTGCTAGACTTGGAGTGAAATTTGGTGATGCCACAACTGTGCTGCTCACAGTTTTCCTTGTTGGGGGCTTTGACATAAGAAAGCAAAGTCATACATACATAGCCATAGTGCAGAACAAAACATGGAAAGTCAGTAACAGGGAAAAGACCAGCTGAATGGAGACCACAGGCAATACTGGTGATTAGCTCTTTGTCCTCTGTCTGATTTTTTTTGGGGCACAGCTTCCAGAGTTCAGTTCCTTTATCCCAAAGTCCTACACAGCCAATACAGACTGGCTTAGGGTGATGGAGCGACCAGGGTGTAATATTTTTAAATATAGCATGTTGTTTAACAGCAGTAAGTTATTAATGTGTATAATAAAATGTTCTAGACTGTCGCTCTGCCCGCCAGTGCAATTAAACCAGGCACTCCTTGTATCTTTCCCTTCATATTTTTCTTGCATTCTTGTTGGGGGAATATTATACTGGGTGTTCACCAGTGGCGGCCCGTCCATTAGGGGTGCCGCTCCCCCATCCATTCGTCCGGCCCTCTAATCTACATGCGGGGCGCCGGACGCATGGATTCCAATGTTTTTTTTTTGAAGCACGTGATTAGAGCTCTAATAGGCTTAAAAAAAGGTGGGCTCGGGGCGCAGAGCCCACCCAGTTGTGCACCAATAGCAAATTAATATTTGCTATTGTTACACTGATTTTCCTCCCAGCCAATCAGGAAGCGGATCTTGAGAAAGGAGAAGCAATCATATTGGCCTAGGAGGAAGAGGGGGGAGACGCACGGGTGCCGTGAGGAGACGCACGGCAACCATGAAGAGATGCACGAGAAGCCATAGCCACAGAATATTGGCATGCATTAAAAAGGGGATCAACTCCGGGGATAAAATGATAATTCTCCCGCTCTACAAGACTCAGGTCCGGCCACACCTAGAGTATGCTGTCCAGTCCTGGGCACCAGTCCTCAGCAAGGATGTACTGTAATTGGAGCGAGTACAAAGAAGGGCAACAGAGCTAATAAAGGGACTGGAGGATATTAGTTATGAGGAAAGGTTGCGAGCACTGAACTTATTCTCTCTGTAGAAGAGACACTTGATAGGGGATATGATTTCAATTTACAAATAGCATACTGGTGACCCCACAATAGGGATTAAACTTTTTTGCGGAAGGGAGTATAACAAGACACGTGGTCACTCATTAAAATTAGAAGAAAAGAGGTTTAACCTTAAACTTCTTTGCGGTAAGAGCGGCAAGGATGTGGAATTTCCTTCCACAGGTGGTGGTCTCATCGGGGAGCATCGATAGTTTCAAAAAACTATTAGATAAGCACCTGAACGACCACAACATACAGGGATATACAAGGTAATACTGACATATAATCACACACATAGGTTGGACTTGATGGACTTGTGTCTTTTTTCAACCTCACCTACTATGTAACTATGTAACTGTCACCCAGAGGAAAGCGTTTCCCCGCTTGATGGGGTAGGTGCGGGTCCGGCCGACCGACCAAACTAATGACCGACCCGCCGGGGGGGGGGGATTGTTCATGGGTGAGGCGACTGACCGGCGGAGGGGGGTGTGGCATTCTCAGTGTTCTGATAAGAAAAGTCGCAGAAGTATTTAAGCCTTGGGGAGTATCTAACCAAAAAAGAATTATATTTTGCAGGGGGTGCTAAAAATCTAGCTTGTACCTCAGTGCAAGAAAAACAGTGAGCCAATCACACAAGTAGGAAATTACATTTCTGGGGACATTCTGTACACCAATGGTGTATAAAATGCCTCTAGTTTGCCATTGTGCATCGACTACAGAAAATGACAGCACTGCAGATTGAAAAGAAAAGGTCCTTTATCATAACATTAAATTACATGGTTGCGTTGCAATTGTATATGCTTTTTTAATATATATTTTCCACAACAGTGGAGTTACCCTTTAAGTATTTGGAATAATGATGATCTAGTATCTAGGATCTAGTGTATACATATACAAGTATCACTGTCATATAAAAAGTATGGTAACAGCCAGAGATTGCTATAATATTCTTGTGTTCTTGAAAACTCAGCATGATTCACATATAACACAAGAAAAGGAAAAGCATGGCAGGTGATACACCAGAAGTGTATTATAATTATTTTTTAATATGTTATGGAACACTCTGAACACCTCTGTGTCACCATGCCTTGCCTGGTACAAAAACATCACCTCATAAAATGGCAGATTACTTCTTCCTTCCTACTTACTGCTAACTGAAAATTCAGATTATAATCTATTCCACACAGGTCACTAATCTGTACTAATTTTATTATTTTATGTTAGCAGTTCACACTGCAGTAGAGGCCTTTATACTGTTTAAAGCGGAGGTTCAGGCAAAATAACATCCATATACAAGCACACTCCTTAAAGAACGAACATGTACATTAGCCACTTTTTTTTTTTTTTTTATGTAGTACATACCGTACTAATGTCATTTCCAATTTCGTCTTCCGGGTACTCACTCCCGCGGGAGTAGGCGTTTCTATTCACCCGCAATGCAATCTGGGAGTTCGCCCAGATGTGACATGTCCTGCAGAAAAAGTTCCCCGGCGGATAAGGTTCCCCCCCTGTACTGCGCATGCGCGGCACGAACCTCAACGGAGTTTCCGAAAGTAGCCGAACAGGAAGAGCTGCGAGTCGGCTCTACACAGCGCCTGCGCAGTCAGCTCTACATGACTCCTAGTCATTGCGCAGGCGCCGTGTAGAGCTAACTCGCAGCTCTACATGTTCGGCTACTTTCGGAAACTCCGTTGAGGTTCGTGCCGCGCATGCGCAGTACAGGGGGGGGGGAACCTTATCCGCCGGGGAACTTTTTCTGCATTACACCGTCCACCACCAGGAAGTCAGTGCTTGTGGGCTTCAAAATGCCCACAAGCAAAATGGAAAATTCAGACGGCTGATTTTAAAAGTGCATCTTTTGCCAGAAAAAAGACAGGGGAGGTTTAAAGTCACCAAACACGTGAGTACTAATTGGTGATCTACAAATACTTTGCATGCAAGCGAAAAAAAAAAAAAAAATGCCGCGGAACCTCCGCTTTAAAGATAGCCAATCAAAGACACACACTAATGCCGCGTACACACGATCGGAGTTTCCGACAACAAATGTTCGATGTGAGCTTTTGGACGGATATTCCAACCGTGTGTAGGCTCCATCGGACATTTGCTGTCGGAATTTCCGACAACAAATGTTTGAGAGCAGGTTCTCAATTTTTCACAACAAAAGTTCTTGTCGGAAATTCCGATCGTGTGTATCCAATTCTGACACACAAAAATTCTATGCATGCTCAGAATCAATTTGACGCATGCTCGGAAGCATTGTACTTCATTTTTCTCGGTCCGTCGTAGTGTTGTACGTCACCGCGTTCTTGACGTTCGGAATTTCCAAGCAACATTTGTCCAAGCAACACGGTTTTGTTGTCGGAAATTCCGATCGTGTGTACGTGGCATTACAGTACATTGTCATAGATTTTGTTTGATCTTAGAGCACTGAACACACTTTAAAAGAGTTCATTATGAACACTCTGAACCTATAAATGATGGTGTTTTGTAAAAGGAGTATGTTGGTTCTTCCTATACCTAATTTTGATCAATGTTTTTAAAGAAAAATTTAAAAAAGATACACAGTGTATGCATAACCCCCAACATTTTGAGATGGGAGTGAGGGACACCTACTAGCAAACGTATGTAGGCATAGGACACACCTCCTGCCACACCTTCTTAAAGGAGAATTACCAAAAATAAAGGTTAATTAAATCCACAAGGGTTTTTTTTTTACCACTACTATTCCCTTATATTGGCTTTTAAAATTTACAAATGCAGCAATTTAGAATTTTGGATGAAAGGTTTAGCACTGGGAAACACTTTTTATAAGATAAAAAGTGCATTTTGTATACAACTGCATAGATCAGACCAAAATGAGGGACAAATGAGGGGGTAAGAGGGGCAGAGGGACATTCCCTCAAAATCAGGGACAGTTGGGAGCTATGAGTGTATGTAATGGTCGAAGACTTTCCTGGTAATACTTTCTGCATGGAGTTTGCTGCATACAAAAAAGGGGGAAAGGATTTTGGGGACATGAAGTCCTCCAAAGAAAGAATTCTTCAAGAAGGCACTAGTAATTATATAAAGAGAGAAAATACTGCGCTAATCTAAAATAGTGAATAAAAATAAAGCTGCTACATAAAATGTGACTAAAATTAATAAACATGGAATGAAGATGTAGCGCTAAGTGAAGAAATGAAGCCCAATAATTTGCGCCTCCAATCAAACCAAAGTGATAAATAATATCAATATAATGAGTCCATACAGTGTCCATAGAAAATTTTCGTTGTGAAGAAAGAACATGTAGCACTGAAGGGTCATCACATAACTCTTGTAGAAAAAGAGAGGTAGAATACTCTTACCGGAACGTTAGACCTGTGGTTTAGGCAGGTCAAATAGGCATACGAAATCCCAGTGGCACTCCTCATCAGTTAGTCTGGAAACTGGATCAGATGGGTCCCCAATATGTCCGGTAGGCTCCCCGACTTGACAGCAGACTCTGGGTTTCACACCGATCCAGGTGGTCCTCCGATGGAACTGGAACCGCCACTCATCAAGTAGACTCTTTACCACAGTGAATATTAGTAACCAATGGCCAAAGGAAGCTATTACTTGATCAACCACCCATGTGAGGAGAAAAGAAGGGAAGGAATGCTCCAATGGTGCAGGTCAATGAGGGTTTATTCAACCAACATAAAAGTGATCACAAACAATAAAAACATTTAAAAAGGGGCAGTGAATGAGGTAGTGTACCAAGACTAGTAATTATATAAACTTTAATGGTAAACCGTTATTAGATGGTATAAATAATGTAATGAGGGGGCGCATGCGTGGCACGATGCTGGACGGACGCTTCTGAGCTGAGCTCCGTCTGACCAGGTCTGCCAGGCAGGATTCCCGGGGCTATTCGTGCACCAAACTCGACCTGAAATCACCCAACACCCCCGCGGGACATCCAGGTACATGCCATCCGGGAAAAAAGGACGGAAAACTCGCTCCCAGCACTCGCTGACCAACTTTATTTTGGGGATAGAGCAACAGCTATTCTTCCCCTTGACACAAGTTGCACTTTCTGGTGGACAACAATGTACACCTAGGTACATCCTGGGTTTCTTCCTTTTTCTTTTTTTTTTTACTCTTTCCCAGTTTTTTCCAGATTTTTGTTTTGTATTTTGTCCATGTTTAAGAACACTACTTCAAAATTTTGAGAGGTTTAACATCTCCTGCTGAGGTCTGCATAAACATTTTCCAAGTCCTGGAAATTCCTTTGATATTGATGATATCGGATACTTTGGTTGTTATCCTCTCAAGATTTGAGAGCCATATCCACCTGTGACCCTCTGCATTTCACTGCATGCTTATGATGCTCGCTTTCTGGTAAGCAGATAGTGAGCACGTTTTGTTTTTGTGGTGGTGTGTTACCTGTTCACACTGAAGTCTTTGGTGGTGGAGTTCTTCAATTTCCTGCATCCATCTTTTTTGTTATGAAATATATGGACTGATTTTCACATTGAAGCGCTGCATTTTTGGTTTTATATTTTTGAGTTTGCTTCTTTCACAGACTGTGCATGCTGCTTTATACATTTATTTACTTTTTTTGATAGCGCAAATATTGGTTCACCCTGTACAATAATAAGGGTTACCAGAAAAACTCCACTCAATTTAAGATTAGCCTCTATGCCGATGAAGCCCTTCTATTCTTGACTGACCCAATTACCTCCATACCCAACCTCCTTTATGAACTAAAATCTTTCCACGCACTATCAGGCCTATTCATTAACACAAGCAAAAGCTCTGCTTTACTTATAAACTACCCACCGATCATGCAAACCACCCTTCAAAACAGTTTTAATTTTATATGGCCCTCTAGTTCATTCAAATATTTAGGAGTTTTCATTACCCCCTCCCACACACTACTATACAGGTCCTTCTCAAAAAATTAGCATATTGTGATAAAGTTCATTATTTTCTGTAATGTACTGATAAACATTAGACTTTCATATATTTTAGATTCGTTAAACACAACTTGAAGTAGTTCAAGCCTTTTCTTGTTTTAATATTGATGATTTTGGCATACAGCTCATGACAACCCAAAATTCCTATCTCAAAAAATTAGCATATCATGAAAAGGTTCTCTAAACGAGCCATTAACCTAATCATCTGAATCAACTAATTAACTCTAAACACCTGCAAAAGATTCCTGAGGCTTTTAAAAACTCCCAGCCTGGTTCATTACTCAAAACCGCAATCATGGGTAAGACTGCCGACCTGACTGCTGTCCAGAAGGCCATCATTGACACCCTCAAGCAAGAGGGTAAGACACAGAAAGAAATTTCTGAACGAATAGGCTGTTCCCAGAGTGCTGTATCAAGGCACCTCAGTGGGAAGTCTGTGGGAAGGAAAAAGTGTGGCAGAAAACGCTGCACAATGAGAAGAGGTGACCGGACCCTGAAGAAGATTGTGGAGAAGGACCGATTCCAGACCTTGGAGGACCTGCGGAAGCAGTGGACTGAGTCTGGAGTAGAAACATCCAGAGCCACTGTGAACAGGCATGTGCAGGAAATGGGCTACAGGTGCCGCATTCCCCAGGTCAAGCCACTTTTGAACCAGAAACAGCGGCAGAAGCGCCTGACCTGGGCTACAGAGAAGCAGCACTGGACTGTTGCTCAGTGGTCCAAAGTACATTCAGAAATCAAGGTGCCAGAGTCTGGAGGAAGACTGGGGAGAGGGAAATGCCAAAATGCCTGAAGTCCAGTGTCAAGTACCCACAGTCAGTGATGGTCTGGGGTGCCATGTCAGCTGCTGGTGTTGGTCCACTGTGTTTTATCAAGGGCAGGGTCAATGCAGCTAGCTATCAGGAGATTTTGGAGCACTTCATGCTTCCATCTGCTGAAAAGCTTTATGGAGATGAAGATTTCATTTTTCAGCACGACCTGGCACCTGCTCACAGTGCCAAAACCACTGGTAAATGGTTTACTGACCATGGTATTACTGTGCTCAATTGGCCTGCCAACTCTCCTGACCTGAACCCCATAGAGAATCTGTGGGATATTGGGAAGAGAAAGTTGAGAGACGCAAGACCCAACACTCTGGATGAGCTTAAGGCCGCTATCGAAGCATCCTGGGCCTCCATAACACCTCAGCAGTGCCACAGGCTGGTTGCCTCCATGCCACGCCGCATTGAAGCAGTCATTTCTGCAAAAGGATTCCCTACCAAGTATTGAGTGCATAACTGAACATAATTATTTGAAGGTTGACTTTTTTTGTATTAAAAACACTTTTCTTTTATTGGTCGGATGAAATATGCTAATTTTTTGAGATAGGATTTTTGGGTTTTCATGAGCTGTATGCCAAAATCATCAATATTAAAACAAGAAAAGGCTTGAACTACTTCAGTTGTGTGTAATGAATCTAAAATATATGAAAGTCTAATGTTTATCAGTACATTACAGAAAATAATGAACTTTATCACAATATGCTAATTTTTTGAGAAGGACCTGTATAAAGCAAATTATATCCCTCTCTTTTCCCACATAAGCTCATTACTTAAATCATGGTCCAACCACCATATCTCCTTCTTGGGCAGGATATGTGCGTTTAAAATGTCTATCCTCCCCAAACTCCTCTATTACTTTAGAACGCTCCCCATAAATGTACCCAAATCCAGAATAGAAGCCCTCCAAAGGGAAATTAATAAATTTATCTGGAATAATAAAAAACCCAGATGCAGCTATACGCTCATGTATAACACACAAAACAAAGGTGGTATGGGCCTCCCACACCTCTGGCTCTATTATTTAGCAGCCAGACTCTCACACATGGCCCAATTGCATTCCTCTACTACACACATCCCATGGCTGACCTTCGAATCCACTTCTATCTCCCCTTTATCATTAAAAGGCATCTTATGGTCCAACATAACACCATACTGCTCTCTACTAAAGAAGAACATGATAGTGGCCCACTCTATACAACTGTGGAACAAAATCAAAGACTCTTATATTTTAACCTCAGTCACCCCTCCTTTGGCTACATTCCTTGGTGATCCCAGGTTTGTCCCCGCATTCCCGGACTACAGTCACTTTCATCACTGGATTCAACTCAAATTAACCACCCTCAAATCATTAGTGATAAATCTGAAATTTCCTCCCTTCGCATCCCTCCAATCCCGATATAAATTCCCGGCCTCAGAACTTCCCCAATACCTTCAGATTCAGAACTTTTTTGCCACCCACTACTCTCTAAATATTGACACCCCGAGCACTATTTTTGAACGTATTTGCACATCCTCATACAGAGATAAACGTATTATCTCTCAATTATACAATTATTTAAATAACTTACATCAACCTAAAAAGTCGGGCCCTATGGTGCGATGGGAAGCTGACCTGAATTGCTCTCTCCCCATAGAAACCTGGTTTAAGATGGTAGATAACCTCCGCAAGAGCAATCGGGCAGCAGCCTTTAGAGAATCCCCTCTTAAACTCTTTGTTAGATGGTATATGACCCCCGCCAAGATCCATTCTTTCTACCCCTCAGTCTCTCCTACTTGCTTTAGAGGTTGTCCTGAAGAGGGTAACTACCCACACATATTCTGGAGCTGTAAACTTCTTGAACCCATATGGCAACAAGTCATATCTATACTAGAAACTTCGCTCAAAAAGAAGATCACCTTATCCCCACAGATCTGCATTCTATATGCGGATGCTTCAGACATCCCCTTACCTTGTAATAGATTACTTCACTCATTGATAAGCTCTGACCAGTGGATGATCGCGTTAAACTGGAAATCACACAACCTACCCTGGTCTCAGGTTTTGTCCAGGATGGAGGCTCTCAGGTAGTGATGAGCCGAACACCACCGGGTTCGGTTCGCACCAGAACCCGCGAACGGACCGAAAGTTCGCACAAACTTTAGAACCCTATTAAATACAATGGATGCGAACGTTCGAAATCTAAAGTGCTAATTATAACGACTAATATGCATGGTATTGTCCTAAAAAGGGTTTGGGAACCCGGGTTCTGCACCAGGGGACATGTATCAATCCAAAAAAAAGTTTTAAAAACGGCCGTTTTTCGGGAGCAGTCATTTTAATGATGCATAAAGTGGAAAAAAAAAGTCAACTATTCCTTTAAATATTGTATCTGGGGGTGTCTAAAGTATGCCTGTGAAGTGCCACGTGTTTCCCGTGTTTAGAACTGTCCCTGCACAAAATTACATTTCTAAAGGAAAAAAAGCCATTTAAAACTGCTTGTGGCTTTAATGTAATGTCTGGTCCCGGTAATATGGATGAAAATCTTTAAGAAAAATGGCATAGCTACCCCATCACAGCCCCACCCCCCCCCCCTACTACAGCCCATTACCAGCCCCTTTGGGTCTTGTATGGATATTAAGGGGAACTCCGCACACAAAATAAAAAAGGCCCTATATAATGTTTGTAATTTTGAACAGGTACATTGTTTAAGTGTAGCTCCAGCCAAAAAATCTATTTTTAAGCTTTTTGGAAAACATAGGGAAGGGTTATCACCCCTGTAACATTTGTTTTGCTGTCTGTGCAGTGTGCACCTGTTCAGAACAGTTCACCTCACTTTCCGTCCTAATGACAAATGTTTTTTGAAAATTTGGGGTTTTTATTGAAACAAGAATTGGTGATAAAGCATCAGTGGAGAGGAGACACGTTTTTTCCCATATTAACTCTTACAGGAGAGAATTTGCCTTCCTAGGGGTAGATTTCCTCTCACTTCCTGTTGTATCCTTCCGTTTGCAAGGAGGAGTCGTTTGTAAGTTGGATGTTTGAAAGTAGGGGCCTGCCATATATACTCAGCTGAAATTTGCCCCTTACATGTTGGTGTTGCCACAACACTGTGAGCCCTTACAGTTACTCTTGGTGGGCGCATGAATGGGCCCTGCTGTGAATTATTAGATCAAGAATTGTAATTGCATGCCCCTGTTGAACAGGGGCTGAAAAATTGGGCCTTTGGTGGTGGTGGTGTTGACACAACACTGTAAGGCCTCACAGTTACTTTTGGTGGGCGCAGGAATGGGCCCTGCTGTGAACTATTAGATCAAGAATTGTAATTGCATGCCCCTGTTGAACAGGGGCTGAAAAATTGGGCCTTTGGTGGTGGTGGTGGTGGTGTTGACACAACACTGTAAGGCCTCACAGTTACTCTTGGTGGGCGCAGGAATGGGCCCTGCTGTGAATTATTAGATCAAGAATTGTAATTACATGCCCCTGTTAAACAGGGGCAGAAAAATTGGGCCTTAAGCACTGGTGCCACAACACTGCAACCCCTCACAGATACTGTACTTGGAGCACAGCAATGAGCCCTGTTGCAAAGTATTGCATCAAAAATTGTAATTACACGCCCCTGTTAAACAGGGGCTGAAAAATTGGGCCTTAGCCACTGGTGCTGGTGCCACGACACTGCAACCTCTCCCAGATACTCTAGTTGGAGTGCAGGAATGAGCCCTGCTGCAAAGCATTGCATAAAGAATTGTAATAACACGCCCCTGTTAAACAGGGGCTGAAAAATTGGGCCTTAGCCACTGGTGGCGGCACCCAGAAACAAAAATGTTCTTCCAAGCTATCATCATCAATCGGATCATTGAGGAGGAGGAGGATAGTCAGTCAACATAACAGGACAGTCTCTCAGCATCAGCATCAGTCTTGAAGGGATGTGACATTTGAAAATAAATTAGTCTGTTATATCAGCTTCAGGTGTTTGGTAGCTGGTGGTGATCCAAGACTGGTTCATCTTTATGAAGGTCAGTCGATCAACAGAGTCGGTGGACAGGCGCACCCTGTGATCCGTGACAAATCCTTCACCAGCACTGAATGTGCGTTCTGAAAGAACGCTGGATGCAGGACAGGCCAGTAGCTCAATTGCATACTGTGCAAGCTCTGGCCAGTGATCCATCCTCAAGACCCAGTAAGCCAGAGGATTTTCGGTGGGGAAGGTGTCCAAGTCTGACCTTGCCCCTAGGTATTCCTGCACCATGTATATCAGACGCTGGCGATGGTTGCTGGAACCAATAATACATTGGTCCTGCGGACTAAAGAATTGTCTGAACGCATAGGTCAGACGGCCACCTTCCCCACCGCTCCTTCTTTGACTGATCGAAGCCTCAGCAACTCGTTGTCCAGGACCAGGAGTTTGTAACCTCCCAGTCTCTGGGAACGCGTTGCACAGACCTTTCTGCAAGGCCTCCCGGAGTTGTCTCATCCTCTGCTCCCTCTGCGACGGTAAGATAAGGTCCGCAACCTTACCCTTGTACCGTGGATCAAGGAGAGTGGCCAGCCAGTAATGGTCCCTCTCCTTGATCCGAAGAATACGAGGATCCTTCCGCAGACTTTGCAGGATCAGGGAGGCCATGCAGTGTAGGTTAGCTGAGGCATTCGGTCCGGAGTCCTCTGGGTCACTAAGGACGACATGATCCGCAGCCACCTCCTCCCAGCCACGTTCAAGTCCACTGGTGTCTTGGGACTGTAAATCATCCCTAAAAGACTGCTGCTGATGATGCTGAGTGCCAGGCTCCACCTCCATGCTGACACAATCCTCATCCTCCTCCTCCTCCTCCTCCTCCTCCTCTTCTTCCTGTGCGATGGGTGGGACAGAAGGAACACTGTCTGGGTAAAGGGGGCCTTGAGAGGCAAGGAAGTCCTCCTCTTCCTGCCTCTGTTCTGCCTCAAGTGCCCTGTCCATTATTCCACGCAGCGTATGTTCCAACAGGTGGACAAGAGGTACAGTGTCACTGATGCATGCACTGTCACTGCTCACCATCCTCGTGGCCTCCTCAAATGGTGCCAGGACAGTGCATGCATCCCTGATCATGCCCCACTGGCGTGGTGAAAAAAACCCAAGCTCCCCTGACCCTGTCCTGGTGCCGTAGTCGCAAAGGTACTCATTGATGGCCCTCTGCTGCGTGTGCAGCCGCTACAGCATGGCCAACGTTGAGTTCCACCTGGTGGGCATGTCACATATAAGGCGGTTCTTGGGCGGGTTCGACTCCTTTTGCAGCTCAGCCAGGCGAGCACTGGCATTATAAGATCTGCGGAAATGCACACAGACTTTCCTGGCCTGCCTCAGGACATCCTGTAAGCCCTGGTACCTGCCCAAGAACCGCTGCACCACCAGGTTAAGGACGTGAGCCACACAGGGCACATGGGTCAGTTGTCCTTGTCGGAGAGCGGAGAGGAGGTTGGTGCAATTGTCGCAAACTACCATTCCTGGCTTAAGCTGGCGTGGCGTCAACCACCTCTCGGCCTGCCCCTGCAATGCAGACAGAACCTCTGCCCCAGTGTGGCTCCTGTCCCCCAAACACACCAGCGCAAGCACGGCATGGCATCTTTTTGCCTGCGTACTTGCGTAGCCCCTTGAACGCCTACGGAGCACCGCTGGTTCCGAGGACAAAGCACAGGAAGAGGCCATGGAGGAAGAAGAAGAGGAGGGGGTGGAGGACAGAGGTGTGTCACAACCAGTAGTAGCATTTTGGAGGCATGGCGGTGGAACAACCTCCAACACTACTGCACCTTGTCCTGCATCCTTCCCAGCTGCCAAAAGAGTGACCCAATGGGCCGTGAAAGAAAGGTAACGTCCCTGTCCATGCCTGCTGGACCATGAGTCAGCGGTAATATGCACCTTACCGCTGACCGCCCTGTCCAGCGAGGCCAAGACATTGCCTTCCACATGCCGGTAGAGAGCCGGAATCGCCTTCCGTGAGAAAAAGTGGCGTTTGGGAACCTGCCACTGAGGAACCGCACATTGCACAAACTCACGGAAGGGGGCCGAGTCTACCAACTGAAAAGGCAGCAGTTGAAGCGCTAGCAATTTAGCCAAGCTAGCATTCAACCGCTGGGCATGTGGATGGCTGGGAGTGAACTTCTTTCGACGGTCCAGCAGCTGAGGCAGGGAAATTTGCCTGCTAGAATCGGACGTCGGTGTACTGCTAGCAGAGTGCCCGCAAGTACTTGGCTGTGACACACCTAATTCTACACCTTCATTCCTCTCAGTGCAGGTTTCAGAGAGGACTGAAGGTATAGTGGGGTTGGAGATCTCAGCTGATGCGGTGCAAGAAGAGGACCGCTTTGTTCTTTGGTGTGGGTCTTTAAGGTAGGCTTGCCA
This sequence comes from Rana muscosa, assembly GCA_029206835.1. NCBI lineage: Eukaryota > Metazoa > Chordata > Amphibia > Anura > Ranidae > Rana > Rana muscosa. The sequence continues at coordinate 89,947,348 of CM055128.1, read as the reverse complement.
ACGAACTGCATGGCAGGTCAACATATGTCTGGTCAAGCATGTGGTGCCCAAGCGGGTGATGTTTTGGCCACGCGATATACGCTTGAGACATATGTTGCAAACAGGGGCGTAACTAGAAATCACAGGGCCCCATAGCAAAATGTTGTATGGGCCCCCCCCCCCACAAAAAAATGGAGGACTTAAATTAAATAGTGGGCGTGGTTTAAAGGGCAATGCAGCCTCACTGTGCCCATCAATGCAGCCTTACTGTGTCCACCATTGAAGCCTCACTGTGCCCATAAATGCAGCCTCACTGTGCCCATAAATGCAGCCTCACTGTGCCCACCATTGCAGCCTCACTGTGCCAATCATTGCAGCCTCACTGTGCCCATCATTGCAGCCTCACTGTGCCCATAACTGCAGCCTCACTGTGCCCATAACTGCAGCCTCACTGTGCCCATAAATGCAGCCTCACTGTGCCCATAAATGCAGCCTCACTGTGCACATCAAATGCAGCATCACTGTGCTCATCAAATGCAGCCTCACTGTGCCCACCATTGCAGCCTCACTGTGCCCACCATTGCAGCCTCACTGTGCCCATCATTGCAGCCTCACTGTGCCCATCAATGCAGCATCACTGTGCCCATCAAATGCAGCTTTACTGTGCCCATGAATGCAGTCTCACTTTACCCACAAATTCAGCCTCACTGTGCCCATCATTGCAGCCCCTCCTATGCCCCATGTCCCAGTCTGCAGTCCCTGTCTGTGGGTAGGTGTTTTGTTGATGCTCGGTACAGTACCTTCTATGCCAGCAGGATATCCATGATCGCCATCAGCAGGCAGGGTCTGTTCTAGTTTTGGATGGGGACAGTGCTCCTTCCAGAGGATCTGTTTGCTGTGAGATGGAGTGGTCCCTGGCCACCTGCACCTTCAGCTGTTCTCATTTTCTGCCCCAAGACAGCCTGTCCTCTGGTCCTGAGGAAGTGAGAGCACTGGGTTGGAGCTGAAGAGAAGGGGGAGCAGAGAGCACTGGTGGGGTTGGAGAGCACATGGGTGGTGACAAAGAGCAGGGGGAGTGGAGATCACAGGGATGGGGAGCGGAGATCGCTGGGGGGGGGCTTGAGAGCACTGGGGGGACTAAAAAAGAACAGGGGTGGAGAGCATGGGAGGCTGAGAGAGGGGGCTGGAGAGCACTGAAGGGGCTAAGAGTGTAGGGGGTAAATATCACTGGGGGGGATCTTGAGAGCACTGGGGGGCAGAAAGAACAGGGGTGGAGAGCACGGGGGCTGGAGAGCACTGGGGGGTACAAAGAGCAGGGGGAGTGGAAAGCACTGGGGGGGAGTGGAGAGCACTGGGGGGTGGAGAGCAATGGGGGGAGCTTGAGAGCACCAGTGGGGGCCAAAAAAAAAGGGGTGGAAAGTACAGGGGGCTGGAGAGCACTATGGTGGGCGGAGAGCACTGGCGGGGTTGGAGAGCACATGGGTGGGGCAAAATGCAGGGGGGAGCGGAGAGAGCACTGGCGGGGGTTGGAGAGCATGTGGGTGGGGGCAAAATGCAGGGGGGAGTGGAGAGTAGTACAGGAGTGGGGAGCGGAGAGTGCTGGGGGGGAGCTTGAGAGCAATGGAGGGGGAGCCAAAAAGAACGGGGGTGGAGAGCACGGGGGGCTGGAGAGCGAAGGGTGGAGCTTGAGAGCACTGAGGGGGGAAGAACAGGGGTGGAGAGCACTGGGGGGGAACAGGGGTGGAGAGCACTGGGGGGGAACAGGGGTGGAGAGCACTGGGGGGGGCAGGGGTGGAGAGCACTAGGGGGGCAGGGGTGGAGAGCACTGGGGGGGAACAGGGGTGGAGAGCACTGGGGGGGACAGGGGTGGAGAGCACTGGGGGAGGGGACAGGGGTGGAGAGCACTGGGGGGGACAGGGGTGGAGAGCACTGGGGGGGACAGGGGTGGAGAGCACTAAAGGGGGGGGACAAGGGTGGAGAGCACTGGGGGGGAGAGCACAGTCTGGGGGGAGTGGAGAGCACTGGGATGGTGGCTGGAGAAGGATGGGGAGAGCTTGAGAGCAGGGGGGGCAGCAAGAACAGGGGTGGAGAGAACTGTGGGGGGGGGAGTGTGGTGGGGGGGAGCACTGGGGGGGGCAGCAAAAAAAGTTGGATAGGAGGAGAAGCAGGGCGGCTACATATAGAGGAATTGAGCTTTCTATTGTCCTCCATACAGCCGCGGAATGCTTGATTCTCCTCCTCTCCCTCCTGCAAGCATTCTGCATGGAGGACAGTAGAAAGCTCAATTCCTCTATATGCGGCCGGGCCCCCCTGCCGAATCCGATCCTCCTATCCAGGCACATAGGGCAGGCTGTACAGCGGGCATCTCCTCAGAGCTGGCTGAGTCTGTGTGTGTTCGGCGGCGGGCGGCACTGTAATGCGGTCCCGCCCCCCGTAGACCGGCTTGTGTGATAGGCTGAACACTCATTCCATCTACTATCACACAAGCCAGTCTAGGGGGGGTGGGACCGCGTTACAGTGCCGCCTGCCACCGAACACACACAGACCCAGCCAGCTCCGTAATGCACAGGAGCAGGAGACTGAGGAGAGAGGGGACAGGGAGGAGCACTGCAGCAACTGAAACCGGCCCCAGCCCACGGGCCCCTCTCGGTTGCGGGCCCCATAGCGGCCGCGTGTGTCGCTATGGCGGTAGTTCCGCCACTGGTTGCAAACAGCAGCTGTGCGATCTGATGCACTTGACTCAAAAAAGGCCCACACCAAAGAACTTTTTGAATAACGGGCAGAGGCAGCGCCCTGCACAGGCGGAGCTCTGCGGTGTGATTCCGTCGGTGTGCTGCCCTTACGCTGGCCCCCCGAGGGCATCCTGCCTCGTTGGAGATGTGCCTCCTCCTCATCCTCCTCCTCCTCCTCTCTCCTATTAGGCACCCACGTGGAGTCAGTGACCTCATCATCCCCTCCCTCCTCATCACTGGAGCCAATCTGGCAGTATGCTGCAGCTGCTGGAACATGACTGCCAGATTGGTGTCCTTCTTGAGCATCCCCTCTCTCTGCTCTCACGCTACTGCCTTCCTCTAGCTGGGTATCATCATCAGACCCTTCGAAACGCTGGGCATCCTCCTGGAGCATGTACCCAACACTGTGCTCAAACAGTTCGGGGGACTCCTCAGGAGGACATGGTTGGTCTAGGGAAGGAGTGACTGATGATGACATTGATATCAGGGAAGAGGACGCTTTGGCAGCTGCTTTGCCAGTACCCTGAGCCTGGGTGAGAGAGGATGAGGAGGATGAGGAGGGCTTGGTCATCCACTCTACCAAGTCTTCGGCATGATGCGGCTCAACACGTCCAGCTGCCGAAAAGAAGGTCAAGCGTGTCCCATGGCCACGTGCTGATGGCGATGCACCGCGTCCACGACCAGCACTGTTGTCTCTAGACACAGAGCCTGCTTGCCCTCTTTTATTGGCTCCTGACTGTCTGCCTCTCCTTGTTTGCCTTCCAGACATTCTAATGGCCTGCAGGGAGATGGGAAAACCAGCAATAAGGCCTAGCTTCAGGAGTATATTTTGCAGGAATCACACTACGCCTGCTGTAGGTGCTGCAAATGCCTGTTGGTGTAACACACCAGGAAAAAGCAGCAATACAGGCTAACTTCAGGTGTAATATGATCAGGAGGCACACTCCGCCCGCTGTAAGTGCTGCAAATGCTTGTTGGTGTAACACACCAGGAAAAAGCAGCAATACAGGCTAACTTCAGGTGTAATATGATCAGGAGGCACACTCCGCCCGCTGTAAGTGCCGCAAATGCCTGTCGGTGTAACACACCAGGAAAAAACAGCAATACAGGCTAACTTCAGGTGTAATATGATCAGGAGGCACACTCCGCCCGCTGTAAGTGCTGCAAATGCCTGTTGGTGTAACACACCAGGAAAAAGCATCAATACAGGCTAACTTCAGGTGTAATATGATCAGGAGGCACACTCCGCCCGCTGTAAGTGCCGCAAATGCCTGTTGGTGTAACACACCAGGAAAAAGCAGCAATACAGGCTAACTTCAGGTGTATAATGTGCAGGAGGCTTAGCAACAATGACACTGACACTGTCCCCTGCCTATCCTTCTCTCTCCCTGCACACAAGGTTTATCAAAGTATATGACACTGACACTCTCCCTGCCTATCCTTCTCTCTCCCTGCACACAAGGTTTAGCAGAGAATATGACACTGACACTGTCCCCTGCCTATCCTTCTCTCTCCCTGCACACAAGGTTTATCAAAGTATATGACACTGACACTCTCCCTGCCTATCCTTCTCTCTCCCTTACACACAAGGTTTAGCAAAGAATATGACACTGACACTCTCCCTGCCTATCCTTCTCTGTCCCTACACACAAGGTTTAGCAAAGAATAGATTTGACACTGTCCCTGCCTATCCTTCACTTTCCCTGCTCCAGAACACACTACACGAGGCCGCCGCGCTGGCGGTCTTTTATAGTGTGGGGCGTGTACTAAACCCCCTCAGCTATAATTGGCCACAGGCATCCTGCCTGTGGCCAATCATTGCTCTCCTCGCTGTCGGCGCTGTGATTGGCCAAGCATGCAGGGTCACAGTGCATGCTTGGCCAATCACAGCGCCGGGATTACACTGCGATGGCGCAGTGTATTGTGGGCCGTTCGCGTCACTTGAATTTGGCGCGAACGGCCCAAATCGTTCGTTGTTCGCCGAACGCGCGAACAGCCGATGTTCGAGTCGAACTTATGTTCGACTCAAACACCGAGCTCATCCCTACTCTCAGGTTATCTGAGAGGATCCACCACACTCTCTTTGACAGTATGCAAACCTTTAACAAAAAATGGATGTTTTGGTCTTCAACTGTTTGAAGCTTGTTTCTGAGCTACCCCTTGTATGGTTTGTAAGCTCACCATCTTCCCTTTATGTCCATCCTTCTTCTTATCCCCATTATCATTGCTGATTAACTCAATTTCGATGCCTTATTCCAGTATATATTTTGTATATCTTAGCACTACCAAACTTTATGTCTTGCTCTGTACTGAGGTTTGTCATTTTACAGTCTTCCAAATAAAAACTTTTGTAAACTATAAATAATGTAATGAATTATAGAAAAAACGCACAATTATAAACACCTAATTTAAAATATGACTAGTCAAAAACTATAAACAAAGGTGGCCACCCGACCGGCCATACACACCACATTCACTCATCCACAACTAAATTCACTTGCCAATAATATTATTATTATTATTATTATTATTGGCAAGTGAGTATATATAATTACTAGTGCGTTTTTGAAGAATTCTTTCTTTGGAGGACTTCATGTCCCCAAAATCCTTTCCCCCTTTTTTGTATGCTGAAATTAATTCAGAGGCACTAAAATCGGGTGTATCTTTTGCATCATAGGTACTCCATTTAATTTTGTTTGGCCCATTGCCGACCTCTTAAGGTAGACATAAGCCGTACTTAACAATTAGATCCCCGACATATTATATACTGGATGAGCTCCCTATATACCTATTCTTTTGTTTTTTTTGATGGAGTTTGCTGCAGCCAATAAAAGGGAGCCTAATTTGTGATATGGTTAACCGGGCACTTTTACCCCCTTCCTACCCAGACCAATTTTCAGCTTTCAATGCTGTCGCACTTTCAATGACACTTTCACTGACAATTGTTTGGTCATGCGACACTGTACTCAAACAAAAATTGTTTTGGAGACAGATAGAGCTTTATTTTGGTGATATTCAATCGCCACTAGTAAAAAACAAAACAAAAAAAAGATAGAAAATCTTGAAAAAAAGGTTATTCTTAGTTTGTGGTAGAAAATGTTGTAAATAAGTGTTTTTTCTCCTTCACTGACATGCGCCAATGAGGCTGCACTGATGGGCACTGATAGGCTGCACTGATGGGCACTGATGAGGTGGCACTGATGGGCACTGATGAGGTGGCACTGAAGGGCACTGATGAGGTGGCAGTGATGAGGAGGCACTAATATGCAGCACTGATGGGCACTGATAGCCGGCACTTATGGGCACTGATAGGCGGCACTGTTGGATAGCATTGATGGTCGGTACTGATGAGCAGGCACTTATGGGCATTGAAAGGCAGCACTGATTGGCATCACTGATGTAAACTGAATGGCAACACTACTGGGCATTGACTGGCATCACTGAGAGGAAATGGCACTGATAGGCTCTCCTCACCTCACACGCTGTCAGTGTGAGGAGAGGAAAGCCAATAACCAGCATCTCCTTGTTTACATATGATCAGCTGTGACATGGGAAAAGAGCTGCGCTTTTCGGCTGTTTACTGAGATCAGGGATCCGCCGATTGCCCCCCCCCCCCCCCCCGCGTGGGCACGCAAGCACGGTGAGAGTGGGACAACATAATATGATTATGTCCTAGAACAATAAAACCACCCCGCAGCTGTCATTTCCCTTTACGGTGGGCAGGAGGTAGTTAAATTAGGCAAATATGAAATGGGGTATTGAATGGTGTAAAGAAATATGACTATCTGTGAAATTTCATGAGCATCCTACAGAGTTTGCTATTTAAATAGATTAATATTAGATTTTAATGTTATGGGAAGGAGGCTGGTATTTGGGCATAACAATGTCAGGAGCATGTGCGCTCTTGCTCCACCATAGCTGCTGGTTCCAGCATCCTGGTTTTGGCTATGATGCATTGTCCCTGCTAGGGATGAGCTCGGTGTTCGAGTCGAACATACGTTCGACTCGAACATCGGCTGTTCAACCGTTCGGCGAACATCGAACGATTTGGGCCGTTCGCGCCAAATTCGAGTGACGCGAACGGCCCACAATACACTGCGCCATCGCAGTGCAATCCCGGCGCTGTGATTGGCCAAGCATGCACTGTGACCCCGCATGCTTGGCCAATCACAGAGCCGGCAGCTAGGAGAGCCATAATTGACCACAGGCAGGTTGCCTGTGGCCAATTATAGCTCAGGGGGTTTAGCACACGCCCCACACTATAAAAGGCCGCCAGCGCGGTGGCCTTGTGTAGTGTGTTCCGGCGCAGGAAAAGAGAAGGATAGGCAGGGACAGTGTTGATATTCTTTGTGCTATTCTTGTGTGCAGGGAGAGAGAAGGATAGGCAGGGAGAGTGTCAGTGTCATGTTCTTTGCTAAACCTTGTGTGCAGGGAGAGAGAAGGATAGGCAGGTGACAGTGTCAGTGTCATATTCTTTGCTAAACCTTGTGTGCAGGGAGAGAGAAGGATAGGCAGGGAGAGTGTCAGTGTCATATTCTTTGATAAACCTTGTGTGCAGGGAGAGAGAAGGATAGGCAGGGAGAGTGTCAGTGTCATATTCTTTGATAAACCTTTTGTGCAGGGAGAGAGAAGGATAGGCAGGGGACAGTGTCAGTGTCATTGTTGCTAAGCCTCCTGCACAGTATACACCTGAAGCTAGCCCTTATTGCTGTGTTTTCCTGGTGTGTTACACTAACAGGCATTTGCAGCACTTACAGCGGGCGAAGTGTGCCTCCTGCACATTATACACCTGAAGTTAGCCCGTATTGCTGTGTTTTCCTGGTGTGTTACACCAACAGGCATTTGCAGCACTTACAGCAGGCGTAGTGTGATTCCTGCAAAATATACTCCTGAAGCTAGGCCTTATTGCTGTGTTTTCCTAGTGTGTTACACCAACAGGCATTTGCAGCACTTACAGCAGGCGTAGTGTGATTCCTGAAAAATATACTCCTGAAGCTAGGCCTTATTGCTGTGTTTTCCTAGTGTGTTACACCAACAGGCATTTGCAGCACTTACAGCAGGCGTAGTGTGATTCCTGCAAAATATACTCCTGAAGCTAGGCCTTATTGCTGTGTTTTCCTAGTGTGTTACACCAACAGGCATTTGCAGCACTTACAGCAGGCGTAGTGTGATTCCTGAAAAATATACTCCTGAAGCTAGGCCTTATTGCTGGTTTTCCCATCTCCCTGCAGGCCATTAGAATGTCTGGAAGGCAAACAAGGAGAGGCAGACAGTCAGGAGCCAATAAAAGAGGGCAAGCAGGCTCTGTGTCTAGAGACAACAGTGCTGGTCATGGACGCGGTGCATCGCCATCAGCACGTGGCCATGGGACACGCTTGTCCTTCTTTTCGGCAGCTGGACGTGTTGAGCCGCATCATGCCGAAGACTTGGTAGAGTGGATGACCAAGCCCTCCTCATCCTCCTCATCCTCTCTCACCCAGGCTCAGGGTACTGGCAAAGCAACTGCCAAAGCGTCCTCTTCCCTGGTATCAATGTCATCATCAGTCACTCCTTCCCTAGACCAACCATGTCCTCCTGAGGAGTCCCCCGAACTGTTTGAGCACAGTGTTGGGTACATGCTCCAGGAGGATGCCCAGCGTTTTGAAGGGTCTGATGATGATACCCAGCTAGAGGAAGCAGTAGCGTGAGAGCAGAGAGAGGGGATGCTCAAGAAAGACACCAATCTGGCAGTCATGTTCCAGCAGCTGCAGCATACTGCCAGATTGGCTCCAGTGATGAGGAGGGAGGGGATGATGAGGTCACTGACTCCACGTGGGTGCCTAATAGGAGAGAGGAGGAGGAGGAGGATGAGGAGGAGGCACATCTCCAACGAGGCAGGATGCCCTCGGTGGCCAGTGTAAGGGCAGCACACCGACGGAATCACACCGCAGAGCTCCGCCTGTGCAGGGCACTGCCTCTGCCCGTTATTCAAAAAGTTCTTTGGCGTGGGCCTTTTTTGAGTCGAGTGCATCAGATCGCACAGCTGCTGTTTGCAACATATGTCTCAAGCGTATATCGCGTGGCCAAAACATCACCCGCTTGGGCACCACATGCTTGACCAGACATATGTTGACCTGCCATGCAGCTCGTTGGCAAGCCTACCTTAAAGACCCACACCAAAGAACAAAGCGGACCTCTCCTTGCACCGCATCAGCTGGGATCTCCAACCCCACTATACCTTCAGTCCTCTCTGAAACCTGCACTGAGAGGAATGAAGGTGTAGAATTAGGTGTGTCACAGCCAAGTACTTGCGGGCACTCTGCTAGCAGTACACCGACGTCCGATTCTATCAGGCAAATTTCTCTGCCCCAGCTGCTGGACCGTCGAAAGAAGTTCACTCCCAGCCATCTACATGCCCAGCGGTTGAATGCTAGCTTGGCTAAATTGCTAGCGCTTCAACTGCTGCCTTTTCAGTTGGTAGACTCGCCCCCCTACCGTGAGTTTGTGCAATGTGCGGTTCCTCAGTGGCAGGTTCCCAACCGCCACTTTTTCTCACGGAAGGCGATTCCGGCTCTCTACCGGCATGTGGAAGGCAATGTCTTGGCCTCGCTGGACAGGGCGGTCAGCGGTAAGGTGCATATTACCGCTGACTCATGGTCCAGCAGGCATGGACAGGGACGTTACCTTTCTTTCACGGCCCATTGGGTCACTCTTTTGGCAGCTGGGAAGGATGCAGGACAAGGTGCAGTAGTGTTGGAGGTTGTTCCGCCGCCATGCCTCCAAAATGCTACTACTGGTTGTGACACACCTCTCTCCTCCACCCCCTCCTCTTCTTCTTCCTCCATGGCCTCTTCCTGTGCTTTGTCCTTGGAACCAGCGGTGCTCCGTAGGCGTTCAAGGGGCTACGCAAGTACGCAGGCAAAAAGATGCCATGCCGTGCTTGCGCTGGAGTGTTTGGGGGACAGGAGCCACACTGGGGCAGAGGTTCTGTCTGCTCTGCAGAGGCAGGCCGAGAGATGGTTGACGCCACGCCAGCTTAAGCCAGGAATGGTGGTTTGCGACAATGGCACCAACCTCCTCTCCGCCCTCCGACAGGGACAACTGACCCATGTGCCCTGTGTGGCTCACGTCCTTAACCTGGTGGTGCAGCGGTTCTTGGGCAGGTACCCAGGCTTACAGGATGTCCTGCGGCAGGCCAGAAAAGTCTGTGTGCATTTCCGCAGATCTTATAATGCCAGTGCTCGCCTGGCTGAGCTGCAAAAGGAGTTGAACCTGCCCAAGAACCGACTTATATGTGACGTGCCCACCAGGTGGAACTCAACGTTGGCCATGCTGCAGTGGCTGCACATGCAGCAGAGGGCCATCAATGAGTACCTGTGCGACTACGGCACCAGGAAAGGGTCAGGGGAGCTCGGGTTTTTTTCACCACGCCAGTGGGGCATGATCAGGGATGCATGCACTGTCCTGGCACCATTTGAGGAGGCCACGAGGATGGTGAGCAGTGACAGTGCATGCATCAGTGACACTGTACCTCTTGTCCACCTGTTGGAACATACGCTGCGTGGAATAATGGACAGGGCACTTGAGGCAGAACAGAGGCAGGAAGAGGAGGACTTCCTTGCCTCTCAAGTCCCCCTTTACCCAGACAGTGTTCCTTCTGTCCCACCCATCGCACAGGAAGAGGAGGAGGAGGAGGATTGTGTCAGCATGGAGGTGGAGCTTGGCACTTAGCATCATCAGCAGCAGTCTTTTAGGGATGATTTACAGTCCCAAGAAAGCCGTGGACTTGTACGTGGCTGGGAGGAGGTGGCTGCGGATCATGTCGTCCTTAGTGACCCAGAGGACTCCGGACCGAATGCCTCAGCTAACCTACGCTGCATGGCCTCCCTGATCCTGCAAAGTCTGCGGAAGGATCCTCGTATTCTTCGGATCAAGGAGGGGGACCATTACTGGCTGGCCACTCACCTTGATCCACGGTACAAGGGTAAGGTTGCAGACCTTATCTTACCGTCGCAGAGGGAGCAGAGGATGAGACAACTCCGGGAGGCCTTGCAGAAAGGTCTGTGCAACGCGTTCCCAGAGACTGGGAGGTTACAAACTCCTGGTCCTGGACAACGAGTTGCTGAGGCTTCGTTCAGTCAAAGAAGGAGCGGTGGGGAAGGTGGCCGTCTGACCGATGCGTTCAGACAATTCTTTAGTCCGCAGCCCCAAGGTATGATCGGTTCCAGCCACCATCGCCAGCGTCTGATATACATGGTGCAGGAATACCTAGGGGCAAGGTCAGACTTGGACACCTTCCCCACCGAAAATCCTCTGTCTTACTGGGTCTTGAGGATGGATCACTGGCCAGAGCTTGCACAGTATGCAATTGAGCTACTGGCCTGTCCTGCATCCAGCGTTCTTTCAGAACGCACATTCAGTGCTGCTGGAGGATTTATCACGGATCACAGGGTGCGCCTGTCCACCGACTCGGTTGATCGACTGACCTTCATAAAGATGAACCAGTCTTGGATCACCACCAGCTACCAAACACCTGAAGCTGATATAACAGACTAATTTATTTTCAAATGTCACATCCCTTCAAGACTGATGCTGAGAGACTGTCCTGTTATGTTGACTGACTATCCTCCTCCTCCTCAATGATCCGATTGATGATGATAGCTTGGAAGAACATTTTTGTTTCTGGGTGCCGCCACCAGTGGCTAAGGCCCAATTTTTCAGCCCCTGTTTAACAGGGGCATGTAATTACAATTTTTTATGCAGCGCTTTGCAGCAGTGCTCATTCCTGCACTCCAACTAGAGTATCTGGGAGAGGTTGCAGTGTCGTGGCACCAGCACCAGTGGCTAAGGCCCAATTTTTCAGCCCCTGTTTAACAGGGGCGTGTAATTACAATTTTTGATGCAATACTTTGCAACAGGGCTCATTGCTGTGCTCCAAGTACAGTATCCGTGAGGGGTTGCAGTGTTGTGACACCAGTGCCTAAGGCCCAATTTTTCTGCCCCTGTTTAACAGGGGCATGTAATTACAATTCTTGATCTAATAATTCACAGCAGGGCCCATTCCTGCGCCCACCAAGAGTAACTGTGAGGCCTTACAGTGTTGTGTCAACACCACCACCACCACCACCACCACCAAAGGCCCAATTTTTCAGCCTCTGTTCAACAGGGGCATGCAATTACAATTCTTGATCTAATAATTCACAGCAGGGCCCATTCATGCGCCCATCAAGAGTAACTGTGAGGGCTCACAGTGTTGTGGCAAAACCAACATGTAAGGGGCAAATTTCAGAAGAGTATATACGGCAGGCCCCTACTTTCAAACATCCAACTTACAAACGACTCCTCCTTGCAAACGGAAGGATACAACAGGAAGTGAGAGGAAATCTACCCCTAGGAAGGCAAATTCTCTCCTGTAAGAGTTAATATGGGAAAAAAAGTGTCTCCTCTCCACTGATGCTTTATCACCAATTCTTGTTTCAATAAAAACCCCAAATTTTCAAAAAACATTTGTCATTAGGATGGAAAGTGAGGTGAACTGTTCTGAACAGGTGCACACTGCACAGACAGCAAAACAAATGTTACAGGGGTGATAACCCTTCCCTATGTTTTCCAAAAAGCTTAAAAAAAGATTTTTTGGCTGGAGCTACACTTAAACAATGTACCTGTTCAAAATTACAAACAGATTCTACATAAGAACAAACCTACAGTCCCTGTCTTGTATGCACCTCCTGTATACGGCTGTTCAGAGTATATAGGGCCTTTTTTATTTTGTGTGCGGGGTTCCCCTTAATATCCATACAAGACCCAAAGGGGCTGGTAATGGGCTGGGGTGGGGGGGGTGTGATGGGGTAGCTATGCCATTTTTCTTAAAGATTTTCATCCATATTACCGGGACCAGACATTACATTAAAGCCGCAAGCAGTTTTAAATGGCTTTTTTTCCTTTAGAAATGTAATTTTGTGCAGGGACAGTTCTAAACACGGGGGAAACACGTGGCACTTCACAGGCATACTTTAGACACCCCCCAGGTACGATATTTAAAGGAATATTTGACTTTTTTTTTCACTTTATGCATCATTAAAATGACTGCTCCCGAAAAACGGCCGTTTTTAAAACTTCTTTTTGCATTGATACATGTCCCCTGGTGCAGAACCCGGGTTCCCAAACCCTTTTTAGGACAATAACATGCATAATAGTCGTTATAATTAGCACTTTAGATTTTGAACGTTCGCATCCATTGTATTTAATAGGGTTCTAACGTTCGTGCGAACTTTCGGTCCGTTCGCGGGTTCTGGTGCGAACCGAACCCGGGGGTGTTCGACTCATCACTAGTCCCTGCCTGCCTGTCCACCTGCAAGGTGATTGATTTCTGGGGGCAGAACTTGATTTAAGCCAGCCAAGCCAGCAGTCTCTGCTCTGCTAGAATGGATTTTCTTGTTGACGACCTCAGATCGGATATTGACTATTCTGCCTGCCTTTTTGACTATGGATTGACCCTGACTATTCTGAACCTTGCCTGCTTTGTACCTGTAATGTCATTGAACCATTCTGCCTATCTGCCAACCGCAAGTACCTGTTTGCTTTGCACAGTTCGTGCATGCCCTGGCATGGTAGCCAGGCACTATAGCATTGTGTATAACATAAATAAGATAGTTCAATTCTAGTGGGGTATAGGAGAAATTGCCCGCATCCCTTATATGGAACACAAAAAAATAAAAAGTAGACCCTTCGGTGGAACTTTAAAGGGCAATGACTCCAAAAAGGCATAAACAAAATAAGTAAAATGTAATTGTTTAATGTTGCAAAATATAAGACACAGCATTGACTATGTCAGACAAGATACAAAAATAAAAGGAAATTGTGTAACATTTTGGTCATCATGAGATCATAACCACTAATTTAAATCACTCTTGTATTATTAGACAGAGTGATAACCAACGCATTTTGAGGTCATGTGTTATTCCTCTTCATCAGGAGAAAGTGGTATCGGTGTCTATAATGTCATGCAGAAGCAGGTGTCTTGATATGTCACATCAAGGGTATAAAAGCAAGGAGTTATGGCTGTCTGTGCTGGCCCTGCGGCACCCAGAAGGACTGGAGACGAGAGCGGCCACCCCAAATGACGGCCAAAAGGGGAAGCGAGGGAGGGGAACCCCGACCCCAGAAGAGAACCCACACCAGTACCCCTACTCATTCACTCATGACACGCAGAGTGAATTTATAGGAATTGACCCAGAATTTTTTTTTCTGCTGGTACCCGACACTGTTCCGACTTTCTAAATTTACTCTGCATATCTCCCCCAACTGTTGGAGAAACTGTGGGCATCCAAGCATGCTTCTCCACACTCTTTGGTCATGCCCCAGTATATCTCCATTTTGGCTTTCTATCTTTAATCTATTAACACAGATTTTGGGTTTCACAATGGCACAAACACCTGATCTTGCGCTACTATCCCTGGAGATAGAGCTTATTCCCACACCATTAAGAACTGAGGCGACTCACATCCTATTGGCAGCACGACTGTCATTAGTTAAGAATTGGAAAAATGTAAAACCCCCTGATCTAAAAGAGGTGATTAACACTATACAAACCCATTGCACATATGAAACCCTGTTTGCATCTAGTGCTGGGAAATATAATCTAATGGTTGATCTTCAGGAACCTTGTTGGGAGTGGTTAAAGAAGGTTCCAAACTAGGAAACAGCATTACCTTATTCTCGATCGTAAGGGGCTTGTTATAACTATATAATGACCTAAACATCTCATCCTTGAGTTTAAACCTATGGGTTTAAACTATACAAGACTCTGGATAACGATTGCCTGACTGCTCTGGTTTTTTGCTCTGGTTACTTGTTAAAAGAACTATTCTCTAAAATGCTGAACTTTCTTACTGTACCCAAAATTTTGATTTTCTCTACTCGTTCGCAGGGGACCTTCATTGATGTTTGTATGTGTTTCTCTTTAAAACCCAACAAAGACATATTGCAATTAAAATAACAGTGGCCCAGACAGCCTGGTTTCACCAAGCTCTGCCCATTTCTATAACTATCCTCCAAAGAGCCTGCCAACCCACTGTGTGTGGGCTGCAGGCTCTGGTGAAAAGTGGTTTTGTAGGGGTGCAAGGCATGCTGTATAATTATCCTTCCGACAACCTGTACAAATAAATCTTTTGACAAGTGACTGATAAAGTCTATGGCCATAAAACAAGCAGTACAGTGCTCTTGCAAAGTAGAGTGGCATTTCATTTTGAGAGGGAGCATGGGGTGCAATACGCCATTATGCCTGGGTATGGGTTTTCAGAGATCCTCTCAACTAAAAGAGAAAGAAAACAGGTGGGGGGAGGCACCCTGGAACAATTTGATGCATGGATTTATGCCTGCATTAAGAGCTTATAATCAAATACTTGTATTTAGAATTCTCTTCTCTTCTCTGATATACACTGTACACATAAAAATCTGGTTTCTTGACACAGGATCTCACTATGATAATCTTGGGGGTTCTAAGTTTAAAGTTGAGAGTTTATGGTGATACAGAATAACTCATGCCTTCCACATAAAACTTTTCACTGGAGTTTTATTCTTTCATAATTACATGTTAAATAGTCTGCTCTCATTAGGAATTAGAATATTGTTTTTAAAATGAAGAGCTACAGAAATCCCTAAATACAAGCAATTAACACCTCGATTCACTGCCGTGGGAAAACAGCTAGCATGCAGTCCAACATCTAACAGCCTCCTATACTTCAGCGTAAACTCCCAAAGCTGCTTGAGTAATTTTTTATGCCTTTAGTACGTTACATTCAAAATGTTCAATTCACAGAAATAAACTTATAGTTATGAAACATTTACGTATTGCAAGCCTTTGTCTCTTTGGGATCGGTATTTTGACTCATGCATCATTTTAACACCACCTCTAATGGCCACTCACTATTATTTTTTTGTTTACAAACGGTTTATTGAAAAATAAGTCTCAATACAATTTTAACTGTACATTGGTAAGAGGTACATACACAAAGAAGGGAGCAAAAAATATCAGCATCATTTTATAAGTAGCAGTGATATAAGAGGGAGGGATACAAACATTAGGATGTATAATTAAATCATTGATATGGTCTTTATACCTCTATAATGTCTTATGAATTTGCTTAATAAGAAAAAAAAAAAGAAAAGAAAAGAAAAGAAATTCAACAGTTTTATCATGTAGTTCCATGAATTAACAGAGATAGATACCAAAGTATCCATTTTTTATCATATGTGTCCATAGTATCAAATAAAGTGTGATGGATATGTTCTGATAGCTTGATGGTCAGCATGCGATTCATAATTTGAGACCATGGCACAGTACAGGAACGCCAGTTAAGAGCTATAGCCCAGTGTATTGAGCTGAACAATGTGTGTATTAGCCTGGTATGTGCTATAGAAATATCAGGAATAGGATAGAAAAGGAGGCACATTTTAGATGTCAGTTCAATTCTTCTACCTATTATTTGTTCTATTTTGTTTTTAGCTTGTTGCCATGTAGTTTTTAGGTGCGTACAATCCCAGAATGTGTGTATAAGGGAACCCTGTGCTGGGCATCCTCTAAAGCATAGGGGAGAGGTTGTTGGATAGAATGAGTTGATTCTGTCTGGGGTGAGGTACCACCTATACTGAAGTTTGATGGCGGATTCTCTGATGGAGGCTGTCTTGGTGCATTTTCGTAAATTGTTGATCATAATGTCCCATTGTTCTATAGAGAAGGATTCATTCAAGTCTGCTTCCCACTGGGACATCGGATGTGTTTTATCTGGTGTTTTGTGTTCATTTAGGTTTTTATAAATTCTGGATATTAATCCCCTATCGCGAGGTGAAGTAAGACAGATTTGTTCAAATATCGTGAAAGGGATTTGGAGGGTGAGTGAGAAGTATTTTTGGTAGAAAAGCTTGATGTTGTTGTAGTCAGAGAGTTCAGTTTCTGTAAGTTTATATTCTGTTTGCAAACCTGCGAATTTACGAAATTAATTATTTTTTGTGAGTGATTTTAGGTTGGATAGTTTGAGGAGTTGCCATATAGAATATTGATTTGAGTTTAAGTCGGGGGGGGGGGTAAAAAGGGGGTCCCCTATGAAAGAGGCTAGGGGAGGAATCTCTGATGAGATGTTAAATTTATGCTTTTGTCTGTGCCATAATAGTAAGTTTTGGTGTACTACTTTGTTGAGGTGGCCAATTCTTTGAGTTTTGATGGATTTGGACCAAGGAAGGCCCTGAAGGTGGTATGGTAGGACAGATTGTTCCTCAAATAATAACCACGGTATATGGCTGTACGGTGCATACCATTGTGCGAGTTGTGTATATCTGGCTGAGAGAGAAAGTAATATAACCATAGGTTGGGTATACTCAGCCCTCCCTTCGATTGAGGTCTGAACATTAATGCATATCCAAATCTCGGTTTTTTATTCTGCCATGTGAACTTGTTTATCTCTCTTTGTATAGAATCTAGGGTGTTTTTAGGTACCAAGAGAGGAAGTGCTCTAAAGAGGAATAGTAGTTTTGGAAGTATAACCATTTTTGTAGCAACTATCCTACCCATGAACGAAATATGGTATGTTGATCATGATTTGAGTAATTCTCTGATGTTTTGGAATATTCTAGGGTAATTAGTGTGGTATAGGGTCTTGTAAGATGGGGTGATATGGATACCTAAATATCTAAAGGATACTGGACACCATTGAAAAGGAAATTTCTCTTTTAATATAGCAGTCCAATCAGGGGGGCAGTTGATTGGAAGGGCTGAACATTTAGTTAAGTTTATACTTAAACCTGTGAGGTTGTGGAATGTATCCAACGTTTTGATAAGGTTTGGTAGTGAAATTAATGGTTCAGTGAGGAACAAGAGGACGTCGTCTGCATATAGACTTAATTTAAATTCTTTCTAACCTTTTGTGTACCCTTTGATGTTAATATTATTGCGGATGGCGCATGCAAGGGGCTCAATAGCGAGAGCAAATAGGAGTGGGGATAAAGGGCAGCCCTGTCTTGTGCCTTTGCTAAGTGGGAAAAACTCTGAATTGTGGCTGGGGAGTTTGATACGAGTCTGTGGATCATTGTATAGGGCTTTAAAACCGTGCAGAAACTCATTCCTTATACCGTATCTGGGGAGAAGTGAGTCTAAGTAGGACCAGCTGACGCTATCGAAGGCCTTATGTATGTCTAAACTAAGTAGTAGTGTTGTTCTAGTATGTGGGTTGGAGTCTTGGATGATATTTGTTGCTAATCTTATATTGTCTGTGATTTGCCTGTCGGGGATAAAACCTGATTGATCCGGGTGGTTTAGGGGTGGGATGACTGAGGCCAATCTGTCCGCTAACATCTTACCGAAAATTTTGAGGTCATTATCTATGACTGAGATCGGGCGGAAGTTCTGTGGGATGGAGTGGTCTTTGTATGGTTTAGGTAATAGGGACATATTAGCTAGGAGCATTTCGGAAGGGAATTAGTTGCAAATTTTTTGTAATATGATGTTGAAAAGCCATCTGGACCTGGGGCCGTGGAGGTCTTTAATGAACTTATTATCCTATTTATCTCTGTTTCTGAACAGGGTGCATTTAACGCCTCAGTTTGTTGGGTAGATAGTGTGGGAAGAGGAATTTCATCAAGCCATTGTGTCGAGGATTGTTTTGGGGAGTTTTGAGGAGAGGATAGAAGTTTCTTATAAAAATTCAAAAATATTTCCATGACTCCTTTAGGATGGGAGATTAAGTTGCCTGCAGCGTTTCTTAGCTTATAAGTATGGGGAGGTTTCATGGATTGGATCAATTTTCTAGAAAACATGGTGGATGAGGAGTTATTGTATAATAAGAATCTTGCCTTGGACCATCTAAGGGCTTTTTCTGTGTCTGAAGTTAGTAATGTGTCTAGGGCCGTACGTTTTTCTTGAATTTGTTTTAGTATATCACCAGAGGGGGATTGGCTGTGTTTATGGTATAGCTTGTCTAGATCTCTGGTTAGTGTTTTTATGTCAGTCAGTTTCATCCTATTTTTGGTAGATGCCATCTTGATTAGATGGCCTCTCATGACAGCCTTGTGGGCCGACCACCTTGATGTGGGAAGAATGTCTGGGGAAGAGTTAAGTGTAAAGTACTCTTCCATGTCGCTTGTTAGCTGTTGTATATTTCGATGGTCTGTTAATAGTGTATCATTGATGCGCCATTTATGTGGTGTATTGGCAAGACCTATAGACCTATGTTTGAAGTGGTAAAAGATACGATCTGATGATCCGACCAGGGACAAGAGTGAATGTCAGCTTTTGATGAATTAGCTACTAAAATTGGGGTGCAAAAAATGTAATCTAATCTAGCGGAGCAATCATATGGGTGTGAGTAAAAAGTGTAATTTTTGATGCCTATGTTATGTGCTCTCCATATGTCGATGAGTTGATGGTTATGTAATATGCAGTTTAATGTTTTAGGGAAGGCTTTGGATGAGGGTACAACTCTACTTCTATCTAAGGTTGAACGTGCATTTAAATTGAAGTCTCCGCCTACAATCAAATGGGGGAGGAGTATCTAATGTATCAAAGAAATTTGAAAAAAGGATGCATGAGCTTCATTAGGTGCATATACAGAGGCTATTGTGACCTTACGTCCTCCTATGGAGCCCTTTACAATCAGAAACCTACTCTCTGGGTCTTTAAAGACACTTTGGGTTTCAAACACTATAGAATTTTTAATAAAAATAGCTGTTCCTCTTGTCTTGGAATTGAATGTTGTATAATAGAATTGACCATATGCGTTGTCAAAAAAATTGGGGTGCTTGGATGCAGCGAAGTACGTTTCTTGCACTAATATTATGTCAGCCCCTAGTCTTTTATAATGGCGGAAGGCTTTTTTCCTTTTTTGGGGAGAATTTATGCCATTAGCATTGTGGGAAATTACTTTAAGTCCCATTTAGAATGTTTAAAACAATGCTCTGGCATGATAGATAGTGATACCAGATAGTTATTTTTGAGTAATGAATAATGAAAACAAAATATGGTGATAGATTGGCAACATACCGAGCACCCCAATATGTGAGTGTATTGTATGTAAGTACCAAACTTGAAGGGATATATGATAGCGATGTGTTAATCTTAGGCATGAAATCTTTACCAAACCAGTATCCAATAAATCTGTTTTTTTATGTGAGACTTGAGTACATTAGAACACAACAAAATAAACCGGAAGAACATTATTTCAAAATTACTAGGGTAACTAAACACGTTACCTAACTTGCTGTAAAACTGGAAAGATTGACTATAAAAAAAACAAGGGGTCAAGCTGAAAAAAACAGTTTGACTTAAAAACAATAACCTTTGGACAGGAATGTCCATATTAGGGATGAGCTTCGAGTTCGAGTCGAACTCATGTTCGACTCGAACATTGCCTGTTCGCCCGTTCGCCGAACAGCGAACAAATTGGGGTGTTCGCGGCAAATTCGAAAAATCTATGGGAGAAATCTAAAGTGCTAATTATAAAGGCTTATATGCAAGTTATTGTCCTAAAAAGTGTTTGGGGACCCGGGTCCTGCCCCAGGGGACATGTATCAATGCAAAAAGAAGTTTTAAAAACGGCAGTTTTTTCGGGAGCAGTGATTTTAATAATGCTTAAAATGAAAAAATAAAAGTGAAATATTCCTTTAAATTTCGTACTTGGGGGGTGTGTATGATATGCATGTAAAGTGGCGCATGTTTCCCGTGCTTAGAACTGTCCCTGCAAAAAGTGTCATTTTTGAAAGAAAAAAATGCATTTAAAACTGACTCGCGGCTATTAATGAATTGTCGGCTCCCGGCAATACATACAAAAGTCATTGAGAAAAAAAAAAAAAAAAAGCGTGGGGGTTCCCCAGAATTCAATTACCAGGCCCTTCAGGTCTGGAATGGATATTAAGGGGAACCCCGCCGCAAATAAAAAAAAAAATTGACGTGGGGTTCCCCCAAATATCCATTCCAGGCCCTTCAGATCTGGCATGGATTTTAAGGGGAACTCCACCCCAAATTAAAAAAAAAATGGCGTGGAGTCCCCCTAAAAATCCATACCAGACCCCTTATCCGAGCACGCAACCTGGCCGGCCGCAGGGGAAAAGGGGGGGACGAGAGAGCGGCCCCCCCTCCCTCCTGAACCGTACCAAGCCACATGCCCTCAACATGGGGAGGATGTCCCCATGTTGATGGGGACAAGGGCCTCATCCCCACAACCCTTGCCCGGTGGTTGTGGGGGTCTGCGGGCGGGGGGCTTATCGGAATCTGGAAGACCCCTTTAACAAAGAGGACCCCCAGATCCCGGCCCCCCCATGTGAATTGGTAAGGGGTACATTGTACCCCTACCATTTCACGAAGAAAGCGTAAAAAAATGTTTAAAAAAACACACAAACACCTTGAAAAAGTCCTTTATTTAAAAAAAAAACAAAAAAAAACATTCCAGCGGTGAAATCCAGTGTCCCGCGGCGATCCCGATGTCCAGCGCTGTCCGTCATTGGTTGTGCCTGAGCGGACCTGATGGGGAACTCCCTCTCAGTATTTTAAATGTATAGACCCGCCCCTTCTAAAGTTCCCCATCAGGTCCGCTCAGCGGACGAGATGCGGAACATGAGAAGGGGCGGGTCTATACATGTATTACCAAAGTGAGAGCAGTTCCCCATCAGGTCCGCCTCCTCGGTATGTCGGACCCGCCTACGTCATTGGCTTGAGCGGGGAACTTCCTTCACTATGTAAATTTAAATTACACAGTGAAGGAAGTTCCCCGCTCAAGCCAATGACGTAGGCGGGTCTGACATACCGAGGGGGCGGACCTGATGGGGAACTGCTCTCACTTTGGTAATACATGTATAGACCCGCCCCTTCTCATGTTCCGCATCTCGTCCGCTGAGCGGACCTGATGGGGAACTTTAGAAGGGGCGGGTCTATACATTTAAAATACTGAGAGGGAGTTCCCCATCAGGTCCGCTCAGGCACAACCAATGACGGACAGCGCTGGACATCGGGATCGCCGCGGGACACTGGATTTCACCGCTGGAATGTTTTTTTTTTTTTTAAATAAAGGACTTTTTCAACGTGTTTGTGTGTTTTTTTTAAACATTTTTTTACGCTTTCTTCGTGAAATGGTAGGGGTACAATGTACCCCTTACCAATTCACATGGGGGGGGGGGGGCGGGATCTGGGGGTCCTCTTTGTTAAAGGGGTCTTCCAGATTCCGATAAGCCCCCCGCCCGCAGACCCCCACAACCACCGGGCAAGGGTTGTGGGGATGAGGCCCTTGTCCCCATCAACATGGGGACATCCTCCCCATGTTGAGGGCATGTGGCTTGGTACGGTTCAGGAGGGAGGGGGGGCCGCTCTCTCGTCCCCCCCTTTTCCCCTGCGGCCGGCCAGGTTGCATGCTCGGATAAGGGGTTTGGTATGGATTTTTAGGGGGACTCCACGCCATTTTTTTTTTAATTTGGGGTGGAGTTCCCCTTAAAATCCATGCCAGATCTGAAGGGCCTGGAATGGATATTTGGGGGAACCCCACGTCAATTTTTTTTTTATTTGCGGCGGGGTTCCCCTTAATATCCATTCCAGACCTGAAGGGCCTGGTAATTGAATTCTGGGGAACCCCCACGCTTTTTTTTTTTTTTTTCTCAATGACTTTTGTATGTATTGCCGGGAGCCGACAATTCATTAATAGCCGCGAGTCAGTTTTAAATGCATTTTTTTCTTTCAAAAATGACATTTTTTGCAGGGACAGTTCTAAGCACGGGAAACATGCGCCACTTCACATGCATATTATACACACCCCCCAGGTACGAAATTTAAAGGAATATTTCACTTTTATTTTTTCATTTTAAGCATTATTAAAATCACTGCTCCCGAAAAATCGGCCGTTTTTAAAACTTCTTTTTGCATTGATACATGTCCCCTGGGGCAGGACCCGGGTCCCCAAACACTTTTTAGGACAATAACTTGCATATTAGCCTTTATAATTAACACTTTAGATTTCGAACGTTCGAGTCCATTGTATTTAATAGGGTTCTAAAGTTTACACGAACATTTTGTCTGTTCGCAGGTTCTGGTGCGAACCGAACAGGGGGGTGTTCGGCTCATCCCTGGTCCATATCTCACTACGGGAGTCTTGCCGAAATGGGCGGCTAAGAGTAGGACCAAAAGCACCAAAAAACGTGCTGTAAGATCCATATCTAGACTCCAAAAGTGAGAGGGGGGACAATCTAGCGGAGGCGGAGAGATTAAGCAAATCTCCATTTTTTATCTATATAATTTTTATTTTCTTCTTTCCCCTTCTCCACCCTTCTCTTCCAATAACTTGAAAAATATAGCGTGCATGCGTTATCAGAATTCTAGCTTTAAGTAAGCCACATATAGAACAAAAGAAAACATTTAGTACACGCGCCAAAGTGTGGTGAGTGCTATCTTGTGACAGGAAGAGAAAAGGTTTCATTACTTTGGTGCGATTTACCTGGATTCACTGATTGCATGGGTGAGAGAGAAAAAAAAAAGTAAAAAAAATAAAATAAAACAAAACAAGAACGAAAACAAAAAATTAAGACTTCTTGAGGTGTCTTTCAAGGTCTAGCATGTCCCAAAGATAAACTGGATAGTTTGTGTTAGTTTGTGGTGTATTTCCTTGATTATCGAATCGTTCAGGTGAAATAATATTTTGAAGTTCATTGAGTGTTATTTTCCTAGGCAGGTATAATGCAAAAAAGAGCTAGAGTTTTACTGTCTGTCAGTAGCATTTATCAAGGAAAAACCGAAAATAAGAGTAAAAAAAAAAAAAAAAAAAAAACAGACTAGATAGATGAGACTTTCATGGATTTGCATAGATCATAATTATGGATTCTATCATGGGCCAGCAAATCGTGTAGCTGAAATGAGAGTTAATGAACTTGCATGATGCGTCCTTCATTCCCTTTTTTTTTTTTTTTGAGTTATAAAATTGTAAAGAAGATATAACCACTGTCATGAACCTTGGAATACTGAAGTATTTCTCCTTTGAATCTATTACACAGTGGGGGGTCTTCTGCCCTGTCTTAAGGCTAACCCCCCCACCCCCCCCCCCTCCAGACGGCTCCATGGTCTAGAAGAAAAGCATTGTTCTGTGTTTGACTGTTTGTTTATGTACTTTGATTACCCACTGGGGCTTCTGTGTCAATACACATCTTAGTTCTCCTATTCAAGCTATCGGACCAATTCTTGCTGACCCTGTTTCAAGTCCTCATTTGCATGGCCAAGAGAATCTAATTGAGAAATACAATGTACTTTACAATTGACCAATAGGAAAGTGGTTGTTGGGGGCAGGGTGTTCAAACTTCTGTATAAGAGTGTGTGTGTGCATCCAATAAAGGAGATTCCTGTTTGAACTTACATACAGCCTGCCTGGTGTTTGTTCTGAACTATCACAAATGGATTAGAATGTCACATAACTGTAGTTTGGATCCTGGAGCATCGGATGGCCAAACCATCAGATGTTACGATCTGCAATATGATCCAATAGTAGCAGAGGAGTGTCGGGAGAGTGGAACCGAGCGAGCAAGGGGCTCGTTATATTGGTTGGCAGCGGTGGGATTTGCTCTCCAGTTCCTGGGACACTCCAAACCACCACAGTGAATGACCAGCTATGCAGCCTGCAGGAAAGTCACGCTGAAAGACCCACTTGAGAGCCGAGATGGACCAGAAGAAGGGTGATGCAGGACCCCGGTCAGTTGAAGATTTGTTTCAGCAACGAGTGCGACAGCGGTTGGCATTATATGGGGCTAACCCATCAGAGACCACCATACAGGAAGCCATTAAAGGCATCCAGCTGCAGGATGCCCGACAAAAGAGAGAACTAGAGCGGCAACATGAGTGGAGAATGGCGGAAATACGGCAATCGGAGACAACGCCTAAAGAACCAGCCGCCATGGAAGAGGAATTCGGAAGGAGGTTGCGAGAGATGCAGATACAGCATAGAGGACCAGTATCAGAGGAGGTCCTGATGGGATGGTCGGATTTGATCCGCTGCGAACTCTGGAAGAAAGTGCTAGCTCTCGAGCAGCAACACCAGGGAACGATTCTCCCCTCCATCTATGTAAGGTACTGGTCGCAGTATGAAGTACGAATGCTGTTATTGGGGGAACAACCCAAGCAGGAGTGGAAAGCTGAGTTAAGCAGGCTGATCCGGGCAGAGATGCGGTTGGATGAGAGCTACAGAGCCCTCCGGTGGTATGTAGCCCAAGAGTGCCCATGGTCAGCGGGTGACAGCCCCACGGAAGGATTTGACTATAATGGCCTGGGATTGTTGTATTGGAGACTGTCCGAGGACCCTGACTTTGGGAGTGATCGGGAGTGGCGTTTGGAGGAAATAATGGAGCACAGAGAACAAAGACTGAATGTCTCGGAAGGGCACTGGGCACAGGAAGATTTGGAGTTTCTGGCCATACAGGAATGGGAGCTGGAGATTGCCTACAAACAGCTGCTAGACTCTGCTCAGCAGCAGGGTGGGGCTCCCTTTGCCTGGGACTATCAGGAAATACCAGTTGACAACTCTGAAATCCTGGCTGAAGAATCAGCAGTGGAAAATCTGAAGATTACCACCCTTAAAGCCGAAGTGGATGATATGGAGTTCCAGGGAGCTAGCCTGGCTGAAGAATCGGCAGTGGAAAATCTGAAGATTGCCATCCCTAAAGCCGAAGTGGATGATATGGAGTTCCAGGGAGCTAGGGCAGTTGGCTCATCTCCCCAGCCACAGATTACAGAAGGTATGGACTTAATGGGCTGTTCAGAGGATGTTAGGGATTATGCATCGCCTGCCCAAGTACTGGCAGCAGGACAGAGTACTGCAGACCCCTGCTCTACACCCGTGGCAGTTTTTGAGGCCCGAGGTGAGAAGATGATGGTTCCTCTTTCCAAGTGGATTTCAGAGATGCAGGGGGGAGAAACAGCCCTTTTCCCTCCCCAACAGTTAGCCAGAGCAGATGGTGTGGAGTCCCCAGCAGAAGTGCTGGCAACAGGGCAGAGTTCTACCAACCTCTGCCCAGCACCGGAAACAACTGTGGAGTTTCAGGGAGCCGGGGTAGTTGGCCCCTCTCTCCAGCAACAAGCTGAGGTGGTAAAGCTTTTACCCCCAGCTGAATCACTGGCAGCAAGGCAGAATGCTACTGGCCTCTGCACACAACTGCATCTTGAGTGGAGATCAGTGGATGGGACTGCGGTCTCCACGCACAGCAACCCAGCAGAAGAGCTGGCAACAGAGCAGAGTGCCGCGGGCCTCTGCTCTCAACTAACAGAAGAGGGAGTTCCTGTGGTAGTGGATGGGACTTCGGTCCTCACTGACACAACCCCAGAAAATGGTGTGATACTGAGACAGGAGGATGTCAACCTTGCTTTGCAAGCACTAGGGGATTTTCATCTACCACAAGTGGATGGGACTTCAGTCTCCACTTGTATACTCCAGGGATGCTGGGCAGTCGGCCCAGATCCCCAACAGCATGACGGACTGAGCCCAGTCACCCTGTCTTCTCTCCAGCGGCTGAAAGGACTCCAGGGAGAAGGGCCAGTCCAGGCCTCTCCCCAGCGGCGGGTATGTTCTCTGAGAGAGGCAGAGGTTGGCTGGGTAAGTAATGCTCTATTTGGAGCAATTTATTTGGGGTACTGTGTGGATACCGGCATTGGGGGAATAGAACTATGGACTAACTTCGGAGTCAACCCGTCTGGGGTCTCCTTCTATGTTAGACTCCTGCCGAAAGGGGAGATGTGTGACAGACCTAGCCGGGACAGAGGCTTTTGGAGAGGACTGAATGTTAGCCGCTTGCCTTCCGGTTATGGGCCAGGGCCTCAAGACAGGAATGCGGATGGGTTATCCCGACAGACAGACCTGGAACCTTAAGACTACTTTTCCAACATCCTCGAGTTGACCCGTTTGGGGTCCCACTGTGGCTGTTGGACTGTTTCCCAAGGGGGAGTATTGTCATGAACCTTGGAATACTGAAGTATTTCTCCTTTGAATCTATTACACAGTGGGGGGTCTTCTGCCCTGTCTTAAGGCTAACCCCCCCCCCCTCCAGACGGCACCATGGTCTAGAAGAAAAGCATTGTTCTGTGTTTGACTGTTTGTTTATGTACTTTGATTACCCCCTGGGGCTTCTGTGTCAATACACAACTCAGTTCTCCTATTCAAGCTATCGGACCAATTCCTGCTGACCCTGTTTCAAGTCCTCATTTGCATGGCCAAGAGAATCTAATTGAGAAATACAATGTACTTTACAATTGACCAATAGGAAAGTGGTTGTTGGGGGCAGGGTGTTCAAACTTCTGTATAAGAGTGTGTGTGTGCATCCAATAAAGGAGATTCCTGTTTGAACTTACATACAGCCTGCCTGGTGTTTGTTCTGAACTATCACAAATGGATTAGAATGTCACATAGCTGTAGTTTGGATCCTGGAGCATCGGATGGCCAAACCATCAGACGTTGCGATCTGCAATATGATCCAATAGTAGCAGAGGAGTGTCGGGAGAGTGGAACCGAGCGAGCAAGGGGCTCTTTACAACCACTAAAGAATTACTTGAGACGTCTTACATGT
The DNA here is from genome assembly GCA_029206835.1 of Rana muscosa. Classification (NCBI taxonomy): domain Eukaryota; kingdom Metazoa; phylum Chordata; class Amphibia; order Anura; family Ranidae; genus Rana; species Rana muscosa. The sequence continues at coordinate 89,920,091 of CM055128.1, read as the reverse complement.
GATACCAAATCACATCTGAATGAAAAGGGCCTAAATAGGAACAAAACTTTCTTTCTCGGATCAGCAAATCACAAAGATGGGGAAAAGAAAAAAAAAGGGGAACAAACTTGTCTTAAGCAACTCTCATGGGTTGGCAAATCGCATGGATGATCTCATTCTTCTTTGATCGCGTCTTGAAGAGGGAGTGGCCCAAATGGGTGATGAGTGTGGTGTAGATTGTGGTCTTGGGTTTACTTCCGGATCCAGCAATCCTAATTTGAGCAGGAGCTCATTGCCTTCTGCGACATTTATAACAGAATAAATGGTGCCATTATGAGGAACAATTAGTCTGAAAGGAAATCCCCACCTGTATCTGATATGGGCAGATTGTAGGATTGATGTTATTTCCTTCATCTTGCGCCTTCTTTCAAGAGTGGCCTGTGAGATGTCAGGGTATATTTGAATCCTTGTTCCCTCAAACTCCATGTTGTGCGAGTTTCTGGCGGCCCTTAATATATTCTCCTTTGTGATAAAGTCCTTCATACAAAGGATAATGTCACGAGGAGGCTTGTCTACAGGAGGATTGGATCGCAGAGCCCTGTGGATTCTATCACATGTGAAGGACTGTGATGGGGTGTCAGGAAGGAGAGACTGGAATAGTCTTGAGATAGCAGGCATTAAATCTGTTACAGACTCAGGAACACCTTGGATTCTTAAATTGTTCCTTCGGTTTCTGTTGTCCAAATCTTCCCCATGTGTTTGGAGATAGGAATAGTTTTCAGCTAGTAGCTCAAAATCCTTTCTCAAATCATTGTGGGCTAATGACAATTCATCGTGCTTTGTCTCTAACAAGTCTGTAGGCCACTCACTATTAAAGCAGGATTAAAGTCTTTGTTGTGTGGAAGTTGGGTTCTTGCCATAATGTGCAGGTATAAAAAGTATACTTGCACATTATGGCTCTCTTACCCCACAAAGTGCCTCCTCCAGCAATGACAGGTCCAGTCACCACCCTGTCACCACTGTTACGTCCGGTCCCTCAATGTTACATTGTCTGGGGCTACCCCATGGCTAAAGAGTAACACTTTCCCATGCACACAGAAATGACATTGCCCCATCTCCATCCTGCAACAAGGAGTTATGGGACAGTGACCCTAGTGTCCCCCAAACTAATTTGCTGTGAAATGTCACCAGATCACAGTCCTCAGGATTGCCCTGCTATGGGATCTCAGAGGCAGGGTGGCTATGATGAAGAGATAGGTAAATGGCACTATAGCCTGTCAAGGTTCAGGCTGAGGTGAAGGCAGGCAGCCAACACCAATAATAAGAACAAAGACGAGGTTCCATGTTGAACTTCCAGTGACCAATAAAAGAGTGGGAGCAATAACACTAACGAGTCACATGACACCAGGGAGGAAAGATGTCTAATTGGGCCCGAATTGGACATTTTCATTTATGGGTGTACTCACTTTTGTTGCCAGCGGTTTAGAAATTAATGGCTGTGTGTGGAGTTTTGAGGGGACAGCAAATTTACACTGTTATATAAGCTGTACACTCACTACTTTACATTGTAGCAAAGTGTAATTTCTTCAGTGTTGTCATAAAATATTTAAAAAAAATGTGTGGGTGTACTCACTTTTGTGAGATAATGTGTGTGTGTATATATATATATATTGTGACAGCAGGAAGGTAAAGTCACCTGGTTGCATCCAGGGGGGTAGATATATTTCTCCCAGATTCAGGCTTTATGCCGACTTCTACAACTAGGTGGAGAGTTGTATAAGCCCAGCTGAGGCTAGTGGGCTCATGGATGACTCATACCTCTAGGGAGAGTGTGGGGCGTCGTGCAGACAGGGAGTTGATGAGACCAGCTGAAGCTTGTCAGCTCATTTAGGCCTCTATAAGAACTCCCAGATTCATTAGGCGTTAGCTCATGCCTGGAACCAGACCTGTGTGGACTGTCTAGGGAGAGTGAACCCTTGTGCGGTGGGACAAAGCCTGTGTGGCTATTTGCTTGGACATTTAAAACCAGGGACTTAGGGACTAGGACAGCACTAGGCTGATCCCAGTTGTTAGTTAGGAAACCTGTATGTTTAGTCAGAGGTCAAGTTGACCAGGATTTATTTTGTTTATGTTTCTTTTGCTTTGCTGTGTTTTGTCACTGTAAATAGAAAATAAACCGCACCTTTTTGATTTTGAAAACCACAACCTCCGTTTGCTGGGCCTGTTTTGTGTGGGGAGCCCATCCCGGGGGGTCACACACACTCGCTGCCGAGCTAACCCCCTCACAGTTGGTGGAGAACCAGTGGCAGTTTTTTTTTAAGCCAGCATGGAGGAGATACTGAAGCAGCTGGCTCTAGCAAATGCCAATCAACAGCAGACAAATGCAGGTTTACAAAAGAACTTCGCAGCCCAGCAGCAAGCTCATCAACAGAGCCTTGCAGCCCAGCAGCAGACAAACGCAACTTTGCAACAGAGTCTGGAGGCTCAGCAACAAGCCCAGCAGCAATCTGAGGCCCGCTTCATAGACCTGTTGCAGAAGCAAGAGCAGAGACTACAACAACAGATGGAAGCAGTAATGCAGCAACGTCCGCAGACCAGTGAGGAAAGCCGTCCCACTAATACCGCGTCCTTTGGGGTGAGTCGTTTATTGACAAAAATGACTGGAGAGGATGATCCAGAGGTATTTTTGACCACATTTGAAAGGACCGCTGAAAGAGAAAAGTGGCCTGAGGAGCAGTGGGCTGGACTGGTGGCTCCTCTGTTAACTGGTGAATCGCAGAAAGCTTACTATGACCTAGAGCCTAACCAAGCAAAAGACTATGTGATGCTAAAAGCTGAAATATTGGCAAGGCTGGGTGTCACCCAGGCTGTCCGGGCTCAGCGTGTGCATAACTGGACTTTCCAGCTTGGAAAACCCCCCAGGTCTCAAATGTATGATCTCATTCACCTGAGCAGAAAGTGGCTACAGCCAGAGACTTTGTCCGCACCAAAGATTGTGGAACGTGTTGTAATGGATCGATTTTTGAGAGCTCTTCCTACTGCCATCCAAAAGTGGGTAAGCCATGGAGACCCAGAGACGGCCGATGGTCTTGTGGATCGTGTGGAGAAATACTTGGCTACAGAGAACCTGACGGCCTCTTCCAGAGACACTCGGACTTTCCACCCTAAGACCAGACCATCCCCAGGGGCGGATAAGAGGATTCCAAGGGGTGAGGGTGGAGAGAGTGAGAGGGTGGGAGCTCTACCCCAAGTTTGGCGAGAACAGCCTGGGAAATCAGCGGCTCAAGAGGCGGCAAGAAGGATCGTTTGCTACCGCTGCCGGCAAGCGGGACATATTGCAGCCAATTGCCCGGTTGTGGAGGAACCCATGCAGTGTGACTTTCTGACGGGCAGACGTCAGTCGCTGTGTGCGACAGTCGCATGCACTGCCATTCGAGGAACTGAGAAACATTTATGCAAAATGTGTGTTAATGGTAGAAATGTTGTGGTATTGCTGGATTCAGGTAGCCTTGTGACCCTGATAAAGGCTGAGTTAGTTAAAACAGAGGTCTCTGGGAATAGCAAGGTAGCTGTTATTTGTGTGCATGGGGACACCCGAGAGTATCCAGTGACTACAGTGTGTTTCGAGACCCCCAAAGGTACCCTCTCTCATCCAGTGGGCTTAGTATCTCAGTTACCGCATGACGCCATTGTGGGAAGGGATTTTCCGAAGTTCTGGGAACTGTGGGATGATCCTGAGCCCCCCACTGGTGCCCCTATGTACCAGGAATGTGATAGCCAGAACTCCCCTGAGAGTGGTGAGGACTCTCCGGAATTTCCCTTATCAGTATTGGCAGGGGAGACTCAAGAACCTGGAGAGGAGCCCACCTCCTCAGACGAAAACCTACCGTCTGTGGAGTTTTCTGATCTTGAGGTTCACAGGGAAAACTTTGCCACAGAACAGTTGAGAGACCCCGCCCTAATAAAGGCACGGGAAAACGTAGTGAAAATAGATGGCGAGTTAGTGAACCCAGATAATACCTGCACTTACCCATACTTCAGCGTAGAGAAGGACCTACTGTATCGGGTGGCAAAAAGGGCAGAAGAAACCGTTGAGCAGCTTGTGGTGCCCAAACCTTACAGGAAGTTGGTGTTGGAGTTGGCCCATGGGCACATTCTTGGAGGTCATCTGGGGACAGAGAAAACCCGAGAGAGGGTATTACAGAGATTCTATTGGCCGGGGGTGATGAAGGACATAGAAAATTATTGTTCCTCCTGCCCTGTGTGTCAGAGGTTGGCCCCGATGCCACATTTCCGTAGCCCGCTGGTCCCTCTACCCATCATTGAGGTCCCGTTTGAGAGGATCGCCATGGATTTGGTAGGTCCTATAATCAAGTCCGCTAGGGGGCACCAGTACATATTAGTTATAATGGACTATGCCACCCGTTATCCAGAAGCGATCCCTCTCCGAAATACCTCGGCCAAAACCATAGCCAAAGAGCTATCTCTTGTGTTTAGCCGGGTGGGTATTTGTAAAGAACTGCTTACGGACCAAGGTACACCCTTTATGTCCCGGGTTATGAAGGAGCTGTGTAAATTGTTCAAAGTGACGCAATTACGTACATCTGTGTATCACCCCCAAACCGATGGGCTGGTTGAAAGATTCAACAAAACCCTAAAACAAATGTTGAAGAAAGTGGTGGATAGAGATGGAAAGGATTGGGACTGTCTACTTCCTTATCTGATGTTTGCTATTAGGGAGGTGCCCCAATCCTCTACGGGATTCTCCCCCTTTGAGTTACTGTATGGGAGACACCCAAGAGGGCTGTTGGATATTGCTAAGGAAACTTGGGAAAGTGAGAGTTCTCCCCACAGGAGTGTGATTGAGCATGTCGCCCTGATGCAAGACCGAATTGCACAGGTAATGCCCATCGTGAAGGAACATTTGGCCCAAGCGCAGTTAGCACAGCAGAGAGTGTACAACCGTGGAGCCAAGACCCGTACCTTTTCCCCGGGGGATAGGATACTGGTACTTGTCCCTACGGTTGAAAGTAAATTCCTTGCCAAATGGCAAGGCCCCTATGAGATAATGGAAAAAGTGAGCGAAGTGAATTACAAGGTCAGACAACCAGGAAGGCGAAAGCCCGAACAGATCTATCACGTTAATCTGTTGAAAGCCTGGAGGGATAGAGAGTCCCTAGTCGCAGACACTTGGTCACCAGCTCAAACTGGTTGCGTGATTCCTGAGGTTGGAATAGCAGCCACCTTGTCACAACCCCAACAACAGGAGGTTAAGGAGTTTGTGCTTCGCAACAAGGAGGTATTCTCTGAGCTGCCGGGACAAACATCTGGGGTAGAGCATGACATCATTACCCCACCCGGTGAAAGGGTGAAGTTAAAACCCTATCGGATCCCAGAGGCCCGGCGGGAGGCAATACGGGAGGAAGTACAGAAAATGCTGAACTTAGGGGTGATAGAGGAGTCCCAAAGTGATTGGTCTAGTCCCATTGTGTTGGTGCCTAAACCGGATGGGAGCTGGCGATTTTGTAACGATTTTCGTCAGTTGAACAAAGTTACAAAATTTGACACCTACCCCATGCCACGTATTGATGAGTTGATCGACCGGCTGGGAACAGCCCGATACATGACGACTCTTGACCTCACAAAAGGGTATTGGCAAATCCCCCTGGCCAAGTCGGCCAAAGAGAAAACCGCATTTGTAACCCCAGACGGGGCGTTCCAATATAAAAGAATGCCGTTCGGGTTACAGAATGCGCCGGCCACATTCCAGCGGAAAATGGACCAGATGCTGAGGCCCCCCCATCGGAAGTATGCTGCGGCTTACCTGGATGACATAATTGTCCATAGCACAGATTGGGCCTCACATCTGCCAAAGGTGCAAGCAGTCCTGGACTCTGTTCGGGAAGCGGGGTTTACGGCTAACCCCAAGAAGTGTACCATTGGGCAGGAGGAGGCCAAATATCTTGGGTACACCATTGGGAGGGGAGTAATAAAACCCCAACTCAACAAAATCGAGGCCATCCAGAGTTGGCCACGTCCCAACAGCAAGAAGCAGGTACGAGCCTTTCTGGGAATCGCTGGGTATTATCGGCGATTCATTCCCCACTTTGCTTCTAAGGCTGTGCCCCTAACCAACCTGACGAAGGGGAAAGGGTCGGTCATGATTAAATGGACCCCCGAGGCTGAGGCAGCATTCCAATTCTTGAAACAAGCCTTATGTAGCCAGCCAGTGTTGTACTCACCCGACTTCTCTAAAGACTTTGTCGTACAAAGTGATGCGTCAGATGTGGGGTTAGGAGCAGTATTGTCCCAGGTCTGGAACGGGGAAGAGCACCCAGTCATTTACCTCAGCAGGAAGTTGAAGTCCCATGAGGTAAATTACGCCACCGTTGAAAAGGAGTGTTTAGCGGTGAAGTGGGCTCTAGATTCCCTTCGGTACTACCTGCTAGGTAGGCACTTTGACATGGTTACGGATCACGCTCCGTTAAAGTGGATGGCTCAAAACAAGGAAACAAATAGAAGAGTGAATAGGTGGTTCCTGGCCCTCCAGGAATTCAACTTCACAGTAAAGCATCGCCCTGGCGTTCAAATGGGGAATGTGGATGCTTTGTCTCGAGTACATGAATGCCTGATTGCTGGTGTTCCAACCCCGAGGTTAAAACAAGAGGGGGGGTATGTGACAGCAGGATGGTAAAGTCACCTGGTTGCATCCAGGGGGGTAGATATATTTCTCCCAGATTCAGGCTTTATGCCGACTTCTACAACTAGGTGGAGAGTTGTATAAGCCCAGCTGAGGCTAGTGGGCTCATGGATGACTCATACCTCTAGGGAGAGTGTGGGGCGTCGTGCAGACAGGGAGTTGATGAGACCAGCTGAAGCTTGTCAGCTCATTTAGGCCTCTATAAGAACTCCCAGATTCATTAGGCGTTAGCTCATGCCTGGAACCAGACCTGTGTGGACTGTCTAGGGAGAGTGAACCCCTGTGCGGTGAGACAAAGCCTGTGTGGCTATTTGCTTGGACATTTAAAACCAGGGACTTAGGGACTAGGACAGCACTAGGCTGATCCCAGTTGTTAGTTAGGAAACCTGTATGTTTAGTCAGAGGTCAAGTTGACCAGGATTTATTTTGTTTATGTTTCTTTTGCTTTGCTGTGTTTTGTCACTGTAAATAGAAAATAAACCGCACCTTTTTGATTTTGAAAACCACAACCTCCGTTTGCTGGGCCTGTTTTGTGTGGGGAGCCCATCCCGGGGGGTCACACACACCCGCTGCCGAGCTAACCCCCTCACAATATATATATATATATATATGTATGTATGTGTGTGTGTGTGTGTGTATATTTTTTTACTCAGATATTAGGGGCAGGAACTCAACCGCACCCATACGCTTATCCCTGGGCTGGTGAGCGGGAGAGCATGTTACAGCAAATGGTGGGTTTGACCAAATTGCACTAAGAGTGGGAGGTCTTAAAGGGGCATTAAATACCAGGAGTGTGCTGCATACAGAATGCAGAGTTCAAGAGTGTGATACTTACAGAGTACAGAGTTCAGGAATGCACTACGTACAGAGTTTAGGGTTCAGGATGTGCTACGTACAAAGTGCAGGGTTCAGGAATGAGCTTTGTACAAAGTTCAGGAATGCTCTACATACAGAGTGCAGTGTTCAGGAGTGCACTACGTAGTGCAGGGTTAAGGAGTGTGCCATGTACAGAGTGCAGGGTTCAGGAATACACTTTGCACAGAGTACAGTGTTCAGGAGTGTGCTACATACAGAGTGCATGGTTCAGGAGTGTGCTATGTACAGAGTGCAGGGTTCAGGATTGCACTATGGACACAGAGTTCAGGAATGCACCGTGTGCAGATTGCAGAGTTCCGGACTGCCCTACGTACAGAGTGCAAGGTTCAGGAGTGCGCTATGTACAGAGTGTCAGATTTAGGAGTGCGCTACATACAGAGTGCAGGGTTCATGAGTGCTTATGTCATGGACGCACGCCTCTTAGACCTACAACAGGGCTCAGGCTCATCCCTGCTGGCAGGCTTCCAACTTTAAACAGACGTGCGCCAATGCGCATGCGCCAATCACGGAGATTGTGCATGCACACAAAGTGACGCTGCCTTGGCTTCTACTGTCCAGACCTTTGCTGTCTTATCTGCAGCTTATCCTGTGACCTGATCCTGAAACCTGCACCTGACCCTACTCTGACCCGGCTCCCTGACCCTGCTGCTATCTCCAGTCCTAACCTTGGCTTCCTTGACCTTGCTTTGCTCATCTGTCTGCCTGATCCTCCGTTGCTGAACCTGCCTGAACACTGACCATTCACTGCCTGACACTTCTGCCCATATCTGATCCGCTGTGCATTACCTTGCTTGTCTGACCCTGCTTCTGCCTGCTCCTTGCACCTGTGTGCGCCTGTTGCTCCTTGGCGCACCTACATCTGCTGACCTGCATCTTCTGACCTGCATCCTCAGCTACCTACAGTACGTCCGCTGACCTGCATCGTCTGACCAGCATCTTCAGCCTTCAAGCCAGCTCCTGCCTTCACCAGCAGTCTTCATATCCAGTCCAGGGGAACCCAGCAAGCACTCATACCCCACTGTGCTCCTCCGTTCACTGTCCCAACTCCAGTGACCCAGGAACCAGGGCTGTACGAGAGGTCTCCCTCTGCACGTCAGGCTCACCTCCAAGCTTATTTCACTGGCCACTTTTAACTAAAAACGACTCCCCCTATTCTCCTCAAATCTTCCCTCTTCACAGATACAGGGTTCTCCGCCCACCCCCAAATCATCATCCCAATTCTATCCCTCCTAGTGGAAGCTTCCTCTGCTCTGTTACATAAGCAACAGTAGGCAGGGGGAGATGCTGCAGGTGCTGCCAATGCCTTGATAACATTGGTGACCCCCTCCCCTTGTATATCACACCAGATGCGCCCAGGGACGATGGGGAGGATTTGGTGCACTCGCTCAGAGAGAGGTGCTGTCTTTTCTAAATACAAAAGACAGGCTTCTGTGTTTAGAAGTGACAGTAGTGAGTATATACCACAGGACCAGTGCCGAAGGTGCACATTCCAGCTGAAAAAATCCCTGTGCGCACAGGGTGATTAGGTGCACATGCCTATGCTGGCCACCATGAGGGGGATGCTTATATACTTTCCATCGCCAGGTGAAAGTGAACCGCCCCCGTCCATCTCATCATTTGGCTTTTCTGTTCAGAGCAGTTTGATTTTGTGTTGCATTGAAAGAGAAGAATGCCAGGGTAAGGCAATGGTTTTTCACCTTACAAAATATTTCCTTCACAGCAGAGCACAGAGCTGGTAAGTTTCACTGTAATGCAGAAGTCCACTCCAGGACTAGGGTTGCCACCTCATCCCTTTAAAACCGAACACATATGAATTCCACAGGTTCTGAGGCTGATTAAGGTGGTAATTAAACTCACTTGGTGCCTTATCTGCATTTAATTAGCCTCAGAACTTGTGTATTTCATATGTGTTCAGGTTTAAAGGGATGAGGTGGCAACCCTATACAGGACCCACTGTATTTTAGGTCAAATGATATTAGTTCACATGTCTATCAAACCCATATTTTCAGTAAGAAAATACATTTTAACACACACACACAACCACAGCACATTACCCTTTTTTTGGTAAAATATAAAAGATGAGGTTGCATCAATTGAATACATACCAAATATGTCAGGCGTTAAAAATTAGCATGTCCTTGTGAAACAGCAACAAACTTTGTTACCCAATATTTTACATAGCCTGTATAGGCTTTTAAACATGCCTATCAAACTAAAGTTAACCATAAATGATGAACCTAGAATTATCACCCTTACTCCAGCATGCACAGTGATAACTAATACAGTATGTGTAGCTCAACCATTGTTTTTATACGTAGTGGCACCCAGTGCATGCGTTTCTATTGGGACAACACAAATCTCACAAGGAAGTAGTCTCTGCATGATAGTCCAGGTAGCTTCCTGGAAGGTTCCCCAGACCTGTTCCACAGGCAAGTGATATATACAGTATATAGTCCGGACACCAGAGTGAGTGGCTGCACATAAACAAAAAATTTATCTCTGCGCTGGTATGATATTGAACTGCTGCAACCCAAGTCCTGGGCAGGAAAATAAACACTAAACAAAAAATGAATAGTGCGCTGTTCCTTTAAATAATCTCAGCATGTGTGACCGTGTATTGAGAAAAATAAGTGATACAATCTAATTGAATGATACTCCTAACTTAAATGTATTTTATACAAACTGTGCTGTGAACTAAAAATCAAAAGAAAATCCAAAACTTTATAAAATCATAAGGGTGTAACCAGGTGCACAAATGAAAATCAATGGGCCGAGTGAAAGTCCAAGAAACACGTCCACTCATTCAATGAAAAAAGCATATAGCAATAACAGGTGTATAAAATATCCAATAATCCACTCTGTGTCCACCAGTGTTCAAACAATAAAAAGATTCTCCATCCACAAGAGAAAGGTTGGTCTCTTACCAGACATGATGGATCCCTATTACAGAGATCAAGGCAGCTTGTGAAGGAATAAACACGGGTGTGGAAATCTCAGATAGCGTGTCTCCATATGTTTGCAGGGATGAACTCCATGTATCCAGATAACATACATAGAGAAGGGAGAAACCTCATAGTGTGAATCAGCCAAAAATCTTTATTATAAAGGTTAAAAGTAACACTCACATAAAGGTTAAAAATTTGAGCATGAACAGAATCACTAGCGGCGGAATCACCCTTCCAGCTAGCCCAGATGGCGGTACTTGGGCTCTCCGATCCAATGCGTTTCCACACAACTGTCGTCTACTGGAATGGCACATGCCAGACCACCCCACTGAAAGTTTGACACCCTGGAAACAATCCCCTCTCCAGTGACTATGTCTTCTCTGAAAGCTGTGTGTTATTGTGCCCAAAACCAGCTGCCCTCATGTCAGATAAATTGTGGAGGACCATTCATCTGGCAACAGATCTAATGCCCAGCTACTTCTGTCTTAGTAGATGTATCTCTCTGAACTAAAATGGGCTAAATTTGTCTAGGCATCTAGGCATCAATAATTGGTCATAAAAGGGTTATTAGAAAGTGCACACACGATAAGAAAGCACCATTACAGAGTTCCAATTTGGAATTTAAAGCGGAGGTCCACACAAAAATTGAACCTCTGCTTTTTGGAACCCTCCCCCCTCTGGTGTCACATTTGGCACCTTTCAGGGGGAGGGGGGTGCAGATACCTGTATAATACAGGTATTTGCACCCATTGGTGGGAGTCACGCCCCTTCCCGCCCCCCCCGTTGTCTTCTGGGAACCACACGGGTCCCAGAAGATAACGGGGACCAGTGAGGGTGCGCAGTGCGACCCGTGCATACGCAGTAGGGAACCGGGAAGTGAAGCCGCAACGCTTCACTTCCCAATTCCCTCAGCGAGGATGGCGGCGGGGGCAGCCGAGACCCGAGCGATTGATCGGCATCTGCTGCCGACATCGCGGGCACCCTGGACAGGTAAGTGTCCATTTATTAAAAGTCAGCAGCTGCAGTATTTGACTTTTAATATATTTTTTTTAGGCAGACCTCCGCTTTAAGCAAAAAAGTTGGCAGTGAAAGAGATGGACTTTAGAGGGTCTATTTAGACTTGTTTTCACACAAGCTCCATGCACCTTTTACCCAGGATTAACACATTTTCCAATTAAAAACAATTAGAAAAATGTGTGAATCTTCACTCAAAGCTGTGTGTAACCTTGAAAATACACAAGTGGACGTGGGGTGAAATATAAATAGCCATAAAAAATATCTTTGTTTGTTAACACTTCAGGAAAGTATTATGGAGGTGCAGATTAGGGCACTTTGAAGAGAAGTTTACAAAATATATATCTTTATTCAGGGGAAACAAATCTACAAATGTCTCCAAAAATCGAATGACAGGATGTGGAAGGACCATAGAAGAGCACCATGGAGTACAAAATAACCTTGATTGTCTGAAAGAGTGCACACATAGGCTCTGGTTCATAGATATGTTTTCCCTAGGTCAAGGGATTGGGCACCCAGGGGAGAATAATTAGGTGTATTCCATGGTGAAATGTGGATGTGGCTAAATTGTGCCAACAGTGGGAGGGGTTTACGTTTTTAGCCTACTCACTGTGTACAAGGTAACATAGGCCACAGTCCTTGTTTCCAACAAATATGTTTTTATTACTGTGCCACAAGTAAGAGTCTAAAAGACACATACAATACAAATCACAAAATAAAAAAAAACAAAAAACTTTTTTACAAAAAATGAAAGTCTTTATTTATGTATGCTTTTCTGCACACAGCCTACAGTGAAGAAGAATTTCATTGCATAGTCAGCATCCATCAATTGTTGTGCAATATAAAGAGTGCAGTGATCAGGAGTATGTCACATAGAGCCCAGCAAGCAGAGTTCAGTGGCCAGGAGTATTGAACACACAACATAGTGTATACAATATTGTGCAGAGCTCAGGAGTGGATAACGCACATACTGTAGGGCAGGGGTCAAGTTTGTGGAATGCTCAGAGTCCAGGGGCGGCATGAATACATAATGCACAGATCACAGGAGTTGGGGCCTCCAAGGTCGGTGCAAGTATTTTTGTGTACATAGGCGAAGGTGCATTTTGGTGCCCACCATCCTCTAGACAGCAGCTCTGCCAGGAGGACGGGACTGAATGAGCCCTTTCATCAGAATCCCCCTTTATACTGTGGGGGAAACTCTAACAAAAAGGGGCTCTGGACACCCTGTGACAAAGCCCCCCTAACATCAGAGTTCCTCTTTACACTAGAGTTTGCAGAGTTCCCCCTTACAATAAATCAGTGTCTTCCTCACTCCCCCTTACCTTAGGGTCCCCAGTCGCACTTGCCTCTTATATTGTTTATATTGTTTTCCCATCCATGCATTCATGCTGTATGGCAATTTTGCCACTCTGTCCAGTCCAGTATCATACCAACCACAGAAAACCCTGTATATGCAAAGACTAAAACATGCTATAGTGCATTACCAGGACATACTGTGCTGCTTTATTAAAGTAATGTACTGTACTTATATAAAAGGGGGGGGGGGGGGTGTTTTCACGCTAAAAGCCAGCATATGAACTACATAAGGTGAGGAAATAAATATTACAATATATATGAAAATAATATATATAAAAAACAATCAAATTATACCAATGATCAAAGTGGCATGACTATGTAAAATACAGTGCTGTGTCTTCTAAAGTAAAATACAAAACCATCCAGTTAGGCTGTGCAAAGTGACAAAAATATATAAAGTGCACAAGTGCTAAATATATATATGGCTCAAGTATAAGCCTGAAAGTCCAGGAAAGATGTGGCAAAAAAGTTCTAGTACTGTAGATAAGGAAAAAAGAAAAATAAGTAGTATGTGCACAAAAGTCTCTTAATGGGACTCCCTTGACGTGAATAATCAAAAAATGAAATGAAAGTGAACTCGTGCATATATAAATCCTCTGGTGGTGAAAGAGTCACTGATGTGTCCATGCAATGGTCTCACAGAACTCTCACCTCCATGTAGACAAAATTGGGCATGATCAGATAAATCTCCATCCTCTATACTGTGTGTTGTTACTGATCTCCTCCACGTCTCCTCTGCGTACAAATGATATTGCAGCCTCTAGAGGGAGGGGGGGGGGACAGCTCCAATGGGGATGCCAGATAAGGGATGGGAAGAGAAGAAAGCCTCCGATAGTGTAGTAGTAAAACCAAACTGAGTTTATTATTAAAATATATAATGCTCGTACATCAAACTGTGAATATAAAAGCGTAAAGATAACTACAGCGGCGCGGTGCGCCGTCTTACTAGTCCTCCAGTACTTCCGGTCTGCGGTACCTCACAATCTCCCTGGGAGATCCACCACGTCCACCATACATGCAAGTGAGTGCCCAAATCTGAACAGCCCCTAAAGCATAGAGCTGAATGTGTAGGCGCAAACTTGGCCACTCTAGCAGGTACAAGGTACCACCGCGTCAGGACCTTGTAATTTGTTTCCATCGCCGTGACATTGGGCGAGGATGATTTTATGGTTGACCAAATCTTAGTCCAATCAGCATTATCGAGGGTACGCCCCAGGTCCTCCTCCCATTTCCGCACATAGGTTGGTTTGTCATAATTGGGGTCTATAAGAAGTTGGGTGTAGAGGGTTGAAATCATTCCTCTGGCTAATGGATCTTTTTTACAAATTTTTTCAAAATTAGATAATTGGGTCAGTGGTGTTGCAACTTGTAAAAGTGGAGAAAATACATTTTTAATTTGGAGATATCTAAACTGTTCTGTTTCTGGTAAGTCGTGTTTCTCTCTGAGTGTAGAAAAGGGTACAACGTTTTTTGAAGTGACCAAGTCATGTAACGTCAGTATTCCTGTTTTTATCCAAGCTTTAAAAGTGTTTGGGAAAATCCATGCCGGATAAAAAGCTGGATTTTTGAGGAAAGATAAGAGGGGATTGCGTTACAATTGCAATTGGTGTTTACGTTATAAATAACAAATACTTTTCAATACAAATACTGATCTCAGCAAATTCAACCTATGCAGGGCTGCTTTTGCCTCACTGCAAGGAAAAAGTGGTGTAGGGTGATCTGTCAATTTGTCACAGTGTTTGTTTTTTTCATACTGGCACTTTTTTATTATTTCACTTTGTGGCATTATAAAAATATTTTACCATGATGATACCATTATATTAAAAAAGCATATGATTTGCAGTCCAAGTCCAACTACTAATACATTTATTTATTTTTTTAACAGAAAAGAACTACTAATACATTTAACATATCAGCAAAGAAAACCTGTGCAGGGGTGCTTTCTTATGTCCTTGCCAAGGATAGCTCCATGTGGAAACTGACTGGGGAGCTGGGAGAAAGTGATGTCATTGGCTGGATATCTCTTCTTCATGGATTGGCCGAAGTTGGCTTAGTCTCCGGCTAACATCATCTAATCCTGCAGCACTATGCAGAACATCGGCTAATGCCGCGTACACACGATCGGAAATTCCGACAACAAATGTTCGATGTGAGCTTTTGGTCGGATATTCCGACCGTGTGTAGCCTCCATCGGACATTTGCTATCGGAACTTCCGACAACAAAGGTTTGAGAGTTGGTTCTCAATTTTTCGACAACAAAAGTTGTTGTCGGAAATTCTGATCGTGTGTGTTTAATTCCGATGCACAAAAATTCTACGCATGCTCGGAATCAATTCAATGCATGCTCGGAAGCATTGTACTTCATTTTTTTCGGCTTGTCGTAGTGTTGTACGTCACCGCATTCTTGACGTTCGGAATTTCCAAGCAACATTTGTGTGACCGTATGTATGCAAGACAAGTTTGAGCTAACATCCGTCGGAAAAAAAACCACGGTTTTGTTGTCGGAATGTCCGATCGTGTGTACATAGCATTAGTGTGTGGAAAACACCAGCGAACTGTGTGGGGAATCCAGCGGAGAGTAGGGGAAACCAGAGGCCTAAATGTGCCCTAGGCGGCAGTGCACCCTAGATGGCTGCCTAGTTCACCTAGCAGTAGCGCCGGCCCTTAGAGGGGCAATAACCATTTCCTACTCAATCAAAAACTAAAAAAGTTTTGGCTTTAAGTACACTTTAAATTAACAAAGGGCTGTAGTGATCTGGCAACAGAAATGATTTGAACCGATTTATTGATCCTGAAGACAAGATGCAACATTGGTGTGTGCGAAGGCCGAAGAAGAGTATCAAACAGGTCTGGAAGTCTGACAGAGGGCCTGAGTAAAAACTGAAGATAAAACATTTGTTACTAAAACAAGGTCTACTGACAGAAATCAGCATCACAGTAAAGCAGCATGGATTTCCTATCAACCTTGAAGGCCTGACAAAGAACACACCAAGTGGAAAATATAAGAAATCTATTCACTGAAAATACTGCATATTCAAAAAAATCTACTGACTTTCTGACAGTTTGTGGCTACACAACAAGAAAGCTCTATTAACTCCTAGCATTGATGGCTCACAGAAAGACCCAATCTTAAAATACACAAGAAAAATGTACACATTGAAAACATACACATTTGGGGAAAAAGGATCCATATTTGAGGTTTTAGAGTTGACCATTTACGTTCTTGTTCAATAAATAATTTTACAGGTTGGGTTTACAGTGTGGTTCCGTCATATTCTTGCTTTGCACACCAATGGTATTACATACAACTCAGCCCTGTTAAACCCACTCTGACAACTTTCACCTACAGGTAAGCCTAGATTAAGGCTTACCTGTAGGTGCAAGAAATATCTCCTTAACCTACACGGTTAAGGAGATATTTGCAGAAAACACTGCACTTATGTCTACGGCGCATGCGCAGGCAGACTGAGAGTCCCAGATTTCTGAATGGAACATGCCGGAATTATGCCGGTCCCGCACACATGCGCGGGAGTGACGTCATCGCCGCTCCAGCCAGTCACAGCGCCGGAGCGGCGAAACACAGAAGGCGCTCGAAAGCAAGATGGTGGGGGAGGGGGGGAACGAGGAGCGCTTCAGGGGCATCGATCTAAGGTAAGTCATTCATAATGAGCTAGTATGCTCAGGAGCAAAGCTAAATTTTAGACAACAAAATCCTAATTGACAAGAATTCAACTACATATGAGTGTAATTATTCATTAAACAGGTGTCCGGGGGAGGGGGATATTAGTGGTGGTGGAGTGTGTTTTTTTTTTTTATGTCCCCCCCCCTTTTTTTTCCTACTTATCCCCTCTCAACTTTTTTTTCCCCCCCTTTCCCTGCCTTTGGGTTTTTTTTTCTCTCCGGGGGTTTGTTGGATATCTCTGATGTAAATGTTAAATGCGAATGCAAAATGTAAAATGTAAAATGCAAAAGGTTAAATGGTCAAAAGGTTAAATGATGTAAATGACATTGTAAAACAATGAAACAGGAAAAAGAGGAGGAAAAAGGGGGAGAAAAGAAAGAAAAAAAGAAAGTAAGAACGGCATGGGCTTAAAAAATAGAAGGCCCGGGGAGCATGGGGTGCTCACTACATGTTTTTTACAATTCTTCCCCCCTTAGATAAGTCCTGAGAAAAGGGACTTGGTTCTCCGTTAAGGAGTGGAAGGGGTGGGGAGTCCGGACATGGATGTGAGGCCCTGGCCGGACACGCCACCCTTTTAGGAGGTAAACCATATGTATGTATGGTGGTATATATGTTATATGTGGTGTTTTCTCTTTTTTTTGTCCCTCTCTCTCTCTCTCGCCCACCCACCGTCCTGTGCCATCCCTGTCCTCTTTTGCCTCTTTCCGACTGTCCCTGCCCTCCCCCAATTTGGGGGGGGGGTGGGGATGGTTGGAGGGGAGAGTATAGTAGGTGAGGAATATGGCAGACAGAATGAAAATTATATAATTTACACCTGGTGGATAGTTGGAGGGTGTTACATGAGCTGGACAGAGATTATAGTTATTTTTCCAAGACGCATTATGTGTACTTGTAGCGATACCCCCAGTTAAGAGGGCTGCTGGTATAATTTTTGGGCCCCTGTAATGCACCCTGTCAACCCCCGGGAATTGGCTCTAACCTCCCTTGGCACAGCTAGTAGGGGATGATAGGGTGGTGTAGCCTGCAACTCACAGAGACACAATCCTATAATAGAACACACGCAGCAATAGAGTATAGCTATCTTTACCCGTCTCTTCTGCAAAGTAAATGACACAACACCAGTATACTTAACCTTTGCACTTTTACTCAGATTGTTGGGTAAGCATATAATCAACAGTGTGCATATTATGTGCAGAGCCCTGCAATAAAGAAGTATCTCAACAAACATACAGGTATACAGTATGGTGCATAAATCGAACATTCCCCGCTGCAGCTATTCTCCCTCGTGGGCAAAAATGGCGCCCAGCAATGTCTACGCTAAGTCAGGCCTGACTGTACTGTGTAGAAGTTCTGTAGGGGAAAATCTTCGCTAGCAAAAATGGTGGTGCACTTTCTGAAGAAACAAACTGTAATTCACAGGGTAAAAGGGGTTTTGATAACTTGGTGAATTAAGGCAATCTCTAAAGCTGCTCTGAGGCACTGTTTCTCTGGTGCACAGCACAACACTAATGAAAGCTCCGGGTAACAGTTATGGGGGCCTAGAGATCCTATGTAGTTCTCTGAGCAGGTGCCCTCTCACCCAACCGGACCAGTCCGTATCCGTATCTTCCGCTGCTGTGTCTTGGTACACAGGTCTCATGACATCCTAGTCTTCGGTCCTCCGGGTAACGTTTCAGCAACAGTATAGAGAGACGCCCCTCAGGTGCCTCGGTGAGAGCGGAAGGCTCTTTGGAGAAAGGCCCAGGCTTCAGGCCTTGTATCACCACAGGCACGGAAAGGAGTTCCTCTTGCTGGGCGGGCGTTGTCCAAAGAGACTGAAGCCGACCCCACCTTTCTCTTATAAAGTCCACCCCAGCAGTCTTTGCGCGGGGCAATGCACCATGGGTGCCCAGTGAGGTTATGGGTACAGTAGTCTCTGAGGCCTTAAAGGAAACCCCTGCTACATTCTCAAGGATTGATATGTTGATGATTGACCAATATTACTTGAGTCAGGTGGATTCGGCGACTATTGTGTCAATCACCATATCAGACCACGCCCCAATAAGTTTGGGGGTGAATCCAGTATTGGCTGGGAGCAGGGAGAGAACCTGGAGATTAAATTAAGCAATATTGAACGACAAGCAAAATATGAATTCCTTGTCCCGCGCATTGGCATCATATTTTGAGACAAATATGTCAGATGGGGTGCCGGACCAAGTGGTATGGGAAGCCCACAAGGCAGTTATGAGAGAGGAGCTAATCTCAATGGGGTTGCGTATTAAAAGAGAGAGACAGAAGGAAATGGTAGCACTTTTAGAGGAGATACATAAAATAGAAATTAAGCATAAAGCCCATTTAAAGCCAGGAGACACACAGAACTTAGAGAAGCTACGGGTAGATTTAAAACAGCTCTTAGATCGAAAAGTCCAAAATAAAAGTAGATACTTTGCCCATCGTTTTCATGAGCAGGGAAATAAGGGTGGGAGGTTAATGACCAGACAATTAAAGAAACAGCAGGAGGCATGTCATGTACAAACAATAAAAGCAGGTAACATTTAGATAGTAGACTCCCAAGCAATAGCAGCTGAATTTCATCGCTTTTACTCGTCTTTATACAACATAGATCCGGTTTCCGGGGAGGTAGATAGGAAGGGACAGGAGGACAGGATCCGGGAATACCTGGAGGCTTCAGGGCTACAGGCAATACCAACTGGAGCCCTGGAGGAAATGGAAAAAACCATCTCCATAGAGGAGTTAGGTAGAGTGATATCAGTTGCAGCACAGGGTAAAAGCCCAGGACCGGACATTTTCACTAATATGTACTATAAAAAGTTTTCCTCAATACTCCTGGCCCCCCTTTGTAGATACCTCAACTCTGTTTCGGTTTCCAATCCACTGCCGCCAGAGGCTTTATTGGCATATGTGACAGTCCTCCAGAAAGTGGGGAAGGACCCTCAGTGCCGTGCCAGCTACAGGCCCATCTCCCTCTTGAACTCTGACACTAAATTCCTGTCTAAAATCTTAGCTTTGAGGCTACAAGACCATATAAATTGATTCACCCAGATCAAACAGGATTTATGAAAGGCTGAGAGGCTAGAGATAATACAATACGGGCCCTTCATGTATTACATTGGATGCATAGAGGCCCAAATCAGACTCCGGCGGTGGTAATTTCAATGGATGCTGAGAAAGAATTCGATAGAGTAGGATGGGGATTTATGGTCAGAGTTCTGAGGGAGATGGGCCTGAGGGAACGGATGAGGGGATGGGTAATGGCATTATATGCAGACCCCAGAGCAAGGGTCAAAGTTAATGGCAGACTATCAGACTATTTTGAAATAAGTGTAGCACGGTTCCAGTTTCTCCTATGTAGATACAGACTACAGTTGACAAACTAGAAGGAACTTAGCTCCCTTCGGTGTTCAATCTTTATATTGCATCTACTTATTGCTTCAATAATATCAAAGCAAGGCATGCTGGAACTCGTAGTACAGGGAGAAAGAGACTCCATTTGCCATGGTTAGTAAATAGACTAGAGTACCCACAGTGCAACTGTACTCCCAACGTGCATTGCCTCGTCGCTTGGCCTTCTGGGACTGCTTACTTAAAGGAAGTGAGGAGCTATGGAGGGTCTCTCTGGACATCGGCCTGCTAGCAAGTGGAGCATCTGAGAGGCCTGATGTGTGTGTGTAGGCCGCGTAACCTGGGCCTACTGTCTTCCGAGAGGCCTGCCTGCTAAAAAGAGAAGAATTCTCCTTTGGGAAGCCCAGCTGACATTCCAAGGTGTCCAGACTTCTCCACCTGCCTACATCTCGTGCGGCGGAGTGAGGAACGGAAGACCGGGACAGCGGAGAGATTGTGTACCGGAGCATCAGCAATGGAACCTGCAAGGCGGACTAGGCCTAATCGGGTGAGCGGGCACCTGCCCAGGATATCATTAACTACTTGATAGGCCTGTGACTGTTAAGGCCCACCATCCCTAGAATAGTGCGCCACGCACCAGAACTTGCATCACGCAGTTTAAAGTTGGCGTTTGCACCGCCTAAAAGTTACACTTCCAAAAGCATTGCGGGAGTACAGTTTTCCCTTCAACACCCTTTGGATTACAATTTGTATGTGCACCAACGTTTTGCTAGCGAAGACTCCTACCACTGAGGAACTTGTACATTAAATTTAGTCAGGCCTGACTAGAACTGACAGTGACGGGACACAGGGTGGTATTGCCCACTAGGGGGAGCTCACAAGCAATACAGTTCAGCCAAATAATTAGGCATTAACACTGCAAGTTAAGATATATTGTCTGATAGCAATTATTTATTTTATCATTGACTCTCGCAGGGCCCTGCAGAGTCAACTGTATGTATAACCTTGTTTTACCTTTATATCTTACCAAGTAAAGTTCACCCTTGGTTAAGTGCAAACCTGTGTACAGTTTCTCTGTTACCCTGTGGAAGGAGAAGTGGCCAATTCAAGGTAACAATCTATATTGCAATTTTACTGTGGGGTGGTTTTATTGTGTTCCCCAGCAACCAGTGGGTTCCACGGTATTTGTGTGTACCAGTTGTGCCAAGGGAGGGTTTGAGCCAATTTCAAGGGGTTGATGGGCAGAACGTAGACCCAAAACAAAACCAGCAGCTCCTACGGGGGTAGTGCTACATAAGGAATGGGACTAGGCAGGGGTGCCCATTGTCCCCATTGTTATTTGCCATGGTATTGGAACCTTTCCTGTGTACAATTATAGGGAATAGGAAGATTAAAGGGATTGTTATAGGATCAATGGAACATAAGATATCCGCATATGCGGATGATCTATTGTTGTATCTCTCCTCATCTCAAGAGTCCCTGACGGGAATTGATGGGGGAGATAGACAGGTTTGGTTGTATCTCTAGCTTTAAAATAAATATAGAGAAATCGGTATTGATGCCGAGTCAGGTGCCCTTGGGGATGAGGAAAAAGTTACAAAGATCCTTTCCCTTCGTGTGGCGTTTGGATTCTATATTTTATCTGGGGACACATGTAACCCCAGATGTCAAACGCCTATACCATCTAAATTATGGACCCCTGCTTTCATCAATACTAAGGGATCTACAGAAATGGAGAAGCCATACTTTGACGTGGTTTGGGAGAGTAGGCGCGCTTAAAATAAGTGTAATTCCCAGGCTTATTTATGTTCTGCACGCCATCCCTA
The DNA here is from genome assembly GCA_029206835.1 of Rana muscosa. NCBI lineage: Eukaryota > Metazoa > Chordata > Amphibia > Anura > Ranidae > Rana > Rana muscosa. The sequence continues at coordinate 89,898,371 of CM055128.1, read as the reverse complement.
TAATTCTCCCACAGATATTTTTTAAACAAATAAGGGAAGCTTTCATGACCTTTGTCTGGGGGGATAAACATCCCAGGTTGGCATACGAGATTTTGGGGAGACCAAAGGGGGAAGGGGGGTAGGCCTCCCAGACATAGCACTTTACTATAGAGCCATGGCCCTGGTCCATATTATGAACTGGCGACATGATTCAAAAGGTAAACTATGGGTACCCCTGGAGAAAACATTGGCAGGAAGGGATTTGGTGGGAGCAGCTTGGATCCCGACCGCATACAGGGGGTTGTCGGAATATGCCTCACCATTAACCATTACAACGTTATCCATTTGGGATAGAATGAATAAGACAGGAAGGTTTGCCCCTCCAATATCGCCCATAACCCCTCTGGAGGGCTTCCCATGGTTCCCTCCGGGGGAGGAGAAGGGAAGTTTAGAGGGCTGGGGAAGGGAGGGAGAGGGGAACTGTGCAGGAGTGGCCCCACAAGGGAAATTGCTTTCTTTGGGAGATCTGGTTCTAAAGCTTGGGGAGGTAACAATGGCGGACTGGAAATACAGGCAGTTGACAGACCTGTTTAACAAATGGAAACATCAAATGAGACCAGCAAATTCTATGACTATTTTTCAGGACTGGTGTGTTAATCCTCTGGAGCCGGGCCATATGTTATCTCAGATGTACAGATTGGTCCAGAGTGCTCAAAACAGGACAACTCCATACTATATCTGTGAATGGGAGAGGGAGTTGGGCTACAATTTTACAGTAGAGCAAGTGAAGAGGCTGATGGAAACAACACACCACTCCTCAATAAGCTCTTATATACAAAAGATGTCTTACAAGTTTTTAACTAGATGGTATCGTACAGCGACTCGCCTGGCCCAGATGTATCCATCGGCAGACGCCAACTGTTGGTGGGGATGCAACCAAAGGGGTTCATTTCTTCACATATGATGGCATTGTCCCAAGATTAGGATATTCTGGGAAGAGATATCCCCTTGGATAAAAAAAATTACACTAAGACCTATAGAGCTATCTCCATTATATTTCCTGTTCAATGGGATGCCATCATCCATTAAGTTTTATAAAAGAAGTGTTACACCACACCTGTTGACTGCAGCAAAGGCATTGATACCTAGATTTTGGAAGTAATCCAGAGTCCCCAACATAATGGATTGGAAAGGGGAGGTGGAGAGGTTAATGGAAGCAGAGAGATGGGTACATACGGTCAAGGATCAACAGAATAGATTTAAAGATATATGGGCAGGATGGATATACTATTCTCCTGAAATAGGGATGGACTAGTCCCCTCGGGCTGCGTGGCCTGTGGAGCGGGTGGGGGCAGGGGGAGAGGAGATGGAGGGATTGTTTTTATTTTTTATTTGTTTTTTCCTTGTCTTTGGTGTGGGTTTTTTTTTCTTTTTTTTTTTTCTTTTGTTGTGTCTTTGTTTGCCTGTTGGTCCCCCGCCCCCTGGGAAGGGCACCGGAGAGAAGATCGAATACATAGAAAGAGAGAAAGGATTTACATTTCTTTCACTTTTGCACTACACTAATTTTTAGGACAATTTACACAGTGAGGGAGAATAAATTAAAATTAGGCAACACTTTATGAAGAATGATGAGGGTGGGGGTTCTTTTTTCTTTTTTTGGGTGTTATCAAGCCCCTCTTTAAATATTTTGATTGGATGGGGCCATAAGAATGGGGTGTGGTGATTCAAAGAGATATTAAGTCACAAAACAAAGAGCTATTAAGCTTCTTTTTTCAAAGGTGAAATTTTTTCCCTATTTTTTTTTTTTTCTCTTTTTTACAAGGTGTTTTTAAGGCACTCTTTAAAGACTTTTTGTTGTATGGGGCCATAAGATGGGGTGGGGTGATTTAAAGAGCTATTAAGTGTCACAAAACAAGGAGCTATTAAGCCCCTTTTTTCAAAGGGGGAAATCTTTTTTTTTTTTCTCTCTCTCCTTTATATGAAAGGACAATTTAAAAAATCTGGGGTGCTCTCGGGGAGGGGGGCAGTGTGTATTATGTTTAAGAATGTACCTGCATACTTCATATAAGAGCCTAAGTATATGGGTTCTTTGCGTGGTATTTAGGTTCTTTTTTTTTAATGTTTTTTCTTTTGTTGTTTTCTTTGTATTTTGTATGATGTAATTTGTTATAATAAAGAAAATAAGCAATTATAAAAAAAAAACATGAGCCATCTCTACAGAAAAATAGTGGCATTACTTAGGCTGTAAAAATAAGCTTAACTGTATCTGTTTTTCCTGTTGTGTACACACTGTTTTTGTGTATTGCAATTTCAAAAAACTAAAACTAAATAAATAACAGACCACAGGCCTCCTCTCAGTGTACATTACAGACCTCTCAGACCACCGTCCAAAGCACTGTGTACATTACAGGCATCCCCTTATATACTTATGTTAATATTACATTCTGGCTGCAGTAGTTGCTCTGCTCTCAATTACTCTGATTAGATCACAGATTCATTTCCCAAGAAGAAAATCCCTGCTATTCACATAGGCCCTGTACTGGGTGGAGGCACTGACAACTTTCTTTACCTACAGTTTTAGCACAATATCCTGTTTGAGGAGGGCAATTTCTCATACCAACCCCCACCCCACAGGGCTGTATGTGTATATAGCCATTTACTTGGGAATTCAGCTTTACGTTTCTGACCTCTCTTTAACCACTTCAATACACTTTCCCCCCTTCCTGCCCAGGACAATTTTAAATGACAATTGGGCGGTCATGCAATACTGTACCCAAATTTTTTTTTTTTATTTTCTTCCCACAAATACAGCTCTCTTTTGGCGGTATTTGACTAACCACTGGGGTTTTTATTTTTTGCTAAACAAACTAAAAAGATGTTTAAAAAATATATATATATATATATATTTGCTTCTGTTATAAAATTTTGTTTTCACCTTCACGGTCGGGCACTGATGAGGCTGAACTGACGGGCATTGATGAGGCTGCACTGATAATTTGGCACTGACAGGCACTGATAGGTGGCACTGATGGGCACTAATAGAGGGCACTGATGTGCACTTATAGATGGCACTGATAGGCAGCACTGATGAAGAGCTATTGATTGGCATCTGACATGGGCACTGACAGTCATTACTGAGGGGCACTGATTGGAACTTTGATGGGCACTGACTGGCAGCTGATGGGCACTTATTGGCAGCTGTGATGGCACCTCTGATGGGGGCTGAACTTATAATCAATGCGCTGATTATTAGCTTAGACCCCCCCTGACAGGAGAGCCGCCGATCGGCTCTCCCTGTCAGCATGAACCGAGGAATGCCATTTAAAGGCACTTCCTGGTTATACGCTGTGATTGGTCACAGCTGATCACGTGGTAAAGAGCCTCCGTCAGAGGCTCCTTACCACGATTGGAGCTGTGTTGTGTCAGAGTGTCACACCACAACACCGATCGTGGCTTATCCTGCTGGACGTCATATGATGCCCAGTCAGGATAGCAGAACCACCGCCCGGCCATCATTCTGCTATAGGCCGGGCGGGATGTGGTTAATGCATACCTTTGAAATTGGATTTTTTGAATTTGCTGCAAAAGGTGCCATGTTCACTACTGCCAGATTTTAAGGCTAGGTTCAGTTCAGACTTAATACGGATGCGGCTCACAGTCGGGGTCCGGTGCGTCCCTGTTCTCCGTTTTAGCCCTGGTTCACATTGCAGCGATTTTGCATGCGATTTGACATGTCAAATCGCATGCCAAATTGGCGGCTATTGCCAGCAATGGCACCGTTCGAATCAGTGTGACACCGCATTTGCGGTGCCGCACCGATTCCCAAAAGTAGTTTCTGTACTACTGTTGGCGACTTTGGGGTGCGATTTTAATAGACATCTGTGCAGAAACCCACACAGATGTTTCTGAAATTGCCCCCGAAGTCGGGACTGACATACGGGAATGAAATCGTGCAAGTTCAGCTGAATTCGCACAATTTCATTCCCGCTGTGAGTGTGAACTTAGGCTCAGGGACAAATCAGGCTCAAATTGTTGCCTGAATTTGGACACACAGGACCCCTGTGCAATCTGCTCCGCAGCCGCCACAGAGATGTGTGAACCAGCTCCATTGAGAGTCAGTCACAGTCTGCTGTCATGCGGATTGGATGGAGGGAGTACCGCATCCAATTCGCACTAGTGTGAACCCAGCCTAAATGTGGGACAAAGCTGAACTAGAACGTTTAAGCCACTACAGCAGGGATATGCAATTAGCGGGCCTCCAGCTGTTGCAAAACTACAAGTCCCATCATGCTTCTGCCTCTGGGTGTCATGCTTGCTTCTGTCAGAGTCTCGCTATGCCTCATGGGACTTGTAGTTTGGCAACAGCTGGAGGTCCGCTAATTGCATATCCCTGCACTACAGCCTCTACCACTATTCATTTAAATGTCATTTTCTTTTAACTGGTCCATTGCTCTGAACAGTTGTGTATTTTGATGACAAGGCACAAAAAGTAATTTTTCTTGTCCAGACAGGACAAGATGATATAATAAATGCTCTCTTTTTCATTTTTTAATTGGTATTTGAGAGGGTTTCTTTTACATTTCAGTAAATACTGCATGTACAATAGATTCTCTTCTGTGTGGCCATATACCAAAATACAAAAAGTAATATATCCAGTGGCAGGGACAGCTGCACTTTCCCTGTTCTTGCAGCTATTTAGTAAATGCTAATTTATGCACTGCCCCGTTTTGGCTGACCATTGGGTCTGCAGGGGGCACGATGGGTAGGGTTGCCTCCTCACCCCTTTAAAAACACATATTAATTACACAGGTTCTGTGGCTGATTAAGGTGGCAAATAAACTCACTTGGTGCCTTATTTGCATTAAATTAGCCTCAGAACCTGTGTAATTCATATGTTTTCGGGTTTAAAGGGATGAGGTGGCAACCCTAACCATGGGGGGGGGGGGCTACTCAACCCTGACCTTCTAGTAGGTTAGGTTGTCTCTTGGGGCTCTTCAATATCACCCCAGGCAGTTGGAGTTGGTGGTGCTGAAAGAACAACAGCATGTTTTGTAAAGGGCTGTGAACTATGTATATACAGTTGTGCTCAAAATTTGCATACCCTGGCAGAAATTGTACAATTTGGCCATTTATATTGAAAATATGACTAATAATGCCCAAAAACTGTCTTTTATTCAAGGATAGTGATTACATGAAGCCATTTATTATTATCATTATCATATAATTTTTTGGCTCCTTTTAAAATATCATAATGATAACAGATGTAGCGACCTCACCTCTCACTCCCTCTTTCTCTTCTCGGTCAATGGCTCTCGTCTAGGGGACCAGGGAGGAGAGTGTGGCGCACCACCAGCTCTTATCCTCTTGTGTGCAGAGGTGTGAGCTATAACCTTTTACCTTCGGGCCGGTGTCCCTGTCCAGAGCCAAAACTTTCCTTTAGGATGACTCCCACCCTCCACGCAGGTGGAGGTAGGACCCTTTAGCTCCCAGAAAGTCAAGTTCCACACCACTGAAAGTCCAACACTTATTTATTCTTCAGAGCAATAAATAGTCCTTTGAGAGCGACTGGTTAGACACAGAACAGTTCAGAACAAAGTGGGGAGGAGGTCCAGGCACAATCCTATCAATAAAACTAAACTGTTAGGATTTCACAACAGTTATGGCGCACAGTCGCTGCCACCGACCGTGAGGTTGGTTCCTGCCACGAACCAGGTGAAATAAGGTCCCTGCCACAGACCATGATTGTTGGGTCTCTGCCACCGACCTGATTCACGTTGGGTCCCTGCCACAGACCATGAAACGTAGACTGCCTTCAAAAAGTTGCGACCCCTGTCAGGGAGAAGACATCCATCTGGACGGTCACCAGAGGCCCCACCGTCACCAAATTGCTGCAATGGGTCTTCAGTAAGGGTAACCTCTCTGGTCCCCCTCGTCCTAGATTCAGGTTCCCTTACTTGGTGGACCCCTAGGATTCCTCAATCCCTTGCGGGACCCAGTCGAAGGTACTGGGCCCCAGGCCTTCTCAAGCAGTACCTCACTCCAGGACGAAGGTGCCTGGGATGGCATTCAATCCCCTACACCCAGGTCAAGGGCACCTGGGTGCGGACGAACCGGAACAGCAGCCCCAGCCTGAAGGTGCCTGGGACTCGGACCCCGTGTGGAAGATGGCTGCCTCTTTTTTACCCCCTCCCAGCAGGCACAGCGAATTCGCCGCACCGCCGCCGAGAGGGGACACAAAAAGGCACAACCCCCAACGATGGTTCAACCCCAGTCTATGGCGACAGCGCCACCTATAGACTGCAGGGAACTAAGCACCATTGATCTCCTCCACAGGAAAATATAGTCCATAGACCCTAACAATTGTGCATCTGAGCCAGGTTACACTCAGACACAGGCCCCCTAAATGTAACACCCCGCTACACAGGAATCACCCAAATGCCCTTGATCAAACGTTTACATACCCTGGAATGTTTGGCCTTGGTACAGACTGTAATGGCACTCTAAATATGAAAGGGGGTAACGCCGTTTAGATATCTTCCCTCTCCTGGACACAAATTCACTGTCAATCCTCCACAGTCAGACGACCCCTTCCCATAGGAATTAATCCTTCTGGAAGAACGAGACGCACTCTGTATCTTCCTAGGATCGAAAGACTTTATTGAGAAAAACATTGTAACTTTTATACCCATCCAATACTGCATTAAACTAAAATGAACAATGGTCCAGCTCCACCCACAACATAACAAGAGCCAATACACATTATTTTGACATCTGCTAGGAGACAACAGGTTCTAATCCCCTTTATGTTTAAATAACTATGCATGACCTTTATATTCACCAGACTGTCTGGTACTTTACAATACACACAAGGACAGACTTAATTTCCCCAATCCGCATCACCACAAACAATGAACAGGTCTTCTAGAAGCTGGAATTCATTAGCATTACACTAGGCCAGGGATATGCAATTAGCGGACCTCCAGCTGTTGCCAAACTACAAGTCCCATGAGGCATAGCGAGACTCTGACAGCAGCAAGCATGACACCCAGAGGCAGAGGCATGATGGGACTTGTAGTTTTGCAACAGCTGGAGGTCCGCTAATTGCATATCCATGCACTAGGCAAACAGGTGATTGAGGCTGAACACCTCAGTATCTCTCAATTAACCTGTTAAGTTCAGAATAAAACAATATTGTGGACTAATATTACTATTTCAATTTCAAGCAATCCAAGCCATATTCTTAATGTCCATGGTTTTGTAGCTCACCCTGTGTCCAACGTGACCCTCCTGTCACACATCTCCCCTTTCGGCAGGAGACTAACACAGGAGGTGACCCCAGACGGGTTGACTCCGAAGTTAGTCCATAGGTCCATTCTTCTAATGCCGGTATTCGCACAGTACCCCAAATACATTGCTCCAAACAGGGCATTATTTAAAGCCAACCTCTACCTCTCTCCGAGAACATACCCACCGCTGGGGAGAAGACAGGGTGACTGGGCTCAGTCTGTCATGCTGTTGGGGATCTGGGCCGACTGCCCAGCATCCCTGGGGTATACAAGTGGAGACTGAAGTCCCATCCCCTTGTGGTAGGTGAAAATCCCCCAGTGCTTGCAAAGCAAGGCTGACATCCTCCTGTCCCAGTGTCACACCATTTTCTGGGGTTGTGTCAGTGAGGACCGAAGTCCCATCCAGTACCACAGGAACTCCCTCTTCCGTTAGTTGAGAGCAGAGGCCCGCGGCACTCTGCTCTGTTGCCAGCTCTTCCGCTGGGTTGCTGTGAGTGAAGACCGTAGTCCCATCCACTGACATCCGCTCAAGTTGCTGTTGTGTGCAGCGGCCAGTAGTATTCTGCCCTGCTGCCAGTGATTCGGCTGGGGGTAAAAGCTTTACCACCTCAGCTTGTTGCTGGAGAGAGGGGCCAACTTCCCCGACTCCCTGAAACTCCACAGTTGCTTCAAGTGCTGGGCAGAGGTTGCTATCACTCTGCCCTGTTGCCAGCACTTCTGCTGGGGTCTCCACACCATCTGCTCTGGCTAACTGTTGGGGAGGGAAAAAAGCTGCTTCTCCCCCCTGCATCTCTGAAATCCCCTGGGAAAGAGGAACCATCACCTTCTCACCTCGGGCCTCCAAAACTGCCACGGGTGTAGAGCAGGGGTCTGCAGTACTCTGTCCTGCTGCCAGTACTTGGGCACGCGATGCATAATCCATAACATCCTCTGAACAGTCCCTTAAGTCCATACCTTCTGTAATCTGTGGCTGGGGAGATGAGCCAACTGCCCTAGCTCCCTGGAACTCCATATCATCCACTTCGGCTTTAGGGATGGCAATCTTCAGATTTTCCACTGCCGATTCTTCAGCCAGGTTAGCTCCCTGGAACTCCATATTATCCACTTCGGCTTTAGGGGTGGCAATCTTCAGATTTTCCACTGCTGATTCCTCAGCCAGGCTAGCTCCCTGGAACTCCATATCATCCACTTCGGCTTTAGGGGTGGCAATCTTCAGATTTTCCACTGCTGATTCTTCAGCCAGGATTTCATAGTTGTGAACTGGTATTTCCTGATAGTCCCAGGCAAAGGTAGCCCCACCCTGCTGCTGAGCAGATTCTAGCAGCTGTCTGTAGGCGATCTCCGATTGCTATATTTCCGCCATTCTGCGCTCATGTTGTCGCTCTAGTTCTCTCTTTTGTCGCTCTCGTTCTCTCTCTTGTCGCTCTAGTTCTCTCTTTTGTCGCTCTCGTTCTCTCTCTTGTCACTCTAGTTCTCTCTTTTGTCACTGTAGTTTTTTCTCTTGTCGCTCACCCTGCAGCTGGATACCTCTAATGGCTTCCTGTATGGCGGTCTCTGATGGGTTAGCACCATATAATGCCAAGCGCTCTCGAACTCGTTGCTGAAACAAGTCTTCAACTGACCGGGGTCCTGCATCACCATCCCTCTGATCCATCTTGGCCAGCTCCCTGATCAAGGTGGCCCCGTTCTTTGTCCCACTGGTCCCTCCACGGCTCTCAAGTAGGTCCTTCAGTGTGGCTTTCCTGCAGGCTGCATAGCTGGTCATTCACTGTGGTAGCTTGGAGTGTCCCAGGAACTGGAGGGAAAATCCCGCCGCTGTCAACCAATGTAACGGCACCCCAAATACGAAAGGGGGTAACGCCGTTTAGATATCTTCCCTCTCCTGGACACAAATTCACTGTTGATCCTCCACAGTCAGACGACCCCTTCCCATAGGAATTAATCCTTCTGGAAGAACGAGACGCACTCTGTATCTTCCTAGGATCGAAAGACTTTATTGAGAAAAACATTGTAACTTTTATACCCATCCAATACTGCATTAACCTAAAATGAACAATGGTCCAGCTCCACCCACAACATAACAAGAGCCAATACACATTATTTTGACGTCTGCTAGGAGACAACAGGTTCTAATCCCCTTTATGTTTAAATAACTATGCATGACCTTTATATTCACCAGACTGTCTGGTACTTTACAATACACACAAGGACAGACTTAATTTCCCCAATCCACATCACCACAAACAATGAACAGGTCTTCTAGAACCTGGAATGCATTAGCATTACACTAGGCAAACAGGTGATTGAGGCTGAACACCTCAGTATCTCTCAATTAACCTGTTAAGTTCAGAATAAAACAATATTGTGGACTAATATTACTATTTCAATTTCAAGCAATCCAAGCCATATTCTTAATGTCCATGGTTTCCTGGCTCACCCTGTGTCCAACGTGACCCTCCTGTCACACAGACAAAGAAGGTGGCACACACAGGTTAAAATGGCGATGAAATGTTAATTTCTCACATTTGTGGCTTTTTAAATCACAATTAGCGTCTGTGTATAAATAGTCAATGAGTTATTAGCTCTCACTTGGATGCCCTAAGCAGGCTAGACACTGAGCCATGAGGAGGTTGAAGAGCAGTGAAAGCTAGCGCTATCCACAAAAGAAAGAGTCAAAGCAGCCACAAAGGAAACTGCAGACACATCATGGAGTGGCAACTTTAAAGTGACACAGAGTGGCAAGCCATGCGGGTGGTGCATAGACTCAGGAGCGACAAGCCACATGACAGCGATGAGACCTTCTTCACAAACATTGATTACAGTGCAAAAGACATGTTTTAATAGCAAACGGAAAAAGCATCACCTCAGAAGGTAAAGTTTAGGGCTTCCTGAACTGCATTACACCACAAGGCAAGCAGAGTATCCTCGTAAAGAAAGTGCTGTATGTTCCAGAACTAGAAGAGAGCCTTCTATCAGTGAAAAGTCTTGCAAACAACGGTTTCACAGTTAAGTTCCAAGTGATGAATGCACAATTCACAATAATAAGCAATTCCTTGCAAAAGGGAAACTGGATGATCACTTATACAGGCTCATCACCACAGACCAACAAGCCAATATAGTCTCTAATGACCTACACTGCAAATTTATTCACTTATGACATGCGCCATTAAATGGCATGAGCCTTAAATAGCTGAGGGCGGGGCCACCCCTGACATGCGTGGGTGACCCCGCCCCCCTCTGACGCAACTGGAAACGCTGCAGGGTTACCCAGTGACATTTACGATGACCCCGCCCCCTCTGACGCCACAGGGGTTTCCCGTGGCGTCAGAGGTTGGCGGGTCACCCGTGATGCCACGGGGAATCCGCCGGAAACCCCTGTTGCGTCAGAGGGGGCGGGCTCACCCGTGCACGTCACGGGTGGCCCCGCCCTCAGCTATTTAAGAGCTGTCACAGCGGGTCTAGCGTCATTCGGTGGGCGCCTCCCATGGAGGCAGATCGTGACGTGGCGGCGTGTTTCTCCGTATCCCGGGACGAAGAAGCATTACATCGCTGGATTTTTTTTTCTATTTTAATAAAGGACTTGTCCCAAGCTGTGTCTGTGTGTTTTTTACCATTTTTGACACTTTTTTTGTGAAATGGTTACCAATTCACATGGGGGGGACGGGATCTGTAGGTCACCTTTGTTAAAGGGGGCTTCCAGATTCTGATAAGCCCCCCGTCCGCAGACCCCCACAACCACCGGGTAAGAGTTGTGGGGATGAGGCCCTTGTCTCTATCAACATGGGGACATCCTCCCCATGTTGAGGGCATGTGACCTGGTACGGTTGGGGGGGGAGCGCTCTTTCTTCCCCCCTCGTTTCCTGCGGCCTGCAAGGTTGCGTGCTCGGATAAGGGTCTGGTATGGATTTTTAGGGGGACCCCTCAACATTTTTTTTTATTTTGGCGCGGGGTTCTCCTTAAAATCCATACCAGACCTGAAGGGTCTGGTATGGATTTTGAGGGGGACCCCGACACCATTTTTTAAAAATAAATTGGCACAGGGTTCCACTTAATATCCATACCAGACCTGAAGGGCCTGTTATGGAAATTGGGGGGACCCCCATGCAATTTTTTTATTTATTTTTTTGGTTCGGGGAACCCATGCCATTTTTTTCAATGACTTTTATCTGTATTGCCAGGACCCTACAATTCATTATAGCCATGAGTAGTTTTAAATTACTTTTTTTCCTTTAGAAATGTCATTTTGTGCAAAGACTGTTCTAAACACGGGGAAAATGTGCCACTTTACAGGCATACTATAGACACTCCCGTTACGAAATTTAAAGGCATATTTTACTTTTATTGTTTCACTTTAACCATTTGCTTACTGGGCACTTAAACCCCTTCGTACCCAGACCAATTTTGAGCGCTGATGCACTCTGAATGACAATTGCGCGGTCATACAACGCTGTACCCAAATGATATTTTTGTCATTTTTTTCCCACAAATAGAGCTTTCTTTTGGTGGTATTTGGTCACCTCTGCGGTTTTTATTTTTTGCGCTATAAACAAAAAAAGACAGAAAATTTTGAAAAAAAAACACAATATTTTTTAACTTTTTGCTATAATAATATCACATATTTTTTTTAAAAAAACAATTTTTTTTCTCAGTTTAGGCCGATACGTATTCTTCTACATATTTTTGGTAAAAAAAATTGCAATAAGCGTATAGTGATTGGTTTGCGCAAAAGTTATAGCGCCTTCAAAATAGGGGATAGATTTATGACATTTTTATTATATATTTGGCCTGCGATATTACGGCGGACATATCGGACACTTTTGACACTATTTTGGGACCATTCACATTTATACAGCGAACAGTGCTATAAAAATGCATTGATTACTGTATAAATGTGACTGGCAGGGAAGGGGTTAACACTAGGGGGCGATCAAGGGGTTAAATATGTTACCTGTGACTGTGAGTGATTTTAACTGTGTGGGGGAGGGGACTGACTGGGGGAGATGACCGATCTGTGTCCCTATGTACAAGGGACACAGCATCGGTCTCCTCTCTCCCTGACAGGACCTGGATCTCTGTGTTTACACACAGAGATCCACGTCATGCCTCTGTAACAGCCGATCACGCGTACCTGGCGGACATTGCGGCCACCAGGCATGCGCATCGGCAACACGTGACATGGTGGGGAACAGCTGTTCCCCGCCGCGTGCCCTCGGCGGCGCGCAGGGGGAGTGAACAAGGCGGGACGTCCACTCAGCACTGGAGAGCCGCGCTGCAGACGTCTTTCGTTTATAGCGTGGGTCTCAAGTGGTTAAGCATTATTAACCACTTGCCGACCGCCTCCTGTACTTATACGTCGGCAGAATGGCACGTACAGGCACATCCACGTACCTGTACGTTGCCCTTTAACTGCCTGATGTGTGGTTTAGAGCAGGGAGATGCTTGTGTAAACAAGCATCTCCCCGCTCTGCCTAGTGACAATGACACAGATCTCGGCTCGGAGCGGAGATCGGTGTCCTGTGACCCAGAGCCCACCCCCCTACAGTTAGAAACACAATGAAGGGAACACTTAACCCCTACAGTGCCACCTAGTGGTTAGCCCCTTCACTGCCTTCACTGCCAGTGTCGTTTTTACAGTAATCAGTGCATTTTTATAGCACTGATCGCTGTAAAAATTACAATGGTCCCAAAAATGTGTCAAAAGTGTCCGATGCGTCCGCCATAATGTCGCAGTCACGGAAAAAATCACTGATTGCCGCCATTACTAGTAAAAATTTTTTTTTTATAAAAATGCCATAAAACTATCCCCTATTTTGTAAACGCTATAACTTTTGCGCAAACCAATCAATAAACGCTGATTGCGATTTTTTTTTTAACAAAAATATATAGAAGAATACGTATCGGCCTAAACTGAGGAAAAAAATGTTTTTTTTATATATTATTTTTGTTTATAGCGCAAAAAATTTAAGCCGCAGGGGTGATCAAATACCACCAAAAGAAAGCTATATTGTGGGAAAAAAAGGACGTCAATTTTGTTTGGGAGCCACGTCGCACGACCGCGCAATTGTCAGTTAAAGCTACGCAGTGCCGAAACGCAAAAAGGGGCCTGGTCTTTAACCAGCCAAAATGGTCCGGGGCTTAAGTGGTTAAAATCACTGCTCCCGAAAAAAATACAATTTTTAAAACTTTTTTTTGCATTGATACATGTCCTCTGGGGCAGGACCCGAGTCACCAAACACTTTTTATGACAATAACTTGCATATTAACCTTTAAAATTAGCACTTTTGATTTCTTTCATAGACTTTTAAAGGGTGTTCCGCAGCTTTAGAATTTGCCGTGAACACCCCAAATTGCTCGCTATTTGTTCGACTCGAACATCGGGCTCATCCCTAATCCTGACACTGTACTGTCCTACCCTGACACTATACTGTCCTACCCTGACACTATACTGTCCTATCCTGACAATATGCTGTCCTAACCCGACAATATAGTGCTCTAACGTGACTCTCTACTGTCCTACCCTGACACTATACTGTCCTACCCTGACACTATACTGTCCTACCCTGACACTATACTGTCCTATCCTGACACTATACTGTCCTATCCTGACACTATACTGTCCTATCCTGACACTATACTGTCCTACCCTGACACTATACTGTCCTACCCTGACACTATACTGTCCTAACCTGACACTATACTGTCCTACCCTGACACTATACTGTCCTAACCTGACTCTATACTGTCCTAACCTGACACTATACTGTCCTACCCTGACACTATACTGTCCTATCCTGACACTATACTGTTCTACCCTGACACTATACTGTCCTACCCTGACACTATACTGTCCTACCCTGACACTATACTGTCCTACCCTGACACTATACTGTCCTACCCTGACACTATACTGTCCTAACCTGACACTATACTGTCCTAACCTGACACTATACTGTCCTATCCTGACACTATACTGTTCTACCCTGACACTATACTGTCCTACCCTGACACTATACTGTCCTACCCTGACACTATACTGTCCTATCCTGACACTATACTGTCCTAACCAGACAATATACTGTCCTATCCTGACACTATACTGTCTTATCCTGACACTATACTGTCCTATCCTGACCCTATACAGCCCTAGTCTGACACTATACTGCCCTAACCTAACACTATACTACCCTAGCCTGACACCTTAATGCCCTAGCATGACACTATACTGCCCTAGCCTGACACTATTCTGCCGTAGCCTGACATTATACCGTTCAAGCAGTATAATCTGCTTGGTGTAAACTATGCTAGGTACATCACTGCCACCGTATACATTTTGGGCATTCTATGTTGCACAGGACAACTTCATTATTTAACTTTAATGCATGTAGTGATTTTTCACCTGATTTGAATGATTTGTTTATGTAAATATTGTCTGCAGTCCTTTAAAACCTTGAGATCAGGGTTTACATGCTTACTGTTGCTACCAACTTTTTATTGTCTTTGTTTACTTTTGTGTTTGTTTAGCCCTATAACTACAGCTCTCTTATATACTGTATCTTTGATTAAAGTATGGCATTAGGTAAACGATATGCTGCTTGTAAAACCATGCCCATTTTAAATGAAAGTCCCACCTCTAATTAAAGTACATTCTTCACCTACAATGGCTTTCTGGATCAACAGTGAAAAAAAAAAAAAAGGCAGCCCTGGATTTTTTTTTAAATGTTGGCAAATATGCATATGCCAAGAAATAAGCAATGCCTGAAAAAACACAGCAAGATAATTCAGTATAATTATGTTGCATGCACCCTACATTCTTCTTTGTTTTGCTTAACTACAAAGTTCAGCCTCCTGACCAGACAATAGACAGCGTGGGAGACAGTCAGAGGAAGTAGGTATAGATCTGCAGAAGGTGACATAACTAAAGCCCTGTACACATGATCGGATTTCCTATGGATTTTAAACCGATGGATTTTTCCATCGGAAATCTGATGAAGCTGACTTCCATCAGTCCTGCCTACACACCATCAGTCAAAAAACCGATCGTCCCAAACGCCGTGACGTAAAACACTCCGACGAGCCAAGAAAAATGAAGTTCAATGCTTCTGAGCATGCGTCGACTTGATTCTGAGCATGCGTGGGTTTTTTATCCGATGGAGTTCCCCACAGACGATAGTAATTTGCTATCGGTTTTTTAACCATCGGATAAATTTAAAACATGTTCTATTTTTAAACACTGATGGAAAAAAGACAGATGGGGCCCACACACGAGCGGTTTGTCTGATGAAAAAAGTCCATCGGACTGTTTTCATCGGTAAAACCGATCGTGTGTACAGGGCTTTTGAGTATTGAGAGGGTTAGAGATGTGGGATAGTGGGAATTGTATATGTTCCTCAATAGTCCTTTAATTTCAATGTCTTTAATCTGTTCAAGTAAAAAATGATTGTGCCTAAAAACAAAGGCTTGTTCTTGCAGAATAATGGTATAATTGTTTGTCTTTGTTTTACTGTTAGTTCTGAAAAGAGGTTTGCTTTTAGATTTCTGGAAACACTGCATGTACACTACTTTCTTTTTTTTGCAGTGTGGACAGAAAAAGTCCATCCGTAGGAAAATTGCCCAATAAAAAAAAAAAAAAATCATATTCAGTACATTTCTGCAATACAAGCACATCCTGTTTTATTCCTGACAGAAATCCAGGTATAATCCAGCCAGAAATCCAGTGAGCTTCTAAATTCCTGATATGGGCTGACAACACTGCCACTGCTGTGTTGAATTTCCAAGCAGTGTTAGCATGCTCAATATCCTTCTATGGCCCCCAAAACATATCTGCTTATTTATTTTTTAGTAAAAGCGGGTTATAAAGCCTCATAATAAACAATAAATGTTTTCCTTATTTGTCATCTGCCCATTGGAGAGAATTCTCTTCAATTCCTGCCCCATAGCCAAAAAAGGAAGTGAGAAGTAATCCCTTCAAAGTGAGTAAAATCCTTGATAATCACCAAAACTACTGTCCTCATTGGAAGATTATTGAGATTATTGATTATTAATCTTTATCTACTCCTGTTCTGGTGACCACTCAACTTTTGGGATTTTCTTTCACTGTCAGTGATAACAGTAATGCGGCGTACACACGATCGTTTTTCATGCCGTTAAAAATGCAATTTTTAAAAATGGCCATTAACCACTTGTCCCCCGCCCACTGTCAATTGACGGCGGGTGGAAGAAACTCGTTCTGGGAGGAAGTCATATGACGTCCTCCCTTTAAAACGAGCTAGGAGGCGCGTGTGCGCGCGCCCGCCGTGTTCACAAGGCCCTGATGCGCGTGCCCGGCGGCCGCGATTGCCGCCGGGCACCCGCGATTGCCCGGGAAACGAGCAGGAAAGTGGATCTCTGTGTGTAAACACAGAGATCCACGTCCTGTGAGGGAGAGGGGACCGATGCTCTGTCCCTTGTACATAGGGACAACCATCGGTCACCTCCCCCAGTCAGTCACCTCCCCCCACAGTAAGAACACATTGAGGGAACATATTTAACCCCTTCCCGCCCCCTAGTGGTTAACCCCTTCCCTGCCAATCACATTTATACAGTAATCAATGCATTTTTATAGCAGGGATCGCTGTATAAATGTGAATGGTCCCAAAAATGTGTCAAAAGTGTCCGATGTGTCCGCCGCAATATCGCAGTCACCATAAAAATCGCAGATCGCCGCCATTACTAATAAAAAATTAAAAAAAATGTAAATGCTATAAATCTATCCCCTATTTTGTAGACGCTATAACTTTTGCGCAAACCAATCAATACGCGCTTATTGTGATTTTTTTTTTTACCAAAAATATGTAGAAGAATACGTATCGGCCTAAACTGAGGAAAATTTGATAAAAAAAAAAAAATGGGTATTTATTATAGCAAAAAGTAAAAAATTGTGTTTTTTTTCCAATTTGGACTCTTTTTTTGTTTATAGCGCAAAAAATAAAAACCGCAGAGGTAATCAAATACCACCAAAAGAAAGCTCTATTTGTGGGAAAAAAAGGACGCAAATTTCGTTTGGGAGCCACGTCGCACGACCGCGCAATTGTCATTCAAAGTGTGACAGCGCTGAAAGCTGAAAAATGGCTTGGGCAGGAAGGGGGTTTTCGTGCACAGTAGGGAAGTGGTTTAAACCGATCATGTGTATGCTCCAGAGCATTTTTAACGGCGTGAAAAACGGGCATTAAAAATTTCGAACATGCTCTATTTTTTCACGTTGTTTTTCATGTCGTTTTTTTTAACGACGTGAAAAACGATAGTGTGTATGCTTTTACGAGGGGAAAAAAACACGCATGCTCAGAATCAAGTATGAGACGGGAGCGCTCGTTCTGGTAAAACTACGGTTTCTTAATGGAGATAGCACATTCGTCACGCTGTAACAGACTGAAAAGCACGAGGCTGAAAAGCGCGAATCGCCGCTCAACAAAGTTTACTAACATGAAGGGTGGCGCCATTCGAATGGAACTTCCCCTTTATAGTGCCGTCGTACGTGTTGTACGTCACTGCGCTTTGCTCAAGCGTTTTTTTTAATGATCGTGTGGATGCAAGACAGGCTTGAGAAGAAACATGAAAAAAAAAGATGAGAAAAACGTTGGTTAAAAAAATGGCATGAAAAACGATCGTGTGTACGCCGCATAAGGCCTCGTACACACGACCGGTTTTCTCAGCAAGAAACGACAAAAAAACTGCTGGCAGAGCTTTCTTGCCGAGAAAAACGTGCGTGTGTACGAGGCTTTCAGGTTTCTCATCAAGAAAACTGCCCAGAATCTCGACGAGAAAAATAGAGAACCTGCTCTCTATTTTCTCGTTGGGATTCTTGTCGGCCTGTTTCCCGACGAGAAACCCGAGAGTGTGTATACTTACCTTTCTCCGTGGAAACCCGCGCATGCTCGAAATTACTTTGACGCATGCGCGATAGCTTCCTAGGCATAGGTAGGGTGTAGCAAGATGGCGGCGACGGCATCGAATGTGACGAGCGCATGCTCGTTGTAGTCAATGACGTCACCGTGTTCGTTCCATTCAAAAGAACAGCGGTTCTTTTGAATGGAGTGTGTGTACACTCGGCCGCGACAAGATTCTTGTCAAGAATCTCGTCAGGAAAAACGACGTGTTTTTTCCCAACGAGATTATCGGCCGTGTGTACTAGACTTTAGGCCTCATGTACACTGCTGCTGGTAAACAGAAGTTTAGGAGCAGTTGGGCATTTTTTTCAACTGCTCTTGAACTCTCCTCTATGTTATCTTATCAGTACATGTACACAGGGTCGTTTACAGTAGTTTCTAGGCAGTTGAGTTTAGAGGCTTTTTTTGGAACGCAAAAAAATGGGTTCAGAAGCTGAGTTTAGAGGAATTTCAAGTGCCAAACGCTTCTAAACGTGGGTAAATGCAGTAATCGCACTAAGCCGTGTTTAGTTTGCAGACGTTTTACATTTTTGGCTATTATTTATTAAAACGCTTTTAAAAGCAAATGCGGCTAAACGCGGCATGTAAACACGACAAAACGGACGTTTTAAATGTGGGTTACTATCTGTCAAGTTACAACGTTCAGGAGAGGTTGTAAAAACGTCCCGTGTACATGAAGCCTAAAAAGGACAAATAGAAAAAATGAACAGGGGCACAGACAGCAAAAAAAACCTGACAAGTTTTCTAATTCCTCTTCACCCAAAACTAAAAAAAAATGTTTTGTCTTATACACACAATCGGAAATTCTGACAAGAAAAGTCAGATGTGAGCTTTTGGACGGAAATTCCAACCGTGTGTATGCTCCATCAGACTATTGCTGTCGGAATTTCTGCCAACAAAAGATTGAGAGCTGGTTCTCAAATTTTCCGATGGAAAAAATTCCTATCGGAAAATCCGATCGTCTGTAGCAATTCCGACGCGCAAAATTCCGACGCATGCTCGGAAACAATTTGACGCATGCTCAGAAGCATTGAACTTAATTTTCTCGGCTCATCGTAGTGTTGTACGTCACCGCGTTCTTGACGGTCGAAAGTTCAGAGAACTTTTGTGTGACCGTGTGTATGCAAGCCAAGCTTGAGCGGAATTCCGTCGGAAAAACCATCCAAGGTTTTTCCGACGGAAAATCCAATCGTGTGTACGCGGCATTAGTTATACTTATGGGCAGGTGCGAAAGTAGGTAACTATATTTTGTACGTTAATGGTGTGTGCTGTGGTATGCCTTGCACATGCAATTCCTGTGTTTAGGGGAGTGATAAATACAGGAGGGCGCTGGGCCTCATGTTCCTTTTTGGAGTCAAAAGTGTGACCATACAAGCCTCCTGATTGGCTGAGACACAGCAGCAGTGTCATTGGCTCCCGCTGCTGTCAATCAAAGTCAGTCAGCCAATCCGGAGAAAGAGGGGGCGGGGCGGTAGCAGGGCGGTAGCGGGGCCGGGCCACAGCTCCATGTTTGAATGGACACACAGAGCTGTGACTCAGCTCGGGTGTCCCCATATTAAGCTGATTGCTGTGGGGGCACTCATCAGGAAGGAGGGGCCAGGAGCACAGACAAGAGACCCGGGAAGAGGCAGATCTGGGCTTCTCTGTGAAAATCCCCTGCAACAGAGCAGGTAAGTATAACATGTGTAGCGGGTGTTTGAATTTAAGGGGGGCATCTGGGTGGTAGTGTAACCCAGATGCACAAATTGCTAGGGGATCCGAGACCTTTTTCTGGTTCTTGGAGGACTCTGGTGGTATGAGGTTCCTTGCGGTCCACAGGTGGCGCTGTTGCCCTGGGCCGGGGCTGAACACACACCACAAGACTGTATCTTTTTTGTCCTCCCCTGGAGCTGGTACAGCGGGGCGGGGAACCCGCTGTGACGCAAAGGGAGAGGGGATAAAAGGGGCGGACGCCCTTACCACGGGGTTCAGAGTTGAGAGTTCGGAGTGGGAGTTGGAGGACTCGGCCGCACCCAGGCACCTTCAGCTTGGGTGCTGGCGTTCCGGTGTTCCAGGCCTAGGTGCCCTTGACCTGGACGGAACGGAGATGGAGTCCATCTCAGGCACCTTTAGCCTGGGGTGAGGTACTATGGTGGATGCCTGGAGCTCAGTACCTTCGACTGAGTTCCGCGAGGGTGGAGGAATCCGAGGGGGCCCTAACTCCTTGGGTGCCGGTGTCTGAGTTCGTGATATCTGGTGTGCAGAACTTCTCTGAAGAGTCTGGTGCAGCATCGCTGGTGACAGAGAGTCCTCCGGTTTCTCCCTTAGATGGATTTCCTTCCCCTGACAGGGGCTGTGCTAGCGAAGGTAATTCATGTTCTACCTCACATAGTCGGTGACTGTGACTATTCGCCACTGGTGATATCACAGTGGTTAGCAGGAGAAGGGAAAGAATTGTGCCTCGATCTATTCCCCATTACTACTCAGTAGAAGAAACTGTTTGTTGTTTGCCAAGAAGAATAAAACGGAGTTGGACCTATTCACTGTGTGGAACTCTGGTTACTAGGAGCAAAGGAGTCAGGAACGAAGTACTGGACTTGACTCTAGGACACCTACACAAAACACAATCTTCTGGCCTTCACCTCTTAGCTATGGAGGACATGGGCCGTGGTGTATCTCATCCCTCCCCCCAGCACTGAGACCCCTAGACGAAGAAAGACAAGCCGATTATGAGAAGGGGAGAGAGGGGTGAGGCCGCTACATGTGGGGGCATCGTGTCAGGGATGTGTGTGGTGTCTGAACTTGAACTTTGCTGCCCGGAGGAGTTCCGAGTAGGTCAGCCATATTGGCCAATGCGCCACGAGGCAACCCATAGCTGCGCAGTTCGTGGGTGGGGAGAAGAGAAAGCCCGCGAACAAGTGCAGAGTGTGGGAGGAGTCTGGCCATGTGGACGTACGCACGTGGAGATTCCGGCGCGTGTGGGTCAGTGCGCAATGGAGCAGCGAAGAGAGAAGATGACTTCAACCACTCCATGGATTTCAGCTTCTCCTTTCATGGACATGTCTTCTCTGGCTGCTCCGATCATGGATACGGGGATAAGACTAAGGCCCCGGGGGCGATTGGCTCTGTACACCTGCAGAGACATGGAGGCCCTCGGTGTGATCTGTCCCGGCTGTTCGGGACTAGTGGTCCAGCTGAAGCCATTCGGGCGAAGTGACTGCCCAAGCAGAGATGAAAAGAGAAAAATCAGAGGATGCTGCCTCGGTCACTAGCAGCTCCCTGCTCCGACCACCGAAGAGAAAAGTCGGCCTAGTAATGGCCTTGTGTGGTTGTGGAAGAGCTTCACCCCGCTGCTTGCCTGGCCTGGATGGATGCGGAGAAAAGAGTCCTGGACATCCCTATTCTTCTGAAGGCCCAGGTGAGCCAGGGGTTGGGACTGTCTGTGTGGTTAAAAGTGGTGGAAGCCCACAGTCGGTAGAGGCCATCAAGGGAGATAGTTCCGTGACTGGGAATTATCTGCCCGCTGAATGCTACGACACCTCTGACCTGGATTCATTGTCTGACAATGGCGATGATGGGGAGATAGACGAAATCTTCCACCAGAAGGGATGGGACAAGATGAAGCTACCCTCGTCCCGTGTCACAAGGGACCTGCCCATGTCTACTGAAGATAGTACACCACGGGTGGAGGCCTCGGCGCCTAGGGAAGAATCTGGTCCCCTGTCAGGTATTCCTCTTCTGGACTCAACATCCATTTCACCTGCTCCTGTTGCGGGAGTGCAACGCAAGTCACTGCGGGCTCCTAGGCCCAGATCTACTGAGGTGGTGAACGCACCTCGTCACCCAGAAGCGATTGTTCCACCTGGAGAAGGAGACCGGGCCACCATGCCACCTTTGTCGAGGCTGCAGCGTCTCTTCGGTTAGAAGGTTGCCCAAGAGTATGGGTGGGAATACCCGTACCTGCCTCGAGAACTGCTCTACGAGGTGGAAGTTTTTCGCCAAAGATTGTATGATACCTTTGTGTGGGACAAACTTAAAGTACCGCAAGCACGGCGATACCTTTCTTGTTCACCAACGGTCACCAAGAAGTTCCAGGACTGTAAAGATAAGTGGATGCTGGGAAGGCATATCCATGCGGACAGAGTGGTGATTTGCCGCAAGGGAGGAGGAAATGCTGAGTACCATGTGGAGGCTTTGGACAGACATTTGAAGCCTGTGTTCCTGCCGCATCCAAGGTTTTATCTTTAGGAGAAAAAGACTCCTGTGTGTTCTTTCTTGCTGTTCATTGTAGAACTTTCCGGAGAGCCTTCACCGGAACACAAGGACTGTGCCCTAGTTTTTTTTGTATTTGGGCAGTTCTACTCTTTGGAGAAAATGGGAGCTGTTCTTGTTTTATTCTCCCTCCTTCTCCTTGCACTTCAGAGAAATCAGTGACTTTGGGGTTTAGTCAGTGTAGAGTCACAGAGAAATGATCAAGAGAAAAAAAATTCATCTGGAAGTGATAAGTGTCTTGACCGCGGCATTGTCACCAGGTTTTCCCTTTCCCATTCAGGTCTTGGCACAATTCAGGGTTAAATTGTGTAGTTTGGTTTCTGGGCTGAACTTATGTCACCACCCTTGTGGGATGTGAGTTTGTACCAGACACTGGGGACCAGTGTCAAATCACCAGGGGGAGAGTGTATCGGGTGTTTGAATTTAAGGGGGGCATCTGGGTGGTAGTGTAACCCAGATGCACAAATTGCTAGGGGATCCGAGACCTTTTTCTGGTTCTTGGAGGACTCTGGTGGTGTAAGGTTCCTTGCGGTCCACAGGTGGCGCTGTTGCCCTGGGCCAGGGCTGAACTCACACCACAAGACTGTACCTTTTTTGTCCTCCCCCGGAGCTGGTACAGCGGGGCGGGGAACCCGCTGTGACGCAAAGGGAGAGGGGATAAAAGGGGCGGACGCCCTTACCACGGGGTTCAGAGTTGAGAATTCGGAGCTTGGGTGCTGGCGTTCCGGTGCCCTTGACCTGGCCGGAACGGAGATGGAGTCCATCTCAGGCACCTTTAGCCTGGGGTGAGGTACTATGGCGGATGCCTGGAGCTCAGTACCTTCGACTGAGTTCTGCGAGGGTGGAGGAATCCGAGGGGGCCCTAACTCATTGGGTGCCCGTGTCTGAGTTCGTGAGATCTGGTGTGCGTAACTTCTCTGAAGAGTCCGGCGCAGCATCGCTGGTGACAGAGAGGCCTCCGGTTTCTCCCTTGGACGGATTTCCTTCCCCTGACAGGTGTCAGGGGGAAGACATCCCTCCAAGAGAGTTACCAGAGGCCCCACTGTCACCGGCTTAATGTTGCACCAGACTATTCGGCAGGGTTACGCTCCCTGGCTTCCTCGCCTCAGATACGGGTCCCAACACCTTAGGGCCCCTCGGACTCCTCCACCCTTGCGGAACCCAGTTGAAGTTACTGGGCTACAGGCCTCGGCAGTAGTACCTCACCCCAGGCTAAAGGTGCCTGAGATGGACTCCATCTCTCGCTCCGGCCAGGTCAAGGGCACCTGGGCCCGGAACTCTGGAACGCCAGCACCCAGGCAAAAGGTGCCTGGGTGCGGTCGCGTCCTCCAACTCTGAACTCTGAACCCCGTGGTAAGGGTGTCCGCCCCTTTTATCTCCTCTCCCTTTGCGTCACAGTGGGTTCCCCGCCCCGCTGTACCAGCGCCAGGAGAGGACAAAAAGGCACAGTCTCGCGGTGTGAGTTCAACCCCGGCCCCCGGCAACAATGCCACCTATAGGCCGCAGGGAACCTCACACCACCAGAGTCCTCCAAGAACCATAAAAGGGTCTCAGATTCCCTAGCAATCAGTGCATCTGGGTTACACTACCACCCAGATGCTTCCCCTAAATTCAAATACCCGCTACAGACCTATAAGTGTTTATGGGTTAACAACAGAGGTGAGAGCATAATGAGCACAGAGAGGCGAAGCATTTGGATGAAGCTTCTATTGTATCACCAATAGTGATGAGCCGAACACCCCCGGGTTCGGTTCGCACCAGAACCCGCGAACGGACCGAAAGTTCGTACGAACATTAGAACCCTATTAAATACAATGGATGCGAACGTTCGAATTCTAAAGTGCTAATTATAACGACTATTATGCATGTTATTGTCCTAAAAAGGGTTTGGGAACCCGGGTTCTGCACCAGGGGACATGTATCAATGCAAAAAGAAGTTTTAAAAACGGTCGTTTTTCGGGAGCAGTCATTTTAATGATGCATAAAGTGAAAAAAAAAAAGTAAAATATTCCTTTAAATATCATACCTGGGGGGTGTCTAAAGTATGCCTGTGAAGTGCCACGTGTTTCCCGTGTTTAGAACTGTCCCTGCACAAAATGACACTTCTAAAGGAAAAAAAAGCCATTTAAAACTGCTTGCGGCTTTAATGTAATGTCTGGTCCCGGTAATATGGATGAAAATCTTTAAGAAAAATGGCATAGCTACCCCATGACCCCCCCCCCCACCCCAGCCCATTACCAGCCCCTTTGGGTCTTGTATGGATATTAAGGGGAACCCCGCACATAAAATAAAAAAGGCCCTATATACTCTGAACAGCCGTATACAGGCGGTGCATACAAGACAGGGACTGTAGGTTTGTTCTTATGTAGAATCTGTTTGTAATTTTGAACAGGTACATTGTTTAAGTGTAGCTCCAGCCCAAACATCTATTTTTAAACTTTTTGGAAAACATAGGTAAGGGTTATCACCCCTGTAACATTTGTTTTGCTGTCTGTGCCCCTGTTCAGAACATTTCACCTCACTTTCCGTCCCAATGACAACTGTTTTTGAAATGTGGTGTTTTTCTTGAAACAAGGATTGGTGATAAAGCATCAGTACAGAGGAGACACCTTTCTCCCATATTAATTCTTACAGGAGAGAATTTTCCTTCCTAGGGGTAGATTTCCTCTCACTTCCTGTTGTCTTCTTGCGTTTGCAAGTAGGAGTCGTTTGTAAGTTGGATGTTTGAAAGTAGGGACCTGCCGTATATACGCTGCAGAAATAGGCCCCTTAGTTGTTGGTGTTGGCACAACACTGTAAGCACTCACAGTTACTCTTGGTTGGTGCTGGAACGCCCTGCTGTCAACTATTATATCAGGAATTGTAATTACATATAATTGTTGAACAGTGGTAGTAAAAATTGGGCCTTTGATGGTGGTGCTGGTGCCACAACACTGTAAGCCCTGACAGTTACTCTTGGTGGGTGCAGCAATGGGCCCTGCTGTGAATTATTAGATCAAGAATTGTAATTGCATGCCCCTGTTGAACAGGGGCTGAAAAATTGGGCCTTTCGTGGTGGTGGTGGTGGTGGTGGTGTTGCCACAACACTGTAAGCCCTCAGAGTTACTCTTGGTGGGTGCAGGAATGGGCCCTGCTGTGAATTATTAGATCAAGAATTGTAATTACATGCCCCTTTTGAACAGGGGCTGAAAAATTGGGCCTTTCATGGTGGTGGTGGTGGTGGCGTTGCCACAACACTGTAAGCCCTCAGAGTTACTCTTGGTGGGTGCAGCAATGGGCCCTGCTGTGAATTATTAGATCAAGAATTGTAATTACATGCCCCTGTTGAACAGGGGCTGAAAAATTGGGCCTTAGGCACTGGTGGCACAACACTGCAACCCCTCACAGATACTGTACTTGGAGCACAGCAATGAGCCCTGTTGCAAAGTATTGCTTCAAAAATTGTAATTACACGCCCCTGTTAAACAGGGGCTGAAAAATTGGGCCTTAGGCACTGGTGGCACAACACTGCAACCCCTCACAGATACTGTACTTGGAGCACAGCAATGAGCCCTGTTGCAAAGTATTGCTTCAAAAATTGTAATTACACGCCCCTGTTAAACAGGGGCTGAAAAATTGGGCCTTAGGCACTGGTGGCACAACACTGCAACCCCTCACAGATACTGTACTTGGAGCACAGCAATGAGCCCTGTTGCAAAGTATTGCTTCAAAAATTTTAATTACACGCCCCTGTTAAACAGGGGCTGAAAAATTGGGCGTTAGGCACTGGTGGCGTCACCCATAAACAAAAATGATCTTCCAAGCTATCATCATCAATCGTATCATTGAGGACTCGGAGGAGGAGGATAGCCAGTCAACATAACAGCACAGGCACTCAGCCTCAGCATCAGTCTTGAAGGGATGTGACATGTTAAAATCAATTAGTCTGTTATATCAGCATCAGGTGTGTGGTAGCTGGTGGTGATCCAAGACTGGTTCATCTTGATGAAAGTCAGTCGATCAACCGAGTCGGTGGACAGGCGCACCCTGTGATCCGTGACAAATCCTCCACCAGCACTGAATGTGCGTTCCGAAAGAACGCTGGATGCAGGACAGGCCAGTAGCTCAATTGCATACTGTGCAAGCTCTGGCCAGTGATCCATCCTCAAGACCCAGTAAGCCAGAGGATTTTCGGTGGGGAAGGTGTCCAAGTCTGACCTTGCCCCTAGATATTCCTGCACCATGTTTATCAGACGCTGGCGATGGTTGCTGGAACCGATCATACTTTGGGGCTGCGGACTAAAGAATTGTCTGAACGCATCGGTCAGACGGCCACCTTCCCCACCGCTCCTTCTTTGACTGGCCGAAGCCTCAGCAACTCGTTGTCCAGGACCAGGAGTTTGTAACCTCCCAGTCTCTGGGAACGCGTTGCACAGACCTTTCTGCAAGGCCTCCCGGAGTTGTCTCATCCTCTGCTCCCTCTGCGACGGTAACATAAGGTCCGCAACCTTACCCTTGTACCGTGGATCAAGGAGAGTGGCCAGCCAGTAATGGTCCCTCTCCTTGATCCGAAGAATACGAGGATCCTTCCGCAGACTTTGCAGGATCAGGGAGGCCATGCAGCGTAGGTTAGCTGAGGCATTCGGTCCGGAGTCCTCTGGGTCACTAAGGACGACATGATCCACAGCCACCTCCTCCCAGCCACGTACAAGTCCACTGGTTTCTTGGGACTGTAAATCATCCCTAAAAGACTGCTGCTGATGATGCTGAGTGCCAGCCTCCACCTCCATGCTGACACAATCCTCCTCCTCCTCCTCCTCCTCCTCTTCCTGTGCGATGGGTGGGACAGAAGGAACACTGTCTGGGTAAAGGGGGCCTTGAGAGGCAAGGAAGTCCTCCTCTTCCTGCCTCTGTTCTGCCTCAAGTGCCCTGTCCATTATTCCACGCAGCGTGTGCTCCAACAGGTGGACAAGAGGTACAGTGTCACTGATGCATGCACTGTCACTGCTCACCATCCTCGTGGCCTCCTCAAATGGTGCCAGGACAGTGCATGCATCCCTGATCATGCCCCACTGGCGTGGAGAAAAAAAACCAAGCTCCCCTGACCCTGTCCTGCTGCCGTAGTCGCACAGGTACTCATTGATGGCCCTCTGCTGCGTGTGCAGCCGCTGCAGCATGGCCAACGTTGAGTTCCACCTGGTGGGCATGTCACATATAAGGCGGTTCTTGGGCAGGTTCAACTCCTTTTGCAGCTCAGCCAGGCGAGCACTGGCATTATAAGATCTGCGGAAATGCACACAGACTTTCCTGGCCTGCCTCAGGACATCCTGTAAGCCCGGGTACCTGCCCAAGAACCGCTGCACCACCAGGTTAAGGACGTGAGCCACACAGGGCACATGGGTCAGTTGTCCCTGTCGGAGGGCGGAGAGGAGGTTGGTGCCATTGTCGCAAACCACCATTCCTGGCTTAAGCTGGCGTGGCGTCAACCACCTCTTGGCCTGGCCCTGCAGAGCAGACAGGACCTCTGCCCCAGTGTGGCTTCTGTCCCCCAAACACACCAGCGCAAGCACGGCATGGCATCTTTTTGCCTGCGTACTTGCGTAGCCCCTTGAACGGCTACGGAGCACCGCTGGTTCAGAGGACAAAGCACAGGAAGAGGCCATGGAGGAAGAAGAAGAGGAGGGGGTGGAGGAGAGAGGTGTGTCACAACCACTAGTAGCATTTTGTAGGCGTGGCGGTGGAACAACCTCCAACACTACTGCACCTTGTCCTGCATCCTTCCCAGCTGCCAAAAGAGTGACCCAATGGGCCGTGAAAGAAAGGTAACGTCCCTGTCCATGCCTGCTGGACCATGAGTCAGCGGTAATATGCACCTTACCGCTGACCGCCCTGTCCAGCGAGGCCAAGACATTGCCTTCCACATGCCGGTAGAGAGCCGGAATAGCCTTCCGTGAGAAAAAGTGGCGTTTGGGAACCTGCCACTGAGGAACCGCACATTGCACAAACTAACGGAAGGGGGCCAAGTCTACCAACTGAAAAGGCAGCAGTTGAAGCGCTAGCAATTTAGCCAAGCTAGCATTCAACCGCTGGGCATGTGGATGGCTGGGAGTGAACTTCTTTTGACGGTCCAGCAGCTGGGGCAGGGAAATTTGCCTGCTAGAATCGGACGTCGGTGTACTGCTAGCAGAGTGGCCGCAAGTACTTGGCTGTGACACACCTAATTCTACACCTTCATTCCTCTCAGTGCATGTTTCAGAGAGGACTGAAGTTATAGTGGGGTTGGAGATCCCAGCTGATGCGGTGCAAGGAGAGGTCCGCTTTGTTCTTTGGTGTGGGTCTTTGAGGTAGGCTTGCCAACGAGCTGCATGGCAGGTCAACATATGTCTGGTCAGGCATGTGGTACCCAAGCGGCTGATGTTTTGGCCACGCGATATACGCTTGAGACATATGTTGCAAACAGCAGCTGTGTGATCTGATGCACTAGCCTCAAAAAAGGCCCACACCAAAGAACTTTTTGAATGACGGGCAGAGGCAGCGCCCTGCACAGGCGGAGCTCTGCGGTGTGATTCCGTCGGTGTACTGCCCTTACGCTGGCCACCAAAGGGCATCCTGCCTCGTTGGAGATGTGCCTCCTCCTCATCCTCCTCCTCCTCCTCTCTCCTATTAGGCACCCACGTGGAGTCAGTGACCTCATCATCCCCTCCCTCCTCATCACTGGAGCCAATCTGGCAGTATGCTGCAGCTGCTGGAACATGACTGCCAGATTGGTGTCCTTCTTGAGCATCCCCTCTGTCTGCTCTCACGCTACTGCCTTCCTGTAGCTGGGTTTCATCATCAGACCCTTCAAAACGCTGGGCATCCTCCTGGAGCATGTACCCAACACTGTGCTCAAACAGTTCGGGGGACTCCTCAGGAGGAGGACATGGTGGGTCTAGGGAAGGAGTGACTGATGATGAGTCTGACATTGATACCAGGGAAGAGGACGCTTTGGCAGCTGCTTTGCCAGTACCCTGAGCCTGGGTGAGAGAGGATGAGGAGGAGGAGGAGGGCTTGGTCATCCACTCTACCAAGTCTTCGGCATGATGTGGCTCAACATGTCCAGCTGCCAAAAAGAAGGACAAGCGTGTCCCATGGCCATGTGCTGATGACAATGCACCGCGTCCACGACCAGCACTGTTGCCCCCAGACACAGAGCCTGCTTGCCCTCTTTTATTGCCTCCTGACTGTCTGCCTCTCCTTGTTTGCCTTCCAGACATTCTAATGGATGGCCTGCAGGGAGATGGGAAAAAAGCAATAAGGGCTACCTTCAGGTGTCCTTCTCTGTCCCTTTACTTAACGATTTCTAAATATGGTTGAGGATGATTGCTTTCGCACAGAATAGCACAATGACAATTTCCCTGACTGTCCAAAAAACAAGGATTTCAAAGATGGTTGATGAGGAATGCTTTAGCACAGTATAGCACAAGGAGAATTTCCCTCACTGTCCTTCCCTGTCCCTAGAAACAAGGATTAGCACAGTAAAACACACTGACACTCTCCCTACCTATAGTTTTCTGTCCCTAGAAAAAATGTTTTTTTAAAGATGGTTGATGATCAATGCTTTAGCACAGTATAGCACAAGGAGAATTTCCCTCACTGTCCTTCCCTGTCCCTAGAAACAAGGATTAGCACAGTGAAACACACTGACACTCTCCCTACCTATAGTTTTCTGTCCCTAGAAAAAATGTTTTTTTAAAGATGGTTGATGATCAATGCTTTAGCACAGTATAGCACAAGGAGAATTTCCCTCACTGTCCTTCCCTGTCCCTAGAAACAAGGATTAGCACAGTAAAACACACTGACACTCTCCCTACCTATAGTTTTCTGTCCCTAGAAAAAATGTTTTTTTAAAGATGGTTGATGATCAATGCTTTAGCACAGTATAGCACAAGGAGAATTTCCCTCACTGTCCTTCCCTGTCCCTAGAAACAAGGATTAGCACAGTAAAACACACTGACACTCTCCCTACCTATAGTTTTCTGTCCCTAGAAAAAATGTTTTTTTTAAAGATGGTTGATGATCAATGCTTTAGCACAGTATAGCACAAGGAGAATTTCCCTCACTGTCCTTCCCTGTCCCTAGAAACAAGGATTAGCACAGTGAAACACACTGACACTCTCCCTACCTATAGTTTTCTGTCCCTAGAAAAAATGTTTCTTTAAAGATGGTTGATGATCAATGCTTTAGCACAGTATAGCACAAGGAGAATTTCCCTCACTGTCCTTCCCTGTCCCTAGAAACAAGGATTAGCACAGTAAAACACACTGACACTCTCCCTACCTATAGTTTTCTGTCCCTAGAAAAAATGTTTTTTTAAAGATGGTTGATGATCAATGCTTTAGCACAGTATAGCACAAGGAGAATTTCCCTCACTGTCCTTCCCTGTCCCTAGAAACAAGGATTAGCACAGTGAAACACACTGACACTCTCCCTACCTATAGTTTTCTGTCCCTAGAAAAAATGTTTTTTTAAAGATGGTTGATGATCAATGCTTTAGCACAGTATAGCACAAGGAGAATTTCCCTCACTGTCCTTCCCTGTCCCTAGAAACAAGGATTAGCACAGTAAAACACACTGACACTCTCCCTACCTATAGTTTTCTGTCCCTAGAAAAAATGTTTTTTTAAAGATGGTTGATGATCAATGCTTTAGCACAGTATAGCACAAGGAGGATTTCCCTCACTGTCCTTCCCTGTCCCTAGAAACAAGGATTAGCACAGTAAAACACACTGACACTCTCCCTACCTATAGTTTTCTGTCCCTAGAAAAAATGTTTTTTTAAAGATGGTTGATGATCAATGCTTTAGCACAGTATAGCACAAGGAGAATTTCCCTCACTGTCCTTCCCTGTCCCTAGAAACAAGGATTAGCACAGTGAAACACACTGACACTCTCCCTACCTATAGTTTTCTGTCCCTAGAAAAAATGTTTTTTTAAAGATGGTTGATGATCAATGCTTTAGCACAGTATAGCACAAGGAGAATTTCCCTCACTGTCCTTCCCTGTCCCTAGAAACAAGGATTAGCACAGTGAAACACACTGACACTCTCCCTACCTATAGTTTTCTGTCCCTAGAAAAAATGTTTTTTTAAAGATGGTTGATGATCAATGCTTTAGCACAGTATAGCACAAGGAGAATTTCCCTCACTGTCCTTCCCTGTCCCTAGAAACAATGATTAGCACAGTAAAACACACTGACACTCTCCCTACCTATAGTTTTCTGTCCCTAGAAAAAATGTTTTTTTAAAGATGGTTGATGATCAATGCTTTAGCACAGTATAGCACAAGGAAAATTTCCCTCACTGTCCTTCCCTGTCCCTAGAAACAAGGATTAGCACAGTAAAACACACTGACACTCTCCCTACCTATAGTTTTCTGTCCCTAGAAAAAATGTTTTTTTAAAGATGGTTGATGATCAATGCTTTAGCACAGTATAGCACAAGGAGAATTTCCCTCACTGTCCTTCCCTGTCCCTAGAAACAAGGATTAGCACAGTAAAACACACTGACACTCTCCCTACCTATAGTTTTCTGTCCCTAGAAAAAATGTTTTTTTAAAGATGGTTGATGATCAATGCTTTAGCACAGTATAGCACAAGGAGAATTTCCCTCACTGTCCTTCCCTGTCCCTAGAAACAAGGATTAGCACAGTAAAACACACTGACACTCTCCCTACCTATAGTTTTCTGTCCCTAGAAAAAATGTTTTTTTAAAGATGGTTGATGATCAATGCTTTAGCACAGTATAGCACAAGGAGAATTTCCCTCACTGTCCTTCCCTGTCCCTAGAAACAAGGATTAGCACAGTAAAACACACTGACACTCTCCCTACCTATAGTTTTCTGTCCCTAGAAAAAATGTTTTTTTAAAGATGGTTGATGATCAATGCTTTAGCACAGTATAGCACAAGGAGAATTTCCCTCACTGTCTTTCCCTGTCCCTAGAAACAAGGATTAGCACAGTAAAACACACTGACACTCTCCCTACCTATAGTTTTCTGTCCCTAGAAAAAATGTTTTTTTAAAGATGGTTGATGATCAATGCTTTAGCACAGTATAGCACAAGGAGAATTTCCCTCACTGTCCTTCCCTGTCCCTAGAAACAAGGATTAGCACAGTAAAACACACTGACACTCTCCCTACCTATAGTTTTCTGTCCCTAGAAAAAATGTTTTTTTAAAGATGGTTGATGATCAATGCTTTAGCACAGTATAGCACAAGGAGAATTTCCCTCACTGTCCTTCCCTGTCCCTACAAACAAGGATTAGCACAGTAAAACACACTGACACTCTCCCTACCTATCCTTCTCTTTCCCTAAACTAAAGGAATCTAGGTTAAGCAAGAAAAAAAATGTCACTGTCCCTGCCTATGCTTCTCTTTCCCTGCTCCGGAACACACTACACTAGGCCGCCGTGCTGGCGGCCTTTTATAGTGTGGGGCGTGTACTAAACACCCTCAGCAATAATTGGCCACAGGCATCCTGCCTGTGGCCAATCATTGCTCTCCTCGCTGCCGGCGCTGTGATTGGCCAAGCATGCGGGGTCACAGTGCATGCTTGGCCAATCACAGCGCCTGGATGACACTGCGATGGCGTAGTGCATTGTGGGCCGTTCGCGTCACTCGAATTAGGCGCGAACGGCCCAAATCGTTCGATCTTCGTCGAACAATCGAACAGCCGATGTTCGAGTCGAACGTATGTTCGACTCGAACACCGAGCTCATCCCTAATCACCAAGTACTTCTTTTTTTATGAGCGCTAGAGTTGGACTGATTTACATGTATATGGACCTGGAGAACTTTTGTTTTTGTCACTGAACAGACTATAGTTGGACATTTTATTAATAATTGTAAGCACAACACGTGTTTATTTACTGTATATAGAGGTTGGAAATCAGTAGGTTTTTGTTGAAACACATAAGTGGGATATCTAGCACCTCTGGATTTAGCATCTGGGGAAGTACTATGGTATGAGAAAGGATAGCGGGTGTTAGTGAATTTCTGCATTTTCAACTCCTTGACTATTGACTAAGGATAATCTCTGGCATGTTCGCACACCCCACGTGCAGAGCCCGCCAAGATATCGGCACTGCGCTGCGCTAATCACTGGCAGTGAGACATTTCCCGATCTCTGCAGCCGTGCATCGGGACAATGTCTCACTGCCTGTGATTAGCGCAGCGCAGTGCTGACTTCCTGGCGGGCTCTGCACGTGGGGTGTGCGAACATGCCGGAGCTCATCCTTACTCTTGACTTACTATATGTTTCTCTTAAAGCGGAACTGAACTCTGGAAGCTATGACCAAAAAAGCAGGCAGAAGGCAAAGGACTACTCAGTGGTTTTGTCTGTGATCTTCCTGCAGCTGATCTATTCCCCTTACTGATTTACCAAACCTTGTGCACTGTATTTCTGTGTAGGGGCAGCCATTTTGGTATAGGCATGGCTTCCTCACACCAGAGCGTCAATTAAAGAGAACAGTGATCAAAACGTAGTAATGACATCACCAAATCTCAATCCAAATCTCTTGGGACTAGCAGTCAGAGGCAACAATGCCTTACAGTGTAAGTGTCACGCTACAGATATACAGCTTTGAGGCAATAAGCACAGGGATGCCTAAGTACACTCACATACTAGCGATGCCCTTATATATTTCAGGAAGAATTTAAAAACTGTAAATTTTCCAGTATAATGCTTAGGCACGGATTACATTTCTATATTTTTCTTATAAAATAACAAGTCTTGATGTATTTGTAACAACAAGCATTATTGGTTAGGTCTCATGTCCACTTAACCGCTTCCCGACCACCGCACGCCGATATACGTCGGCAGAATAGCACAGGCAGGCAAATGGACGTACATGTACGTCCCTTTGAATTTGCCGCCTACAAGCATTTTGGTTAGGTCTCAGGTCCACTTAACCGCCGAACGCCGATATACGTTGTCAGAATAGCACAGGCAGGCAAATGGACGTACCTGTACGTCACTTTGAATTTGACGCACGCCTCGGGAGTGTGCTCGCGGGTCCCGCGAACTCGATGTTCGCCGGCGGCCCGCGATTGCGGTGTGGAGAGGCAGAATGGGGAGATGCCTATGTAAACAAGGCATTTCCCTGTTCTGCCTAGTGACATGCCAGGGATCTACTGCTTCCTGTCATCGGGAGCAGTGATCGCTGTCATGTCAGTGGTAGCCCACCCCCCCCCACAGTTAGAATCACTCCCTAGGACATACTTAACCCCTTGATCGCCCCCTAGTGTTTAACCCCTTCCCTGCCAGTGTAATTTACACAGTAATCAGTGTATTTTTATAGCACTGATCGCTGTATAAATGACAATGGTCCCAAAATAGTGTCAAAAGTGTCTAATATGTCCGCCATAATGTCGCAGTCCCAATAAAAATCGCAGATCGCCGCCATTACTAGTAAAAAAAAAAAAGAATAATAAAAAAGCCATAAAACTTGTGACAGATCTAGCCGGGACAGAGGCTTTTGGAGAGGACTGAATGCTAGCCTCCTGCCTTCCGATTATGGGCCAGGGCCTCAAGACAGGAATGCGGAGGGGTTATCCCGGCAGACAGACCTGAAACCTTAAGACTACTTTTCCAACATCCTTGAGTTGACCCGTTCGGGGTCCCACTGTGGCTGTTGGACTATTTCCCAGGAGGGAGTATTGTCATGAACTTTTGAATACTGAAGTATTTCTCCTTTGAATCTATTACACAGTGGGGAGGCTTCTGCCCTGTCTTAAAGTGGAGTTCCACCCATTTTTTTATGTTTGTCTGTGCTACATGCCCTTAGCACATAGTTTTCACAATGGGCAATATTATTATTTTTTTGGGATTGTAAATACCTTTTTTTCAGTTTTTCAGCCTAACTTCCTGGTCTTAATAGCCTAGGCTATTATGTCACAAGGCAATTCGCAAGGGTTCCTGGGATATCAGCGTCATGTATCCAGGGCTGGTGCAAGGATTTTTGACACCCTAGGCAAAACCTCATTTTGGCGCCCCCCATTAGCTCTGTCCCTGACTCCACCCCCTTTGTATATGGTGGAGGTGGAGGGATTTTTGCAGCACCTCTCCACCTTTTCTTTAGTCATGAACCACAGGCCCACACCTGCGCCTCTGGACCCAGCCTGAAGACAAATAGTGGCGGTACCGGCTCGCTTCCTCGTGCCAGCCGTGGTACGCAGGTATATAGACAGGCTAGGGTAGTATATAGACAGGCTAACTGTGTAACTGCCTGTCCGTACGAGCATACAGATACACCGACAATGCCTAAAATAATAATAAATGCACATTTTTTACCTGCAAAAAGATCTGCATTTATTATTTTTTTACAAAGATTAACTTGAACCTCCACACCTCAATTCCTGTATTTTCAGGCCTCAGATCACCACAATTCATCAGTCCCTTGAACGCCTGTTTCCCGCTGCAGCCCCGCACCTCTGTACCCCCCCCCCACACAGCTGTTCCCCTCTGTACCCCCCACACACCTGTTCCCCTCTGTACCCCCCCACACATCTGTTCCCCTCTGTACCCCCCACACATCTGTTCCCCTCTGTACCCCCCCACACACCTGTTCCCCTCTGTACCCCCCCACACATCTGTTCCCCTCTGTACCCCCCCACACATCTGTTCCCCTCTGTACCCCCCCACACATCTGTTCCCCTCTGTACCCCCCCACACACACCTGTTCCCCTCTGTACCCCCCCACACATATGTTCCCCTCTGTACCCCCCACACACCTGTTCCCCTCTGTACCCCCCTGCCCACACATCTGTTCCCCTCTGTACCCCCCCACACATCTGTTCCCCTCTGTACCCCCCCACACATCTGTTCCCCTCTGTACCCCCCCACACATCTGTTCCCCTCTGTACCCCCCACATATATGTTCCCCTCTGTACCCCCCCACATATATGTTCCCCTCTGTCCCCCCCACACATATGTTCCCCTCTGTCCCCCCCCACACATCTCTTCCCCTCTGTACCCCCCCACATATATATTCCCCTCTGTACCTCCCCCACATATATGTTCCCCTCTGTACCCCCCCCCCCCACATATGTGTTCCCCTCTGTCCCCCCCACACACCTGTTCCCCTCTGTCCCCCCCCACACATCTGTTCCCCTCTGTACCCCCCACATATATGTTCCCCTCTGTACCTCCCCCACATATATGTTCCCCTCTGTACCCCCCCACATATATGTTCCCCTCTGTACCCCCCCCCCCCACACATCTGTTCCCCTCTGTCCCCCCCGCACACACATCTGTTCCCCTCTGTCCCCCCCACACATCTGTTCCCCTCTGTCCCCCCCCACACATCTGTTCCCCTCTGCCCCCCCCACATATATATGTTCCCCTCTGCCCCCCACATATGTTCCCCTCTGTACCCCCCCACACATATGTTCCCCTCTGTACCCCCCCCACATATGTTACCCTGTTCCCCTCTGCCCCCCCACCTCTGTAACTCCCTCCCCCACACCTCTGTTCCCCTATGTACATAATGCAATGTAAACTTGACAGCAGAAAAAGTATTCTTTTATTCTTGTTACTGAGTGTGCTGCCTGTTTTTCCCCTACCTGTGCAAACGCCGTGGCGGGGTCACCAGCTTGAGGAGAGCAGCGCTTCTGCCTGTCCTCACAAACGATCCCGACGGTCCAGGAGGAGGTGGGCGGGGAAATCACGCCAAGCCTGAACTTGCATGCAGCCTGGGTTTCCATCTCATTCGCCCCGGCCGGTTCCATGATGTATCCTGCAGGCACTTCAGGGCCGGCCGGCGCTGCTCTTCGTTCAGGCTCTCTCCCCTCACTGCCGCTGCTAGGGCGGCACTGCAAGCTGGCTGGGAAAATCTGAGACGGTGACAGCGTAACCACGCGAGGTGGATGGGGGTACAGTGACAGGTCACACTCACTGGCACTGTGATGATCAGGGGCACGCAGCGGTGTTTCCTTCTTACATAATAGATACAGTCCTCCGCCGCTTCTGCGCCAGCGCCTCTGACACTGTATGGAGGGACTCGGGAGCGGAGAGGCTGCTTGTTGTGTTAGTTGAAGAGGCAGAGGGAGTAGGATCACCAGCGGCCGGGCGCCCCTAGGTGGCAGTGCGCCCTAGGCGGCTGCCTAGTTTGCCTAGTGGTAGCGCCGGCCCTGCATGTATCCCATGACTCCTTGTGAATCGCCTCCTACCGAAATCTCGCGTGTTTTGCGTGACACTGTCTTATATTATAACTGTGTGCAGAGAGAGAGAGGAGGTTTCAGAAGTCATCAGAGATGTGTGGGTGGGCGGGACAGAGCAGCTATCGCACAACAGCCAATAGGATGGGGTCAGGGCGGGCCGCTACGTGTATACGGCTCCGCCCCTTTTCTAAAGAAGCCAAATAATTGGCTGGTGTGCGATAGCTGCTCTGTCCCACCCACCCACACATAGCTGATGACTTCTGAAAGCTCCTCTCTCTCTCGCTGCACACAGTTATAATACAAGACAGTGTGACACAAAACACAGCTTCCAGCATGCTCAGTCTTATAATATAACTTCTGAAAGCTCCTCTCTCTCTCTCTCTCTCTCTCTCTCTCCCTGCACACAGTAATAGTATAAGCAGGGCTTTTTTTCAGCCAGAATGAAACCTGAGACAGCTGTTGAGACACTGAGGTTGTTCTGCAGTGGTCAGAGCTGGGGGGGGTGTATTTAGATTGGGCACAGAGAGCTGTGGAGGGAAATATGGATTAAGCTGAGCTGTAGATAAGGGTGCAGAGGTGACATGTGGAGGGGAAGAGCGATAGTCTGTGGATGGGTTGAGCAGAGGTGAGATAGTCTGCGGATGTGATGTGCAGAGCAGGGGTGAGATAGTCTGCGGATGGGATGTGCAGAGGTGAGATAGTCTGTGGATGGGATGTGCAGAGCAGAGGTGAGATAGTCTGCGGATGGGATGTGTAGAGCAGAGGTGAGATAGTCTGCGGATGGGATGTGCAGAGGTGAGATAGTCTGCGGATGGGATGTGCAGAGCAGAGGTGAGAGTCTGCGGATGGGATGTGCAAAGCAGAGATGGTCTGCAGAGGGGATGTGCAGAGCAGATGTGGGATGGTCTGCGGAGGGGATGTGCAGAGCAGAGATGGTCTGCGGAGGGGATGTGCAGAGCAGAGATGGTCTGCGGAGGGGATGTGCAGAGCAAAGGTGAGATGGTCTGCGGAGGGGATGTGCAGAGCAGAGGTGAGATGGTCTGCGGAGGGTATTTGCAGAGCAGAGGTGAGATAGTCTGCGGAGGGGACACAGACACACAGAACAAGATAAATATATAAAAAAAGATATATATATTTCTTGAATAATATTTCTTCTACATGCAGTATATTTACTGGTTCCTGGAGGGGGGAGGGGAGGAGAGGTTTGCATAGATAAGGACAACTTCCGCTGACACTGCCGTTGCTATGGAAACCTGACTTGAAACTTATTACACTGCTTGTGCAGCACTGAGCATGTGCGAGATTTGCAAGTCTGAAATCCAGGAAGACATGCAGTCTGGCTTCAGATGCCCACACTTAAGATGGCCACAGCCTATTTCTAGTTTATAAATGTTCTAAATGCTGTAATAACCTAACAAAACGGACCTCAGTTTACAGACTAACTTTACTAGAATACATTAAGCTTGTGTATTATAGGGGTATTTTTATTTAAAAAGTGTCATTTCGGCTGGAACACCCCTTTAAGGCAAACCCCCCCTCCAGACGGCTCCATGGTCTGGAAGGAATGCATTATTCTGTGTTTGACTGTTTGTTTATGTACTTTAATTACCCCCTGGGGCTTCTGTGTCAATACACATTCTGTGTCAATACACATCTCAGTTCTCTTATTCAAGCTATCGGACCAATCACTGCTGACCCTGTTTCAAGTCCTCATTTGCATGGCCAAGAGAACCTAATTGAGAAACTACAATGGACTTTACAATTGACCAATAGGAAAGTGGTTGTTGGGGGCAGGGTGTTCAAACTGCTGTATAAGAGTGTGTGTGTGTGCATCCAATAAAATGAGATTCCTGTTTGAACTTACATACAGCCTGCCTGGTGTTTGTTCTGAGCTATCACAAATGGATTAGAATGTCACATAGCTGTAGTTTGAATCCTGGATAGGGATGAGCTTCGTGTTCGAGTCGAACATACGTTCGACTCGAACATCGGCTGTTCGATCGTTCGACGAAGATCGAACGATTTGGGCCGTTCGCGCCAAATTCGAGTGACGCGAACGGCCCACAATGCACTACGCCATCGCAGTGTCATCCAGGCGCTGTGATTGGCCAAGCATGCACTGTGACCCCGCATGCTTGGCCAATCACAGCGCCGGCAGCGAGGAGAGCAATGATTGGCCACAGGCAGGATGCCTGTGGCCAATTATTGCTGAGGGTGTTTAGTACACGCCCCACACTATAAAAGGCCGCCAGCACGGCGGCCTAGTGTAGTGTGTTCCAGAGCAGGGAAAGAGAAGCATAGGCAGGGACAGTGACATTTATTTCTTTCTTGCTTAACCTGGATTCCTTTAGTTTAGGGAAAGAGAAGGATAGGTAGGGAGAGTGTCAGTGTGTTTTACTGTGCGAATCCTTGTTTCTAGGGACAGGGAAGGACAGTGAGTGAATTCTCCTTGTGCTATAGTGTGCTTTAAAAAAACATTTTTTCTAGGGACAGAAAACTCTAGGTAGGGAGAGTGTCAGTTTCTTTCACTGTGCGAATCCTTGTTTCTAGGGACAAAGAAGGAAAGTGAGGGGAATTCTCCTTGTGCTATAGTGTGCTTTAAAAAAACATTTTTTCTAGGGACAGAAAACTCTAGGTAGGGAGAGTGTCAGTTTATTTCACTGTGCGAATCCTTGTTTCTAGGGACAGGGAAGGACAGTGAGTGAATTCTCCTTGTGCTATAGTGTGCTTTAAAAAAACATTTTTTCTAGGGACAGAAAACTCTAGGTAGGGAGAGTGTCAGTTTCTTTCACTGTGCGAATCCTTGTTTCTAGGGACAAAGAAGGAAAGTGAGGGGAATTCTCCTTGTGCTATAGTGTGCTTTAAAAAAACATTTTTTCTAGGGACAGAAAACTCTAGGTAGGGAGAGTGTCAGTTTCTTTCACTGTGCGAATCCTTGTTTCTAGGGACAAAGAAGGAAAGTGAGGGGATTTCTCCTTGTGCTATAGTGTGCTTTAAAAAAACATTTTTTCTAGGGACAGAAAACTCTAGGTAGGGAGAGTGTCAGTTTCTTTCACTGTGCGAATCCTTGTTTCTAGGGACAGGGAAGGACAGTGAGTGAATTCTCCTTGTGCTATAGTGTGCTTTAAAAAAACATTTTTTCTAGGGACAGAAAACTCTAGGTAGGGAGAGTGTCAGTTTCTTTCACTGTGCGAATCCTTGTTTCTAGGGACAAAGAAGGAAAGTGAGGGGAATTCTCCTTGTGCTATAGTGTGCTTTAAAAAAACATTTTTTCTAGGGACAGAAAACTCTAGGTAGGGAGAGTGTCAGTTTCTTTCACTGTGCGAATCCTTGTTTCTAGGGACAAAGAAGGACAGTGAGTGAATTCTCCTTGTGCTATAGTGTGCTTTAAAAAAACATTTTTTCTAGGGACAGAAAACTCTAGGTAGGGAGAGTGTCAGTGTCTTTTACTGTGCGAATCCTTGTTTCTAGGGACAAAGAAGGAAAGTGAGGGGAATTCTCCTTGTGCTATAGTGTGCTTTAAAAAAACATTTTTTCTAGGGACAGAAAACTCTAGGTAGGGAGAGTGTCAGTTTCTTTCACTGTGCGAATCCTTGTTTCTAGGGACAGGGAAGGACAGTGAGTGAATTCTCCTTGTGCTATAGTGTGCTTTAAAAAAACATTTTTTCTAGGGACAGAAAACTCTAGGTAGGGAGAGTGTCAGTTTCTTTCACTGTGCGAATCCTTGTTTCTAGGGACAAAGAAGGAAAGTGAGGGGAATTCTCCTTGTGCTATAGTGTGCTTTAAAAAAACATTTTTTCTAGGGACAGAAAACTCTAGGTAGGGAGAGTGTCAGTTTCTTTCACTGTGCGATTCCTTGTTTCTAGGGACAGGGAAGGACAGTGAGTGAATTCTCCTTGTGCTATAGTGTGCTTTAAAAAAACATTTTTTCTAGGGACAGAAAACTCTAGGTAGGGAGAGTGTCAGTTTCTTTCACTGTGCGAATCCTTGTTTCTAGGGACAAAGAAGGAAAGTGAGGGGAATTCTCCTTGTGCTATAGTGTGCTTTAAAAAAACATTTTTTCTAGGGACAGAAAACTCTAGGTAGGGAGAGTGTCAGTTTCTTTCACTGTGCGAATCCTTGTTTCTAGGGACAGGGAAGGACAGTGAGTGAATTCTCCTTGTGCTATAGTGTGCTTTAAAAAAACATTTTTTCTAGGGACAGAAAACTCTAGGTAGGGAGAGTGTCAGTGTCTTTTACTGTGCGAATCCTTGTTTCTAGTGACAAAGAAGGAAAGTGAGGGGAATTCTCCTTGTGCTATAGTGTGCTTTAAAAAAACATTTTTTCTAGGGACAGAAAACTCTAGGTAGGGAGAGTGTCAGTTTCTTTCACTGTGCGAATCCTTGTTTCTAGGGACAGGGAAGGACAGTGAGTGAATTCTCCTTGTGCTATAGTGTGCTTTAAAAAAACATTTTTTCTAGGGACAGAAAACTCTAGGTAGGGAGAGTGTCAGTTTCTTTCACTGTGCGAATCCTTGTTTCTAGGGACAAAGAAGGAAAGTGAGGGGAATTCTCCTTGTGCTATAGTGTGCTTTAAAAAAACATTTTTTCTAGGGACAGAAAACTCTAGGTAGGGAGAGTGTCAGTTTCTTTCACTGTGCGAATCCTTGTTTCTAGGGACAGGGAAGGACAGTGAGTGAATTCTCCTTGTGCTATAGTGTGCTTTAAAAAAACATTTTTTCTAGGGACAGAAAACTCTAGGTAGGGAGAGTGTCAGTTTCTTTCACTGTGCGAATCCTTGTTTCTAGGGACAGGGAAGGACAGTGAGTGAATTCTCCTTGTGCTATAGTGTGCTTTAAAAAAACATTTTTTCTAGGGACAGAAAACTTTAGGTAGGGAGAGTGTCAGTTTCTTTCACTGTGCGAAATCCTTGTTTCTAGGGACAAAGAAGGAAAGTGAGGGGAATTCTCCTTGTGCTATAGTGTGCTTTAAAAAAACATTTTTTCTAGGGACAGAAAACTCTAGGTAGGGAGAGTGTCAGTTTCTTTCACTGTGCGAATCCTTGTTTCTAGGGACAGGGAAGGACAGTGAGTGAATTCTCCTTGTGCTATAGTGTGCTTTAAAAAAAAAAAATTTCTAGGGACAGAAAACTCTAGGTAGGGAGAGTGTCAGTTTCTTTCACTGTGCGAATCCTTGTTTCTAGGGACAAAGAAGGAAAGTGAGGGGAATTCTCCTTGTGCTATAGTGTGCTTTAAAAAAAACATTTTTTCTAGGGACAGAAAACTCTAGGTAGGGAGAGTGTCAGTTTCTTTCACTGTGCGAATCCTTGTTTCTAGGGACAAAGAAGGAAAGTGAGGGGAATTCTCCTTGTGCTATAGTGTGCTTTAAAAAAACATTTTTTCTAGGGACAGAAAACTCTAGGTAGGGAGAGTGTCAGTTTCTTTCACTGTGCAAATCCTTGTTTCTAGGGACAGGGAAGGACAGTGAGTGAATTCTCCTTGTGCTATAGTGTGCTTTAAAAAAACATTTTTTCTAGGGACAGAAAACTCTAGGTAGGGAGAGTGTCAGTTTCTTTCACTGTGCGAATCCTTGTTTCTAGGGACAAAGAAGGAAAGTGAGGGGAATTCTCCTTGTGCTATAGTGTGCTTTAAAAAAACATTTTTTCTAGGGACAGAAAACTCTAGGTAGGGAGAGTGTCAGTTTATTTCACTGTGCGAATCCTTGTTTCTAGGGACAGGGAAGGACAGTGAGTGAATTCTCCTTGTGCTATAGTGTGCTTTAAAAAAACATTTTTTCTAGGGACAGAAAACTCTAGGTAGGGAGAGTGTCAGTTTCTTTCACTGTGCGAATCCTTGTTTCTAGGGACAAAGAAGGAAAGTGAGGGGAATTCTCCTTGTGCTATAGTTTGCTTTAAAAAAAAATTTTTCTAGGGACAGAAAACTCTAGGTAGGGAGAGTGTCAGTTTCTTTCACTGTGCGAATCCTTGTTTCTAGGGACAAAGAAGGAAAGTGAGGGGAATTCTCCTTGTGCTATAGTGTGCTTTAAAAAAACATTTTTTCTAGGGACAGAAAACTCTAGGTAGGGAGAGTGTCAGTTTCTTTCACTGTGCGAATCCTTGTTTCTAGGGACAGGGAAGGACAGTGAGTGAATTCTCCTTGTGCTATAGTGTGCTTTAAAAAAACATTTTTTCTAGGGACAGAAAACTCTAGGTAGGGAGAGTGTCAGTTTCTTTCACTGTGCGAATCCTTGTTTCTAGGGACAAAGAAGGAAAGTGAGGGGAATTCTCCTTGTGCTATAGTGTGCTTTAAAAAAACATTTTTTCTAGGGACAGAAAACTCTAGGTAGGGAGAGTGTCAGTGTCTTTTACTGTGCGAATCCTTGTTTCTAGGGACAAAGAAGGAAAGTGAGGGGAATTCTCCTTGTGCTATAGTGTGCTTTAAAAAAACATTTTTTCTAGGGACAGAAAACTCTAGGTAGGGAGAGTGTC
This sequence comes from Rana muscosa, assembly GCA_029206835.1. Classification (NCBI taxonomy): domain Eukaryota; kingdom Metazoa; phylum Chordata; class Amphibia; order Anura; family Ranidae; genus Rana; species Rana muscosa. The sequence continues at coordinate 89,854,292 of CM055128.1, read as the reverse complement.
AGTTTCTTTCACTGTGCGAATCCTTGTTTCTAGGGACAGGGAAGGACAGTGAGGGAAATTCTCCTTGTGCAATAGTGTGCTAAAGCATTCCTCATCAACCATCTTTGAAATCCTTGTTTTTTTGACAGTCAGGGAAATTGTCGTTGTGCTATTCTGTGCAAAAGCAATCATCCTCAACCATATTTAGAAATCCTTAAGTAAAGGGACAGAGAAGGACACCTGAAGGTAGCCCTTATTGCTTTTTTCCCATCACCCTGCAGGCCATCTATTAGAATGTCTGGAAGGCAAACAAGGAGAGGCAGACAGTCAGGAGGCAATAAAAGAGGGCAAGCAGGCTCTGTGTCTGGGGGCAACAGTGCTGGTCGTGGACGTGGTGCATTGTCATCAGCACATGGCCATGGGACACGCTTGTCCTTCTTTTCGGCAGCTGGACATGTTGAGCCACATCATGCCGAAGACTTGGTAGAGTGGATGACCAAGCCTTCCTCCTCCTCCTCATCCTCTCTCACCCAGGCTCAGGGTACTGGCAAAGCAGCTGCCAAAGCGTCCTCTTCCCTGGTATCAATGTCAGACTCATCATCAGTCACTCCTTCCCTAGACCCACCATGTCCTCCTCCTGAGGAGTCCCCCGAACTGTTTGAGCACAGTGTTGGGTACATGCTCCAGGAGGATGCCCAGCGTTTCGAAGGGTCTGATGATGAAACCCAGCTACAGGAAGGCAGTAGCGTGAGAGCAGACAGAGGGGATGCTCAAGAAGGACACCAATCTGGCAGTCATGTTCCAGCAGCTGCAGCATACTGCCAGATTGGCTCCAGTGATGAGGAGGGAGGGGATGATGAGGTCACTGACTCCACGTGGGTGCCTAATAGTAGAGAGGAGGAGGAGGAGGATGAGGAGGAGGCACATCTCCAACGAGGCAGGATGCCCTTTGGTGGCCAGCGTAAGGGCAGTACACCGACGGAATCACACCGCAGAGCTCCGCCTGTGCAGGGCGCTGCCTCTGCCCGTCATTCAAAAAGTTCCTTGGTGTGGGCCGTTTTTGAGGCTAGTGCATCAGATCGCACAGCTGCTGTTTGCAACATATGTCTCAAGCGTATATCGCGTGGCCAAAACATCAGCCGCTTGGGTACCACATGCCTGACCAGACATATGTAGACCTGCCATGCAGCTCGTTGGCAAGCCTACCTCAAAGACCCACACCAAAGAACAAAGCGGACCTCTCCTTGCACCGCATCAGCTGGGATCTCCAACCCCACTATAACTTCAGTCCTCTCTGAAACATGCACTGAGAGGAATGAAGGTGTAGAATTAGGTGTGTCACAGCCAAGTAGTTGCGGCCACTCTGCTAGCAGTACACCGACGTCCGATTCTAGCAGGCAAATTTCCCTGCCCCAGCTGCTGGACCATCGAAAGAATTTCACTCCCAGCCATCCACATGCCCAGCGGTTGAATGCTAGCTTGGCTAAATTGCTAGAGCTTCAACTGCTGCCTTTTCAGTTGGTAGACTCGGCCCCCTTCCGTGAGTTTGTGCAATGTGCGGTTCCTCAGTGGCAGGTTCCCAAACGCCACTTTTTCTCACGGAAGGCTATTCCGGCTCTCTACCGGCATGTGGAAGGCAATGTCTTGGCCTCGCTGGACAGGGCGGTCAGCGGTAAGGTGCATATTACCGCTGACTCATGGTCCAGCAGGCATGGACAGGGACGTTACCTTTCTTTCACGGCCCATTGGGTCACTCTTTTGGCAGCTGGGAAGGATGCAGGACAAGGTGCAGTAGTGTTGGAGGTTGTTCCACCGCCACGCCTCCAAAATGCTACTACTGGTTGTGACACACCTCTCTCCTCCACCCCCTCCTCTTCTTCTTCCTCCATGGCCTCTTCCTGTGGTTTGTCCTATGAACCAGCGGTGCTCCGTAGCCGTTCACGGGGCTACGCAAGTACGCAGGCAAAAAGATGCCATGCCGTGCTTGCGCTGGTGTGTTTGGGGGACAGAAGCCACACTGGGGCAGAGGTCCTGTCTGCTCTGCAGGGCCAGGCCGAGAGGTGGTTGACGCCACGCCAGCTTAAGCCAGGAATGGTGGTTTGCAACAATGGCACCAACCTCCTCTCCGCCCTCCGACAGGGACAACTGACCCATGTGCCCTGTGTGGCTCACGTCCTTAACCTGGTGGTGCAGCGGTTCTTGGGCAGGTACCCGGGCTTACAGGATGTCCTGAGGCAGGCCAGGAAAGTCTGTGTGCATTTCCGCAGATCTTATAATGCCAGTGCTCGCCTGGCTGAGCTGCAAAAGGAGTTGAACCTGCCCAAGAACCGCCTTATATGTGACATGCCCACCAGGTGGAACTCAACGTTGGCCATGCTGCAGCGGCTGCACACGCAGCAGAGGGCCATCAATGAGTACCTGTGCGACTACGGCACCAGGACAGGGTCAGGGGAGCTCAGTTTTTTTTCACCACGCCAGTGGGGCATGATCAGGGATGCATGCACTGTCCTGGCACCATTTGAGGAGGCCACGAGGATGGTGAGCAGTGACAGTGCATGCATCAGTGACACTGTACCTCTTGTCCACCTGTTGGAGCACACGCTGCGTGGAATAATGGACAGGGCACTTGAGGCAGAACAGAGGCAGGAAGAGGAGGACTTCCTTGCCTCTCAAGGCCCCCTTTACCCAGACAGTGTTCCTTCTGTCCCACCCATCGCACAGGAAGAGGAGGAGGAGGAGGAGGAGGATTGTGTCAGCATGGAGGTGGAGGCTGGCACTCAGCATCATCAGCAGCAGTCTTTTAGGGATGATTTACAGTCCCAAAAAACCAGTGGACTTGTACGTGGCTGGGAGGAGGTGGCTGCGGATCATGTCGTCCTTAGTGACCCAGAGGACTCCGGAGCGAATGCCTCAGCAAACCTACGCTGCATGGCCTCCCTGATCCTGCAAAGTCTGCGGAAGGATCCTCGTATTCTTCGGATCAAGGAGAGGGACCATTACTGGCTGGCCACTCTCCTTGATCCACGGTACAAGGGTAAGGTTGCGGACCTTATGTTACCGTCGCAGAGGGAGCAGAGGATGAGACAACCCCGGGAGGCCTTGCAGAAAGGTCTGTAGAACGCGTTCCCAGAGACTGGGAGGTTACAAACTCCTGGTCCTGGACAACGAGTTGCTGAGGCTTCGGCCAGTCAAAGAAGGAGCGGTGGGGAAGGTGGCCGTCTGACCGATGCGTTCAGACAATTCTTTAGTCCGCAGCCCCAAAGTATGATCGGTTCCAGCAACCATCGCCAGCGTCTGATAAACATGGTGCAGGAATATCTAGGGGCAAGGTCAGACTTGGACACCTTCCCCACCGAAAATCCTCTGGCTTACTGGGTCTTGAGGATGGATCACTGGCCAGAGCTTGCACAGTATGCAATTGAGCTACTGGCCTGTCCTGCATCCAGCGTTCTTTCAGAACGCACATTCAGTGCTGCTGGAGGATTTGTCACGGATCACAGGGTGCGCCTGTCCACCGACTCGGTTGATCGACTGACTTTCATCAAGATGAACCAGTCTTGGATCACCACCAGCTACCACACACCTGATGCTGATATAACAGACTAATTGATTTTAACATGTCACATCCCTTCAAGACTGATGCTGATGCTGAGTGCCTGTGCTGTTATGTTGACTGGCTATCCTCCTCCTCCGAGTCCTCAATGATACGATTGATGATGATAGCTTGGAAGATCATTTTTGTTTATGGGTGCCGCCACCAGTGGCTAAGGCCCAATTTTTCAGCCCCTGTTTTACAGGGGCGTGTAATTACAATTTTTTTAGCAATAATTTGCCATAGGGCTCATTGCTGTGCTCCAAGTACAGTATCTGTGAGGGGTTGGAGTGTTGTGGCACCAGTGCCTAAGGCCCAATTTTTCAGCCCCTGTTTAACAGGGGCGTGTCATTACAATTTTTGAAGCAATACTTTGCAACAGGGCTCATTGCTGTGCTCCAAGTACAGTATCTGTGAGGGGTTGTAGTGTTGTGCCACCAGTGCCTAAGGCCCAATTTTTCAGCCCCTGTTCAACAGGGGCATGCAATTACAATTCTTGATCTAATAATTCACAGCAGGGCCCATTGCTGCACCCACCAAGAGTAACTCTGAGGGCTTACAGTGTTGTGGCAACGCCACCACCACCACCACCATGAAAGGCCCAATTTTTCAGCCCCTGTTCAAAAGGGGCATGTACTTACAATTCTTGATCTAATAATTCACAGCAGGGCCCATTGCTGCACCCACCAAGAGTAACTCTGAGGGCTTACAGTGTTGTGGCAACGCCACCACCACCACCACCACGAAAGGCCCAATTTTTCAGCCCCTGTTCAAAAGGGGCATGTAATTACAATTCTTGATCTAATAATTCACAGCAGGGCCCATTCCTGCACCCACTAAGAGTAACTCTGAGGGCTTACAGTGTTGTGGCAACACCACCACCACCACCACCACCACGAAAGGCCCAATTTTTCAGCCCCTGTTCAATAGGGGCATGCAATTACAATTCTTGATCTAATAATTCACAGCAGGGCCCATTGCTGCACCCACCAAGAGTAACTGTCAGGGCTTACAGTGTTGTGGCACCAGCACCACCATCAAAGGCCCAATTTTTACTACCACTGTTCAACAATTATATGTAATTAAAATTCCTGATATAATAGTTGACAGCAGGGCGTTCCAGCACCAACCAAGAGTAACTGTGAGTGCTTACAGTGTTGTGCCAACACCAACAACTAAGGGGCCTATTTCTGCAGAGTATATACGGCAGGTCCCTACTTTCAAACATCCAACTTACAAACGACTCCTACTTGCAAACGCAAGAAGACAACAGGAAGTGAGAGGAAATCTACCACTAGGAAGGAAAATTCTCTCCTGTAAGAATAAATATGGGAGAAAGGTGTCTCCTCTGTACTGATGCTTTATCAGCAATCCTTGTTTCAAGAAAAACACCACATTTCAAAAACAGTTGTCATTGGGACGGAAAGTGAGGTGAAATGTTCTGAACAGGGGCACAGACAGCAAAACAAATGTTACAGGGGTGATAACCCTTACATATGTTTTCCAAAAAGTTTAAAAATAGATTTTTGGGCTGGAGCTACACTTCAACAATGTACCTGTTCAAAATTGCAAACAGATTCTACATAAGAACAAACCTACAGTCCCTGTCTTGTATGCACCGCCTGTATACGGCTGTTCAGAGTATATAGGGCCTTTTTTATTTTATGTGCGGGGTTCCCCTTAATATCCATACAAGACCCAAAGGGGCTGGTAATGGGCTGGGGTAGGGGGGGGGGGGTCATGGGGTAGCTATGCCATTTTTCTTAAAGCATTTCATCCATATTACCGGGACCAGACATTACATTAAAGCCGCAAGCAGTTTTAAATGGCTTTTTTTTCCTTTAGAAGTGTCATTTTGTGCAGGGACAGTTCTAAACACGGGAAACACGTGGCACTTCACAGGCATACTTTAGACACCCCCCAGGTACGATATTTAAAGGAATATTTGACTTTTTTTTTTTCACTTTATGCATCATTAAAATGACTGCTCCCGAAAAACGACCGTTTTTAAAACTTCTTTTTGCATTGATACATGTCCCCTGGTGCAGAACCCGGGTTCCCAAACCCTTTTTAGGACAATAACATGCATAATAGTTGTTATAATTAGCACTTTAGAATTCGAACGTTCGCATCCATTGTATTTAATAGGGTTCTATTGTTCGTACGAACTTTCGGTCCGTTCGCGGGTTCTGGTGCGAACCGAACCCGGGGGTGTTCGGCTCATCACTAATCCTGGAGCATCGGATGACAAAACCATCAGATGTTGCGATCTGCAATATGATCCAATAGTAGCAGAGGAGTGTCAGGAGAGTGGAACCGAGCGAGCAAGGGGCTCGTTACAAAACTATTCCCTATTTTGTAGATGCTATAACTTTTGCACTAACCAATCAATATACGCTTATTGCAATTTTTTTATTTTTTTCCAAAAATATGTAGAAGAATACATATCGGGCCTAAACTAAGGAAAAAATTAGTTTTTTTGATAACAAATTGTGGGATATTTATTCTAGAAAAAAGAAAGAAATATTGTGTTTTTTTCACAAATGTCGCTCTTCTTCTGTTTATAGCGCATAAAATAAAAACCGCAGAGGTGATCAAATACAACCAAAAGAAAGCTCTATTAGTTGGAAAAAAAAGGACATAAATTTTGTTTGAATACAGCATTGCACGACCGCGCAATTATCAGTTAAAGTGACGCAGTGCTGTATTGCAAAAAATGGCCCAGTCATTGGGCAGCCAAATCTTTCGGGGCTGAAGTGGTTAATCAATTAATCAATGATGGAACATTTTTTGATTTGACACCAATGTCACCAGAAAAACTGACAAGTATCCTGACATATTAAGTTATTCCTCTTCATCCACAAACACACAGCAAAGAATAACACAACAAAGAACATATACATTTTAAACACCCTGATCTACTTATCACCTGAGCTTATGACCACCTATGCAGGGACAGATAGGTACACTGTGAGAATTCCCTCTGTGATATCAGTGTTTTGATTACTTAGAACACCAAAGGAACTATTAGCTTGTGAGTCAATAGAACACTATCTTTAACAGCAAAGAGAAATGATGATGAAATGATTTAGCTCAAGACAAAGTTTAAAGACTGAAGAATTTCATAAAATTTACTTTTGTATTATTTTGTATAACCACTGTGATACACTGGCTTGCAGGATTTTGAACAGTGTATATGTCATCTAGGTTTCTCATACATATGGTGATGGGCTCCAGGGTAAGTATCTGGTACGGAGAAAACACACTAATCTTAGGTTCTGTGTGAGTCCTGGAGGCTGGAGACTTTGTTGAGATTTGAGTGGGATGCATGCATTCCCAGGTCCACATCTTCCCTGGTAGTCTCAGCTGTGCACAGACCTTTTGTATGTAAGCTCAGTGGTCTCTCTGCTGTAAAAGTCCGTTGCTGGGTGAAAAAGATGAGTGCTAACAAAACACTAAAAGATACAAAAGCTGCCTGTTCAGCTAGTGAGAGCTTCGCCCTGGTATATGGCACCTCAGGATTTAAGAGACTCTAGGGGCCCCCCTTGGCAGCCTCACATACCTTTGTTTAGTACAAATGTGATCGAGTTGAAGATTAGGGGACAACTGACAGTTGCCTTTTGACTTCCAGTGCTATTTCTTCAGGATATTATGTCTTTGATGTCTTTTGATAACATGTTGGGCTACCTCCCCCTTTTTCTTTCAGTGCACCCTTATAGGATTCATGAGACACCACCTGCATATACTTATTTCATGTCAATCAGATGCATCATATGATGGGGAGATTTTCTAGTTAGCTGAACATTTTTGGTTTTAATTGAAGGCTGATTGAAACTGTCAAGATCAGGGGTCAGTTGCTATAGCAGTAGCAGAACTACCACCAACCAGCAGGATAGGTACACAGGCAGTCACCCTGATGAATGACGCAGGCTCATCTGAGGTGCGGAGTCTAAGTACTAACCAGTGTTCACCAGAACTCCTGATGGTGGAGATGGATTTTGCTGCATGTTAGTAACAGGTCGCAGTCCTCAGGATTGCCCCACCAGGAGGTGAGCAAGCCAGGGTCCAGTAGTGAATAAGCAGGTAGGGATCAAACAGAAGCGTAGTCAGTAATAAAGCCAAAAGGTCAGTAACAAGTAGTTGCAGGTGGGGATCAGGCAAAAGTGTAGTTGAGGAACAAGACAAGAGTCGGAAACGAGTGGTAGCAAAATATGAACAGCAGCAGGGAAGACAGGAGCAAGATATTGGCAGGAGGGAGCACAATAATCTGGCAAACAGGAAGTGCAGAGACATGGCTTAAATCTGGAAGTTCGTGGGAGGAGCAAAGAGTTCAAGGTTCAAAACAGGATAATTCAAGGAACTGTCCCAGGAGCTGTTCAGCATTCCAGGTAGCTCAGCAAGGAGAGACATCAACTCACCCAGCAGAGGTTCTGGTTTCAAATCTTGGCCCTGACAGGTATCTTTCTGTATAATCCTTGAGGTTGGGTACTCTGTCCCCTGGAGAAGAGTCGCTACATAGTTTCTTCATAAGGGTCTGGCCTTTATTAACCATCTCAGGTCTACAGAGGATTCACATAAAACATCTAGTTGTAATGTACCATTGCAATGTCAGCCTCTTGTTTTTTTTTGTCAAACTATTTTGTATAATACAATTTGTATTTTTATATTGTGCCTTGAGAGTGTGTGCTGCTTCATTATTGTTTGTGCCTGCAAAATCCCTCCCACATGTGTTTTGTTTTGTTTTGGGGAACCCATTAGGGGGCACTCTGTTAGTCAGGAACTGACCTGAGCAGGAAAAAAAACACTAATGGCGCGTACAGACGATCGGACATTCCGACAACAAAACCGTTGATTTTTTTTCCGACGGATGTTGGCTCAAACTTGTCTTGCATACACACGGTCACACAAATTTTGCTCGGAAATTCCAAACGTCAAGAACGTGGTGACGTACAACACTACGACGAGCCGAGAAAAATGAAGTACAATAATTCCGAGCATGCGTCAAATTTATTCTGAGCGTCCCCAGGCAGGAAAAGAGACAAACTCAAGCTTGCTGCAGCTTTTAACGCACACTTTGAGAAGCTCTGCACCTAAAACACAATGAACTGCAGAAGCGTAAATGTAGTCTAATGCCGCGTACACACGATCGGAAATTCCGGCAGCAAATGTCCGATGGAGCCTACACACAGTCAGAATATCCGACCAAAAGCTCACATCGAACATTTGTTGTCGGAAATTCCGATCGTGTGTACGCGGCATTAGACAACATCTACGCTTCTGCAGTTCATTGTGTTTTACGTGCAGAGCTTGTGCGTTAAAAGCTGCAGCAAGCTTGAGCTTGTCTCTTTTCCTGCCTGGGGGACACTCAGAATCATCTAGAGCATGGGTCTTCAAACTATGGCTCTCCAGTTGTTCAGGAACTACAATTACCATCATGCCTAGTCTAGGATGACCAGACATCTCCGGTTTCAGGGGACAGTCCCCGGATTGGGGACACTGTCCCCAGACCAAGTCTGTCCCCGGTTTTGTCCCTGGATTGGATTTGAACAGGGGCTGGGGCAATTTCAAAGACAGTCAGTGCAGAATAAAAAAAAAAATCTAAATTACACCCCCCCCCTGCTCCGCTGCTCCTACTAGCTTAGGGGGTGTATTTTTTTCCATCATCTGTGCTCCTTCCTGATGATCATGTGCTGGTCGGAGCGGAGGGAATATTTCTTCAGTTTCGGGTGCCCATTCAGCTCGCATGTTCTTCTGCCTTGGCTCAAGTCCCGGCCAGCCGCCTGCCTATTTATCTCCTTGCCTTACCTGGTGGAGTGATCTTCCTCCGCTCCCCACCCATTAGTAGCTGGGGCCCGGAGAGTAAAGCCCTGTACACACGATAGGTTTAACCGATGAAAACAGTCCGATGGACTTTTTTCATCGGACAAACCGATCGTGTATGGGCCCCATCGGTCTTTTTTCCATCGGTGTTTAAAAATAGAACATGTTTTAAATTTATCCGATGGTTAAAAAAAAGATAGCAAATTACTATCGTCTGTGGGGAACTCCATCGGATAAAAAACCCACGCATGCTCAGAATCAAGTCGACGCATGCTCAGAAGCATTGAACTTAATTTTTCTCGGCTCATCGGAGTGTTTTATGTCACCGCGTTTGGAACGGTCGGTTTTTTGACTGATGGTGTGTAGGCAAGACTGATGAAAGTCAGCTTCATCGTTTTTCCGATGGAAAAATCCATTGGTTAAAAAACCATAGGAAATCCGATCGTGTGTACAGGGCTTAAGACTTGACAGGCCGTGAGGCGGGCGGCGGCAGGCAGAGAGTCGCTGATTGGCGCCATTACTAGTAAAAAAAAAAATTGTCCCCAGATTTCATTTTAAAAATCTGGTCACCTTAGCCTAGTCATGTCTGTGAATGTCAGAGTTTTACAATGCCTCATGGGATGTGTAGTTCCGCAACAGCTGGAGGGCCGTAGTTTGAGGATCCCTGATCTAGACCTTTCCTCCCCAGCCTTACTGTCCCTGGCCAACCTCCTTCATTCTTTTTTTTTTTTTATAATTCAGCTTTTATTAATATTTGGTGGTCCTGCCCGAAAATAAGGAAATTTTGGGATGAGGTAATTCCGTGGATCAGGAAAATAGCCAAAATACCTATAGACCCAACACCCATGCATATTTTGTTTCATGGAACTACCGGCCCAGTAAAATAAAATAAAAATAGCATAATACCACACCTATTGAATGCAGCAAAAAAATTAATCCCTAAGTATTGGAAAAAAGAAGAATCTCCCACTATTAAAGAATGGAAGAAGGAAGTGGAGATGATAAGGGAAGCAGAAAGGTGGATATACAAAATACGAGACCAACAGAGGAAATATAGAGAAATATGGGAAGGCTGGAGAATCCTCGCATCAGAGATAGAAAGAGTTTAGGGGAGGAGGAGAGGAAGAGGGGAATTGGGAGAGGGAGAGGAGGTGAGAAAGGAAGGAAAAGGGAAAAGAAAGGAAACAGGGAAAATAATTATATTAAAGAAGGACAGGGGGGAATATCCCCTTTATCCCCCGAAGGGTGACGGTAGGACATATAGTATAGAGGCGGGATTAACTACAATAGTACCAAAATGTTTTGACAAGTATGGTAGAATCGGAGGGGTTGGAATCTCCTCCCCTGGCACCTCGCCGCTGGTTCCCCGGTACGCGAAACCCCTTCGGGGAAGGGGGAGAGAGGAGGAAGAAGGGAAGGGGAGAAGAGAATCCTTTCCTCTTTTTTTTTTGGAAAGTTTAATACACGGAGAGGGTTGAGCACAGTCTAATAAGAAGGATAAAAGCAACCAAAGAGGGAAATATATTATACACTAAATACAAAGTAAACAGAAGGGTATATACCCAAGAGAATGGGTAACACATATATATAGGGGAATGTTAGCACACTAAATTTTCAGGAGGGGGTCCCCCCCCTTTTTTTTTGTTTTTGGAAAGTATAAAACACGGAGAGGGTTGAGCACAGTCTAATAAGAAGGATAAAAGCAACCAAAGAGGGAATATATATTATACACTAAATACAAAGTAAACAGAAGGTTATATACCCAAGAGAATGGGTAACACATAGAAATAGGGGAATGTTAAGTACACTAAATCCCCCCTTTTTTTTTCTCCTCTCTCTCTCCTGGAGGGGTGGCGTTGGGAAGGAGTGGTGAGGCAAAATGGCAGCGGGGGAAGAGACCCCCCCTATCCCCCAAAGGGAAAGTGAATGTATGTAGTATGAAAAGGAATGTTAAATGTTGTTAAATGTTGTTTTTATTATTATGTAAACAAAATCTTTAATAAAGGCCAACCTCCTTCATTCATTAGATTTCAGTCCTTTCAAACATGGAGGCTGTAACGGGAAGGCCCGGGGAACCCAGAAGCTCTTAGAAAGTATGAGATACCCTTGCTTCAGCTTCCCCAATGCCTCTTATGTGTAAACCACCCTGTGTCTCACTTAGGGGCACAGGGTGAATGAGAACCCCACCATGGTCTGTGATAGCCATATTCAATGCGGTATACAGTATACATTGTGTATAGATTGGATGTATACTGTGTGTGGGGGTTATGTAATCATTGCTGTGATGAGGTAAGGTGTGATTGCATTCTACTGTCTAGTGTGGCTTGTGGTAATTAAGTCTGTAATTATAGGGGAGCTCGTTATGTTTCTATTGTGTAAAGTCTTTTGATAATGGGAATTAAGCCTATAATTATAGGTTGTGGAACTAGCAGACAGACAGGTTAATTGAAGAAATGCTGATGAGTCACCTGCCTGCTTGTGTATGCTACAGATCCTTTCATTATGTGAAGTTGTTTGATAATGTGGATTGGGAAACAAAAGCTAACCTGTTGTCATCTAAGAGGTGTCAAAATAATGTGTATTGGGCCTTGTCATGTTGTGGGTGGAGCTGGACCATTGTTCATTTAGATTAATGCAGTATTGGTTGAGTGTATAAAAAGTTACAGTGTTTCTCAATAAATGTCAGTCTATCCTGGAAAGATACAGAATGCATCTCGTTCTTTTGGAAGGATTAATTCCTATGGGAAGTGGTCTTCTGACTGTGGAGGATCGACAGTAAATTTGTGTCCAGGAGAGGGAAGATATCTAAAACGGCGTTAACCCCTTTCATATTTGGGGGTGTCGTTACATTGGTTGGCAGCGATGGGATTTTTCCTCCAGTTCCTGGGACACTCCAAACCACCACAGTGAATGACCAGCTATGCAGCCAGCAGGAAAGCCACGCTGAAAGACCTACTTGAGAGCCGTGGAGGGACCAGTGGGACAAAGAACAAGGCCACCTTTATCAGGGAGCTAGCCGAGATGGACCAGAGGGATGGTGAGGCAGGACCCCGGTCAGTTGAAGACTTGTTTCAGCAACGAGTTCGACAGCGCTTGGCATTATATGGTGCTAAAATACGGCAATCGGAGATCGCCTACAGACAGCTGCTAGAATCTGCTCAGCAGCAGGGTGGTGCTACCTTTTCCTGGGACTATCAGGAAATACCAGTGGACAACTGTGGAACCCTGGCTGAAGAATCGGCAGTGGAAAATCTGAAGATTGCTGTAGCGGAACTCCAACGTCCGCTGGGAAATCCTTGAGCTGAGGAAGTACTGACTTATCCAAGGCACCTATTACCCCCCAGTAACTGGACGACACACAGTTCTGGGAGTAAAATCAACCCTTTATTTAGCCCCAGCTGGCTTTTTATATCATTTCCCATGCAAGGGGTTTCTTAACTCATTTTCCAGGGGCATTCCCTTCAACAATTAACAGATGACAGTGATTTAATTACCTGGAACTATTTCTAACACATTTGGTATGCGTGAGACGTTTGTCTCCCCATGAACAGAGCTCCACATATTTACCCACAACAATGAAACCGTGCCAGACACATTACTAGGAGTGTAATTACATCCCGTAGCAGATAATAGGTGGTCATTAACACACTGACAATAGATGAATGGAACGCTACCTCAGACCCCCAATTAACCCAATTTACTTATTCAGACATCAGTAGACATTCTGTCTCTACATTTCCTGGAATGAATCTTTGCTGTCACCTTTGAAGTGATCCAAACCATTTCTCAGTTTCAGTATTTTGCTACACTTCTCCCCCTTACCCACAAGCCAGCATACACAGTCTGATCCTTAACGGATCGGCTTGGGGATGTCCGGAGAGTACTCACGGATCACTTTTCCAGTTCAGTTGCCGCGATAATCCGTCAGCATTGCCGTTCTGTTTCCCGGGTCAGTAGCTGATGGTGAGGTTGTAAGGTTGCAGGGCGAATAATGGAATTCAGTTCTGGAACAGTCACTTGCTTTGCTCTCTCAATGGCTCCCAAAACTTGCTGCTGATGCTCTTGGGAGAGGTACGGCAAAACCTGGGCACAAATCCCATTTAACCTTTTGCAAATTTCCGCCTGTTTGTGCATTTCAATGTTCAAGCCATGTGACATTTCATAATACATGACGTAGTGTCGTTGCATCTCCGATTTCTCACTGGCCAACTTGTCACATTCCAATTTTAGACTGTGATATTGTGCCTGATCTACGCTACCTGTCGGGGAAGATAGTCTTACCCGGGTCTCAGCAGCACGAGGGTCGGTTCCAGCAGCACGGGTCGGTGCACAGGTAGTCACGGGGTTGGCTTCAGCGGGGCCCATCGGGGCGTAAGCCGAAACGAGGGGGGCCAAATCATTTCCCAGTAGTACATCCGCTGGCAAATCCTTCATCACCCCCACATTTACGTGTCCCGAACCAACCCCCCAATCCAGGTGAACACGGGCAACGGGTAGCCGGAAGACGGTGCCCCCTGCTACTCTTACGGCTACAGTGTCTCCGGTGTGTTGGCTCTCTGGGATGAGGTTCCTCTGTAGTAGGGTCATGGTGGTGCCAGTATCACGTAGGCCATTGGCTACCTTTCCATTGACCCGGACAGTCTGCCTGTGTTGCTGCCGGTTGTCCCGGTTAGCTGCTTGTATTGGATCAGCCTCGTGCAGGACGCCCCATTGTTCCTCCAATTCTTCAGCTCCGCGGTTGTCTGGGGCCGCTTCCGTGTGATAGCAATGAGCGGCAGCCCGTGCTGGAGGGGGTGGCCCTGGTTGAATCCATGCCGCTTGGTCCTGGTTCTGAGTGCAGTCTCTCTGATAGTGCCCAAATTGCTTGCACGAATGGCACTGCACTCCCTTGCGCCCAAAGTATCGATTTGCGGGGGGGTAGGGATTAGCCCGGGTCGTTGTGTAGCTGGTGGCCCTGGGTTATTGTTCAGTGGTCTGGTGTTTGGTCTGAAGCTAGTCTGTGATGGCCTGCGGGCATCTTGATATTCATCAGCTTGCCTGGCCGCTTCCGAGAGAGTGGTAGGTTTGCGATCCCATACCCACTCCTGTACCTCTGGGTTTAGTCCATTAAAGAATTGCTCCAGTAAAATCAGCTGGGTGATCGCATCTGCTGTGGTTGCCTGACGGGCTTGTAGCCAAGCTAGGGCTGCCCTCTGCATTCGGCAAGCCCATTCGGTGTGGGAGTCCTTCTCCTGTTTCTTTGTGTCCCGGAAGCGTCTCCTGTATGCTTCTGGGGTGATGGCATACCTTGCCAAAATAACTTCCTTTACCCGGCTATAGCTTGCGATTTCCTCCTCTGGCACGGCTCTGTAGGCTTCTGCTGCTCGGCCTGACAGCTTACCAGCTAAGATCCGTACCCAGTCTGTCTGGGGTACTTGTTACAGCTTGCATTGCCGTTCAAAATCCTGCAGGAAGCTACCGATCTCTTCCTCTGCTTCCACAAACTTTTTAAAGGCATCATGGGTTACTTTTAGTTTTGTCTCTGGTGCCGGTGTAGTCGTTAGCAGTCTCTCAGAGGCACGCTGTTCCGCCAGCCGGAGTTGGGTCTCCCGTTCTTCTCTCGCCGTGATAAAGGCATCCACTTGGGCTAACGTTGCCTGTACCAGCTCGGTGGAGGGGTTTTCTCCATAAAACGCTAGCCTGCGTTTCACTTCTTGGTCAAACTCGGTCTCCATGGCTTCTGTAGCCATACTGTGTGCCCGATCTCCCTCGGTTAGTTCTGCAATCAGCTCGGCTTTGGTTTTATTGCTGGCGCTCTTCCCTCTTGCTTCCAGCAAATCCTTTAACGTTGCTCGTTTTAATCCAGCATAGTTTGTCTCCATTCACACTTCCATTCGTGTAACCGAATTTGCATGAACGCTGCTTCCTCTTGCTGCAAGGCTTTAATCCCACCGCTGCCAACCAGTGTAGCGGAACTCCAACGTCCGCTGGGAAATCCTTGAGCTGAGGAAGTACTGACTTATCCAAGGCACCTATTACCCCCCAGTAACTGGACGACACACAGTTCTGGGAGTAAAATCAACCCTTTATTTAGCCCCAGCTGGCTTTTTATATCATTTCCCATGCAAGGGGTTTCTTAACTCATTTTCCAGGGGCATTCCCTTCAACAATTAACAGATGACAGTGATTTAATTACCTGGAACTATTGGAACTATTTCTAACACATTTGGTATGCGTGAGACGTTTGTCTCCCATGAACAGAGCTCCACATATTTACCCATAACAATGAAACCGTGCCAGACACATTACTAGGAGTGTAATTACATCCCGTAGCAGATAATAGGTGGTCATTACCACACTGACAATAGATGAATGGAACACTACCTCAGACCCCCAATTAACCCAATTTACTTATTCAAACATCAGTAGACATTAGACTTGTGCACAACGGAAAAATTCGTTCCGTTTCGGTTCGTTTCTTTCCGGTCCTGTTGATTCGTAATCATTCGTAATTTTGCTAGACGGGATTTTTCGTGTTCGGACTCATTCGTATTTTTGCAAGCGACATTTTTCGTTGAATTTTTTGTTGCTTTATAATTCGTACTTTCGGTAGAGTACGTTGTTTTTCGTTGATTCTGGACACAACTCCTACTTTCGTAACTTTTTTTGGGTTCGTACTTTCGGTAGAGTACGTTGTTTTTCGTTGATTCTGGACACAACTCCTACTTTCGTAACTTTTTTTGGGTTCGTTGATTCGTAATTTTCCGTGTCTCTCTCACAACGACGCTGCCTATTATGCCTAATGTGCTTCGAATGGATTTGTACTTTTCTAAATACATTGCGGTTATTTGTAACGATTCGAAATCTCGTATTTTACTTTCGTTTTTAACATGCGGCTATAGGCTCCGCCCCTGTACACCATTTTGAGAGGGAGTTCAGCACGGTGAGGGAGAAGCAGAGAGCAGAGCAGAGTGAGTGTTATTGTGCTTCGAATGGATTCGAAATCTCGTATTTTACTTTCGTTTTTTACATGCGGCTATAACCTCCGCCCCTGTACACCATTTTGAGAGGGAGTTCAGCACGGTGTGGGAGAAGCAGAGAGCAGAGCAGAGTGAGTGTTATTGTGCTTCGTATGGATTCGTACATTCGTAACTTTTTCATAACGAATTATGCCGAAGACATTCGGGCATTCGCTATTTGCGGTATAATTTATTTCGGATTCGGTCTTATTCGTAATTGCTTTGTTCGGAAATTCGAATGCTTCCGAATGTCCGAAAGTTGCTAAATTCGGACGAATTTCAATTCGTTACGAAACGAATTGCACAAGCCTAGTAGACATTCTGTCTCTACAATTCCTGGAATGAATCTTTGCTGTCACCTTTGAAGTGATCCAAACCATTTCTCAGTTTCAGTATTTTGCTACAATTGCCATCCCTAAAGCCGAAGTGGATGATATGGAGTTCCAGGGAGCTAGCCTGGCTGAAGAATTGGCAGTGGAAAATCTGAAGATTGCCATCCCTAAAGCCGAAGCGGATGATATGGAGTTCCGGGGAGCTAGCCTGGCTGAGGAATCGGCAGTGGAAAATCTGGAGATTTTCATCCCCAAAGCTGAAGTGCTGACTGACCTGGATGTTCCTGTTTCTGCTTGGGATAATCTTGGATGGAGGAATGTACCTGTCCAGCAGCATGCCAGAGAATCGGCAGTGGAAAAATCTGGAGATTTCTATCCCTAAAGCCGAAGCGAATGGTGTGGAGCCCCCAGCAGAAGTGCTGGCAACAGGGCAGAGTGCTACCAACCTCTGCCCAGCACCGGAAACAACCGTGGAGTTTCAGGGAGCCGGGGCAGTTGGCCCCTCTCTCCAGCAACAAGCTGAGGGGGTAAAGGTTTTACCCCCAGCTGAATCACGGGCAGCAGGGCAGAATGCTACTGGCCTCTGCACACAACTGCAACTTGAGCAGAGATCGGTGGATGGGACTGCGGTCTCCACTCACAGCAACCCAGCAGAAGAGCTGGCAACAGAGCAGAGTGCCGCGGGCCTCTGCTCTCAACTAACAGAAGAGGGAGTTCCTGTGGTACTGGATGGGACTTCGGTCCTCACTGACACAATCCCAGAAAATGGTGTGAAACTGAGACAGGAGGATGTCAGCCTTGCTTTGCAAGCACTGGGGGATTTTCACCTACCACAAGTGGATCGGACTTCAGTCTCCACTTGTATACCTCAGGGATGCTGGGCAGTCAGCCCAGATCCCCAACAGCATGACGGACTGAGCCCAGTCACCCTGTCTTCTCCCCAGCGGTGGGTATGTTCTCTGAGAGAGGCAGAGGTTGGCTGGGTGAGTAATGCTCTGTTTGGAGCAATTTATTTGGGGTACTGTGTGGATACCGGCATTAGAAGAATGGAACTATGGACTAACTTCGGAATCAACCCGTCTGGGGTCGCCTCCTGTGTTAGTCTCCTGCCAAAAGGGGTGAGATGTAACGGGAAGGCCCGGGGAACCCAGAAGCTCTTAGAAAGTATGAGATACCCTTGCTTCAGCTTCCCCAATGCCTCTTATGTGTAAACCACCCTGTGTCTCACTTAGGGGCACAGGGTGAATGAGAACCCCACCATGGTCTGTGATAGCCATATTCAATGCGGTATACAGTATACATTGTGTATAGATTGGATGTATACTGTGTGTGGGGGTTATGTAATCATTGCTGTGATGAGGTAAGGTGTGATTGCATTCTACTGTCTAGTGTGGCTTGTGGTAATTAAGTCTGTAATTTTAGGGGAGCTCGTTATGTTTCTATTGTGTAAAGTCTTTTGATAATGGGAATTAAGCCTATAATTATAGGTTGGGGAACTAGCAGACAGACAGGTTAATTGAAGAAATGCTGATGAGTCACCTGCCTGCTTGTGTATGCTACAGATCCTTTCATTATGTGAAGTCGTTTGATAATGTGAATTGGTGAAAACAAAAGCTAACCTGTTGTCGTCTAAGAGGTGTCAAAATAATGTGTATTGGGCCTTGTTATGTTGTGGGTGGAGCTGGACCATTGTTCATTTAGATTAATGCAGTATTGGTTAAGTGTATAAAAAGTTACAGTGTTTCTCAATAAAAGTCAGTCTATCCTGGAAAGATACAGAGTGCGTCTCGTTCTTTTGGAAGGATTAATTCCTATGGGAAGTGGTCGTCTGACTGTGGAGGATCGACAGCGAATGTGTGTCCAGGAGAGGGAAGATATCTAAAATGGCGTTAACCCCTTTCATATTTGGGGGGTGTTGTTACAGAGGCTTAGCATCACATTTGGCCATTACCTAAGGTGATTTACATGCAATTGCAGTGTGCCTGGGAATACCCACTCCTCCAGACTGACAAAGTGCTATCCTATTGCTTGCATCAGGCTTGAGGGCTCTTCAGAGCAGTACTGAGACATGAAAAAAGTGGGGGGAACTCCCGCGCTGCCCTAACGTGAAAAAAATACGTGGCTAGGGGAAAGGGGGGGAGGGGGAAGGGGGCACTGCTGCTGAACACCTATGAATCAGATTCAGGGAAACTAAAAGCAATGTAAAACAGTGATGGTGTTAAGCGCTGTGTTTAAACAGACAAAGAAAGGAGGGAGAAGTGAGAGTAGTGTGACTGATAACACACTCAATCAAAACATATATATAATGAAACCTTGTTCCAAATAGGAAGGCTAGGTAGGTAAAGGAACTCTAATCCTCTGCTATTCGCATCCGTCCATCCTAGCCAATTGTGAATAATCCAAAAGAAAGAAGGGTATATTAAGGGTGAATTATCTAAAAAAGTGTACTAATCCATAAAACAATCCACAAAAAATATACAATGCAATTGACACAAAAAAATATGTGTGTATAAAAGTCCAAAAAAAGTCAAATTTACACCATGCAATTTCAAAGTAAATATACTGTGGTTCCCATCACCAAAGTGAACCAGTACATAAAAAGAAAAAGTGGTATACACATCAGTAAGATATTCCAAATACTGGTCTCTCTTCAGTGCTCCACCTCCGTGCCTGCAAGCAGCTTACCTTTTTGCTAATAAAGCTTAGCATGGGCAGGTCACAGGGTGTTGAGGCGTTGAGGGCTGATGAGCAGAGGTTATAGCAGTGCTAGTCTCCTTCCTATAGTTGTAATCCTCTCACGCGTCACACATAGATGCAGGAAAGAAAAAAAACAATGTAGTATAGTTCCGCTACTGTCTCGAGGCACAGACAGACATCAGATAAACACTCACATTGAGAGAAAGACAGTAAGGGCCCGTCTCCACGAGCACGGAACTTGTCGTCTCTCAAAGTGTCAGTGGCTCTGTGTGGCTCTCCAAACAGCAGGGGATCTCAGTAGATCGTAGTAGTCAATGTAATAAAGAAGGTATGGCAGACATCGCATAATCCCGTATAAAATATATGATTTATTGAAAACACACAGTATAAAACACTCACATGCTATGTTGAAAAGAAGGCAGAGTATCCTACGAGTACCTCACTCGTCTGCCTGATCTAATCCTGGTGTGTCAGCGAATCTCCTCTCCCTACGTGGATCCCCTGATGAAGTCACGTGACACGTGACGATACGCGTAGGGAGAGGAGATTCGCTGACACACCAGGGTGATCGCTCTATAAATGCCAATGGTACCAAAAATGTGTCAAAAGTGTCCGATGTGTCCGCTATAATGTCTCAGTCCCGATAAACATTGCAGATCGCCGCCATTACTAGTAAAAAATAAAAATAATAATAAAAATGCTATTAACCTATCCCCTATTTTGTAGTTGCTATAACTTTTGCGCAAACCAATCAATATACGCTTATTGCGTTTTTTTATTACCAAAAATATGTAGAAGACTACATATCGGCCTATACTGAGAAAAAAAAAATCTTTTTTTAAAAAAAAATGGGGATATTTATTATAGCAAAAAGTACAAAATATTGTGTTTTTTTCAAAATTGTTGCTATTTTTTTGTTTATAGCGCAAAAAATATAAATAACAGAGATGATCATATAGCACCAAAAGAAAGCTCTATTTGTGGGAAAAAAAGGGCGTACATTTTGTTTGGGTACAGCGTCGCACATGCAATTGTCAGTTAAAGCGACGCAGTGTCGAATCACAAAAAATGGCCCGGTCATTGAGCAGCCAATTCTTCCGGGGCTGAAGTGGTTAAGAGAAGAGGTGATACAAAGTAAAACTGTAAATAAAAAGTAAAAAAACAAAAAACCTCCTACTTACAAAAGTAGGTAATTTTGATTTAAAAAAATTGATGCAGTAATTTGAAAAAGGGTTGGATGTGGAACTGAATTTTATAGTATATTTATTGAAGATAGAAAATAAAGTCATTTTTCCACTGTCTTTAACTTTGCTTGATGGGAAAAAGGCTATTTTTATACACATGCCGAGAATAAGTCCCTTGTGCTGAATATTTCACTATATCATTAAATCTAACCTAGAGCATGATGATAAAGCATCTACTGTACATTCATATGTTGGAAAAATACTGCTTTTAATAATACTTTACATGTAGCCAGCTATCACTTTAGGTCTCTTATCAAGGGATTAGGGATGAGCCGAACACCCCCGGGTTCGGTTCGCACCAGAACCCGCGAACGGACCGAAAGTTCGCACGAACGTTAGAACCCTATTAAATACAATGGATGCGAACGTTCGAAATCTAAAGTGCTAATTATAACGACTATTATGCATGTTATTGTCCTAAAAAGGGTTTGGGGACCCGGATTCTGCCCCAGGGGACATGTATCAATGCAAAAAGAAGTTTTAAAAACGGCCGTTTTTCGGGAGCAGTCATTTTAATGATGCATAAAGTGAAAAAAAAAAAGTCAAATATTCCTTTAAATATCGTACCTGGGGGGTGTCTAAAGTATGCCTGTGAAGTGCCACGTGTTTCCCGTGTTTAGAACTGTCCCTGCACAAAATTACATTTCTAAAGGAAAAAAAGCCATTTAAAACTCCTTGCGGCTTTAATGTAATGTCTGGTCCCGGTAATATGGATGAAAATCTTTAAGAAAAATGGCAAAATTGGGCCTTAGGCACTGGTGCCACAACACTGCAACCCCTCACAGATACTGTACTTGGAGCACAGCAATGAGCCCTGTTGCAAAGTATTGCATCAAAAATTGTAATTACACGCCCCTGTTAAACAGGGGCTGAAAAATTGGGCCTTAGGCACTGGTGCTGGTCCCACGACACTGCAACCTCTCCCAGATACTCTAGTTGGAGTGCAGGAATGAGCCCTGCTGCAAAGCATTGCATTAAAAATTGAAAATTACATGCCCCTGTTAAACAGGGGCTGAAAAATTGGGCCTTAGGCACTGGTGGCGGCACCCAGAAACAAAAATGTTCTTCCAAGCTATCATCATCAATCGGATCATTGAGGAGGAGGAGGATAGTCAGTCAACATAACAGGACAGTCACTCAGCATCAGCATCAGTCTTGAAGGGATGTGACATTTGAAAATAAATTAGTCTGTTATATCAGCTTCAGGTGTTTGGTAGCTGGTGGTGATCCAAGACTGGTTCATCTTTATGAAAGTCAGTCGATCAACCGAGTCGGTGGACAGGCGCACCCTGTGATACGTTACAAATCCTCCAGCAGCACTGAATGTGCGTTCTGAAAGAAGGCTGGATGCAGGACAGGCCAGTAGCTCAATTGCATACTGTGCAAGCTCTGGCCAGTGATCCATCCTCAAGACCCAGTAAGCCAGAGGATTTTCGGTGGGAAAGGTGTCCAAGTCTGACCTTGCCCCTAGGTATTCCTGCACCATGTATATCAGACGCTGGCGATGGTTGCTGGAACCGATCATACTTTGGGGCTGCGGACTAAAGAATTGTCTGAACGCATCGGTCAGAAGGCCACCTTCCCCACCGCTCCTTCTTTGACTGACCGAAGCCTCAGCAACTCGTTGTCCAGGACCAGGAGTTTGTAACCTCCCAGTCTCTGGGAACGCGTTGCACAGACCTTTCTGCAAGGCCTCCCGGAGTTGTCTCATCCTCTGCTCCCTCTGTGATGGTAAGATAAGGTCCGCAACCTTACCCTTGTACCGTGGATCAAGGAGAGTGGCCAGCCAGTAATGGTCCCTCTCCTTGATCCGAAGAATACGAGGATCCTTCCGCAGACTTTGCAGGATCAGGGAGGCTATGCAGCGTAGGTTAGCTGAGGCATTCGGTCCGGAGTCCTCTGGGTCACTAAGGACGACATGATCCGCAGCCACCTCCTCCCAGCCACGTACAAGTCCACGGGTTTCTTAGGACTGTAAATCATCCCTAAAAGACTGCTGCTGATGATGCTGAGTGCCAGGCTCCACCTCCATGCTGACACAATCCTCCTCCTCCTCCTCCTCCTCTTCCTGTGCGATGGGTGGGACAGAAGGAACACTGTCTGGGTAAAGGGGGCCTTGAGAGGCAAGGAAGTCCTCCTCTTCCTGCCTCTGTTCTGCCTCAAGTGCCCTGTCCATTATTCCACGCAGCGTATGTTCCAACAGGTGGACAAGAGGTACAGTGTCACTGATGCATGCACTGTCACTGCTCACCATCCTCGTGGCCTCCTCAAATGGTGCCAGGACAGTGCATGCATCCCTGATCATGCCCCACTGGCGTGGTGAAAAAAACCCGAGCTCCCCTGACCCTGTCCTGGTGCCGTAGTCGCACAGGTACTCATTGATGGCCCTCTGCTGCGTGTGCAGCCGCTGCAGCATGGCCAACGTTGAGTTCAACCTGGTGGGCATGTCACATATAAGGCGGTTCTTGGGCAGGTTCAACTCCTTTTGCAGCTCAGCCAGGCGAGCACTGGCATTATAAGATCTGCGGAAATGCACACAGACTTTCCTGGCCTGCCTCAGGACATCCTGTAAGCCCGGGTACCTGCCCAAGAACCGCTGCACCACCAGGTTAAGGACGTGAGCCACACAGGCCACATGGGTCAGTTGTCCCTGTCGGAGGGTGGAGAGGAGGTTGGTGCCATTGTCGCAAATCACCATTCCTGGCTTAAGCTGGCGTGGCGTCAACCACCTCTTGGCCTGCCCCTGCAGAGCAGACAGAGCCTCTGCCCCAGTGTGGCTCCTGTCCCCCAAACACACCAGCGCAAGCACGGCATGGCATCTTTTTGCCCGCGTACTTGCGTAGCCCCTTGAACGCCTACGGAGCACCGCTGTTTCCGAGGACAAAGCACAGGTAGAGGCCATGGAGGAAGAAGAAGAGGAGGGGGTGGAGGAGAGAGGTGTGTCACAACCAGTAGTAGCATTTTGGAGGCGTGGCGGTGGAACAACCTCCAACACTACTGCACCTTGTCCTGCATCCTTCCCAGCTGCCAAAAGAGTGACCCAATGGGCCGTGAAAGAAAGGTAACGTCACCTTACCGCTGACCGCCCTGTCCAGCGAGGCCAAGACATTGCCTTCCACATGCCGGTAGAGAGCCGGAATCGCCTTCCGTGAGAAAAAGTGGCGTTTGGGAACCTGCCACTGAGGAACTGCACATTGCACAAACTCACGGAAGGGGGGCGAGTCTACCAACTGAAAAGGCAGCAGTTGAAGCGCTAGCAATTTAGCCAAGCTAGCATTCAACCGCTGGGCATGTGGATGGCTGGGAGTGAACTTCTTTCGACGGTCCAGCAGCTGGGGCAGGGAAATTTGCCTGCTAGAATCGGACGTCGGTGTACTACTAGCAGAGTGCCCGCAAGTACTTGGCTGTGACACACCTAATTCTACACCTTCATTCCTCTCAGTGCAGGTTTCAGAGAGGACTGAAGGTATAGTGGGGTTGGAGATCCCAGCTGATGCGGTGCAAGGAGAGGTCGCTTTGTTCTTTGGTGTGGGTCTTTAAGGTAGGCTTGCCAACGAGCTGCATGGCAGGTCAACATATGTCTGGTCAAGCATGTGGTGCCCAAGCGGCTGATGTTTTGGCCACGCGATATACGCTTGAGACATATGTTGCAAACAGCAGCTGTGCGATCTGATGCACTCGACTCAAAAAAGGTCCACACCAAAGAACTTTTTGAATAACGGGCAGAGGCAGCGCCCTGCACAGGCGGAGCTCTGTGGTGTGATTCAGTCGATGTGCTGCCCTTACGCTGGCCCCCCGAGGGCATCCTGCCTCGTTGGAGATGTGCCTCCTCCTCATCCTCCTCCTCCTCCTCTCTCCTATTAGGAACCCACGTGGAGTCAGTGACCTCATCATCCCCTCCCTCCTCATCACTGGAGCCAATCTGGCAGTATGCTGCAGCTGCTGGAACATGACTGCCAGATTGGTGTCCTTCTTGAGCATCCCCTCTCTTTGCTCTCACGCTACTGCCTTCCTCTAGCTGGGTATCAACATCAGACCCTTCGAAACGCTGGGCATCCTCCTGGAGCATGTACCCAACACTGTGCTCAAACAGTTCGGGGGACTCCTCAGGAGGACATGGTGGGTCTAGGGAAGGAGTGACTGATGATGACATTGATACCAGGGAAGAGGACGCTTTGGCAGCTGCTTTTCCAGTACCCTGAGCCTGGGTGAGAGAGGATGAGGAGGGCTTGGTCATCCACTCTACCAAGTCTTCGGCATGATGCGGCTCAACACGTCCAGCTGCCGAAAAGAAGGACAAGCGTGTCCCATGGCCCCGTGCTCATGACGATGCACCGCGTCCATGACCAGCACTGTTGTCTCTAGACACAGAGCCTGCTTGCCCTCTTTTATTGGCTCCTGACTGTCTGCCTCTCCTTGTTTGCCTTTCAGACATTCTAATGGCCTGCAGGGAGATGGGAAAACCAGCAATAAGGGGTAGCTTCAGGTGTATATTTTTCAGGAATCACACTACGCCTGCTGTAAGTGCTGCAAATGCCTGTTAGTGTAACACACTAGGAAAACACAGCAATAAGGCCTAGCTTCAGGAGTATATTTTGCAGGAATCACACTACGCCTTCTGTATGTGCTGCAAATGCCTGTTAGTGTAACACACCAGGAAAACACAGCAATACGGGCTAGCTTCAGGTGTATAATGTGCAGGAGGCACACTCCGCCCGCTGTAAGTACTGCAAATGCCTGTTAGTGTAACACACAAGGGAAAACACAGCAATACGTGCTAGCTTCAGGTGTATATTTTGCAGGAATCACACTACGCCTGCTGTAAGTGCTGCAAATGCCTGTTAGTGTAACACACTAGAAAAACACAGCAATAAGGCCTAGCTTCAGGAGTATATTTTGCAGGAATCACACTACGCCTGCTGTAAGTGCTGCAAATGCCTGTTAGTGTAACACACCAGGAAAACACAGCAATACGGGCTAGCTTCAGGTGTATATTTTGCAGGAATCACACTACGCCTGCTGTAAGTGCTGCAAATGCCTGTTAGTGTAACACACCAGGAAAACACAGCAATACGGGCTAGCTTCAGGTGTATAATGTGCAGGAGGCTTAGCAACAATGACACTGACACTGTCCCCTGCCTATCCTTCTCTCTCCCTGCACACAAGGTTTATCAAAGAATATGACACTGACACTCTCCCTGCCTATCCTTCTCTCTCCCTGCACACAAGGTTTGTCAAAGAATATGACACTGACACTGTCCCCTGCCTATCCTTCTCTCTCCCTGCACACAAGGTTTAGCAAAGAATATGACACTGACACTCTCCCTGCCTATCCTTCTCTCTCCCTGCACACAAGGTTTAGCAAAGAATATGACACTGACACTGTCCCCTGCCTATCCTTCTCTCTCCCTGCACACAAGGTTTAGCAAAGAATATGACACTGACACTCTCCCTGCCTATCCTTCTCTCTCCCTACACACAAGAATAGCACAAAGAATAGCACACTGTCCCTGCCTATCCTTCTCTTTCCCTGCGCCGGAACACACTACACAAGGCCGCCACGCTGGCGGCCTTTTATAGTGTGGGGCGTGTGCTAAACTCCCTGAGCTATAATTGGCCACAGGCAACTTGCCTGTGGCCAATTATGGCTCTCCTAGCTGCCGGCGCTGTTATTGGCCAAGCATGCGGGGTCACAGTGCATGCTTGGCCAATCACAGCGACGGGATTGCACTGCGATGGCGCAGTGTATTTTGGGCCATTCGCGTCACTCGAATTTGGCGCGAACGGCCCAAATCGTTCGATGTTCGCCGAACGATCGAACAGCCGATGTTCGAGTCGAACGTATGTTCGACTCGAACACCGAGCTCATCCCTACAAGGGATCCCTGTAGCACAGTATATATAGATACAACACACAACGGAAGAAGACTTTTAGAAAGAGGCAGAAAAATGATCACACAGATGGAGTAGGAAAGCATAGTGAAAAATTTGTATACTTATCCATTATCCGATAAGTGCTTATTTAGCAATAGTGGCTGTTAGACATGTGCATTTGTTTTCGTCCGAATGCATTTTCGTCCGAATTTCAGGTATTTTCGTTATCGTTTTAACAAACGAAAACGAAAATGCAGAATCCGAAAACCGAAAGATCCGACATAAACAAATGCTTTATTTTCGTTTTCGTTGCAACAACAGTTCGATATAGATATGAGATTCGACATGAGGCTGACAATAACAATCTGTGTCCATCGAACCTGTGGTCGAATGTGCCTAACCTTAACTCTATTAGTCCAAGATTATTCTACATAGAGAGAAAAGATTCGACATTATAGAGAGAAAAGATTCGACATAGAGAGAAAAGATTTGACATTATAGAGAGAAAAGATTCGGCATTATAGAGAGAAAAGATTCGACATAGAGAGAAAAGATCACTGCTGGAATTGGGTGGGGGAAGTAAAATAAAAAAATGATGATGATGAATGTTATTGGCTGATTGTATCCAAAGAGGAGGAGCAGTAAAATAGCTAGAACTAACTTGACAATTCGATATGAACGACGAAGATTCAACGAAGCATCGAAAAACATACAAACGTCGAATCTGTCATTGAAGGCTTATGGTGTCTGTTGAAAGTTCTAAGAAGATTCTACGGAGCAGATAAACTGTACGACGCTGCAATCGTACATTTCCGGTCAAATGCTCGGCCCATAGGCTATAGAAGAATTCTAATGTTGGTTGACTAGTAGGGATGAGCTTCGAGTTCGAGTCGAACTCATGTTCGACTCGAACATTGCCTGTTCGCCCGTTCGCCGAACAGCGAACAAATTGGGGTGTTCGTGGCAAATTCGAAAAATCTATGGGAGAAATCTAAAGTGCTAATTATAAAGGCTTATATGCAAGTTATTGTCCTAAAAAGTGTTTGGGGACCGGGGTCCTGCCCCAGGGGACATGTATCAATGCAAAAAGAAGTTTTAAAAACGGCCGTTTTTTCGGGAGCAGTGATTTTAATAATGCTTAAAATGAAAAAATAAAAGTGAAATATTCCTTTAAATTTCGTACCTGGGGTGTGTGTATGATATGCATGTGAAGTGGCGCATGTTTCCCGTGCTTAGAACTGTCCCTGCCAATAATGTCATTTTTGAAAGAAAAAAAGTCATTTAAAAACTCATTCGCGGCTATTAATGAATTGTCGGTTCCCGGCAATACATACAAAAGTCATTGATAAAAAAAAAAAAAAACAGCGTGGGGGTTCCCCAGAATTCAATTACCAGGCCCTTCAGGTCTGGAATGGATATTAAGGGGAACCCCGCCGCAAATTGAAAAAAAAATTGACCTGGGGTTCCCCCAAATATCCATTCCAGGCCTTTCAGATCTGGCATGGATTTTAAGGGCAACTCCACCCCAAATTTGAAAAAAAATGGCGTGGAGTCCCCCTAAAAATCCATACCAAACCCCTTATCCGAGCACGCAACCTGGCCGGCCGCAGGGGAAAAGGGGGGGAAAGGAGAGCGGCCCCCCTCCCTCCTGAACCGTACCAGGCCACATGCCCTCAACATGGGGAGGATGTCCCCATGTTGATGGGGACAAGGGCCTCATCCCCACAACCCTTGCCCGGTGGTTGTGGGGGTCTGCGGGCGGGGGGCTTATCGGAATCTGGAAGACCACTTTAACAAAGGGGACCCCCAGATCCCGGCCCCCCCCATGTGAATTGGTAAGGGGTACATTGTACCCCTACCATTTCACGAAGAAAGCGTAAAATAATGTTTAAAAAAACACACAAACACCTTGAAAAAGTCCTTTATTTAAAAAAAAAAAAAAAACATTCCAGCGGTGAAATCCAGTGTCCCGCGGCGATCCCGATGTCCAGCGCTGTCCTTCATTGGTTGTGCCTGAGCGGACCTGATGGGGAACTCCCTCTCAGTATTTTAAATGTATAGACCCGCCCCTTCTAAAGTTCCCCATCAGGTCCGCTCAGCGGACCAGATGCGGAACATGAGAAGGGGCGGGTCTATACATGTATTACCAAAGTGAGAGCAGTTCCCCATCAGGTCCGCCCCCTCGGTATGTCGGACCCGCCTACATCATTGGCTTGAGCGGGGAACTTCCTTCACTGTGTAATTTAAATTTACATAGTGAAGGAAGTTCCTCGCTCAAGCCAATGACGTAGGCGGGTCCGACATACCGAGGGGGCGGACCTGATGGGGAACTGCTCTCACTTTGGTAATACATGTATAGACCCGCCCCTTCTCATGTTCCGCATCTGGTCCGCTGAACGGACCTGATGGGGAACTTTAGAAGGGGCGGGTCTATACATTTAAAACACTGAGAGGGAGTTCCCCATCAGGTCCGCTCAGGCACAACCAATGAAAGACAGCGCTGGACATCGGGATCGCCGCGGGACACTGGATTTCACCGCTGGAATGTTTTTTTTTTTTTTTTTAAATAAAGGACTTTTTCAAGGTGTTTGTGTGTTTTTTTAAACATTTTTTTACGCTTTCTTCGTGAAATGGTAGGGGTACAATGTACCCCTTACCAATTCACATAGGGGGGGGCGGGATCTGGGGGTCCCCTTTGTTAAAGGGGTCTTCCAGATTCTGATAAGCCCCCCGCCCGCAGACCCCCACAACCACCAGGCAAGGGTTGTGGGGATGAGGCCCTTGTCCCCATCAACATGGGGACATCCTCCCCATGTTGAGGGCATGTGGCCTGGTACGGTTCAGGAGGGAGGGGGGCCGCTCTCTCGTCCCCCCCTCTTCCCCTGCGGCCGGCCAGGTTGCGTGCTCGGATAAGGGGTCTGGTATGGATTTTTAAGGGGGACTCCACGCCATTTTTTAAAAAATTTGGGGTGGAGTTCCCCTTAAAATCCATGCCAGATCTGAAGGGCCTGGAATGGATATTTGGGGGAACCCCACGTCAATTTTTTTTTACATTTGCGGCGGGGTTCCCCTTAATATCCATTCCAGACCTGAAGGGCCTGGTAATTGAATTCTGGGGAACCCCCACACTTTATTTTTTATTTTTTATCAATGACTTTTGTATGTATTGCCGCGAGCCGACAATTCATTAATAGCCGCGAGTCAGTTTTAAATGACTTTTTTCCTTTCAAAAATGACATTTTTTGCAGGGACAGTTCTAAGCACGGGAAACATGCGCCACTTCACATGCATATCATACACACCCCCCAGGTACGAAATTTAAAGGAATATTTCACTTTTATTTTTTCATTTTAAGCATTATTAAAATCACTGCTCCCGAAAAAACGTCCGTTTTTAAAACTTTTTTTTGCATTGATACATGTCCCCTGGGGCAGGACCCAGGTCCCCAAACACTTTTTAGGACAATAACTTGCATATTAGCCTTTATAATTAACACTTTAGATTTCGAACGTTCGAGTCCATTGTATTTAATAGGGTTCTAAAGTTCACACTAACATTTTGTCTGTTCGCAGGTTCTGGTGCGAACCGAACAGGGGGGTGTTCGGGTCATCCCTGTTGACTAGTAATAGTAATTAAAAAATATAATTATTACTAGTCATACAATAGAATTCATCTATAGCTTGTAGGCGGAACATTCGACCGGAAATGTACGATTACAGCGTCGTACAGTTTCGCTGCTCCGTCGAATCTTCTTTGAACATTCGACAGACACCATAAGCCTTCAATGACAGATTCGACCTTAATTAATTCAGATTTTCGGACGAATTCAATTTCTAACGAAAAACGAAATAAATAAAAACGAATTTCGGGAGTAACTAAATAAATTTATTTTTCTAACGAAAACGAAATTCCGAAACGAAATATTTCAGTGTGCACATGTCTAGTGGCTGTATCCTTTTACCCCCGATTCAATGCATACATAATAGACATTTATACATATGTCATTTATCTGCCAGGTGTATATCTTTTTCACCCTATGGCAAGCCCCTTTTTTCGGCTAAAATACTTTTGAAGCACTCCCATTCTGGAGCTGTCTGTGCGCTGTTCCTCTGTCTCTCCTTGTGGCATGGGATTGGGCATTCCATGTTTCTTTACTGCAATCTGGGTAAAACCTACAAACACTCAAAATATATGTTACTTAAAATATATGTTATGAATACAAATACTTATTTTTCTTTCTTTAACTTTATTGTTCCATGAAGAACACATACAATTTACCTTATTTTTGTTGTTAATGCAAAACTTGCTTTTGAATATGTATATATTGTGACAGCAGGCAGGTAAAATCACCAGGTTGCATCCAGGATGGAAGGTATATATGTCCTAGATTCAGGCTTTATGCAGATTTATACCACTAGGGGGAGTGCTGGGAGTCTTGCAGTGGAAGAGTTAATGAGCCCAGCTGAAGTAAGTGGGCTCATTAGGGCCTCTACAAGAACTCCCAGCATGCAAAGGGAGATGCTCCAACCTGGAACCAGATCTGTGTGGATAGTCTGGGGAGTGTGATCTCTGTGCGGTGAGCCAAAGCCTGTGTGGCTATTGCTAGAACTTCAAAAAGCAGGGAGCTAGGGACTGGGACAGCACAAGGCTGTACCCAGTTGTTAGTTAGGGACACCAACGTGTGTAGTGAGTGGTCAAGTTGACCAGGATTTCTTTTCCTGTTTCTTTTGTTTTTGCTGTATTTTTTTGTCTGTATATAGTTCAAATAAAACCAAACCCTTTTGTTTTCTCCTACCACTGTCTGCTGTGCCTCTTTTTGTGTGGTGAACCCATCCAGGGGGTCACACACACCCGCTGCTGAGTTAACCCCCTCACAATATGTACTGACACATTGTAATGCATAGTGTATTTCTTAGTACCAATAGGATCCCCTGAGGAAACTGTAAGCGAAACGCGTAATGATCACTTGGTACATTGATCTTCTGTGGGGCCCTGATATGTTAGACCTTCTGCATATACCAGCCACAGAGTCCACCATATCTATGGGCCTACCTACAGGTTTTCTTATGTGTTCACATAGGTTTCACATAGATGGGACAATACCTTATATTTATGGAATCATCTGATATGTACAGTGGAACCTCGGTTTAAGAGTAACTTGGTTTGAGAGCAATTTGATTTGCGAGTAACTTTTTTTTTTTTAATTCTGACTCTGTTTGCGAGTGTTGTCTCGCAAGACGAGCAGAATTCAACCTAATAGGGCCTGCATTACCGCATTTGGCCTGACGTGCGGGGGCGCCGGAGCCGAGCAGAGCCGAAGAGCAGTGATCCTAGCCGATCGCCGCCATTCGGCAATGCTCGGAAAGACATGGAAATACTCAGTTTCCGAGCCTTTCCGACGTTTGCCAAGGTCAGCCGACGTGTCCACGGGCCTTTCCGGCCGCTTCCGAGGCTCTCCGGCGCCACCCCCCACTCCTGGAACGGATTATGCTCGTAATCCGAGGTTCTACTGTACTTTATTTCAGATTTTAATATGTTTTTACTATGATGTTAAAAAAAGTTTGGATTATTTTATTTTTTCAATTAAGTGCTCCCTCTTTCATTTTGGGTCTACTGTTGACTACCAATTTAAAGTCCACGTTCATCCTTGGTTTTTCTTTATGGGGTAGGAAAGGTTATAAAGAAAAGGATCAGTGCATTGCCCATAAAATAGTTAAGACAGCAGGTAGAAGTTGACTTATACATGTGGGAACTCAAAGAAAAAATGTGGGAGATCATTGTCCCAGTTTCATTACATGGCTTTGTGGGGAATGTAAGGACAAAAATACTGGCAACTTTCTGAAGGTAATATTCCTTTAATTTACCTTTTAATTTATCTTTCACTATTCTTCTTCTTCTTCTTCTTCTTCATAAAAGAGTACTGCTGCCCAGCCATACAGGGGTTTAAATGTACTTTGGGATTAGAAAAGAGGAGAACATCATCATTGATATGTACAATGATTAGGGGACATTTCTTCAGTGAAGATGATACACTGCAGACAAAAAGTGATAACAAGCCTTTACTTACAAACTCTTGTCATAGCAGTTGTAGAGCCTTGTACCATGTCAACTATCAATTACCCTTTGCTGACTAACTTAAAGTGTTTCTAAACCAAAAATGTTATATATTGCAGTTTACCAATTCTTAGGCAGTTTACCAATTCTTAGATGCGGTGGCTGCATTCATATTTTTTCACGCTTTTTTTCATTTACTTTCACCTGGTGATTTTGCCAGTAAGGGCTCGTTCACATGCATGGTGCCCTCTGAAGAGCGGTTTGTGTTCGGATTGCTTTTCAGAGGGTGGTTGACAGGTGGCGAGGATATGATATATCACCTGATTTATTCATATAAATGCTGCACTATTGTTCTCCATTTACATGCATTGCATGGGGATGAGGAGCAGTCGCATCATGGATTCATAGCGCTGCATTCAATGTGTTTGGTTGCTGGCAATGCCTGCCGAATGCATCATACATTGGATTGGAGGGACCCACAAGGCTGCAGATGGAGGACTGTGTACATATGTGAGCAGGTTATTGTCAGTTTTGACCATAAAATATGCACCATACAAGTAATCTTTGGGATAGTTCTTCTCAGCAGGGGTATGACATCTGCACCGATGTGCAACTGGTCACAAGTATCCATCATGTTCTTTCTACAACACTCCGCCTAATCTACCTCAACTGGCCTCAACATGAAGTTTGTAGGGTTTAATTTGATTGGGTCAGCATAGGCTAAGACAGGGGCATTTAATTAGCTCCTCGTCAGCTGATGGAAGGCTTGCTCACACTGATCAGTCCACTGGTCTTGGTCCTCTAGTTTGCTTGGTTTGTTTCAGTAAGTCTGTGTCATTTTTCTCAACTTGACCCTTTAGTAGCTCATTGAGGGGCCACTAATCTTCAATAATAGGAACAGAACCCCAGGGATGGCCTCAGTTCTGTTACATTACTTGGTCTTGGCCAGAGGTGATAGCTTTTAACTTCTTGGGGGTGGTGGCGAATCACTCAGTAGAGACAGCATGTCTAAGGTTAAGTGACAGAAAGCAGGTAGAACTGGCACTTATCTAGAGACAGTTTCGGCCCCTCATCATGAAGTCTTTGCAGCACTTTTTCTAGAGGCTCTTAATGCTCTTCAAAGGTTTTACAAAAAACGATGATGTCGTCTAGGTATAGCAATATTTCATTCTGATCCATGTCTCTCTGTACGTTCAATCAGATGCTGGAAAGTTGCTGGAGCTCCGGATAGGCCTTGGTGCATCCTGTTGAACTCATAAAATACCAGTGGGCAAATGAAGGCAGTCTTTTCTCTTCTTCATGAATCTTCATGAACCCACTGTTCAGGTCTTGCACACTGACACACTTCGCCCTGGACAGGCATTGAAAATCATCTTCTCTCCATGTGGTGTATTGGGCAGGAATAGTTGTCCGCTTAAGTGTTCGGTAGTTGATGCACATCCTTAGGGAGCCATTCTTCTTCCTCACTACCATTACAGTAGAGGCATAAAAATACTTTGTTACTCTCGAATGATGCCTGTTCGCTTCAACTCTGCCAATTAATTGTTCACAAAGGTCTTCCAGATCATACAACAAATGCATAATTTTTCTCTAAAAGGGCTTGTCTTCCTGAAGGCAAATTCTGTGTTGAGCACTTTTTGTGCATTCCACATCAAAGTAATTTTTGGGGATCATCTAAAAAGTTGGGCTTAGACTCTCTCACTCAATTCGGATGAAAGTGGGGTGTTCTGTAGGTAGAATCTTTCTACCGGGATTTCATTGGCACTTGAGTCTGTACCATCTGCCCAACCGTCTTCTGGACTTCCAAGAAATTTTTCTGTAAAGTAGACAGTGCCTGAGCCATCTGTACTATCACCTGCATTAAAGCCTTGAGAACAGGGAGCATTCAACTCTCGTCTTGTTCTGGTGCACCCAAGACAACCTGAACTGAATATACAAAAGTTCCACTGTTGTCTTGCCCATAACCCTTAGAAGTGTTGGATTTATGAGTCTTGGCTGCAATTGGGGATTCCTCCTCCCAAATTGTTTTCATTATTTTGGAGTAGGTCAGAGGATCACTCTGGTCTCTTTCGTAATGCTTGAGTATTTTTGGATCTAGAGGTTGCTCTCCTTTTAGAACTTAAGTCAGTAAGACCTTGTCCGTGCCCTCCACTTCCAATCCACACTTTATGATGACTTGATGAAGGATCTTGTCTAGACGTGTAACCAAACCTGACAGCATCTCTCCCTCTCCCTAACAGGTGTGCTCAAAGAGATAGTGTCACGTACCTGGTCAGTGAGCCTGACGTATAGAGGAAGGTCTCTTGTACAGCTTTGGCTCGAGGGCCACTGGTAGTGAGACAGCAGCCACAGTAGCATGGCGATGTATGAGTGCCTGTAATAAGTCCAGAAGTCTGCTTGGCAGCAGTCAGCAGGTAGAAGTGGCAGCAGAGCAGGCTGGTAGCAGGTGAGCTGGCACGATGCTTGGCTGGAGGCAGACTGCATGAAGCAGCTGAAAGCAGGAACCAAATGTGAGCTTGACGATGCGTCCACATGTAGCACTGCCCTTGCAGGAGCCGCTTGGTAGATTGGGGTTCTCTATTCTTCTGCTCCGACTATGAGAACAACCTCAGCCTCAATGACACTCCAGGTTAACCAAATGGATTCAAATATAGATACCCTTTACACAACTGAGGTTCAGTATCAAAGAGCAATCATCAGACTGGTTAGTGGTAAATTAATATATTTTTTTTCTCAAAAAACGATTTATTAGATTTTGCAAGTGAACAGTAAATCAAATACAATTAGTCAAGGTAAACACCATATATGCAGTACACATTGAAGTGATAAATGGTAGATCAAAAGCATCTAAATAATAGTAAACAATAACAAATTGTATAACAGCAGACCGGACTGCAGGACCTAAAGTAAGGTGAGAGCAGGGTAGGTCCGTCTGGTCACATTTAAGTAGATGTAACAAAAGTTGAGTATGAGGTGAGGCGGGAAAGGTCGTTCAACGAGGGCAGGAAATAGGGGGGCCTAAGATGTAAGCCGTGAGACCAATTACAGCATACCAGCCCAGATCGGCCTCCCATCCACTCACCCCTAAGCGGGAACTAACTGTGAGAGATAGGGGGCCATAAATGTGTTTTCTGGTTCAGCAATGCGGCGCTGGTGTATTGTAAGGCATAGGTGAGGCTTAGTAGAGGAGGTAGTGCTACCTAAGTGGGGTGGGGGGGAGGGGGATCCAGTGGTCCCTCAGGGGCACCGTAGTACTCAAGCAGGTATATATCAACAGTTGGCGGTTATCTGGGAAGGGTGTATACTGAAGCACCTACAAGCATGTAGATGAAGGGGACTGCAAGAAAGGAAAGGAGAGAAGGATGGAGCGAGCTAAAAGGTCGGTCCTATTTGGGGGGGAACAACAGAGGTGTGCAGCGGGGTGGTGTGGTGTGGTGAGGGTAATTGTGTGGTATTATCTCTATAGTGTATCCAGCAGGCCCAGGTCTCAGTAAATTTAGTAGGGTTGTCATGGGCTTGGAATATGAGCTTTTCCATTTCAGCTGTTTTGTCCACTCGTCGGTGCCACTCTGCTATCGTTGGAGGCGTGGAGCTTCTCCAGTGTACCGGGATACATAGATTAGCTGTATTTATGAGGTGCATGGTCAAGGATTTCTTGTAGCTGGACAGAGACCTGGTTGAATAATGAAGCAGATATTGTGCAGGGGTAAAGTCTGGGGTGTACGTGGTGATCTGCGAGATGAGGCGGTGCACCTCTGTCCAAAAAGGTCGGATGGAGGGGCAGACCCACCAAACGTGGAGCAAAGAGCCAGTACTAGCGTTACACCTCCAACAGGTTGGAGGAAGGTTAGGATAGTACTTGTGGAGTCTGTCGGGAGACCTGTACCATTTGGAGAATATTTTATATCTATTCTCCTGAGTGGAAACATTAATGGTCCCTTTGTGCATATACATGTAAACGCATTCCCAGTCCGATTCAGAGAGTTGCATGCATAGGTCTGATTCCCATTGTTGGACCAAGTTATCATCTTTGATCTTGTGAGTGGAAAACAGGAGAGCGTATAAGGTCAAAATCAGGTGTCGTTGGGGTTCACCATCATAGCAAAGTGTTTAGACAGGTATGAGGTCTCTGAGCCAAGAGGCTGGCGATCTGTTTGAATGTAGGAAATGTCGGATTTGCAGGTAGTTGTAAAAAGGGATGTGACGGTTCGGGAGCGAGTTGGTAAGTTCTGTATAGGAAAGGAGGTTACCATTGTGGAAAAACTGATGAGCTCTACAAGGAGTGTTGTCAGCGTCATTGGTGATGGTGCGGGAGATCAGGCCTGGTATGAAGTTGGGATTACAATCCAGAGGGGTCATCGGCCCGGGGGAGGGTGTGACTTTCAGATAATTGCATATTTTGGCAAAACAGGATAGGGTGGCTCCGATGAGAGGGTGTTTGGAATCGTCCGTAGGTATGGCATTGTGAGTGATCCAGGGGAGGTTTTGGAGCGGGACATCAGAGATGGCGTTCTCAAGTGCGATCCAATTTTTATTGTGACTGTGGACATGCCAGTCCACAATCCTAGTCAAGTGACATGCCCAGTGATATTTTTGGATGTCGGGGAGGCCAAGACCTCCCTTTAATTTGGGGAGCGTTAGCCTATCCCAGCTCAATCTAGGGGATTTGGAAGCCCAGAGAAAAGTCCTGCACATGCGTTTGTATGAGGTAAAGAACGAGGGCGGGAGTGTGATTGGGACGGCTTTAAGGAGATAGAGGAGTCTGGGTAGGACGTTCATTTTTAAAATGGCGATTCTACCTAGCCACGAAAAAGTACCGATATGCCATTTGTGCAGGTCCACTTGAATCGCACAGAGGGCTGGTAAAAAAAATTAGCGTAAAGATCGGACAGCTTCATTTTGATACCTAGATACGTAAGCGCGTCGGTCTCCCAACCAAAGGGGAAGTTAAGTTTATATTGTGAAACTAGTGTGAGAGGCAGGGAGACGTTCAGTGCCTTGTATTTAGTGAAGTTAATCTGTAAATTGGACAAGGATTTGAACAATGCAAAGTCAGCCAGAAGGTTAGGGATGGAGGTAATGGGGTCCCTTAGAAAAAGAAGTATATCATCCGCATAGGCGGCTATTTTGTACTGTGTGTCCCGGATATCGATACCCTTAACATTCGGGTTGTCTCTTAGTTTACGCAGCATGGGCTCCATTGTGAGGATGAAAATTACGGGGGAGAGGGGACATCCCTGATGGGTGCTGTTGGTGATGGAGAAGGCGTTCGATAGGCGGCCATTGATCCTGAGTTTTGCGGATGGGTTGGTGTAGAGTGCCATGATCATTTGAATCAATCGAGGGGGGAAACCCATCACTCGAAGGGTGGCTTTCATGTAGTCCCAGGCCACTCTATCGAACACCTTCTCCGCATCAAGAGCAAGGAAAAACCCCTGTGTCGACTGTCTGGACAACCAATGGTGGACATCAAGGGCCTTGATGCTGTTATCCCTGGCTTCCCTGCCAGGGACAAAACCAACCTGATCTAAGGAAATCAGTTTATGTAGGAAGGGGAGGATGCGATTGGCTAGGGCTTTGGCGTAGATTTTCAAATCCACGTTGAGAAGGGATATTGGGCGATAATTAGGGACTAGCTCAGGGTCCTTGCCTGGTTTGGGGATAAGTGTAATGTGGGCTTCAAGAAATTCCCTACTGGCAGCTGAGTGAGGTGTTAAGGAGTTGAAGGCTTCAAACATGTGGGGCAATAAAGAGTCCGGGAAGGATTTGTAGTAACTGACTGTTAGTCCATCCGGGCCTGGGCTTTTGTTTGGTTTCATTTGTTTTAGGGCCACGGTAATTTCATCGACCGAGAGGGGGAGGTCTAGGTCAGCTGAATCTTCCGGTGAGAGGGGGGTCAGGCTATGTTGAACGAAAAAATCAGTTATTGCAGAGCTCCTGTCCGAAGGTATAACAGTCGCTCGAGTCCTGGGGAGATTGTATAAGTCGGTAAAGTAGCGAATGAATTGGTCAGAGATGTCGTCTGGCGTGACCAGGGGGTCTCTCGATGGCGTTCTTAATTTGTGGATGGCGTGGGCCGCCCATTTGATTTGTAAGGCCCTGGCTAGGAGCTTGCCTGATTTATTACCAAATTCGTAGAAGAGCTTATGGGTCATGGCGAACTTACCTTTGAGCACATAATTATACTCGCCAAGGAGCTCCTCTCTAGCCTGTGTTAATTCTGAGAGGGTGGTCTCAGCCAGGGAAGATTTGTGCGTCTGTTTG
Organism: Rana muscosa; assembly: GCA_029206835.1. Classification (NCBI taxonomy): domain Eukaryota; kingdom Metazoa; phylum Chordata; class Amphibia; order Anura; family Ranidae; genus Rana; species Rana muscosa. The sequence continues at coordinate 89,815,439 of CM055128.1, read as the reverse complement.
AGCCGACGTATGCGCGCGGTCAAGTCTGCAATTCGAGCTTTCTTAGCCCGAGATCTTTTGGCCACTAGTGAAAGGAGTTCTCCCCGGATCACACACTTATGGGCGGCCCAAAGCGTTTCAGGGGAAACATGCTTTGAGGCATTTTCCGTAAAGTAGTTGGAGAGGCTTAGAGATATAGTCTGAATATTGTCGGGGTCTGTGAGGAGGGAGTTGTCGAGTCTCCAAATATTGGATTTAGTGCAGGTCGGTGGGAGGGTAAGAGTCACGGAAATAGGGTTGTGGTCGGAGAGTACTATAGGTTCAATCGTGGCTTTGGACAGATAATTCAGATCTTGTTGGGAAAGGAAGAGGTAATCTAGTCTTGTGTACTTATTATGCGGGGCCGAAAAGTAAGTGAAATCCTTTGTAGAGGGATTAAGTGTTCGCCAGGAGTCGTGCAGTAGGAGGTTACTCAGCTGTATTTTAATTACTCGAAGGGCTCTATATGTAAGGGAGGATGTGCCGTTGGATACATCTAAGGTAGGTGTGAGCGCGACGTTGAAGTCACCGCCTACAATAAGGGTGCCAAAATGAAAGCTTGTCAGTTGATCACACGTATTTCGAAAGAATGCAACTTGGTTGGTGTTCGGAGCATAAATATTCGCTATTGTTACATGTCTGTGATGGAGGGTCCCTTTGATAAAAAGGAACCTACCTAATGGATCGCTCTGTACATATATCACTTGAAAGGGGCAGCGTTTGGAGATGAGAATGGATACACCTTTGGATTTGGCCTCAGTGTTGGAAGCATGGAATACTGTGGGGAAATGGGAGTTGTGTAGTTTGGGAATGCTATTAGTCCTGAAATACGTTTCTTGTATGAGGGCAATGTGCACTTTAGCCAGTTGCAAGGAGTGTAATAGTTGCGACCGTTTTTCAGGCGAATTTAAACCCCGGATTTTGATTGAATAGAGTTTAAGGGGAAGGGGCTGGGGACTCGGGGTTGAGGCTGACGGGGTATCAGTACCCGGCATGTCGGTGCCAATAACGACCAGGATGGGGAGGAGCTGGGGTGGTGTAACTAAAACCTATGAGATGTGGTAGTGAGTCTGATACCTGTGGGATGAGCTTATCGGGGTCAGGGGGCCACTGGACTAGAGCCGAAGAGGCAGTAGAAAACTATTCAACTAGCCTCAGGGAAGACAACTATCGGTGAGGTACAGCGACAGAACAGCGTGTGTCACTCAATAAGAGAACAGCACTCCGTTCCTCGACTGTGTGGGGGTTGGCAATCACGGGACGAAAAAGGTGAACTATCAGCAGACAGGGGTATGCCACCACGGGTGTTGAGGAGGCGGGAGAGGTAGGTGGGTGTTGCTTCTGAAGGGTGGACTGTTAGGGAAGCGAATTAGCCTGACAAAGTGTGTAAGGCGGATAAGGGATAGGGTTTCAATGTTAATGTCATAACTGAACAACATAACAGAATACCGAACGATTGATCCGGCTATCAGAGTGTTTGTGAGTTGCCATCTGTATGCAGCCCACCGCCAGGCCATAATGAGGTGAAAGAAGCCCCCTTGTATATACAAAACATTGTATTAACTGGCACTGTAATGCAGAGGAAAGGGCAATGGCTGTGGGCTGAGGACAGAATGGGCTAATCCGAACAGTGGTTAGGAGACAGAAACAACATCAAAACCTTAGAATACCTGAAAACACTCTGACAGCAACATCAGCATATACTCACTATCCATATCTGAGCTTGTCGCCAGTAATAAATACCTGGCAGGCTCAGAACAGTCCTGGCATAGTTTATTAGGAGTGAGGAGAGCGGGCACAGTTCCCGGGTTCAATCGCGGGAGATGGTTGACACTAAAGGAGTAGTTGGTTTCCTCTCATTCCCAGTTGGATCTACAAGTGACTTGCAGCGGTATTAGTCTAACCTGGCGGTGAAGATAGTGCCATGTCTAGACTCTGGTATACGATGAGAGATCCTCGGGTAGACGGCCAGTCAGGTGGATAAAATAAGGACAAATGTCAGCGCTTAGGAGATATGCATGGGGAATCACTAGAGGCTGGAACCTGTTGTAAGAAAGTCCCTGCCCTTAAGCTCAAAGCTAGCGGCAAAACAAAATGCGATCAATGAAAAATCAATCAAACAGTGTCAATAAAAAGAAAAAATGTTATTAGTAGTTCATAATTGAAAACTCATCTTCAAAGGTAGGGAAGTTGGTGCACAACATTTTCCATAAAAACACAGGTACTCAGGGCTGCTCTTCTCCTAGATGAAGCCAACTCAGGATGAAGACATGAAAAAAGCAAAAATAGAAAAGCGCCTCTAAGTAAAAAGGTTTATTTTAAATACAGCAAATCATATTCAGTACTTACATAAAAGTAAGTGCAGGCATGCTCCGTATGGAGTGGGGGTTCAGGTATCAAATGTCAGATTCCAGTGTGACACTTGAAAAAGGAGCGCGCATGCTCTATTCGAGAGCCGTGCATGCTCTGAAACGCGTTGTGGTTCCCCTATCTCCTACCTGTGTCACGTCACACGCTTCTCCACGGGTCGACCACCGCCATCACCAGCTACGGACATCACAACTCGCGCTCCAGACACAGCCGGCTTGTAGTCTGACGCTCTGCGATCATCTTTACCGGACCTGTGGGACCCCCAGCGAAGCCTAAACGGACACTGGATTCTGACATTTGATACCTGAACCCCCACTCCATACGGAGCATGCCTGCACTTACTTTTATGTAAGTACTGAATATGATTTGCTGTATTTAAAATAAACCTTTTTACTTAGAGGCGCTTTTCTATTTTTGCTTTTTTCAAGTCAGGTGGATGGCAGAGCAGGAACGAGAGGGAACGCAAGCATAGTGGAGAAGGTTGGTCGCGCGATGCGATGTGGCGGAACGTGGGAGGGAGGCGGCCTGCGTGACGTCAGTCATTCCAGGGCTCCGAGACGCGCAGAAGCCTGGGTAATGTAGTTCCGCCAGCAAAAAGAGGAAGGACAAGAGGCATAGGCGGGCAGTCTCTCCGGTGTTTTAGTGTAAAAAGCACATTGAAGTAATGAACGTGAAGTCCTTCCCTCAGTCACTGTGAAGGCCTGCATAAGGCCAAAGAGTTGGGACATAGAAACATCTCAGGATGGGTCGCGCGAACATGACAATCACATAGCATTCAGCAAACAGTCCATTAAAGGGTGGAACATTCTGAGGGAAAGTTCAACTTGGTCTAAACGCGGCCATAACAGTTCCTTTACATCTATTTCAACTGAAATAACTGAACAGCAACCACCCGGAGTCAGTAGTCTCGACGGGTCCTTCTCGCCCTTGGAGAGTTAGAGGGGCTCACTTCTCGGTGCGGGTGGCGGGCGGATTGATGGCGCCCAATGGGGGTGGGAGAGCGTCTCCTACGGTGCCCGCTGTCTTGGGCCTCCATGGGTTCATAACGAGATGGGTCCTTCTTCGTCAGGATATGGCGGTAGTCTGCATACCAATTTGGGACCTCCATTATAGGTATGCCCAGAGTCCCACAGAAGTGCGGCAAATCCTCGGGCACTTTAAGAAGAGCCGAACGACCTTGTGAGGAGGCCGCGAGACAGAATGGGAACTTCCACTTGTACGCAATGCTTCTGGCTCGAAGGACATCCAGTAAGGGTTTCAGGTCACGGCGGTTTTGAAGAGTGATTCCCGACAGATCTTGGTATATCTGTACCGTGTGACCCTCGAAAAGAATTTGCGGTCTGAGTCTAGCTTGCCTCATGATCTCTTCTTTGAGGGTGAAGTCGACAATGTGACAAATAATGTCTCGTGGGGGGGTCGGTTTCCCTGCCTTTAGGACACAGAGCACAATGTACTCTGTCCATCCTAACGGCTGTTTGTGGCGGGCGACCAAGGAGGTCGTTGAAAATGCTGAGAATTGTAGGGGAGAGCCGGTCACCCTCGATCGATTCCGGCACATTTCTAATCTGTAGGTTATGGCAGCGGCAGCGGGTCTCGAGGTCTTCTAGGTGTCGGTGCATATCTCTCATCTGTCTGGTGTGTGAGTCTATGCGTGAGGTAGCTTTACTCAGGGTCACTTCATGGCGGCTGGTTACCTTCTCCACTGAGAGGACTCTGTCGTTTAGTGAGCGGATCTCCAGCCTCAAATCAGCTATCGCTGCCGACAGAGTGTCCTTGATGTCTGCCGCTATGGTCCGCAGATCCTGTATGTTGAGTTGGGGTGGGGGTTGAGGTGTGAGCTCTATCCCGGAGGATGTCGGGTTAGTGTTCTGCGGTAGTGAGAAGGGTGAGTCAATCCCAGCAGGCGCAGAGGCTTGAGAGTGTCCATGATGGGCGGCCGCCATATTGCCTCGGGGGGTCCGGAACATTTCGGGGATGTTCTGGCTCAGACCGGTGTTTAGCTCCCTAGGGGAACGGGATCTAGAGGCCGATGAGTTCCGGGAGGCAGTCCCCATGTTTCGGGTGCGAAATGCGGGAGCAAGTACCTCTATTTAGGCTCTTTTTGTACCGTGGTGGCTGAAGTGCAGAGACTAAGCGTCCATCTTCCTGTCCCGTCAGGCCACGCCCCCTCGGTAAATGAATATATTGTCATGGATCTAGAGGCCGATGAGTTCCGGGAGGCAGTCCCCATGTTTCGGGTGCGAAATGCGGGAGCAAGTACCTCTATTTAGGCTCTTTTTGTACCGTGGTGGCTGAAGTGCAGAGACTAAGCGTCCATCTTCCTGTCCCGTCAGGCCACGCCCCCTCGGTAAATGAATATATTGTCATGGGTTGCAGTAAATAGCAGTATGCACACAAATGAGTAAGTAAATGATTAGATCAATCACAGTTCACTAGACAATATGTTCACTAGGTTATAGAAACATAGAATGGAGTTCTATGCAGCTAAATTAGAGTAAACCTGGTAACTTACAAAATCTGCAATAGGCAATGGCATTAGAAAACAATAACAGCAATATTACTCAATATTCACTCTATATATGAATATCAGCGATGACATTTAAGACTTACTATGGAAAGCAGGCAAAGTTCTAGTGAAGAAACTATCTGAGTAGTCGTTAGCTCTACACCCTGTTCCAAATTATTATGCAAATTCTATTTCAGTGTCACAAAGATGAAATATTTTGTTTTTCAGTTTAACTCATGGATAGCATTGTGTCTCAGGACTCTTTTGATCACTGAAAACAATCTCGGACACCTGTGATAATTAGATTGCCAGGTGAGCCCAATTAAAGGAAAAACTACTAAAAGAGGGTGTTACACATTATTAAGCAGAGCACCATTTTCAAGCAATATGGGGAAGAAAAAGGATCTCTCTGCTGCCGAAAAGAGTGAAATAGTTCAATGCCTTGGACAAGGTATGAAAACATTAGATATTTCACGAAAACTTAAGCGTGATCATCGCACTATTAAGAGATTTGTGGCTGATTCAGAGCACAGACAGGTTTCGTGCAGATAAAGGCAGATTGAGGAAGATTTCTGCCAGATCCATGCATCGGATCAAGAGAGCAGCTGCTAAAACACCATTACATAGCAGCAAACAGATATTTGAAGTTGCTGGTGCCTCTGGAGTCCCACGGACATCAAGGTGTAGAGTCCTCCAGAGTCTTGCAACTGTGCATAAACCTTCCATTCGGCCACCACTAACTAATGCTCACAAGCAGAAATGGCTGCATTGGGCAGAAAAATACATGAAGACTAATTTTCAAACAGTCCTGTTCACTGATGAGTGCCGTGCAACCCTGGAAGGTCCAGATAGATGGGGTAGTGGATGGTTGGTGGACGGCCACCGTGTTCCAACAAGGCTGCGACGTCAGCAAGGCGGCGGTGGAGTCGTGTTTTGGGCCGGAATCATGGGAAGAGAGCTGGTTGGCCCCTTTAGGGTCCCTGAAGGTGTTAAGATGACCTCTGTAAAGTATGTGGAGTTCCTGACTGACCACTTCCTTCCCTGGTACAGAAGGAAGAACTATGCTTTCCGTAATAAAATCATCTTCATGCATGACAATGCACCATCTCATGCTGCAAAGAATACCTCTGCATCAATGGCTGCTATGGGGATAAAAGGAGAGAAAGTCATGGTGTGGCCTCCATCCTCCCCTGACCTCAATTCTATTGAGAACCTTTGGAGCATCCTCAAGCAAAAGATCTATGAGGGTGGGAGGCAGTTTACATCCTTTGTCATTTTGTACTAGCACTCTCCATATATTTATTTTTATCCCTGTTTTTATTTTGTTGTTCAAAATAAAAATATTTTAAAAATGTATTTGATATATTGCATTCTTGCACCTTAAAAATCCCATTATTTTCGTCTTTGTTATTCTACCTTTGTGGATTTGGTGCTATATATACTAGTTGGGATCTCCACAACCACAAAACGAGTTTATGCTGACTGTTGTTTACATGAATTTTTTAGGTAAATGAGAAAAATGTCATTGGCATAATAATTTGGAACAGGGTGTTGTTCTTCAGCCAGCTACCATTGAGGCCAAATCTTTATGGTGGTGCACATGAGTACAGTCCCAGTAAAGTCTGCATTTAGTAAATAATGCTGCTAGTTAGATTGCGATTTCCTATGTGCTCATTCTCTGCTAGCAGCAACAGGTTAATGGCAGCAGTGTTCTCTCACCAGTTCCAGAGATGAGGCAACAGGGGTCCTGCTGTTCAAATGTCAGCTAATTTCTGGATCTGCTTGGAACGACTCTAGTCCTCAGCACATGGCCACAGGCTTGTAGCAGGTTGGTGTGCACACCTCAGTCTCCTCACAGCAAAGAGGAAAATCCTCAGTATTCAGCCTGTGAAAATCTCTCTCTCTCTCTCTCTCTCTCCCTCTCGCTCTCTCTTTATACTTGACTTGTATTGGGAATTGTAGTTCTATAGTCCATTGACTCCCATAGCATGATCCTTCCCTGCACTACATTATACATGATTAAATGATGCCCCCCATCAAGTCTCTTGAACTCCTTTTGCTTGTCAGCTCCCCCTGGTGGATGAAGGCAAGGTAGTGTTAACCCATTCAGCTCAAGTCCATTGGGAGCACAGAGAGCACTGCAGCACACTGTCCTAAATCACCCTCTGTCTCTAGCTAAGCATCTGGCTACATGTAATTGATAACAGTCAGCACAGATAGAAAGAATAGGAAGTTATCAACTCACAAGATTTGTAAAAAGACCAACAGTTGTTTTCCTTATTAAACAAATATAACAAAACCTTCCAATGGTATAGTTAAAGCACAACTCCACTTTTGTTGAGAAAAAAACATTCCACTCTGGGTGATCTATGTACATTACAAGGATTATAACAACCTTTGTTGCAGATTCCTACCTGTTGTTATTCTGAAGAAATCCCTGTTTGTTCCTCTGTGCCTCTGTTCTGAGTGGGTCTAATGGGAGTGGTTTCATAATTATCAATCAGCTGTGCAGCTGCAGAGCACTAATGAGGAAATCTGCTGGGCCTGCATCCCTTTAGACGTATTCCTATTGGGAGTATCTCACAAAAAATGAATCTTTTTGTTCCAGGGGATGCCTGAAATCCGACTTGTATCTTAGGCAGGCTTCTGGGAAAATTGGTGAGCCAATCACACAAGCAGGAAATGATGTTTCTGGGGTGTGTTCAGTACACATTCTGTGTACAGAACAACTCCAGGTAGCCATATTGCAATGCATTTTTAGAAATTTACAGCGGCTGCAGATTGAAGAGGAAAGGTACCGTATTTTTCGGCATATAAGACGACCGGGCGTATAAGACAACCCCCCTAATTTTCCAATGAAAACATTGTTTTGGGCTATACTCTCCATATAAGACTACCCCCTACCTCACACAGGGATGCAGTCTCGTAGCTCCGATCCAAGCCCAATGTCTGAAGGCAGCTCTGGAAGACTTAGATGCAGGTCCATCCTCTCTTCATGCTAGAGATAAGCAGGCACCGCAGCAGATCCCCTTAGCTTCTCTCCTGATGGCTCTGGTCCCGGCAGGCTGAGAGCTCAGACCCCATCTATAGGTCTGCACTCACCTCTCTCCTGGCTCAGTTTGCCCAGAAAATGGTGACACTTGCTCCTCTAGATGCAGCCACTTTTGGTATTAATCGAAGTCCACAGTCTATTAGCCTCCATTGGCAAGTACAGTGCAGAAAAAGGTTACATTCATTGCAGTATGCACTGAGCCAATCCCGGCGGGCGATGCACTCTGTTGCTGAATACAGAGCTTGTTAAGCCTGCTCGGATTGGCAGAAGCTTGTGACATCATCAGCCCGCGCCGCTCCAATCCGAGCAGGCCTAACAAGCTCTGTATTCAGCAACAGAGTGCATCGCCCACCGGGATTGGCTGAGCGGCGCATACTGTATCTAACTGTATACTGAGCACCCGGCAGGCTTCACAGCCATCTGGCGGCCTCTGAACCCAGCGTATAAGATGACCCCTGCTCTTTAGCAGTGTAATTAAGGTGTAAAGGGTCGTCTTATACGCCGGAAAATACGGTACTTTTTAATAACATTCAATTACAATATGACTTGTGTTGCAATTGTATACGCTATATATTTTTTTCTTTATTTGCTATTTTTTTTTAAAATAAAGCAGATTAACCCCTTGGCACTGACGTAATACAAATATGCGGCCACACTGGACTGGGCTTTTTTCTGTGGGGCCGCATATTTGCGTATCTCCCAGCACAGAGAGCCTCGGGCCCTGTTCTAGCAATCGGAACCTGGAACATCTCTGATTGGCCATCACTGTGAAGCCCACCCCCATGTTTTATGTGTCTGTGAAGGGATGAGGGAGATACATTGTATCTTTCTCTGTCCTTGCAGGGAAAAATTTGTGTGTAGGAAAATAAATAAATAATAATAATTAAAAAAATATTTATATATATATTTTTTAAATACCTAGATCAAGGTTTGATTTAGGTCAGTGCCAGGGTCAAGGTTAGGGTCAAAAGTCAAATGTCAGGGTCAGTATTTTTTGGACAGGATTTTTTTTTTTAATTAGTATCAGTGTTCGTGTTTTAAATTTTTTTTGTTATTGCTTCTGGCTGTACTACGGGTACTGTTGTGGAATATTTTATTAATGTATGTTGTCAGATGTCCCCCCAATGTCAGTTTTGCTGTAATTCGCTCATCTGAGCATATTTGCACATACAGACGTTGGTGGAAGATCGGTGGTGGGAAAATCTTCCTATGGAAACAGCGATGTTTGCTCCATTTAGAGATGTTGTTTTACACCTCGTCGGGGGACTGGCCACCTCCTGACGGGGGGCGTTAAATGACTCTGAGCGCACAGATCTGTGTCCACAAGAACAGTAGCATAACTATACGATAGTTGTGATCCATTGAGGCATAATTGTCATATAGTTCCCGTCATTGGAAGCAGTGAGGTTGGTTTGCACACGGCTTTGTACAAAGCCATGCTTTCTACTGTTCCTTTGTCTCACAGAAAGCATGACCCCTGTACACAGCCGTTTGCACACATCACTGCTAGGATTATATTTGAATTTAAACATGTCTGTGATTGGTTCTTTTGAAAATATACAAAATGTCTGAATGGCTGTCTTGTGAAGCCAACACCTTCTTTTGTTGCCCATGTTGACTATAAATAAAGGGAGCTGGCTATCCCAGGGGACACTCTGACTATGGGATGACTGGATGATAAGACCTGTGATGATGGTGCATTCCTTGAATGAATGATGGGATGAACGGTGAGTGGAACTTAGCTAAAGACAACATTATTGCAAAAAGATGAATCTGAAGTGTGCTTAGTTAGCACAGGAAATATAGGCTGTGTGCTCTGTAAACAACAGACAATAATTCCATAACAGTTAATGGCGGGCCAGGACCTTTGGGAATAGATGGAGTCCCTTTGGACATCGGATCGAAATGGGGGGGGGGAGAGTGGATCTACGTTCCGATGTGTGGGGGCTCTACTCTGTAAAAGAACAAATTTTTTGTCTTTTTGAAATAATGCTGTTTGCAGTACGAGAGATGTGTGTGTGTATGTCTGCGAATCCGATCGTGCGTGTGTGTGTGTGTGATTTTGTTGGGAGAGAGATCGTATGCCTGTGAATCGGATCGTATGTGCCTGGATGTTTGTGTGGGGAAGCTGCGGGCTGTAAGCGTGTAACTAAATGAGAAATATAGACTGTGTGTGATTGGATTGTTTGTGTGATGTAGGACACGTGTCCCCATGTGATTGAAGTTGTGTAAGAGATGGCTGTTTGGAAAAGTGACCTTTTTGCAATGTATTGAGCAGCTTGTGCAGCCAGCCATTGTTTGGCTGCATTGTTAGTCTGGTCCCTGTGTGAGAGAAGCTGAAAACGGCTGCCCCCATGAGGTTTAGCGGGGGAGGGGCAGACAGCATGGCCATCAGTTACAATGGTGAAAGTTGGTGACTCTCTGTAAATAGCATGGAGGAGTTTTGTGTTGGGGGAGGGCTACGCCCTGAGAGATGATCTGATGGAAACTGTATATTGTGTATGAAATGAAGGTATAGATGTGGGATTATTCAGCCTGCAATGTGTGTGTTTGGTTGAGCTTTTTGTATTTCTCAGAGGCTTGTCGGAGCAGCCATGTGCTTGAATGGGGGAAGGGCTTGCCCACTGCTTTGTGTTGCAGGGGCTATGCCCTGAGGGAAGGAAACTCTGAGCAGCCATGTAGGACAACATTGTACTGTATGTGTGTGGTGAATATCTCAGAGTATATTAACTTAGAGAAATGAATATGTTTTTAATGCTGAATAATGTTGTAACTTACATATATTGAATGTGCTGTTTAGTGGCCAAAGGGTTTTTAAAATGTTTTAGTGGTCATGTGGTGTCTCAGGTGTGAGGCTTTGTGGAGATGGCATGAGCCTTGTGGAGTGTGTAGCTGACTCAAGACACACATTTTTCAGTGGATTTTGATGATCATTTAGAAAAATCTCAATGGTGTAGTCTGTCTTTGTGGAGAAAAACGTTTTTGATTTTCTTTTAAAGAGATGCTGGTTTTGGCGGGAAAAATTGCATGCGTTAATGGCGCCATTCTTGGCTTTTGTTAGCCTTGTGGTTTGTCTGCCATTTTGAGGCGCAGTTTTTCCTTAGCCTGTGGGTATCCTATAAGGGAAGGTGCAGCCACCTTTCCTTTGGGTGTGATATCATGTGACCGTGCTGTGGCATTCGTCGGCTATTTTGCTGGTGGAATTTCTCAGATTTTGATGTTTGGTGCGAATTTAGTGCGGTCTTTTCTGCGTTGGAATCTGGAGGCCATTTTTGTTTTCCTTTGTGTGGGGGAACCCATGTGGTGTTCATTGTGATGTCCCATGCTGGTTTTGGCGGGAAAAGTTGCATGCGTTAATGGCGCCATTTTTGTTGTTGTCCATGAGACTTGCTTTTCTTCATCCACCATTCATGGACTTGCCTCTGGTAAGCTGCTACCTTACTATGGTGGAGGGCACCTTTGTTTGCTGATGTCACTGGGTGTTGCATAATCATCTACTGATCTCAGCTTGTGATTTTACAGGATTTATGCTTTTGCAATAGGACTATTATTCCATCATTTAGTTCTATAATTCAGTATTGTGGTCTAATTTTTGGGGGTTTTTATTGCATCATCTGGGCATTCATCTGGACTTTTATCATTAAGTGTTTTCAAATCATTGGACATTATTTTTTGGTATCTAGTGGCTGGTGCCTTTCCTGAGTGTGCACTGCTTTTTGCACATCAGCCCCTGGATGCTATATTAACATTTGTTGATTGGCGCAGTTTTCTTCTGTTCTATGCATTTACAGTTTGACCTGTGCACTGCTGGGGAGAGTAGTGAGACACCAGGGTGACATACTGAGAGGCTGTTTTTGTTTCTGGTTTAAATTGTTTTTCTAAGCATCACCTTTTGAGGTGAGTAGAGTGGCATCTTGATATAGCACGGTCTTACCCCGAGGGGTCCCAACGCGCTTGCGGACACACTCACATGCTGGGGCCTATTTATGGATGGGATCTGGTTGACCTACCAGCATTTGGAGTGTGGGGGGAGGCCAACGCAGAGACAGGGAGGACATGCAAACTCCATGCAGGTGGTGTTAGGATGGGGATTTCTCTGTTTTCATTTAAAGTGAATGTAAGCTATTGCAGGGTCAGCTGACTTTGCAGTAATGAGCCGCGGTTTTTGTATTGGATTTCGTTTTTAAGTAAAAACTCCACTTTGCACTGAATTTTGATAGATTGTAAGACTAACAGAGTTTTGTACAATGGTGTGTTTTTATGTTTAAATATTTGGGAGTTTCCCAGAAGGCAATTCATATTGTTTTTGAAACTTGTACTGTATAGCCATCTTTTGGCAGGAGTTTGTATTTTGAGTCCCAACTTATGGTTTGACTTCCAGGGAATGTGGGTCCCCTCCCATTTGCAAAGGGGGGTTTATTCCATTATTTCCTTGACAAGGTTTTAAATTGTTGAAATATATCATGTTTAGCCATGGATTTTTTGGAGTCTTGATAGACAAGACGATTGGGGCTAGGCTCCCCCCTCCCCCTCCCTCTTCCTAAACAATTGATATGTAAATAAACCAGTTTGGTTTTTTGAGAGCTGAGCATGTAAACGGAAGTTTATATATCAGCAGAAAGTTGGTGGGAGGAGCTTGGGGTTGTCTGAAAGGTTGGCCAATGAGATTTGTGTTTGGAAGGAAAATGGAAAGCATTTTTGCGTTTAAAAGTGTTTTATATTTCGTTCCAGTTTTGTGAAGTTTTGTACTGTAATACAGTTTTGGGTAGAGAGCAAACAGGGGGGCATCACCATTATTGTAACATCTAGATGCAGGTAGAAAGAAGCCATAATATTGTTTTGAATAGTGGAGGATTTCATGGTGCTTTGCAGCTCATCTGACAAACACGTTTATAGTGAGACAGGTCGGGCCGTGTAGAATAATCGGAATTCCTGTGATTAGCATAAACGTGAGAAATAGTACGCTAACAGCCCCGGTCAGGCCGTGTAGAATAATCGGGATTCCAGGGGTCGATTATGGTAATAAAGCCGCAAACCATAACCGCTCCGAAAATAAAGCGCAAGGGTGTCCTGGAAGCGGGACACTTCATAAGCGATTCGAATCGTCATGGGTAATGTGCCGTCCATGCTTGGGAGGAAAAAAAATTGGCTCCCCACCAGTCAGACAGCTGCACCCACCGCACATGAGGTCTGGGTTTGGGGCTCCGGACATGAGAACCCTTAAAGGATGACATATCTGGTCAGAGGGTACAGTAAGGTGTACTCCTTTGGAAGGTACTTTTGCTGGAGGTACGAGACCTCAGAATAAAGGTACCTTGGATGTAGTTGAGCTGTGGCTTCAGAAATCTGTAATGATGAGTGTTGATGGAGGTGTAGTACACGCTTTTGTGATTCTCAGAGGAGGAACGGTGGTTAAATTCTCATGCCCGTTTGTTTGAACTTTGTATGGCTGGTCCATGCAAGGTTTTCGAGCTGCTCTCATGTTTTTCCCATTGTATTTTTTTCTATTGCTGAAAGAGTAAAGGGAGAATTCTGGCTGTTTTGTTTTTTTCATTATTGGTTTTGGAAACTATGAAGTATCTCCCCCACGTTTGTATCTGAATGTTTGTATGTAGTAACGTGAATATGTTTGAACTTACGTCGCGGCTGTTGTATTTTTGTAGGAATGGGAAAAGTAAGGGTTACAGAGGGTTTTGTTTGAATCAGTTTTGAAAGAATGTCATTGACAATTTACCAATGTACAGGAATGTCATTATTGTTAACCATTCTTTGCAGGTTAAATATGAAGGATAGAGTAATGATTTTGCTTATAAGTATTTTTCAGGTCCAAGGAGTTTGTACACAGAGAGCAGGTGTATGTAGACAGCTGTACATATGGATAAATACGAGTCTAAGGAGGTAAAAGTATCATAGGCTATTTCATTGTTTCTTTTTTCCTGCACCACGCATTTCTTCCTTCAGTCTGTAATGAGGAAGGAAATGGGGGGAGAAGTGATAAATGTAAGAATGACAGTTTTTTTTGTCAAACAAATAATGTTAACCTCTGTAATTCTAACCAAGTTTGTGCCAAGACTGTCTTTCTTTGATAGAATTTGAATCGGCAAGCAGCAGTCTGGTGAAGTAGATTCCCATCCCAGATGCTAAGAACCTTTTGTCAATGGTTCCAGGTATTGTAAGCCACGCACAGGTTATGCAGTGACCACAGTCCCGATGTCTGGGTTATTGTCATATGAGGGTTGTTTGGAGGTCAATCAAAACCAGAGTCGTACTTTCCTCATTAGCTGTCACTTATATTCTCGGCTGATGGGGGAGGTGCGATCGCTGTGACATGAACTTCAAAATGTCCACCACAGGGTTCACGAGTCCCTCCTGGACTCTGACACAATAATCAGTTTACATTCTTTCCAACCAGGTGACTGGGTCGTTGTAAAGAAGCTTGAGGGATGAGACCACGCCAGCCACTGCAAGAAGCGGCTCAACCACACCAAAGAATGAGGAGTATCTTTGTTTATTTATATTTATATTTTTGTTGTTTAGTAAATTTTAGCAAGGGTAACGATGAAAAGCATCCCAAGTTATTATTTAAAGTGTATTACCTGACTAGCTCAGAAAGCGAACAGGACCAATTGCTGGGTCTGTTCTGAGTCTTCACCAAGTTTTAGTCCCCAGCGATGACAGCGGTACATGCCATTTATGATGTTATTATGGGTATGAGGAGTTTTGACAGACTGGTGAAGACTCCGAACAGACACTTGTCAATGGAATCTAACGATGCATTTTTAGAGGGTAAAATTGTTTAGTTTTAATGGCTCTGCCTCTTGTCGGTTTGGGTATCTAGGCAGCCCACAAGTGTGTTTGAACTTTAGTTTGGTGCTTCTGTGGATCTGCAGCTTATAAGGTAATTCCCCCAAAGAAAGAGGTTCATGCGTGATGGTGAAGCTGTCCCAGCATCTTATCTCGTGGCCGATCGCAAGGATCTAATGGCGTGAGAAATTAAGAATGGCAGGGACAGCTAGAAGGGATTTGTTCACCAACCCCGACCAGGTCTGGGCATGGTATCCTGCATGTACAAGGTGGGGGGGGGGCTCGAGCTTGGGATACGATTGAACAATTCTCATCCCTTAAGGATAGGATTCTTAATGTAACTGTTGAAGCCAGAGCTGTAGCTAAGTGAAGGTTGGGAGTCCTTTTTAAGGGTCTGGGGATCTTTGGGGATCTAATTTTTATTTTACAGCTGATCATGGTTAAAGGAAGTGGGAATATATATACTCATGTCGTTTTTATTTCTATTCTTTCTATGTCGTGACGAGGTGCTCCTGTTGCCTGATTTGACGCGTGACCAGAGTTTCCTTGATGAGACGCCCCGAAGCCGGACCCACATACAAGACACAGAGGATCACAGACGGATCGGCGATTACTACAGCTCACCATGTCATGTCCTCCTTTATAAGTCATGCCCCTGAAGAGTAGAGTCTACATGTCAAGCCGTGTTTTTTCCTTTTTATGGACTAAGGACTGATTCATTTCCAGGTGTAAGAAGCAGATCAAGTTTCATCGATGGACATGGGGTGCATATGACAAAAAAGGGAGGACTGTTGTGGAATATTTTATTAATGTATGTTGTCAGATGTCCCCCCAATGTCAGTTTTGCTGTAATTTGCTCATCTGAGCGTATTTGCACATACAGACGTTGGTGGAAGATCGGTGGTGGGAAAATCTTCCTATGGAAACAGCGATGTTTGCTCCATTTAGAGATGTTGTTTTACGCCTTGTCGGGGGACTGGTCACCTCCTGACGGGGGGCGTTAAATGACTCCGAGCGCACAGATCTGTGTCCACAAGAACAGTAGCATAACTATACGATAGTTGTGATCCATTGAGGCATAATTGTCGTATAGTTCCCATCATTGGAAGCAGTGAGGTTGGTTTGCACACGGCTTTGTACAAAGCCATGCTTTCTACTGTTCCTTTGTCTCACAGAAAGCATGACCCCTGTACACAGCCGTTTGCACACATCACTGCTAGGATTATATTTGAATTTAAACATGTCTGTGATTGGTTCTTTTGAAAATATACAAAATGTCTGAATGGCTGTCTTGTGAAGCCAACACCTTCTTTTGTTGCCCATGTTGACTATAAATAAAGGGAGCTGGCTATCCCAGGGGACACTCTGACCATGGGATGACTGGATGATAAGACCTGTGATGATGGTGCTTTCCTTGAATGAATGATGGGATGAACGGTGAGTGGAACTTAGCTAAAGACAACATTATTGCAAAAAGATGAATCTGAAGTGTGCTTAGTTAGCACAGGAAATATAGGCTGTGTGCTCTGTAAACAACAGCCTATAATTCCACAACAGTACAAACAACAACTAACATACATATAGCGCCCACCCCATTTGGGGGTGCTATATATGCAAATTTAGGGGCTGGTCTGAGATAGTAGTTAGGCTCAGACCGTTCTCATTGATAGGTTGTGCTATTTTGTTCTCCAGGTGGTATACTGGTGTGCAGTTCCCTGTGGCCTGTAGGTGGCACTGCCATGTCTGGCCAGGGTTGAACCACCGGTAATAGTGCTGTGCCTTAGGGTGTCCTCTCTCGGCAGCGGTATAGTGGGCATGGTTGGCCTGCTGTGCATGCTGGGAGGGGATACATAAGGGGCAGACACCGCCTGGGAAGGGGTTCGGTCGGAGGAGGAGAGGAGTCGGAGTCGGAGTCCAAGTGCGTGGCGCATGGCCCTCCAGGCCATGGGGCCGCGTGCGCATCAGTCCCAGGCATCTTTAGCCCTGGGGCTGCAGCTTCAACACTGGGCCCAGCACCTTTAGCTGGGGCCCACTTCTGGGAAGAGGAATTCCAGGGTGTCCCTTGCGAGGGAGCCCGCTTCTAAGAAGAGGAGGCCGGGGAGGACCTTTCTTAAGGACCGATGAGAGTTCACGGTGAAGGAAGGGGCCCGGTAACTTTCTGGAGGGATTCATCTATCCACCAAGGGCCTAGTAATGTGCTGTTGCTGGCACCTGTCCTTGGGTTGCAAGAACTGAGAAGTTCGGACATGATAGATTCTGTGGCAGAGGATCTCCCGATCGTATCTAAGGAAAGAGTCCGAGCATCACTTTGGCTGCTAGGATCCACTTTTACGGGACACTATCCGGGTGAGCTGAACCCACTCAGGGATTGAGTGGTGATTGTAACATTTACTTGTGCCTGGACCTACCTCCCAAAACCTTGCTGTCCTGTCTCTTATCCACCCTTTCCTATCTGCTAATATTGAAGAAAAATAAACACAACATTGGAGTTTAGAGTGGTGTGGACATTGGAATTACTTGGGGGGAAAACAGAGACTTGTCCCTATATCCTAGGAGATGAGAACCAACTGAAGGAGAACCTAGCTGTGGGACCCGAATACATGACACCGCTCAACCTCTTCAAACAAGAGGGTACGGGCATATAGTACGGTGTGCCCTTTTCCTGCAAGTGAGTCAAAGCCAGGAAAAAGGGTCCGTGTGCTACACATGGGGGCTTGAGTCCGGGATTCTGCAGCTATACCCCCCCCAGAAGTTGGACTTTGTTTACCCGTGTGGTTCCGTGGAGGTCGGCCATTTTGGTGAATTTTGAACTGTGCCACTGATGACAGTAATGGAGGTACAGGCCTAAACTGTATTTCTGGCTGCGTAGTTCGTGGGCGTGTCTCAACAAGAAAAGCCTGCAAACTGCGTGAAACAGGAAGAAAAGGGGAGGAGCCCCGACATATCGTGAGTTGCACGTGGTGACTTTGGCGCCAAGTGGACAGTGCGTGCTGGAATAGTGAGTGAGCAACATGTCTGCTGTCCCATGGAGTTCGGTTTCTGCTTCCACCATGGACGTTACCTCACTGGCTGCCCCTCTGACAGATACGGGGATTCGGTTGAAGCCTCGGGGCCGCTTTGCACTGTACACGTGCCGAGATGCGGAGGCCTTGGGGATGGTCAGTCCCGTGTGCCAGGGACTGGTGGTGCACCTTCAGGAGATGTACTAGATGTGGAGAGTTCCTCTTTGAGGTGGATCAACCCTCGGAGAAGCCCCGGGCCTACCGGGCAAATTGCTTAACCGGCGCCACCACTCTAGAGGAGGAACCCTGCGCCTCCACAGCCATCCCCACGCGCACCACTGTGACTAAGAAGGAAGTCAAGCTCGAGATTCCGGTTACTGCGAACTCAGATACGGAGGATGCGGTCTTTGTTGCTACCGAGACTTCCCTTCCACCTCCCAATTGGAGGGTGGGCTACGTGAAAGCCTCCCGCGGCTGCGGTCGAGGTACACCCCAGCGCCTACCTGAGCCGGAGCTCCAACCACCAGGAGATCCACGGCAGGCAACGGTAAGGAGGCTGGGGACATGACAGTGAAGAGTTTGCCTGGGAAAGGGAAGAGGCTTAGTGTCCGTACTATAGGGGACGCTTGGGTGCCTGACCCGTGGGAACTTTTGAGAGACAGTGAGTCTGTGTCAACTAAAAACTACCTGCCAGCAGAGGAGTTTGACACCTCTGATTTGGAGTCGTCTTCCGACGTGGGAGATGATTTTGAGGTGGATGAACTGTTTGCCAGGAAGGGATGGGACAAGACCCTGTTGTCCGCAGCCGAAGCATTAAACAGGGATCGCCCATGGATTCTGGGGAGACTACACCCCGGGTGGAGGCCCCTACATGGGAGGAAGGAAATGTTCCCGTGCCTGCATTGTGCGCACCCACATCGCTAGCGCCTGCTGCTGTGGCTGAATGTGTGCCACTGCGGGCCCCTTTGCCAAGACTTGAGGCAGTGAAAGTGCCCAGGTCCCCGGATGCTCTTGTTTTACCGGGTGCAGGAGACCGTGCAACCCTTCCTCCTCTTTCGAGACTACAACAGCTCTTTAATAAGAGAGTGGCCATCGAGTATGGCTGGGAGTATCCCTTTGTTCCTAGGGACCTATTGTTTGAAGTCGAAGCATATCGTGAGAGGTGGTATGCAGACTTTGTTTGGAACCACCTAAAAGTGCCTAATGCCCGCAGATACTTTGTGTGCTCCGCTTCTATGACTGAACGGTTCAAGGGTTGCAAACAGGAATGGAATTATGGCCGGCACAAACATGCAGATCGGGTGGTCGTCTGTAACAAGGAGCGAGAGGATGCTGTATACTCTTTAGAGACCTTTGACACAAAATGGAAACTCCTTGTTTTACCAGATCCTCGCTTCTATCTTTAAAGACATGACTTTGTTTTTTTCTTTGTCATTTTGGAAGTTTAGGTTGTGCTATTTTGTTCTCCAGGTGGTATGTGGTGTGTCTGGCCAGGGTTGAACCACTGGTAATATTGCTGTGCCTTAGGGTGTCCTCTCTCGGCAGCAGTGCAGTGGGCGTGGTTGGCCTGCTTTGCATGCTGGGAGGGATACATAAGGGCAGACGCCGCCTGGGAAGGCGTCCGGTCGGAGGAGGAGAGTAGTCAGAGTCCAAGTGCGTGGCGCATGCCCCTCCAGGCCATGGGTCCGCGTGCGCATCAGTCCCAGGCACCTTTAGCCCTGGGGCTGCAGCTTTTACACTGGGCCCAGCACCTTAAGCTGGGCCCACTTCTGGGAAGAGGAATCCCAGGGTGTCCCTTGTGAGGGAGTCCGCTTCTAAGAAGAGGAGGCCGGGGGGAGGGCCTTTCTGAAGGACCGGTGAGAGTTCACGGTGAAGGAAGGGGCCCGGTAACTTTCTGGAGGGATTCATCTATCCACCAAGGGCCTAGTAATGTGCTGTTGCTGGCACCTGTCCTTGGGTTGCAAGAAATGAGAAGTTCGGGACATGAGGGATTCTGTGGCAGAGGATCTCCCGATCGTATCTAAGGAAAGAACCTAATTAAGAGTCCGAGCATCACTTTGGCTGCTAGGATCCACTTTTACGGGAGACTATCCGGGTGAGCTGAACCCACTCAGGGATTGAGTGGTGATTGTAACATTTACTTGTGCCTGGACCTACCTTCCAAAACCTTGCTGTCCTGTCTCTTATCCACCCTTTCCTATCTGCTAATATTGAAGAAAAATAAACTCAACGTTGGAGTTTAGAGTGGTGTGGTGTGGTGTGGACATTGGAATTACTTGGGGGAAAACAGAGACTTGTCCCTATATCCTAGGAGATGAGAACCAACTGAAGGAGAACCTTGTTATGGGACCCGAATACATGACACCGCTCAACCTCTTCAAACAAGAGGGTACGGGCATATAGTACGGTGTGCCCTTTTCCTGCAAGTAAGTCAAAGCCAGGAAAAAGGGTCCGTGTGCAACATACACATATGTGGTATCACTGCGATCGTCAGAAGCAGGAAAATGTATTTTGAATTGTTCTTTGGTGGTAGGTTATGGTATTAGTAAAAAAATATACAGCTAAATGTAAAAAAAAAAAACAATAATTCTCTATCTTGGGCCAGGTTTCTTTTGATATTAAAAAAGAAAATCAGGAGATATCCATTACCATTTACAACCAAATTAAATCCCAATTTTTCCTGAGAAAAACAAGGCATAATCCACCTGGATGCACAAAGTAGTTGTGATGATATGTCCAGTTTTTCTAACACATGTCAAAGTTGCAAAATTGGGCTTAGGCATTAAGATTTGATTTACCCATAGGCCCGATATCTGCTATGTTGTATATAACATAGCATATACAATTGCTACAGAAGCTATATTGTGATTTCCTGTTAATAAAAATTATGTTTTATTTACTGCAATGCAGTTTGACAACCTAGATGTATTATATACACCAGGGATATGCAATTAGCGGACCTCCAGCTGTTGCCAAACTACAAGTCCCATGAGGCACAGCGAGATTCTGACAGCAGCAAGCATGACGCCCAGAGGCAGAGGCATGATGGGACTTGTAGTTTTGCAACAGCTGGAGGTCCGCTAATTGCATATCCCTGATATACACCATTGGTGTACAGAACACCTGCAGACATGTCATTTCCTACCTGGATGAGTAATTTTGCACTAAGATACACGTCAGGTTTTAGGTATCTACTGCAACAAAAAATTATATTTTTGTGAGATACTCTCTAAGGGCTAATCACTTCCAAAAGAATGCAGACACTGACTCCAATCCAAAGACTGTGTCTGGGTGCTCCAGGAGAGGGAGAAATCTTTGTGATAGACTCCAGAGTAGTAATAGGCCCCTGACAGAGGGGGCCATAAGGGGCTTGGCCCCCCTAATCCATGCATCCGTCCCCTTATCTACATGCAGGGTGCCGAATGCATGGATTCCAATGTTTATTTTTGTAGAAGCACCGACTGACCGACCGACCGTCCTACCGACCGGGGTGGGGGGTGGCGGGTGGTTTCTTTGATGCCCCCCAAAAAAATGGAGCACCAGCCGCCAATGGCCCCTTACAACTCTCATATTTAGTATATACCCTAAAGCAGTATTAAACCCAAAACTACAGACTGTATGTAATATATTGCAGCTGCCTAATCATTAGATTTTCCCTCTGTTCACCTGGTGTTTTAGCCAGTAATACAGCTCCTGTGCTAGAATGTATACACTCTGGATGAAGGGGGTGACAAGGACACCTTTGAACAGCAGCATTGTCAGTATGGGAGGAGGGTAGTGGTAGATAGACATGTGTGGTTCATTCCGTTCCGAATTAATATTCGGACATATTTTTTGTTATTCAGAGATTCAGATATATCCGAATACCTGAATTACAATATAAACAAATTTTACCAAATGCTCCGAATAACGTAACGAAATTCGTCCGAATTTCAGATATTCGGACTGAAATTCGAATCTAATTTTACATTGAACTCCAGTCGATTTCTAACTACACATATTGCTGAAATCAAAGACTGTGGGGGTTATTTACTAATGGCAAATCCACTTTGCACTGCAAGTGCACTTGGAAGTGCAGTCGCTGTAGATCTGAGGGGGACATGCAAGGAAAATAAAAAACAGCATTTTAGCTTGCACGTGATTGGATGATAAAATCAGCAGAGCTTCCCCTCATTTTAGATCTTTCCCTCAGATCTACAGCGGTCTACAGCGACTGCACTTACAAGTGCACTTGTGGATTTGTCTTTAGTAAATAACCCCCTGTGTGTGTGTTATTAGAGTACCATTTCAAAATAATGCTGTTTTTGTTACGCCAAAGGTGATTTAAAGAGTCATTGTAATCATTTGATGAAGATTGTTCTTTTGTTTGTTCACTTTGATGTATTCAAATTGAAAACAATATAACATTTTCGTTTCGACCAATTCAAAAATTTATCGATTTGAACGTTTCGAATTGAAAAAATCTGTACATTCTAAGAAAATTTGAAAATGACAAATATGAATTGAACAAATCAACCGAATTGAACTAAATGAAATAACAAGATTAACGAATCAAAACAAAACTAAACAAATGTTTTCATCATGCACATCTCTACTTATTGTACGTACACCATGGAACGACATAAATCGTGTCCAAACGGATAGTTTATTGCATAATCACAACACAAGGAGAGTGCAACGTTTCGGAGTCACGCAGGACCCCTTCGTCAGGTGCACCATGCCTGACAAAGGGATCCTGCGTGACTCCGAAACGTTGCACTCTCCTTGTGTTGTGATCATGCAATAAACTATCCGTTTGGACGCTATTTATGTCATTCCATGGTGTGCTGGCAAATATCTTCATTGTAACTTGAACCAGTATCCAGCTGGTTGTTGCTGCAGCACCCAAATTTGAGAGCTCATCCAGGAAGGTGTGCGATGGGAATATGAAGTATTACTTATTGTACGTGGGACATTGATCCCTTTCTTTATTGTTCTGCCCTGATGGATGTTTTACTTTTCTATATGTATAAATAAATATAGAATAAAACAAAAAAAATAGGTAAAAAAATAAGCACAGAAGAGCCAACAATCCACAATTCACCCACAATTTGACAGATTAATTGCACTTTACATTATAGACGAAATTTATACATATGGCACTATCTATAACATCTGAATTGAATAAATGTGTGTATATATATATATATATATATATATATAGTGGAGGAAAAGGCAGGCTTTGTGAAATATGTGACACAGCAGAACCTATTCATAGGGCATAGTGAATATGTCACAGAATTCAAGGAGGTAAATATGAGGGGATCTTCACAAAGTACATTTTAAACTTCAATATCATTCTGATTAATAGGAATAGACTAGAAATAATTGAAATGGAAATGAATATGGTCTTATATTTTTATCATAGATACGCTTTAAGGTTGAACTCCAGGCAGATTCAAAACACAAAGAATAATAGCGCTCTGTATTCATTAATACACAATTGACCATAATTATTAAATTCAAGCATTATAAGTAGCTGGCAGACATGGTATCATCCTCTTGCAATCCCCTTTACAACAGATTTCAGTCTGGAAGAAGGAGAAACAGTATAAGTAGCAATTATGTTGTGCTGTAGTGCTCATGTGTTAACAAGGGACATGCTCATATGAGGAGACAGAGAGAAAGATGAACTCATCAGTTTGCTACTTCTCCAGTCACTGTCCAGTGACAGGCTAGCGAGGGACGAGACCTGTAAATGTTCATGAATTGTTGCTCAAATGTCTAATTTAACTAACTCAGTAATAGATATTCTTTTTTTTTTCATCTAAATTGCCTTGCCTGAAGTCTCTCAAGGGGTGCATGTAAGGTGTATCAAAAGAACAGGGTTTACAACAGGGGACTGAAAATAAGTCAGAGAGGATACAGTACATAGGTCTAAAAATCAGAGAAGCTGTCCTAAGGAGGCTATATTGCCTTTGCTAAGGACTATCATGTTTGTGTCATTTGTATAGCCAACCAGCCAGGAAAAGGATTACATGGCAGGGGTGATAGATATTCTGGTAGTAAAGGGGTGGTGTGCTTGGCCTCTTCACTAGCAACCAGCTCCCCACATATTTAGACCAGTCTAATGGCACAGAGTACCTAGGGACCTAGCCTGGAGTCACTAAGAGAGACAGAGATGTTATGGGAGCCCCAGGAGGAGAACAAGCATGGAGATATAGAGAAGTGAGGAGTCATGGAGAAGTGTGTTTCCTGTATCCAATAGTAATATACAGACATTGTCACTAGTAATGAGGTGATGGGACTGCTGAGTTAGTGGAGATGGATACAAGATCTGCAGTACCGGTTCGGAAATGCTGCACATCTGGGGAGAGATGATCTCTATAGTGGTGTCAACAGTGTAAGAATTATGGCCATAGATGGCGGATGCCTGAGGAAGCAGTCGCGCTTCCTTAGAGCTCCGCTCCTAGGCTAGTCAGACCGGAGAACCGAGAGCCACAGCGACATATAAAACCACTACCGACGCTACTGCATTACTCCGGGAACACGCCTGAGCCGATAAAATGGTGACAATAGGTACCAGAATCAAACAAAAATCAGGGAACCATAGGGAGATGCCAGGCAGGGCACTTTCCAAAATGGCTCCGCCGAGTAGCTCACGACATAACACACAGCGCTCCTCCACATCTCTGTCACCTAATCCTAAAGCACAACAGTGTGGAGGTGAGACTGACTCTGAAGATGACCAGACACAAACCACTGTTCAGGCTGGTATGTTTAAACAATTTGAGAGAATGTTACAAAAGGCATTGAAACAGACCTCAGATGACATTACTGACAGGCTTACTAAGGAAATTAGGGAGATTGGACAGAGAACTGCTGAACTGGAGGTGAGGGTGGATGAACTAGAATCTTACACCCAGCATCATATTGAGGAATTGGACCAATTAAAGGAGGATAAACTTATCTTGCAAACAAGGTTAGAGGACCAGGAGAATAGGGACAGGTGCTCCAACTTGAGAATCAGAGGAATACCTGAACATGTACTGGATTTACAGGCTACTATGCTTGCACTTTTTCAAGAACTTCTCCCTGGCACCCCAGTGGAAAGACTGGAAATGGATAGGGTACACAGGGCTTTAGCCCCTCGCAAGCCTAACGGTCCCTCTAGGGACATAATTGTTAGGTTCCACTATTACAAGACTAAAGAACAAATACTGGCTGCAGCCAGAGGAAATCCTGCCCTATCCTTTCAAGGCAATACTTATCAGCTATTTGCAGACCTCTCTCCACTTACAATAACCAAGAGAAGGGCAATGAAACCCTTTTTACAAGTTTTGCAACAGCACCAGATAATATACCATTGGGGTTTCCCTTTCTCCCTGCGTTTCACCCATTTGGAAACAAAATATGTTTGCCGTACCCCAGAAGAACTACAATCAGTTCTGTTTGATTTGGAACTTTTGGATCAATCCGAAAACACAGTTCAGCCTCATAGACGTTCAACATCACGTTCATCCTCCAAACAAGATTCATCTGCCTCCACACGACAAAATCTACATAAGCATGGACGCTTTGAGACCCTGTCACCACCTAATGTCGACTCCATGGACTGACTTCAATCAAATACCTGGTTTGCACATTACTCCAATTTTCAGGCGTACTGTGCCTGAACATATTCATGCATTACACGCATAACTCGCTTCAGTCACCTGGTTGGATCGAATATTTTTTTTTTTGATCTATAATATTCATTTAAATAGCAGAAATATATATATATATATATATATAATTTTTATTATTTTTTTTATTATTATTTTCCCCCTTGTTTCCATTCCCCCCCCTTTTTTCACAATTTACGGTTGCTGTTAGATTAAGTTCTGTTGTACTGTTTAGTAGGTTCTCCGGGGTTGACTGGCCACATGGAACTCCATGTCGCCTTCTTTGCACCCTTCGACTCCCGACATTGTACGGAAGTCGAACGGTGATTTCGGAACCTCTTGGGGCACACTTGCTGTTCCCCTGAGACGTTCCCACACCCTTCTTGCATACTGTCATGTAATGATTGTTTATATGCCCTCAAGGGTCGTTAATTTTTTATTTTTTTACTTCTTCTCTACTTCTTTTTTCCTCCTTTTCTGTCTTCTTTCTCTCCTGGGGATGATCCTGGCCTTAGTCGGGGGTTTTACCCCCTCACCTAAAAAAAACACTCCCAGACTACTATGGCCCCCATAAACATAGTATCCTTAAATGTACAAGGATTTAATGTACCACAAAAACGCGCCAAAGCTATGAGATCTTTTGCGGCTAGGAAGGCACACATTATCTGTCTTCAGGAAACGCACTTCACAGATAGAGTTTTTCCTAAATTCTTATCTTCCACTTATCCTCATTTCTATGTAGCCTCAGTCACAACCAAGCAACGTGGAACCCTTATTGGATTTCACCATTCAATGCCATTCACTCTTATTTCACAAATCAATGATCCAGAGGGCAGATACATTTTGCTTACAGGTCTTCTTGCAGATAATATAATCACCATAGTATCGTACTATGCCCCGAATAAACGCCCAGAAGCTTTCTCATCACACCTCTTCCAACTGGTGGATACACATAAGGTTGGAAGTGTTGTGATATGTGGAGACTCTAATACGACGGTTTTTCCATTCTTGGACAAATCCCCGTCCAAACCCACTTCTACTACTCACAAGCAATCCCTAAGGAATCTATTGTCCACACACAAATTGGCTGATGCTTGGAGGGAAGTTAATCCAACTAGAAGAAATTACACACATTACTCATATCCCCACAAATCTTTCTCCCGGATCGATCATATTTTTACACCTTCAAGTTTATTACCCGAGATCAAGTTTTCTATGATCACTCCGTATCCATGGACAGATCACTGTGCCGTTTCCATCACTTTAGCTTCACTAATACCTAGGTTTCATGATAAGACATGGTGTATTAATGAATCCATGCTGTCACACCCGATACAATGTTTAGACATCGAAAAAGCTCTCGCTGACTATCTCACATTTAATGATAATAATGAGGTTTCGGCTCTTACATTATGGGAAGCTCATAAAACTGTTATCCGTGGCAAATTGATACAATTAGCTGCAGCTCTCAAAAGGGAAAACAAACTCCTATTTATTAAGCTGGAAAATAATTTTAATAAATGCTACGCAGCTTTCCAATCGGTTCCTAATGCCACGAATAACACCAAATATGAGAGGGCTAAACTTGACTAATGCCCCATACATACGATCGTTTTTCATGCCGTTAAAAATGCCATTTTTAAAAATGGGCATTAAAACCGATCGTGTGTATGCTCCAGAGCATTTTTAACGACGTGAAAAACCGCCATTAAAAATTTCGAACATGCTCAATTTTTTCACGTAGTTTTTCATGTTGTTTTTTTTAACGACGTGAAAAACTATATTGTGTATGCTTTTACGAGGTGAAAAAAACCGCGCATGCTCAGAATCAAGTATGAGACGGGAGCGCTCGTTCTGGTAAAACTAGCGTTCGTAATGGAGATAGCACATTCGTCACGCTGTAACGGACTGAAAAGCACGAGGCTGAAAAGCGCGAATCGTCGCTCAACAAACTTTACTAACATGAAGGATGGCGCCATCCGAACGGAACTTCCCCTTTATAGTGCCGTCGTACGTGTTGTACGTCACTGCGCTTTGCTTGAACGTTTTTTAAAATGATTGTGTGTACGCAAGACAGGCTTGAGAGGAAACATGAAAAAAAACGACGAGAAAAACGTTGGTTTAAAAAATGGCATGAAAAATGATCGTGTGTACGCCGCATTAGACCTATTCTTAACTGATTCCGCAGACAAGACCGTATGCAAAAGGCAGGATTTTTACTACGTTAAAGCCAACAAACCAGATACCCCTATGGCTCGTTGCCTTAAAAAAGTACAACATACACATACACCTATTAAGCTTAAAACATCATGTGACTCTTTCACCAGTAACCCAATAAAAATATTAGAGATTTTCCGTTCAAAATTGACTAACCTATACTCCCCAAAACAGAATTTTGATAAAATTAAAGCTGACGATCTATTCGCAAACATCACATTTCCACACATGAAACCTGAACAACTTGATGTTCTAGAGAAGCCTATAACTTTAATTGAGGTTCAAACAGCTATAAAAGAGTTGAAGCCACATAAAAGGCTAGGCCCAGACGGCTTTTCAGCTTTATACTTTAAAAAATTTCAAACATTATTAGCACCTATTCTTACCAGGGCCTTCAACTCTTTGTTAGCTGGACAGTCCTTTAGAAATGAATCCTTGACATCCATCATAGTAATGCTTCCTAAACCCCACTCCGATCTCACTTCCTGGACCAACTACCGCCCAATCTCTCTTCTCAACCTGGACATTAAGTTACTGGCCAAAATATTGGCAAATAGATTGAACACCATTATTGGAAATTTAATACATCGAGATCAAACAGGTTTTATGCCCAAAACGTCAGGCGGGGGATAATATTAGAAGAGCGCTTTTGCTAACATATGCCGCCAAAAAGAGGAAGATCTCGACTTGTTTCCTATCCCTAGACATGCGCAAAGCTTTCGATTCGGTCTCATGGTCATATATGAACTATATTTTACAAAAGTGGGGCTTTGGAAACAACTTTCTGCTATGGATCTCCGCTTTATATAATGATCCGGAGGCATATATTAAATATATGGGTTACAGATCTTCTACATTTAATATTAAATGTGGTACGACACAGGGTTGCCCCCTTTCACCTTTGATTTTCGCTCTTCTCATAGAACTACTGGCGATGCTCATCAGATCCAACCCCAATATTAGTGGCGTGGAACTAGGTGGACATCACCATAAAGTATGTCTCTTCGCCGATGATATACTTGTCTTCCTAACCCATCCTCACATTTCAGCTCCAAATTTGTTGAACGTTTTAGGAAAATTTTCTGATATTTCAGGGCTGTATATTAACAACACCAAATCCAACGCACTTAATATTAACTTATTGCAATACGAACTTCATAGAGCTCAAACAACCTTACCATTTAATTGGGTTACTCACTATATCCCATACCTGGGAATACAACTTACACCCTCAATCTCGGATCTGTTCAAAGCAAATTACTTACCACTGATGAAACAAATCACAAACCTACTAAATAACTGGTCCACACTTTCTATATCATGGTTTGGTAGAATTAATGCAGTGAAAATGTCCATCTTACCAAAATTCCTGTATCTTTTTAGGGTGCTCCCAATTCCTATTCCATCCTATTTTTTACGGCTACTACAACAGAAAGTCATGTCATTTATTTGGGGTAAGATTAAACCACGTATTTCCAAAGCGACACTTTTTATCAAAAAATCTAAAGGGGGACTGGGAATTCCTAACTTTGCCAAATACTATTACGCTGCACAAATTGCACAACTATCTAAGTACCATGCAATGTCTGAAACCCCTTTGTGGGTGGCAATAGAATCTATCGACATTGATCCAATATCTGTGGCTAATATAATGTGCTCATCCCCTTGTGATAGAATTGGCCTATCTAATCCTATCACAAAGCACTCCATGACCATCTGGGACAAATTTAGATGTTCGCATAAACTACAATCCCCACACAACCCCCTACTGTCATTTATTAGACACCCAGCTTTTTATCCTGCATGGAAGTTTCCCTCTTTCTTTGCAGCTTGGACCTCCAAAAATCTGACATGCTTATATGATTTAGTCTCCATCAATACAATTCTGACATTCCCTAATCTCTGTGACATCCATGGTTTACCCAGTAAAGAAATTTTCCGGTACCTACAAATTAAAAACTTTTATACACCAGTTATTGAGTCGGGTTCCATACTTAATCAACTATCACAGTTTGAAAGGATCTGTAAATGTGACCCACATACTAGGGGTCTGATTTCATTACTTTATAAACACCTTAATTCCCCCCCTCACAGATACTACACCGTTATATGTCACTAAATGGTCTCAGGATTTTGATAAGACTTTCAGTACGAAAGATTGGGACAATATTTGGTCGACCACTATGCGCTCATCCATAAATTGTTATGCACTTGTTTTGCTTTGCGTTTATCTAGCAAGGTTACTCTGTGGTATAACAAGGAAGCTGAGACTTCTGCAGTGTGTAAATGTGCTTTTACTATACAAAGATGCTGTACATACAAAACTATTACAATATTAGGACTAAAATACAAGACTGACAGATCTCTATAACAAGCAAAATGCCTAGCAAATAGAACAGCCTATGGTCTATAACTACAAATACATTTAAAGGTTACTTATCTTCGATTACTCGTGATCTCCATTGGCAATAATTCCAGGTTCTGTTCTTCTTCATGATCTTACAGCAACATGGTGTGTGTGTGTCCTAGCTTATGCCCTGCTTTTATGTGTGCTGTTTACCATTGTTACCAAACAGAAAACATAGCTGTAGCTGTATTTCAACAATAGCATTGAATACAACAATGCTATCTACCTATTGTCTACTCAAAACAAAACCTGTAATCTAAACTGTAATTCTTTTAGTTTGAGAGCTGACAGAAATCTAAACAAGTAATGCCTTACTTGTTTACTGAATACAGGTAATGTACTAAATACAACAATGGTATCTAATCCCATTGTCATTTGTTTGAGAAATCTACTCAAACAAAAGGCTGACAGGTAATCTGTAAAATTGTCCCATGTATCCTATGTCTGATTAATATAATAAAAATCATATTTTTAACAAATGCAATACATTCCGCCCTATGATTTTTTTTTTCTCTCAGACCACACACAGAAAATCTCTTCATTACTAAAAACTCAATATACACATGAATTTTCCTTAAATGCAACCCCTCCCATATTTCTGTCACTGGGAAGGTGTTTCAGTCTTTGGATAAAAGTTCATTAGAAAGTCCATTCTAAAGTTCTTTAGAAACAAGTCCAGGCTTGGAATACATCAAAGGCCTTGTTCTCCACAGCTCTTGCGATCTTCCGTCATTCTTTCCATCATGTAACCACTTTTCTCTGGTCTTCCTATGGATCAAATCGGAGACAACCTGTGGAGTGGAAAACAAAGCGGATTATCTGTTCCTTCTAACAATACATAAACAGTAGATCCTGGCCCTTCAGCTACAATCTCTCCTCTAAATGGCTTATTTCCTGGATATCTGACCAATAATTTGCCACCTGCCTGTATGCACCTCTGACCCTCCCAAAGAACATCAATAGGGAGGAGAGGAAATATACTGATATTTCCCAGAAGATCACTGCTGTTTATTTTGGAAGGTTTGATGTTATGTAGCCTCACTTTCCACTCTTGCTGAGAAGTATCCACTAACCAGTCAGAGTCCCAGCCACTATCTTGAAGCTCATCTGCCAATGCAAATATAACTTCAAACCTTCCTGCCAGATTCCCTCTCATTCCTAGATAGGCTTCAGCTTCAGATACGTCACTCTTGGTTTCTATGTCATGGGAAGCAGTAACATGGTATCTGTTAAACCCTGTTCTTTCAGGAACCTTACATAAATACTGAACTCTGCACTCCAGCTGTGGAATCTGTGCCTCAGCCCCTACCATCCTCTCATATGGTGTGCTTTTGGCTATTGGCCTAGAATTTAACAACATGACTGCCTGTGTGAGGACCCGATCCCACCCCCTTAGTGTATGTGTGGGTGTAAGTTTGCGTATCTGGTCTTTCAATAGCCCGTTGTATCTTTCAATCAAACCAGCTGCCTGTGGATGGTATGGGATGTGGCACAACCAGTACACTCCAGAATCTTTGGCCCACTGCTGTACTGTTGATCCGGTGAAGTGTGAGCCATTATCACTTTGGACTTGTTTGGGACAACCATAAGCAACGACAAGTTTCTGAAGCAGTTGAAGCGTTGCGGCTTGATCTGCACGTTTGCAAGGATGAACAAGCATAAGTCCTGAATAGGTGTCCACTGCAGTGCAACAATATCTCAGTCCGTTGTTTCCCCGGGACAGGGGACCAATGAAGTCAATCTGCCAGATCTCTGCAGGCCTCTCACCCCTCTTAATCGACCCGGTGGAGTACTTTTGCAATGGCCATTGTCGCACTTCTCCACACACTGTACAGTTCCCTATTACAGTCTTTATCATGTCCATGGATATAGGCAATCCTCTCTGCTGTGCCCATTCATATGTTGCTTTCTGCCCCATATGTCCAGATTGCTTGTGGGCCCAGTTGGCCAAGTTCATCAAAACAGGATCAATTGGCACAACTGCCTTCACTTTTGCGATTTCATCTGCAACTCTGTTATAGTTCTCAAAGTCTGGTACTAGGGGCACATGTGCATCAACATGCCCCACTTTTATGGTGCGGGAGTTAGCTTCCTTCCAGATGTAGTCCCAGACTTCCTTGCCTCCCCACACCACCTTTCCATGAATCATCCATTCATTGGACTTCCACGTGGGCATCCAAGTTGTCAGTCCTTTAAAAACCACCCAGCTGTCAGTGTAGATAGTGACATGGGAAGAAGGATCCTCCTGCTGTCACTGCCCTTGCTGCTATTACAGGAGACTCACCTTCCCTTCATAAAGGATAAGGAACCTCCCAATCCCCTTTTCTGATTCTCTCTAACTCCGCCCCAGGATAAAGGGATTTGGGTTTGGGTTCATGTTCACTTTTGGGAATTGGTTTGGGGCTAACAGGAGGGGTCTGTTCTGTTTCCTCTAAGTCTAGGCTGATGTTATCTTCACTAGGAGTAGTGTTTCTAACCCTGACAGTTTTCCCTACTAAATGTTTCCACCTCTTCAGCATTTCTGCAGTAGGAATGCCATCTATCTCATCTTTAGGTACTCCTGCCTTTAATAGGTCCACCCACATTTCTTTCCTAGAAACAACTAGCCTGGTTTTCTCTTCACCTTCTGTCTTCTCTACCCCATTCCGTTTCTTCTCTGTTCTTTTCTGCTTGTATTCTTCCTGTCTGGCCTTGACCTTATCTACTGCCCTGACAGGTTTTGTTTTAGTCTCCTCTATCTCCCCCAACTGGCTTAAAAGGGTTGTGGCTTCATGAATCTTGCTGTTTAATCCCAGGCCTCCCAACAAGGACAATAATGGAGCCCTGAGATTAAATGGTGCAGACTTCATCAGCTTAGAGCGCAGAGCAGACGTAAAGGGTTCCATATCTGGACCTATCCATTCTGGAAATGTATTTAATCCGGTTATACAGCCCATCTCACGTAACCTGGAAATACCCTCTCCTATTGATCTCCAGGAGTAGGTATTTTCCAGGTCAGTAGGACTAGCGTATACTCGGACTATTCCATCTCTCACAAGGTCTAACAGTGAAAAATTCACGCTAAACTCTCGGGCTTTTCGCATTGCCTGACGCAATTGTGGATCATGGGTTAACACTCCCATAGCCACTGCTTCCTTACCTGACAAAACAACACTGTCCGCCCCTTCATCCCATAAGCGTAGGAGCCAACTCAATAGGGGCTCCCCAGACCTTTGTTTGTATTGTTTTGCCAGCTCATGGAGTTCAGTTTGTGAAAACTCCCGTACTTCTTCAAATTCAACATCTCTGGGGTTGCGATAATGCACCTCCCCATCTGCCATATCCTCTCTATCATGTTGCCATTTCCTATGCTTAGTAATGAGAGGTCTGGCATACTTTTTCTTTCCCACTAGCAGATCATCCTCCGAAATATCAAACTCTATCTCCTCATCCTCACTATCATTTGAGGAGAGCACATCCTCACAATCCCAATTTTGGCATGTGACAATCGCACGTACCCTGGCTTTACTAACAGGTTTATGCCCCTTCCTTTTCCTTAAGGCATTAATTGATTTGGTCATGAGGGCTGCACACCGCTCTTGCAAATCATCAGCCCAACTAGCGGTTGAACGTACACACTCTGAAGCAACTGCTAGCTGGTCTTTTAATACCTTAACTTCTGCTTCTGCCTTCTCCCTTCTATGTGATTCAGTATAGAGAGCATGGAGGAAGTACCAACCCACTGTGGACACTGTCCTCTTCTCTTTCTTACTTAAATCCAACCCCTTAAGGCTAAAATCTACAAAATGATCTGAGACTTTATCACCCCAAGTCAGCTTCAAGGGAGAAGCATACTTCACAAATGCATTAGCAAGAGGCTCCCACTCATTATTTCTGGCCCAGATAGGTAAGCTGCACACTTTCTTCTGGTCACCAGAACCCTCTGCAGCCTTGCTTTTCCTAAACAGCTTACGCAGCATTTTACCTAGCACAAGCTACACAACACACTACAGAAAAACAAGTCTGCTTCAATTGAATTATAGCACAAATTCCGTCCGAGCCCCCAAATGTTTCGCTTTTGCGTTTATCTAGCAAGGTTACTCTGTGGTATAACAAGGAAGCTGAGACTTCTGCAGTGTGTAAATGTGCTTTTACTATACAAGATGCTGTACATACAAAACTATTACAATATTAGAAATATACTACAAGACTGACAGATTTCTATAACAAGCAAAATGCCTAGAAAAATAGAACAGCCTATGGTCTATTACAGTACAAATACATTACATTTAAAGGTTACTTAACTTCGATTACGCTTTGTTCATGATCTCCATTGGCAATGATTCTTCTTGGAGATCAGGTCCTGTTCTTCTTATGATGAGTGGCTTCTCCTCTCTTACAGCAACATGATGTGTGTGTGTGTGCTGTTTACCATTATCAAAACTGTAGCTGTATTTCAACAATAGCATTGAGTACAACAATGCTATCTACCTATTGTCTACTCAAAACGAACCTGTAATCTAAACTGTGATTTCTTTCAGTTTGAGAGCTGAAAGAAATCTCAAACAGGTAATGTTTACTGTGGCTATAGAGACATTAGTATATTGGATACAACAATGGTATCTAACCTATTGTCTACTCAAAATGAAACCTGTAATCTAAACTGTAATTCTTTCAGTTTGAGAGCTGAAAGAAATCTCTCAAACAGGTAATGTACTAAAATACAACAATGGTATCTAATCCCATTGTCATTTGTTTGAGAGATCTACTTAAACCAAATGCTGACAGGTAATCTGACTATTGTAAAATTGTCCCATGTATCCTATGTCTGATTAATATAATAAAAATCATATTTTTAACAAACGCAATACATTCCGCCCTATGATTTTTATTTTTTCTCTCTCAGACCACACACAGAAAATCTCTTCATTACTAAAAACTCAATATACACATGAATTTTCCTTAAATGCAACCCCTCCCATATTTCTGTCACTGGGAAGGTGTTTCAGTCTTTGGATAAAAGTTCATTAGAAAGTCCATTCTAAAGTTCTTTAGAAACAAGTCCAGGCTTGGAATACATCAAAGGCCTTGTTCTCCACAGCTCTTGCGATCTTCCGTCATTCTTTCCATCATGTAACCACTTTTCTCTGGTCTTCCTGTGGATCAAATCGGAGACAACCTGTGGAGTGGAAAACAAAGCGGATTATCTGTTCCTTCTAACAATACATAAACAGTAGATCCTGGCCCTTCAGCTACAATCTCTCCTCTAAATGGCTTCTTTCCTGGATATCTGACCAATACTTTGCCACCTGCCTGTATGCACCTCTGACCCTCCCAAAGAACATCAATAGGGAGGAGAGGAAATATACTGATATTTCCCAGAAGATCACTGCTGTTTATTTTGGAAGGTTTGATGTTATGTAGCCTCACTTTCCACTCTTGCTGAGAAGTATCTACTAACCAGTCAGAGTCCCAGCCACTGTCTTGAAGCTCATCTGCCAATGCAAATATAACTTCAAACCTTCCTGCCAGATTCCCTCTCATTCCTAGATAGGCTTCAGCTTCAGATACGTCACTCTTGGTTTCTATGTTATGGGAAGCAGTAACATGGTATCTGTTAAACCCTGTTCTTTCAGGAACCTTACATAAATACTGAACTCTGCACTCCAGCTGTGGAATCTGTGCCTCAGCCCCTACCATCCTCTCATATGGTGTGCTTTTGGCTATTGGCCTAGAATTTAACAACATGACTGCCTGTGTGAGGACCCGATCCCACCCCCTTAGTGTATGTGTGGGTGTAAGTTTGCGTATCTGGTCTTTCAATAGCCCGTTGTATCTTTCAATCAAACCAGCTGCCTGTGGATGGTATGGGATGTGGCACAACCAGTACACTCCAGAATCTTTGGCCCACTGCTGTACTGTTGATCCGGTGAAGTGTGAGCCATTATCACTTTGGACTTGTTTGGGACAACCATAAGCAACGACAAGTTTCTGAAGCAGTTGAAGCGTTGCGGCTTGATCTGCACGTTTGCAAGGATGAACAAGCATAAGTCCTGAATAGGTGTCCACTGCAGTGCAACAATATCTCAGTCCGTTGTTTCCCCGGGACAGGGGACCAATGAAGTCAATCTGCCAGATCTCTGCAGGCCTCTCACCCCTCTTAATCGACCCGGTGGAGTACTTTTGCAATGGCCATTGTCGCACTTCTCCACACACTATACAGTTCCCTATTACAGTCTTTATCATGTCCATGGATATAGGCAATCCTCTCTGCTGTGCCCATTCATATGTTGCTTTCTGCCCCAAATGTCCAGATTGCTTGTGGGCCCAGTTGGCCAAGTTCATCAAAACAGGATCAATACAGCACTTGAAACGAATTTTAAGGTCTTATCACGCTGGTACCTGGTACCAGCAAGGTTAGCTAAATTTTCGCCTACTAGCTCAGATATTTGCTTTCGTGGCTGTGCGAATGCAGGTACCTATCTTCATATCTGGTGGGAATGTCCAATTGTCCAAAATTTTTGGACCAAAATATTCGGTATGGCTTCCACCGCTCTAGAAAATTTGATTACACCAGACCCTGTCGTAGCATTATTGAATCTTAAACCCCCCGACCTTACTCATAATCAATTCCAACTATTATTATTTTTGACAACCTCAGCTAAACAAACTATAGCTAAGGCATGGAAATCTCAGACATTGGTTGTGGCTGAGGCTAAACATAGAATGAACAGAGCCCTCATTTTCCACAAAATGACAGCTATCGAGAATAATAATGTGAAAAAATTTAATAAAATTTGGCAGCCATGGGTTAAACATTTCCTATCATCCGATTTTGATCAATCTCTTTTGCTGCCCTGCTAACCCCATTTAACATTTTTTCCTTTGATACTTTTTAGTCTCTTCCTTTATCTTAAATGTTGCTAGTCTTGGCTAGAATTTCTTGGGACTGGGGTCGGATCATTCCTGGGAGGGAACCTCTTCTTTTCCGTTCCTATCTCTTCACTCCTTTCCTTTCTCAATCTCTTTCTTTCTTTCTTCCTACCTTAACATTCTTCTTTTTCTTTTATTTTCATTTATTGCCCAAAATGTGATTTTGGGATCTATATTCTCATATAGTTTCTTCAAATTATTATTACATATACCATAGAGTTTGGACTACTAATCTGAGAATATCTTCTATCCATTCGACGCACTGCTTCTCTATTTTTTTTCTCTTTTTCTTCTTAAGACTGGTATTGACATTTAAAAGTGACTTTCATAAGCTTTGAACTACTTTACGTATATGTTAGGATAACCTATCCATCCTACCGGGACTCTAGCTCATTTGCACCTTAGCTAATCCATTTTTTTCCTCTCTTTTTAATATGTGCCCCCTCCCATCCACAGTTTGAACCCATTTGGGGTGGATGGGTGGTCCGGAGGAACTTTATATCTGATGCAAGGTATAGCCCTTTTTCTTTTATCTTATGAGTCCACTTTACATGTCAATTGTTATAACCCTTTTTTTTTCCCGTTTTAATATTTCAAAGATAAAAATGTTACTTTCTACTTTTAAATATCGAACTCTACATACATATTTTTCATTAAGGTTACATTGTATATCCCACTCTCACATCATATGTAATATACTTATGATCTGTATTCTTGTGAAAACTCAATAAAAATATTGAACAAGAGATTTATGGCCATAGATTACAAAGTGTTAACTGTGCAAGTTGCCTGCTCACTTCTAAATCTGCAGTGCTGCCTTAATGCTGAATTTGCATGACTGCGGCTCCAACCTGTGTTACAGGCATGTCCCCTCTAGGGTGCCTTGTGCCCCGCCCACATTTGTATCTCAGGACATAACCATCAGAAGTACAAATCCTTTGACAAGTAAACCAGCTCCCATATATGTATTTTATCTGTGTATTTAGCTGTTTGCCTGATGTTCAGCTTTATTTTGCTAGTATTTTAACTGCAGGAGTATCTTGGGAGACTTATGTTTAAAGCCATTTCAAGCAGGGATGGCTGGCCAGTGCGTCATAATTGTCTACTACTGTCAGTCCTCAATGACCCTTTGCATCAGCAGATAAAATTAAGTCTGATGGACCTTATAATGAACAGAGACATCAGACAGAACCCATTTGCCACTGCATTGATGGCCATATAAATTGAAGCTAAAGAAAATAAAAGCACTGTACCAACCTTGATGAACTGCCTTAGTAATGGCTTATTGTTTGAGGTCTACCACACAATTACATGGTCTCTGCTTTAATGTGGAAAACCTTGATGAACTAGACTGCTACTTGCTGACTTCAACAGAATACAAATATTAAAACCTTTTTAAAGGTATAACACCATGCACAAGCCAATATGTTTTTTGGAGAAGAGTTCGATTTTTATTGTTGTACGATGTTCATGGGGAGATTTCCCCTCACTTTCTATATCAGTGTGATAATTTCATGTCAGAAGGAAAGGCAATTATAAAAAAAAAACATGCACAAATGGAAGAAGTGCCAGACCAAGAGATAAAAGAGTCCATATGTATTCATTAGTTTGTTCTAAAAAAACAGCCAGCACGTTTTGGAGGTGAGAAAACTCCCCTTTTATTTATTAGAAAACTAGTAAATGGATTTGGACTCTTTTATCTTTTTGTCTGGCGCTTCTTTCATTTGCGCATTTTTTCCTTTAGGTAACCTGCTAGATACCCACTGAAGGGTAGCCTTGTCAGTTGTGAGCAGCCTAACCTGAGTCAGTGATCTCCTCGAATATTTTTGCCCTCTTACTACTTAGTATGAAGTCAAATCAAAATCCCAGAGCCTCTTGGATGCTTTTTCTTCATTGAAGATAATGACGGGAAATCTCTCCAGTGCAGAAAAAGGCAAACGCACTTTTTTTGTAGAGTAAGGAAGGGTAGAACCGAGCTGAGTTTTTTTTGTTGCTAACTGAGCCTTTATGTTCTAATGAATTCCATTGTCTTGGTATCACAGGGATAAAGTCTAGTGGAACCACAGAAAGCAATACAACGCTAACAGAAATTCTAATCCCAACATTATCCACAAACTTTATCCACAAATTAAATGAAAAAAAAAATTGTAGAGTCGGGCTTTGAAGCAGAATTTTAGGAATGGCAATTTTTACATAGTTGAATTAGGTAAGTATGTACAATATGTGCCTTACCTGTGGGATCCTTGTGGAAGCTTAAAAACACTGTAGTGGGCACTGCCAAGTAGGGATGAGCCCATGTTCAACTCGAACATAGCCTGTTTGGCCGTTCGCTGAATTACGAACATTATGGGCCGTTCGCGCCAAATTCAAGTTGCGGTTTGCGGCCCATAATGCACTGCGTCATCGCAGTGCTTCACTGGCTGATGATTGGCCAAGCATGCACTATGACCCACATGCTTTGGCCAATCACAGCGCCGTCAGCACAGAGAGACAAAATTGGCCAAAGGCAGGGTGCCTTTGGCCAATCATGGCTCAGGGGGACTAAGTACACGCCGACACTATATAAGGCCGCCTGCGTGTCGGCCTTGTTTAGTGCGTTCCGGCGGCGTTTAGAGACTGACAGAGAGAGAGAGAGAGAGATTTTTGTTCTATTTCAGTTAGCAATAGCTAGATTGAGCAGGCAGTTGATTGAGCTTGTTAGATGCAGTATATTTAGTATATATATGCACTGCACACTTTGTATATATATATATATATATATATATATATACTGTATACATTTTAGCTAGATCTCATTGCAGAGCTTTCCTGTTATTCTATTCCTACTAATAATACAGGCAGGCAGTTGAGCTAAGCTACAGTATATTAAGTCAGTGTACTGTATACTGGGCACAGTGTTCAGCTAAAGCTGACTGCAGACCATTCCTGTTCTATTCATAATAATACAGGCAGGCAGTTGAGCTAGGCTGCAGTATATTAAGTCAGTGTACTTTATACTGTGCACAGTGTTCAGCTAAGGCTGACTGCAGACCATGCCTGTTCTCTTTCAAACAATACAGGCAGGTCGTTGCGCTTAGCTGCAGTATATTAAGTCAGTGTACTGTATACTGGGCACAGTGTTCAGCTAAAGCTGACTGCAGACCATTCCTGTTCTATTCATAAAAATACAGTCAGGCAGTTGAGATAAGCTGCCGTATATTAAGTCAGTGTACTGTATAATGGGCACAGTGTGCAGCTAAAGCTGGCTGCAGACAATTCCTTGTGTACCTATTCTAATACATCAAATACAGTATGTCTGGAAGGCCAAAAGGAGAGGCAGCCACTCACAGGCCAATAAAAGAGTGCATACAGGCTCTGTGTCTAGAGGCAACAGTGCTGATCCTGGACACGGTGCATCCTCATCAGCACGTGGTTGTGGGGCACGCTTGTCCTTTTTTTCGGCAGCTGGCCATGTTGAGCCGCAACATGCTGAAGAGTTGGTAGAGTGGATGACCAAGCCGTCCTCATCCTATTTATCCTCTCTCACCCAGGCTCAGGGTACTTTGTCTGCCAAAGCAGCTGCCAAAGCAGCCTCTTCCATTGGCTCAATGGCATCAGTCACTCCTTCCCTAGCCCCGCCTATTTATGAGGAGTCCCACAAACTCTTTGACCACAGTGTTGGGTACATGCTGCAGGAGGATGCGCAGCGTTTTGAAGGCTCTGATGATGGTACCCAACTTGAGGAAGGCAGTAACGTGAGCCCAGAGAGAGGGGGTGCCCAAGAAGGACAGCAAACTGGCAGTCATGTTCCCCCAGCTGCAGCATACTACCAGGTTTGCTCCAGTGATGAGGAGGGAGGGGATGATGAGGTCACGGACTCTACATGGGTGCCTGATAGGAGAGAGAAGGAGGAGGAGGAGGCACATCTCCAACGAGGCAGGATGCCCTCCAGGGGCCAGCTTAAGGGCAGCACACCGACTGCATCATACCGCAGAGCTCCGCATGTGCAGGGCGCTGCTGTCTCTGTGCGTTATTCCAAAAGTTCTTTGGTGTGGGCCTTTTTTCAGACGTGTGCAGCAGATCGCACCGTTGCTATTTGGAACATATGTCTGAAGTGTATCTCGAGTGGCCAAAACATCAGCCGCTTGAGCACCACATGCTTGACCAGACATATGTCGACCTGCCATGCAGTCTGTTGGCAAGCATACATAAAAGACCCACACCAAAGAACAAAGCGGACCTCTCTTTTCTCCTCATCAGCTGGGATCTCCAACCCCACTATACATTTAGTCCTCTCAGAAACCTGCACTGAAAGGAATGAAGGTGCAGAATTAGGTGTGTCACTGCCAAGTACTTGCGGGCAATCTGCAATCGGTAC
The DNA here is from genome assembly GCA_029206835.1 of Rana muscosa. Lineage (NCBI taxonomy): Eukaryota > Metazoa > Chordata > Amphibia > Anura > Ranidae > Rana > Rana muscosa. The sequence goes on along the minus strand of CM055128.1, from coordinate 89,774,151 downwards.
ACCAACGTCCGATTGTACCAGGCAAATTTCCCTGCCCCAGCTGCTGCACCGCCAAAAGAAATTCGCTCCCAGCCATCCACATGCCCAGCGGTTGAATGCTAGTTTGGCTAAATTGCTAGCACTTCAACTGCTGCCTTTTCAGTTGGTAGACTCTGCCCCCTTCCGGTAAGGTGCATATTACCTCTGACTCATGGTCCAGCAGGCATGGACTGGGATGTTACCTATCTTTCACGGCACACTGGGTGACTCTGCTGGCAGCTGGGAAGGATGCAGGACAGGGTGCAAGTAGTGTTGGAGGTTGTTCTGCCACCACACCTCCAAAATGCTACTAGTGGTGATTCTGACACACCTCTCTCCTCCACCCCCTCCTCTTCTTCTTCCTCCATGGCCTCTTCCTGTGCTGATTTGTCCTCGGAACCAGCGGCGCTCCGTAGGCGTTCCAGGGGCTGCGCAAGTATGCAGGCAAAAAGATGCCATGTGGTGCTTGAGCTGGTGTGCTTGGGGGACAGGAGCCACACTGGGGCAGAGATTCTGTCAGCTCTGCAGGGGCAGGCTCAGAGGTGGTTGATGCCACGCCAGCTTAAGCCAGGAATGGTGGTTTGTGACAATGGCACCAACCTCCTCTCCGCCCTCCAACGGGGACAGCTGACTCATGTGCCCTGTTTGGCTCACGTCCTTAACTTGGTGGTGCAGCGGTTCTTGGGCAGGTACCCGGGCTTACAGGATGTCCTGAGGCAGGCCAGGAAAGTCTGTGTGCATTTCCGCCGGTCATATAATGCCAGTGCTCGGCTGGCTGACCTCCAAAAGGAATACAACCTGCCCAAGACCTGCATAATCTGTGACATGCCCACCAGGTAGAACTCAACGTTGGCCATGCTGCAGCGGCTGCACATGCAGCAGAGGGTCATCAATGAGTATATGTGCCAATATGGCACCAGGACAGGGTCAGGGAGCTTGTTTTTTTTGCCACACCAGTGGGTCATGATCAGAGATGCATGCACTGTCCTGTCACCATTTGAGGAGGCCACGAGGATGGTGAGCAATGACAGTGCATGCATCAGTGACACTGTCCCTCTTGTCCACCTGTTGGAGCACACGCTGCGTGGAATAATGGACAGGGCACTTGAGGCAGAACAGAGGGAGGAAGAGGAGGACTTTCTTACCTCTCAAGGCCCCCTTTGTCCAGACAGTGTTCCTGCTGGCCCGCCGATCACACAGGAATAGGACGAGGAGGAGGAGGAGGATTGGCTGCGGATCATGTCGTCCTTAGTGACCCAGAGAACTCCGGACCGAATGCCTAAGCAAACCTACGCTGCATGGCCTCCCTGAACCCAAAGCCTGTGAAAGGATCCTCATATTCGTGGTATCAAGGAGAGGGATCATTACTGCCTGGCTACCCTCCTTAATCCACGTTACAAGGGTAAGGTTGCAGACCTTATCCAGCCGTCACAGAGGGAGCAGAGGATGAAACTACTTCGGGAGGCCTTGCAGAAAGGTTTGTGCAACACGTTTCCAGAGCCTGGGAGGTTACAAATTCCTGGCCCTGGACAACGTGTTGCTGAGGCTTCGTTCAGACAATTTTTTAGTCCGCAGTTCCAAGGTATGATCGGTTCCAGCAACCATCGTCAGCGTCTAATTTACATTATGCAGGAATATCTAGGGGCAAGATCAGACTTGGACACCTTTCCCACCGAAAATCCTCTGGGTTACTGGGTCTTGAGGATGGATCACTGGCCAGATTTTGCACAGTATGCAATTGAGCTACTGGCCTGTCCTGCATCCAGCATTATTTCGGAAAGCACATTCAGTGCTGCTGGAGGCTTTGTAACCGATCACGGGGTGTGCCTGTCCACCAACTCAGTCGATCAGCTGACCTTCATAAAAATTAATCAATCTTGGATCACCAGCTACCATGCTCGTGATGCTGATGCAACCGAATAATTTTTTTTTTTAATGTGAGATCCCTTCAAGACTGCCTATGCTGATGCTGAGTAGGGATGAGCCGAACACCCCCCAGTTCGGTTCGCACCAGAACCTGTGAACGGACCGAAAGTTTGCGCGAACTTTAGAACCCAATTAAATACAATGAACTCGAACATTTCGAAATCAAAAGCGCTAATTATAACGGCTAATATGCAAGTTATTGTCCTAAAAAGGGTTTGGGGACCCGGGTCCTGCCCCAGGGGACATGTATCAATGCAAAAAAAAGTTTTAAAAACTGCCATTTTTTCGGGAGCAGTGATTTTAATGATGCTTAAAATGAAAAAAAAAAGGGAAATATTCCTTTAACCTCCCTGGCGGTATGATTCTTTCTGGAATTATGTACCAAAAGCGGTACAATTATTTTGCATGAAAATTTGGTGTTATGTATTATAGGCCTGCGATTCTTAGTAATTACTTACTTAAACCTAAGCAAACCAGAGTCTAGTAGACATCCCGGGTATGATAAATATGAAACACAAAATTATAAATTATAATATAATAAATAACTATAAATAATTATAAAAAATAGTAATCTAATTATAATAAAAATTATTCAATAATGTAATCAAATCAAAAACACTGAAATTTGCTCAGTTGCAGAATTGTCGCTGTCATTAGATTTAGTGTTTGATGACGAATTTCCCCACAAATCGCTATCGCTCAATTCTGCGAGTGATTCTAATTTATTATCGCTGCTTTCTAGTTGGTCTAAAACCACTTTTGACATAAAGGGACACTTTTTGGTTGCTATGGACAATCTCCATTTTCCAGGCAGAAAGAACGATTTTTATTATATAAAAGTGCATGCAGGACACTGGGCAGACCACTAGGGACCAAGGGGGTGTGTAATTATTACATACAGTACTGTAATCTGTAAGATTACAGTATACTGTATGTATACTATGTGTTTACCTTTTTGAATTTGGCGCCCAGTTCCGCTCCCTTGCGACGCTGCGGCTCGCAGGGAACGGAACTAGGAAGTCAGATGGGGACGAAAGTGCCGACACTCGCCGGAGATCTCGCTGGCGATCACAGCAGAGGACATCATCGCTGGATCGCCAGGAGAAGGTAGGGAAACTCCGCTGCGAGCTCTGCAATGTCTACCCCGAGCGTGACTCGGGGTTACCGATCCTAGCATAAAAAAACAACCCCGAGTCACGCTCGGGATTACCGCTAGGGAGGTTAAATATGGTATCTGGAGGGTGTCTAAAGTATGCCTGTGAAGTGGCACGTGTTTCCCGTGTTTAGAACTGCCCCTTCACAAAATGAAATTTCGAAAAGAAAAAAAAGTCATTTAAAACTGCTTGCGGTTTTAACCACTTAAGCCCCGGACCATTATGCAGCTTAAAGACCAGAGGTGTTTTCAGAATTTGGCACTGCGCTGCTTTAACTGGAAATTGTGCAGACATGCAATGTTGTACCCAAACGAAATTTGCGTCCTTTTCTTCCCACAAATAGAGCTTTATTTTAATGGTATTTGATTGCCTCTGCGATTTATTTATTTTTGCGATATAAATGGAAAAAGACTGAAAATTTGGAAAAAAAATGAAATTTTCTACTTTTTGTTATAAGAAAAATCGAATAAACTCAATTTTAGTCATACATTTAGGCCAAAATGTATTCAGCCACATGTCTTTAGTAAAAAAAATGTCAATAAGCGTATATTTATTGGTTTGCGCAAAAGTTATAGCGTCTACAAACTAGGGTACATTTTCTGGAATTTACACAGCTTTTAATTTATGACTGCCTATCTCATTTCTTGAGGTGCTAAAATGGCAGGGCAGTACAAAACCCCCCCAAATGACCCCATTTTGGAAAGTAGACACCCCAAGGAAATTGCTGAGAGCCATGGTGAGCCCATTGAATATTTTTTTTTTGTCCCAAGTGATTGAATAATGACTAAAAAAAATAAAAAAAATTACAAAAAGTTGTCACTAAATGTATTGCTCAAACATGCCATGGTTATATGTGGAATTGCACCCCACAATACATTTTGCTGCTTCTCCTGAGTACGGCGATACCACTTCAGGATTTCTAATGCCCCATACACACGATCGTTTTTCATGCCGTTAAAAATGAAATTTTTAAAAATGGGCATTAAAACCGATCGTGTGTATGCTCCAGAGCATTTTTAACGACGTGAAAAACGGCCATTAAAAATTTCGAACATGCTCTCTTTTTTCACGTCGTTTTTCATGTCGTTTTTTTTAACGACGTGAAAAACGATGGTGTGTATGCTTTGACGAGGTGAAAAAAAACGCGCATGCTCAGAATCAAGTATGAGACGGGAGCGCACGTTCTGGTAAAACTAGCATTTGTAATGGAGATAGCACATTCGTCACGCTGTAACGGACTGAAAAGCAGGAGGCTGAAAAGCGCGAATCGTCGCTCAACAAACTTTACTAACAGGAAGGGTGGCACCATCGGAACGGAACTTCCCCGTTATAGTGCCGTCGTACGTGTTGTACGTCACTGCGCTTTGCTTGAACGTTTTTTAAAATGATCGTGTGTACGCAAGACAGGCTTGAGAGGAAACATGAAAAAAAAACGACGAGAAAAACGTTGGTTTAAAAAATGGCATGAAAAACGATTGTGTGTACGCCGCATTAGGGCGTAAATTTTTGATTTCACTCCTCACTACCTATCACAGTTTTGAAGGCCATAAAATGCCAAGATAGCACAAAACCCCCACAAATGACCCCATTTTGGAAAGTAGACACCCCAAGCTATTTGCTGAGAGGCATGGTGAGTATTTTACAGCTCTCATTTGTTTTTGAAAATGAAGAAAGAAAAATGTTTCTTTTTTTTTTCTTTTTTCAATTTTCAAAACTTTGTGACAAAAAGCGAGATCTGCAAAATACTCAACATACCTCTCAGCAAATAGCTTGGGGTGTCTACTTTCCAAAATGGGGTCATTTGGGGGGGGGGTTTGTGCCATCTGGGCATTCCATGGCCTCCGAAACTGTGATAGGCAGTGAGGAGTGAAATCAAAAATTTACACCCTTAGAAATCCTGAAGGCGGTGCTTGGTTTTCGGGGTCCTGTACGCGGCTAGGCTCCCAAAAAGTCTCACACATGTGGTATCCCCGTACTCAGGAGAAGCAACAGAATGTATTTTGGGGTGCAATTCCACATATAACCATGACATGTTTGAGCAATATATCATTTAGTGAAAACTTTTTGTACATTTTTTTTTTTCTTTTTGTCATTATTCAATCACTTGGGACAAAAAAATAAAAATATTCAATGGGCTCAACATGCCTCTCAGCAAATAGCTTGGGGTGTCTACTTTCCAAAATGGGGTCATTTGGGGGGGGGGTTGAACTGTCCTGGCATTTTATGCACAACATTAGGAAGCTTATGTCACACATCATCCACTCTTCTAACCACTTGAAGACAAAGCCCTTTCTGACACTTTTTGTTTACATGAAAACATTTTTTTTTTGCAAGAAAATTACGTTGAACCCCCAAACATTATATATTTTTTTAAAGCAAATGCCCTACAGATTAAAATAGTGGGTGTTGCATTTTTTTTTTCCACACAGTATTTGCGCAGCGATTTTTCAAACGCATTTTTTGGGGAAAAAACACACTTTTTTTATTTTTAATGCACTAAAACACACTATGTTGCCCAAACGTTTGATGAAATAAAAAAGAGGATCTTAGGCCGAGTACATGGATACCAAACACGACATGCTTTAAAATTGCGCTCAAACGCGCAGCGGTGACAAACTACATACATTTTTAAAAGCCTTTACAGGTTACCACATTAGATTTACAGAGGAGGTCTACTGCTAAAATTACTGCCCTCGATCTGACCTTTGCGGTGATACCTCACATGCATGGTGCAATTGCTGTTTACATATGACGCTAGACCGACGCTTGCGTTCGCCTTTGCGCAAGAGCAGGGGGGGACAGGGGTGCTTTTTATTTTATTATTTATTTTGCTTTTTTATTTTATTTTTAAACTGTTCCTTCCATATTTATTTTTTTTTTTTACCATTTTTATTGTTATCTCAGGGAATGTAAATATCCCCTATGATAGCAATAGGTAGTGACAGGTACTCTTTTTTTTAAAACAAATTGGGGGGTTAGACCCTAGATCTTTCCTCTGCCCTCAAAGCATCTGACCACACCAAGATCGGTGTGATAAAATGCTTTCCCAATTTCCCAATGGCGCTGTTTATATCCGGGGGGGGCATTCCCTCCCACTGCTTGTAAAAGCAGTCTAGAGGGTAATTATCTGCTAGGATTGCTTTTACATGAAAGCCGGCCGCTGGCTGAAAAGAATGATAAAAGAAAGAAAAAAGGAGGGCGCACCGACCTAGTGTATTACCACTTAGACGTTTTATTTAAAATATAAAAAAGCAGTAATCTTACTCACAAACGGAGCTTAAATAAAAGCTTATCGGACAAATCAGCTGGAAATTCTTTGGCACTTGCCGACTGGACTCGATGACAGAGAGGGTCGGACAGTACTTCAGACAACTGGATAGCTGACGCGTTTCTGGGGCGCACCCCTTTCCTCAGAGCCTAGATGGTCCATGATAGCTCTCCCCCACAGAACCCTCCGTTATATGTGTGTGCACATGTGCAGAGGCCTCAGCTCAGGTGACCACCAATTAGCAAACCCCGCCTCCCACTCCTAACTGACCCCACCCATGTGGGTGGGCCTTCCACTAGCCCCCCTCCCACACAAATAGAAGGCACCCTAGTGGCTGTTCAAAAATAACTAGGGCGGGGGGGGTTTTTTGAGGAGAATGGGAGAAAAGAGTGGGTACCATATCACTACCCTCTAGAAATGCTGGCTATTAATGGACCATTAAGTCCTCTAGTGATGCAGACCACCAGTGCAGCAATGTATGTCCTCCATAGGCATGGCCTATTAAGATGTAGTCACCCCATATACGGGGGGTGTGTGTAAGGAGGGGTATTGGCATAGGCAGATATCAGCATACATAGTAAAGGGCGGTGGGAACCGAAGGGTCTTACCCCAAAGCAGAAGCAAAGGCAGTTCGTCCTGACGCGGCATGAGCGGTAGCTGTATTTATCACAGCAAACGTCCCTGCAAATCCGTTGGGACGCACACTGTCTAGCAACCATGAAGTGCGGGTGCCTCCTGCGTTCCAACCCGCACTTCCGGTTGTGCCGAGACGTCAGTTCCGCTTACCCTATGCCCAACACACCTCTAACCAAGGTACCAGGAAGTGCGGGTATGTTTGCATTCCACCCGCCACTTCCGGTCCGTCTAGGAGCCTCCCACCGCTACTCTTTGAGCCTATAGCCAATCCAGTGGTGCGACAAGCTAAACGGCGTCACTCCCTCTAGTGGCCAAGAACGAAAATGGCACGAACCTCTATACTGGAGCTAAATGCAAAAAAAAAAAAAAAAAAGGGGGGGGGGCACAAACCAGAGCTGGCTGATTGATTCTCAGAACATGGCCACACACACAAGAACGAAAGCTGTAGGTGTACACAGTGGGTGGAACCCCCTAAGGGGGTATGGAACAAATGATTACAAAACTATTACATCTATAATAGCCCAAATATTGCAAAATAATAATGATAAAAAGCCTCCAGTGGACTAAAAAGCATACACGATAGGGCAATACTACACTAAAGGTCCATACACATAAAATTCATAAAATTCATAAATAAATAGATATATATAAAAATTAAATACATACATAATTACATATAGAAGAGTAAAGAATTAAAATTATTAGTAGTAATATTCGAAGTAGTATTCGAAGGACCAGCAGCATTACTCCTAAGGAAAAAATGTATACACACACACATTATGCATGTATACTCACACAAACAAGAAAAGTAAATAGTATGCTATATACGTATAAATACATAATTAGTAATATCCACCAACCCACTGTGTGACAGACCCACGGGATGTTTTCCTGCTTGGACTCACGTCCAAACCAGCAGAGACATGTGCCCTAGATAATCTACCAGAGGCACACATCTCAATGGCCTTACTAATTTGTAAATTTAAAATGACCAATCAATAGATTGAGGCCCGAAAACTCGTGAGTCTGTAAAGAGCCCACTTCTCACCATATCCAGAACATAGAACAGTCAAGTATATTATATTGTTAAAAAAGCAACCCCCCATTTTAACTCACAAAAGGTACCCAAAAAAAGAAATCTCCCTGACAGTCACCTATGTGAGGCCCTATAGACCTAAAGAACCACGCTCATCTACAAACCTAGTCGCATGGAGATGGCCAAATGGCAGTGCCATAAGCTGCCCTACCAGACACCACCCATAGCGACATATGGGGGATGTTTTAGCCATGACGCAAAGGGACAAGTCCATTTGCTCATGCCAAATGTGATGACAGTAGACCAACAGCAAGGGACAGGGGCCAAAACCCCATCCCTAAACTGTCCACACTGGTCTAACTGTGATCACACTATATTATGCAGCTCTATTTCCTCGTTGAGGCCCTGCGGGGCCATAGTTTTCAGGGTAAAAATCCAGAAGGCTTCTCTTTTGCACAGAATCTGATATTTCTTGCCATTATCCAGACCACTTGATATGGCTTCTATGCCAAAGACCTTGAGACCATCTGTATTGCTATCGTGGAATTCCTTGAAGTGTCTAGGCACTGAACATTTGTCTTTCTCTGTCAAGATGTTACTCCTATGTTCATTCATCCTAGTCCTCATTGGTCGAGATGTACGACCAATATACAAGAGACCACACGGGCAGAGTAAACCATAGATGACGTAAGGGGTGCCACAATTAATAAATTGCTTAATCTTGTGGCTCTTCCCATCTGCACCGGTCACATCTTTTTTCCTGTGACACATATGCACACAGTTCCCGCAATTGCCCCCTCCGCATCTATAGCTACCTTTTTGGTCGAAGATAGTCGTCCAAAGGCTATTTAGCCCTTTATTCTTATTTCTCTTCACCCTACTCGGGGCAATGATACTCCTCAAGTCTTTTGGTCTCCTAAATACTAAGTTTGGATGGGGTGGGAGGCATGTCTTCAAAAAAGGGGTCTGATTCCAAAATCTTCCAATTTTTCTTGAAGATTTTGTGTATAGTAGGTACTTTATTATTATACCTGGTGCAGAACCTCACCTGTGGTGGTTCATCCTCTGCGTGCTTCGTACTTTTGACACTTTCTGCACTACCCTCTCTGTACAACTGCAGGTATTTCTGAAAAGCCTCCTCTATGTGCGCTTCTTCGTACCCCTTCTCCTTAAACTTATCTCTTAGGATAAGGCTCTGCTCTTCATAGTCTTTCTTCAGGGTGCAAGTCCGCCTGAGTCTGCAGAACTGACCAAAGGGGACATTCTTGATCCACCTTGGGTGATGATGACTGCGGGCATGCAAGTAGGAATTGCCCGCACTAGGTTTGAAGTGGGTTTTTGAATAAATTCTACCACTGTCATCTGACCTCAGTTCTAGATCTAAAAATATCAGAGATTTTTCGTCTACTACATGCGTGAAAGAGATCCCGAAAGGGTTTCCCGCACAATGCGACAGGAACCCATCTAGTTCTTCATCGGTACCATTCCAGATGATGAGAACATCATCAATGTACCGTGAGTACAGGACTAGGTTCCTCCCAAAGGGGTTATTGGCCCAAATGTATTTAAGTTCCCAATACCCCATAAACAAATTGGTACCGATGAAGAACTAGATGGGTTCCTGTCGCATTGTGCGGGAAACCCTTTCGGGATCTCTTTCACGCATGTAGTAGACGAAAAATCTCTGATATTTTTAGATCTAGAACTGAGGTCAGATGACAGTGGTAGAATTTATTCAAAAACCCACTTCAAACCTAGTGCGGGCAATTCCTACTTGCATGCCCGCAGTCATCATCACCCAAGGTGGATCAAGAATGTCCCCTTTGGTCAGTTCTGCAGACTCAGGCGGACTTGCACCCTGAAGAAAGACTATGAAGAGCAGAGCCTTATCCTAAGAGATAAGTTTAAGGAGAAGGGGTACGAAGAAGCGCACATAGAGGAGGCTTTTCAGAAATACCTGCAGTTGTACAGAGAGGGTAGTGCAGAAAGTGTCAAAAGTACGAAGCACGCAGAGGATGAACCACCACAGGTGAGGTTCTGCACCAGGTATAATAATAAAGTACCTACTATACACAAAATCTTCAAGAAAAATTGGAAGATTTTGGAATCAGACCCTTTTTTGAAGACATGCCTCCCACCCCATCCAAACTTAGTATTTAGGAGACCAAAAGACTTGAGGAGTATCATTGCCCCGAGTAGGGTGAAGAGAAATAAGAATAAAGGGCTAAATAGCCTTTGGACGACTATCTTCGACCAAAAAGGTAGCTATAGATGCGGAGGGGGCAATTGCGGGAACTGTGTGCATATGTGTCACAGGAAAAAAGATGTGACCGGTGCAGATGGGAAGAGCCACAAGATTAAGCAATTTATTAATTGTGGCACCCCTTACGTCATCTATGGTTTACTCTGCCCGTGTGGTCTCTTGTATATTGGTCGTACATCTCGACCAATGAGGACTAGGATGAATGAACATAGGAGTAACATCTTGACAGAGAAAGACAAATGTTCAGTGCCTAGACACTTCAAGGAATTCCACGATAGCAATACAGATGGTCTCAAGGTCTTTGGCATAGAAGCCATATCAAGTGGTCTGGATAATGGCAAGAAATATCAGATTCTGTGCAAAAGAGAAGCCTTCTGGATTTTTACCCTGAAAACTATGGCCCCGCAGGGCCTCAACGAGGAAATAGAGCTGCATAATATAGTGTGATCACAGTTAGACCAGTGTGGACAGTTTAGGGATGGGGTTTTGGCCCCTGTCCCTTGCTGTTGGTCTACTGTCATCACATTTGGCATGAGCAAATGGACTTGTCCCTTTGCGTCATGGCTAAAACATCCCCCATATGTCGCTATGGGTGGTGTCTGGTAGGGCAGCTTATGGCACTGCCATTTGGCCATCTCCATGCGACTAGGTTTGTAGATGAGCGTGGTTCTTTAGGTCTATAGGGCCTCACATAGGTGACTGTCAGGGAGATTTCTTTTTTTGGGTACCTTTTGTGAGTTAAAATGGGGGGTTGCTTTTTTAACAATATAATATACTTGACTGTTCTATGTTCTGGATATGGTGAGAAGTGGGCTCTTTACAGACTCACGAGTTTTCGGGCCTCAATCTATTGATTGGTCATTTTAAATTTACAAATTAGTAAGGCCATTGAGATGTGTGCCTCTGGTAGATTATCTAGGGCACATGTCTCTGCTGGTTTGGACGTGAGTCCAAGCAGGAAAACATCCCGTGGGTCTGTCACACAGTGGGTTGGTGGATATTACTAATTATGTATTTATACGTATATAGCATACTATTTACTTTTCTTGTTTGTGTGAGTATACATGCATAATGTGTGTGTGTATACATTTTTTCCTTAGGAGTAATGCTGCTGGTCCTTCGAATACTACTTCGAATATTACTACTAATAATTTTAATTCTTTACTCTTCTATATGTAATTATGTATGTATTTAATTTTTATATATATCTATTTATTTATGAATTTTATGAATTTTATGTGTATGGACCTTTAGTGTAGTATTGCCCTATCGTGTATGCTTTTTAGTCCACTGGAGGCTTTTTATCATTATTATTTTGCAATATTTGGGCTATTATAGATGTAATAGTTTTGTAATCATTTGTTCCATACCCCCTTAGGGGGTTCCACCCACTGTGTACACCTACAGCTTTCGTTCTTGTGTGTGTGGCCATGTTCTGAGAATCAATCAGCCAGCTCTGGTTTGTGCCCCCCCCTTTTTTTTTTTTTTTTTTTTTGCATTTAGCTCCAGTATAGAGGTTCGTGCCATTTTCGTTCTTGGCCACTAGAGGGAGTGACGCCGTTTAGCTTGTCGCACCACTGGATTGGCTATAGGCTCAAAGAGTAGCGGTGGGAGGCTCCTAGACGGACCGGAAGTGGCGGGTGGAATGCAAACATACCCGCACTTCCTGGTACCTTGGTTAGAGGTGTGTTGGGCATAGGGTAAGCGGAACTGACGTCTCGGCACAACCGGAAGTGCGGGTTGGAACGCAGGAGGCACCCGCACTTCCTGGTTGCTAGACAGTGTGCGTCCCAACGGATTTGCAGGGACGTTTGCTGTGATAAATACAGCTACCGCTCATGCCGCGTCAGGACGAACTGCCTTTGCTTCTGCTTTGGGGTAAGACCCTTCGGTTCCCACCGCCCTTTACTATGTATGCTGATATCTGCCTATGCCAATACCCCTCCTTACACACACCCCCCGTATATGGGGTGACTACATCTTAATAGGCCATGCCTATGGAGGACATACATTGCTGCACTGGTGGTCTGCATCACTAGAGGACTTAATGGTCCATTAATAGCCAGCATTTCTAGAGGGTAGTGATATGGTACCCACTCTTTTCTCCCATTCTCCTCAAAAAACCCCCCCCGCCCTAGTTATTTTTGAACAGCCACTAGGGTGCCTTCTATTTGTGTGGGAGGGGGGCTAGTGGAAGGCCCACCCACATGGGTGGGGTCAGTTAGGAGTGGGAGGCGGGGTTTGCTAATTGGTGGTCACCTGAGCTGAGGCCTCTGCACATGTGCACACACATATAACGGAGGGTTCTGTGGGGGAGAGCTATCATGGACCATCTAGGCTCTGAGGAAAGGGGTGCGCCCCAGAAACGCGTCAGCTATCCAGTTGTCTGAAGTACTGTCCGACCCTCTCTGTCATCGAGTCCAGTCGGCAAGTGCCAAAGAATTTCCAGCTGATTTGTCCGATAAGCTTTTATTTAAGCTCCGTTTGTGAGTAAGATTACTGCTTTTTTATATTTTAAATAAAACGTCTAAGTGGTAATACACTAGGTCGGTGCGCCCTCCTTTTTTCTTTCTTTTTTCTAGCCACATGAACACCCATTGTTCTGAGGAGGGCTGCAAGACTTTAGACTTTGCCTTTAGACGGAACCACACTACCCGTGTTTTGACGATACACCGAGAGCGCAGGAGATTTTTGTCTTTCTGAAAAGAATGATACCAAGATGATACCTAAACCCGCAGGCATCATTCTGATATAACCATTCAAAGTCCAGCAACATACCAGTACGTTGCTGGTCCTTGTTGGACATGTATTGTAATCTTTTTTTTCATGCAGCCTGTTGGCTGAACGAAAAAAAAGAGATTGATCGGTGGGTATGCCCACCATTAGAATACCTCCCTTCATCCACCCACTTCTAATGATGGGCATACATGCACCATTTATATATGCCGAAGCATGGGGGCATCCTTCCGCAAAAAAGTTATGCTGCGTACACACAGTCAGACATTTCCCCGGGCAAGGCTCTGTCGGAATTTCGACCGTATGTGCGCGGCATAAAATTTTATGCTGCGTACACATGGTCAGACTTTTCCACGGGCAAGCCTCTGTCAGAATTTCGACCGTATGTACGCGGCATTAGGAGCAAAATCGCTCCTCTGCCCCTGCTGCCCCCATGCTTCGGCATATATGCTCTTTTTTTTAACTGTGGTGGTGAAAACACCTCCTACAGCGTTGGAGTCACGGCTTTATGTATCGTGGGAGCAAACGCTGTTGCTGTCAAGATAAATAGATCCGCGCTGCAACTGAATGGCATACCTACTAAGCAAATGATGGTTAACATTAAAACAAAGTAACATTACAGTATAACAGTAAAGCCTCGTACACACGATCGGATATCCTATGGATTCTAATCCGATGGTTTTGTCCATCGGAAATCCGATGAAGCTGACTTCCATCAGTCTTGCCTACACACCATCAGTCAAAAAACCGACCGTTCCAAACGCGGTGACGTAAAACACTCCGATGAGCCGAGAAAAATGAAGTTCAATGCTTCTGAGCATGCGTCGACTTGATTCTGAGCATGCGTGGGTTTTTTATCCAATGGATTTGCCCATAGACGATTGGAGTTTTTGATCGGTTTTTTATCCATCGGAAAAATTTAAAACATGTTCTATTTTTTTAAAACTGATGGAAAAAAGACCGATGGGTCCCATACACGATCGGTTTGTCTGATGAAAACAATCCATCGGACGGTTTTCATCGGTAAAACCGATCGTGTGTACAGGGCTTAAGACCTTACCATACCATACCTGCAAAGCAAATACCAAAAAAAAAACTAGTAAAAAATAAAACATTTTTTTAACGCAACCTGTGCCTAAAATATATATATGCCAAAGCAGGGGGGCATCCTCCTGCAAAACAGTTATGCCGCGTACACACGGTCGGACTTTTCCACGGGCAAGCCACCGTCGGAATTTTGACCGTATGTACGCGGCATAAAAAGTTATGCTGCGTACACACGGTCAGACTTTTCCACGGGCAAGCCTCCGTCGGGATCGGGTACGCCTGACCTTAGCAGGGACCTCATCTTCGTCGTCAGAGCTATCTGACATGGAGCCGCTGACTTCACTGTCTTCTGCGGGAAGATATTCTGAGCCTGAATCTGACAGATGCGTGACCTCCTCTTCACTATCTGTCATGCTCAGAATCTTGTATGCCTCTTTACTAGTGTACCTTTGATTTGCCATTTTGGGCTCTAAATTTAGGGGTACACTCAGGGCCGATCCGCCCTATAGGCTTGCTAGGCAAGCTGCATAGGGCCCCGAGTAATTACTAGGGGCCCCCGAATCTTCGCCGCCGCCGCAACCGCCGCCGCCGCCACTAGAGGTCCGCAGGCCGGGCGGAGACAATTTTCATTTTCTTGTAGACCAACAGGAGGGTCAGGGTGGCTGCCAATAGGAATTGAGCTGCGGCACCGCCCACCTCCCGCCCCGCTAATGTCTGTGTGTGTGTGAGTGAAATGTGGGAAGGGGCGGGGGTGGGCGGCGGCGCCGCAGCTTAATTCCTATTGCCAGCCACCCGGCCGGCTCCTCCACTGTCCCCTCTGCGTAATGGCGGCGGAGAGAGTCTCTGCTGCTGGGGCATCACACCTGGTGTAAGGGGGGCCTCTGCTGGGAATGCCTGGTGTAAGGGGGGCCTCCGCTGGGAATGCCTGGTGTAAGGGGGGCCTACCCTGGTGTAAGGCCTCCGCTGGGAATGCCTGGTGTAAGGCAGGCCTCCACTGGGAATGCCTGGTGTAAGGGGGGCCTCCGCTGGGGAGGCCTGGTGTATAGGGGGGCCTCCACTGGGAATGCCTGGTGTAAAGGGGGCCTCCGCTGGGGAGGCCTGGTGTAAGGGGGGCCTCCGCTGGGAATGCCTGGTGTAAGGGGGGCCTCCGCCTGGGAGGCCTGGTGTAAGGGGGGCCTCCGCTGGGAATGCCTGGTGTAAGGGGGGCCTCCACTGGGGAGGCCTGGTGTAAGGGGGGCCTCCGCTGGAAATGCCTGGTGTAAGGGGGGCCTCCGCTGGGGAGGCCTGGTGTAAGGGGGGCCTCCGCTGGGAATGCCTGGTGTAAGGGGGGCCTCCGCTGGGGAGGCCTGGTGTAAGGGGGGCCTCCGCTGGGAATGCCTGGTGTAAGGGGGCCTCCGCTGGGAATGCCTGGTGTAAGGGGGCCTCCGCTGGGAGGCCTGGTGTAAGGGGGGGGACTCCGCTGGGAATGCCTGGTGTAAGGGGGGACTCCGCTGGGAATGCCTGGTGTAAGGGGGGCCTCCGCTGGGGAGGCCTGGTGTAAGGGGGGACTCCGCTGGGAATGCCTGGTGTAAGGGGGGCCTCCGCTGGGAATGCCTGGTGTAAGGGGGGACTCCGCTGGGAATGCCTGGTGTAAGGGGGGCCTCCGCTGGGAATGCCTGGTGTAAGGGGGGCCTCCACTGGGGAGGCCTGGTGTAAGGCGGGACTCCGCTGGGAATGCCTGGTGTAAGGGGGGCCTTCGCTGGGAATGCCTGGTGTAAGGGGGACTCCGCTGGGAATGCCTGGTGTAAGGAGGGACTCTACTGGGAATGCCTGGTGTAAGGAGGGACACTACTGGGAATGCCTGGTGTAAGGAGGGACTCTACTGGGAATGCCTGGTGTAAGGGGGAACTCTACTGGGAATGCCTGGTGTAAGGGGGACTCCGCTGGGAATGCCTGGTGTAAGGAGGGACTCGGGGCTTCCACTGATTCTGCATTATGGTGAGTTGAATAATTTCATTCTATATTACAATGTAATAATAGAAATAATGCGCTTCAGTCATCCTGACACCATAACAACCATGGTGCCGGGATGATTGAAGCGCTAACACCAGGTGTTTGGAGTATCTTTATCTGCTGATTTGTTAAACTTTCTGGAATACACATATTTCTATTGTGGTGTAGGATCTGGGCCTGCTGTCCCTCCACCCCTCTTTCTTTCTATCTCTCCCTCTTTCTTTCTCTCTTTCTTCCTCCATCCCTCATTCATCTCCAACTCTAACCACACCCCTCCGAGCCACGCCCACGTAAGCCACGCCCACCATTTCGCGTAAACCACACCCATTTTTTGCCACTGTAAAGGGCCCCTTAGCAGAATTTTGCTTAGGGCCCCAGGGAGGTCAGGATCGGCACTGGGTACACTAGTAAGATTCACAGGTAAAAAAAGCACCTGACTGTCAGCAAATGTATCAAACGCTTAAAAAAAAAACTGTTAGCGATCGCAGGGATCAGGACTGTCTCTGCGAACGCTGCAGTTATGTGTGTTGTGTTTGGTAAGTGACAGTGATCGATCGATACTGCACTTGGGTGGGCTGGGCTGGGCTGGGCAGAGGGGCTAAACGCAGGTGCTAGCAGGTATCTGGGCTGATCCCGCTAACACTGCGTTTTTGGGAACACTAAACCGCTGGGGACGCTAGTATAGATTTGATCAGATCAGATATTGATCTGTTCAGATACTATACCACTAAGGGAGGTGTATGCTTTGCGTGTGGGTGTTAGCGTTACTGGCACTAACCTAACGCTGCCTGGGGTGACGCAGACCCTCTCTGGCGCTAAAACCTAATTGATATCAGCCGCCGGGCGATCAGGGGGTTAAACCTTTATTGGGTTATATACGGCGGGTGCCCTGATGCTATAAAAAGCAAACTAACCAACCAGCGTCACTCGTAAAACGTATATGGTGATCACTGGTGAAAGGGTTAACTAGGGGCAATCAGGGGGTTAAAACCTTTATTAGGTTATATATGGGGGTACCTGACGCTATATAAAAACCTGACGGGTAACCTAAATAACTAAATAACTAACTGGCTAACCAGTGTCACCAGTAAAACTTATACAGTGATCACTGGTGAAAGGGTTAACTCTAGGGGCAATCAGGGGGTTAAAATAATATATGGGAGTACCCGACGCTATAAAAACCTGCGGCAAACCTAAAAATAAATAACTGGCTATCTAGGGCACCACCGGCACTAAATACAGCGATCGGAAATACGATCGCTTAGTGACGCTGGCTTAGGGGGTGAAAGGGTTACCTGGGGGGCGATCAAGGGGTTAAACCTTTATTGGGGGGGTTAGGGGGCTACCCTGGACCTAAAGGGGCCTAAACCTAACTGGCCTGACACTTTTTACAGTCACAAATGACACTAAATGCAGTGATCAGTAAATAAATGATCACTGCAATCAGTGACACTGTGACTGGGGGTGCAGGGGATGACCCGGGGGGTGATCTGGGGGGTGAAATGTGTGCCTATGTGTACCTACGTGTTAGTGTAGTGTTGGTGCACTAACCTGATGTCTTCTCTCCACGGCGCTCTGGACAAAAAGCCGCATGGAGAGATGACATCACTTCCTCTGCCTGTGTTTACATTACACAGGCAGAGGAAGATTCTCATTCGCCGGGAGAGATCGCGAGGGGGTGGCCGGAAACGAATGGCCGTCCCCTCATCACGGATCGCTCCCGCACCGAGAACCACCGCTCACTGTATAGAAGGGGGGTCCGATGGGACCCCCCAACTATACGAAGGCAGTCACGTACAGGTTCGTGATTGTGCCTGTCCGGGCCATTCTGCGGACGTATATATACAGTGAGCGGTCGTTAAGTGGTTAATGTAATGTCTGGTCCCGACAATATGGATTCAAATCATTGAGAAAAATGGCATGGGTAGCCCCCCACCACCCCCCCCCAGCCCACTACCAGCCCCTTTGGGTCTTGTATGGATATTAAGGGGAACCCCACACCCAAATTTAAAAAAGGCCCTATATACTCTGAACAGCAGTATACAGGCGGTGCAAACAAGACAGGGACTGTAGGTTTGTTCTTAAGTAGAATCTGTTTGTAATTTGGAACAAGTACATTTTTTAAATGTAGCTCCAGCCAAAAAATCTATTTTTAAGCTTTTTGGAAAACATAAGGAAGGGTTATCACCCCTGTAACATTTGTTTTGCTGTTTGTGCACCTGTTCAGAACATTTCACCTCACTTTCCGTCCCAATGACAAAAGTTTTTTGAAAATTTGTTTTTTTTATTGAAACAAGGATTGGTGATAAAGCATCAGTGGAGAGGAGACACCTTTTTCCCATATTAACTCTTACAGGAGAGAATTTCCCTTCCTAGGGGTAATTTCCTCTCACTTCCTGTTGTCTCCTTCCGTTTGCAAGTATGAGTCGTTTGTAAGTTGGATGTTTGAAAGTAGGGGCCTGTCATATATATTCTGCAGAAATTTGGCCCTTAGGTGTTGGTGTTGCCACAACACTGTAAGCCCTCACAGTTACTCTTGGTGGGCGCAGGAGCGGGCCCTGCTCTGAACTATTATATCAAGAATTGTAATTACATACCATTGTTGAACAGTGGTAGGAAAATTTGGGCCTTTGGTGGTGGTGGTGGTGTTGCCACAACACTGTAAGCCCTCACATTTTCTCTTGGCGGGCACAGGAATGGGCCCTGCTGTGAATTATTAGATCAAGAATTGTAATTACATGCCCCTGTTGAACAGGGGCAGAAAAATTGGACCTTTGGTGGTGGTGGTGGTGGTGGTGGTGGTGTTGCCACCACACTGTAAGCCCTCACAGTTACTCTTGGGGGGCGCAGGAATGGGCCCTGCTGTGAATTATTAGATCAAGAATTGTAATTACATGCCCCTGTTGAACAGGGGCAGAAAAATTGGGCCTTAGGCACTGGTGCCACAACACTGCAACCCCTCACAGATACTGTACTTGGAGCGCAGCAATGAGCCCTGCTGCAAAGTATTGCATCAAAAATTGTAAATACACGCCCTGTTAAACAGGGGCTGAAAAATTTGGCCTTAGCCACTGGTGGCGGTGCCCAGAACCAAAAATGTTCTTACAAGCTATCAGCATGATCATTGAGGAGGAAGAGGATAGTCAGTCACTCAGCATAACAGGATAGTCACTCAGAATCAGCATAGGCAGTTTTGAAGGGATCTGACATTTAAAAAAAAACATATTTGGTTACATTAGCATCAGGTGCTTGGTAGCTGGTGGTGATCCAAGACTCATTCATTTTTATGAAGGTCAGTCGATCGACCGAGTCGGTGGACAGGCGCACCCTGTGATCAGTTACAAAGCCTCCAGCAGCACTGAATGTGCATTCCGAAAGAACGCTGGATGCAGGACAGGCCAGTAGCTCAGGCCACCTTCTCCAACCGCTCCTTTGACTGACCGAAGCCTCAGCAACACGTTGTCCAGGACCAGGAATTTGTAACCTCCCAGTCTCTGGGAACGCGTTGCACAGACCTTTCTGCAAGGCCCTCGAAGATGCTTCATCCTCTGCTCCCTCTGCGATGGCAAGATAAGGTCCGCAACCTTACCCTTGTAACGTGGATCAAGGAAGGTTGCCAGCCAGTAATGATCCCTCTCCTTGATCGGACGAATACAAGGATCCTTCCACAGGCTTTGCAGGATCAGGGAGGCCATGCAGCGTAGGTTTGCTGAGTCCTCTGGGTCACTGAGGACAACATGATCCGCAGCCACCTCCTCCCAGCCACGTACAAGTCCATGGGTGTCTTGGGACTGTAATTGATCCCTTGAAGACTGCTGCTGATGCTGAGTGCTAGTCTCCACCTCCATGCTGACACAATCCTCCTTCTCCTCCTCCTCGTCCTCTTACTGTGTGATAACCGGGCCAGCAGGAACACTGTCTGGATAAAGGGGCCCTTGAGAGGTAAGAAAGTCCTCTTTATTCCACACAGCGTGTGCTCCAACAGGTGGACAAGAGGAATAGTGTCACTGATGCATGCACTGTCAATGCTCACCATCCTCGTGGCCTCCTCAAATGGTGCCAGGACAGTGCATGCAACCCTGATCATGGCCCACTGGCGTGGGGAAAAAAATCCAAGCTCCCCTGACCCTGTCCTGGTGCCATATTGCAACAGAAACTCATTGATGGCCCTCTGCTGCATATGCAGCCGGTGCAGTATGGCCAACGTAGAGTTCCACCTGGTGTGTATGTCACAGATTAGGCGGTTCTTGGGCAGGTTGTAATCCTTTTGCCGGTCAGCCAGCCGAGCACTGGCATTATATGACCGGCGGAAATGCCCACAGAGTTTCCTGGCCTGCTTCAGGACCTCCTGTAAGCCCGGGTACCTGCCCAAGAACCACTGCACCACCAAGTTAAGAACGTGAGCCAAACAGGGCACATGTGTCAGTTGTACCTGTCGGAGGGCTGAGAGGAGATTGTGCCATTGTCGCAAACCACCTTTCCTGGCTTAAGCTGACGTGGCGTCAACCACCTCTGAGCCTGCCCCTGCAGAGCTGACAGAATCTCTGCCCCAGTGTGGCTCCTGTCCCCCAAGCACACCAGCTCATGCACTGCATGGC
This sequence comes from Rana muscosa, assembly GCA_029206835.1. Lineage (NCBI taxonomy): Eukaryota > Metazoa > Chordata > Amphibia > Anura > Ranidae > Rana > Rana muscosa. The sequence goes on along the minus strand of CM055128.1, from coordinate 89,753,477 downwards.
ATCTTTTTGCCTGCGTACTTGCATAGCCCCTTGAACGACTACGGAGCACCGCTGGTTCCAAGGACAAAGCACAGGTAGAGGCCATGGAGGAAGAAGAAGAAGAGGAGGGGGTGGAGGAGAGAGGTGTGTCAGAATCACCAGTAGTAACATTTTGGAGGCGTGGTGGCATAACAACCTCCAACACTACTGCACCTTGTCCTGCATCCCTCCCAGCTGCCAGCAGAGTCACCCAATGCGCCGTGAAAGATAGGTAACGTCCCTGTCCATGCCTGCTGGACCATGAGTCAGCGGTAATATGCACCTTACCGCTGACCACCCTGTCCAGCGAGGCCAAGACATTGCCTTCCACATGCCGGTAGAGAGCCGGAATCGCCTTCCGTGAGAAAAAGTGGCGTTTGGAAACCTGCCACTGAGGAACCGCACATTCCACAAACTCAGGGAAGGGGGCAGAGTCTACCAACTGGAAAGGCAGCAGTTGAAGTGCTAGCAATTTAGCCAAGCTAGCATTCAACTGCTGGGCATGTGGATGGCTGGGAGCGAACTTCTTTCGGCAGTGCAGCAGCTGGGGCAGGGAAATTTGCCTGGTACAATCTGACGTCGGTGTACCGATAGCAGATTGCCCGCAAGTACTTGGCAGTGACACACCTAATTCTACACCTTCATTCCTCTCAGTGCAGGTTTCAGAGAGGACTGAAGGTATAGTGGGGTTGGAGATCCCAGCTGATGAGGAGCAAGGAGAGGTCCGCTTTGTTCTTTGGTGTGGGTCTTTTAGGTAAGCTTGCCAAAGAACTGCATGGCAGGTCGACATATGTCTGGTCAAGCACGTGTTGCCCAAGCGGCTGATGTTTGAGCCAGGCAAGATACGCTTTAGACATATGTTGCAAATGGCAATGGTGCGATCTGCTGCACACGTCTGAAAAAAGGCCCACACCAAAGAACTTTTGGAATAACGCGCAGAAACAGCAGTGCCCTGCACATGCGGAGCTCTGCGGTGTGATGCAGTCGGTGTGCTGCCCTTAAGCTGGCCCCTGGAGGGCATCCTGCCTCGTTGGAGGTGTGCCTCCTCCTCCTCCTCTCTCCTATCAGGCAACCACGTGGAGTCAGTGACCTCATCATCCCCTCCCTCCTCATCACTGGAGCAAATCTGGCAGTATGCTGCAGCTGGGGGAACATGACTGACAGATAGCTGTCCTTGTTCGGCACCCCCTCTCTCTGGGCTCACGTTACTGCCTTCCTCCAGCTGGGTTCCATCATCGGAGCCTTCAAACCGCTGGGCATCCTCCTGGAGCATGTACCCAACACTGTGGTCAAACAGTTTGGGGGACTCCTCAGGAGGACATGGTGGGGCTAGGGAAGGAGTGACTGATGCCATTGAGCCGAGGGAAGAGGCAGCTGCTTTGGTAGCTGCTTTGTCAGACAAAGTACCCTGAGCCTGGGTGAGAGAGGATGAGGAGGGTGAGGACGGCTTAGTCATCCACTCTACCAAGTCTTGGGCATGTTGCGGCTCAACATGGCCAGCTGCCGAAAAGGACAAGCGTGTCCCACGGCCACGTGCTGATGAGAATGCACCGTGTCCACGACCAGCACTGTTGCCTCTAGACACAGAGCCTGCTTGCCCTCTTTTATCGCCTTGTGACTGTCTGCCTCTCCTTGTTTGCCTTCCAGACATACTAATGGCCTGCAGTGAGATGTAGCTGCACAAAGGTGGGATGTATATATATATATATATATATCTGTACTGATTATAATGCAGCTATCAGAATCAACTGCCTGCTGTGATATTAGTATGGGAAAAGCAGCAATTGTCTTCAGTTAGTTTTAGGTGAAAACTGTGCAGAGGACACAGTACACTAACTGAAAATACTTGCAGCTCTCTGCCTGTGGTTTTATTATGAGAACACCACTATTAGTCACTAACTGTATTCAGGTAAGCTTTAGGTGAACGCTATGCAAAGCACACAGTACACTAAGTGAAACAATGACTGCAGCTAGCACAATCACCTGCCTGCCTGTCACAGTATAGAGAATAACAGGAACGGATCTAGCTAAACTGAATACAGTGTATAAATATATATATACAACACCTAGGATGCATATATTTCCTCTACACACTGTAACTGCAGCTAACTGACTCGTCTGCCTGCTCTATCTAATTCAATAGAAATGACACTGTCTCTCTCTGTAATCTCTCTTTAAACAACTCCAACACACTACACAAGGCCGCCAAGCCGGCGGCCTTATATAGTGTGGGGCGTGTACTAAACCCCCTAAACCATAATTGGCCAAAGCCACCCTGGCTTTGGTCAAAAAGGTCTCCACGTTCAGACGGAGCTGTGATTGGCCAAGCATGCGGGTCATAGTGCATGCTTGGCCAATCATCAGCCAGCAATGCACTGCGATGCCGCAGTGAATTATGGGCCATGACGCGCCACTCGAATTTGGTGCGAACGGCCCATAATGTTCGATCTTCATCGAATGATCGAACAGCTGATGTTCGAGTCGAACATGGGTTCAACTCGAATAGGAAGCTCATCCCTAATGCTGAGTGACTATCCTGTTATGCTGAGTGACTATCCTCTTCCTCCTCAATGTTCATGCTGATAGCTTGTAAGAACATTTTTGGTTCAGGGCACCGCCAGCAGTGGCTAAGGCCCAATTTTTCTGCCCCTATTTAACAGGGGCATTTAACTGAAATTTTTGCTGCAATTCTTTGCAGCAGGGCTCATTCCTGCACTCCAACTAGAGTATCTGTGAGGGGTTGCAGTGCTGTGGCACCAGCACCAGTGCCTAAGGCCCAATTTTTCTGCCCCTGTTTAACAGGGGCGTGTAATTAAATTTTTTGATGCAATACTTTGCAGCAGGGCTCATTCCTGCGCTCCAACTATAGCATCTGTGAGGGGTTGCAGTGTTGTGGCACCAGCACCAGTGCCTAAGGCCTAATTTTTTTGCCCCTGTTTAACAGGGGCGTGTAATTACAATTTTTGCTGCAATAATTTGCAGCAGGGCTCATTCCTGCGCTCCAACTAGAGTTTCTGTGAGGGGTTGCAGTGTTGTGGCACCAGTGCCTAAGGCCCAATTCTTCTGCCCCTGTTTAACAGGGGTGTGTAATTACAATTTTTGCTGCAATAATTTGTAGCAGGGCTCATTCATGCGCTCCAACTAGAGTTTCTGTGAGGGGTTGCAGTGTTGTGGCACAAGCACCAGTGCCTAAGGCCCAATGTTTCTGCCCCTGTTCAACAGGGGCATGTAATTACAATTCTTGATCTAATATTTCACAGCAGGGCCCGTTCCTGCGCCCACCAAGAATAACTGTGAGGCCTTACAGTGTTGTGCCAACACCAACACCTAAGGCCCAAATTTCTGCAGAGTATATAGGGAAGGCCCCTACTTTCAAACATCAGACTTTAAAATGACTCCTACTTACAAACGGAGGGAGACAACAGGAAGTGAGAGGAAATCTATCCCTAGGAAGGGAAATTCTCTCCTGTAAGAGTTAATATGTGAAAAATGTGTCTCCTCTCCACTTATGCTTTATCACCAATCCTTGTTTCACTAAAAACCCCAAATTTTCTAAATCCAATTGTCATTGGGACAGAGAGTGAGGTGAAATCTCCTGAACAGGTGCACAGACAGCAAAACAAATGTTACAAGGGTGATAACCCTTCCCTATGTTTTCCAAAAAGCTTAAAAATTGATTTTTGGGGTGGAGCTACCAGTTCAAAATTACAAACAGAGTCTACTTAAGAACAAACCTACAGTCCCTGTCTTGTTTGCACCGCCTGTATACTGCTGTTAAGAGTATATAGGGCCTGAGGGCCCCCCCTTGCTTTTTTTCTAATTTGGGTGCGGGGTTCCCCTTAATATCCATACAAGACCCAAAGGGGCTGGTAATGGGCTGGGGGGGGGGGTACCCATGCCATTTTTCTCAATGATTTTCATCCATATTGCCGGGACCAGACATTACATTAAAGCCGCAAGCAGTTTTAAATGACTTTTATTCCTTTAGAAATTTCATTTTGTGCAGGGACAGTTCTAAATACGGGAAACATGCGCCACTTTACAGGCATACTATAGTCACCCCCCAGGTACGAAATTTATTTTATTTTTTCACTTTAACCACTTAACGACCGCCCACTGTAAATATACGTCGGCAGAATGGCACAGACAGGCACAATCATGTACCTGTACGTGCCTGCCTTCGTATGGGTGGGGGGTCCAATCGGACCCCCCTCCGGTGCAAAGAGCGATCCGTGATGAGGGGGCCGCCATTCGATTCTGGCCACCCCCTCGCGATCGCTCCCGGCGAATCAAATACTTCCTGTGATGTCATCCCTCACATATACCGAGCGCCGCATGAGAGAAGACACAGAGGTTAGTGCACAAACACTACACTAACACCAGCACACATAGGCACATAAATCGCCCCCCCCCCCAGGCCCCCCCAGACACCCCCAGATCACCCCCCAGATCACCCCCCAGCCCCCAGTCACAGTGTCACATTTATTTACTGATCACTGCAAACAGTGACATTTGTGAGTGTAAAAGTGTCAGGGCAGTTAGTTTTAGGTCCAGTGTAGCCCACTAACCCCCCCCCTAATAAAGGTTTAACCCCCAGATCGTCCCCCAGGTAACCCTTTCACCCCCTAGCACCGCCGTCACTAAGCAATCATTTTTCTGATCGCTGTCTTAGTGTCGGTGATGCCAATAGGTAGCCAGTTATTTTTTTTAGGTTCGCCGCAGGTTTTTATAGCGTCGGGTACCCCCATATATTACCTAATAAAGGTTTAACCCCTTGATCGCCCCCCAGGTAACCCTTTCACCCCCTTTTGCCAGTGTCACTAAGCGATCGTTTTTCCGATCGCTGTCTTAGTGTCTGTGATGCCGATAGGTAGCCAGTTAATTTTTTTAGGTTCGCCGCAGGTTTTTATAGCGTCGGGTACCCCCATATATTACCTAATAAAGGTTTAACCCCCTGATTGCCTCTAGTTAACCCTTTCACCAGTGATCACCATATAAGTGTTACGGGTGACGCTGGTTAGTTAGTTTGCTTTTTATAGTGTCAGGGCACCCGCCGTATATATCCCAATAAAGGTTTAACCCCTGATCGCCCGGCGGGTGATATCAATTAGGTTTTAGCGTCAGAGAGGGTCTGCGTCGCCCCAGGCAGCGTCAGGTTAGTGCCAGTAACGCTAACACCCACGCATGAAGCAGACACCCTTAGTGGTATAGTATCTGAACAGATCAATATCTGATCTGATCAGATCTATACTAGCGTCCCCAGCAATTTAGGGTTCCCAAAAACGCAGTGTTAGCGGGATCAGCCCAGATACCTGCTAGCACCTGCGTTTTGCCCCTCTGTCCAGCCCAGGCCACCCAAGTGCAGTATCGATCGATCACTGTCACTTACAAAACACAACACACATAACTGCAGCGTTCGCAGAGACAGGCCTGATCCCTGCGACTCCAGTGCTGTAGGAGGTGATTTCACCACCACAGTTAAAAAAAAAAGGAATATATGCCAAAGCCTTGGGGCAGCAGGGGCGGAGGAGCGTTTTTTCTCCTAATGCCGCGTACATACGGTCGAAATTCCGACGGATGCATGCCCGTGGAAAAGTCCGACCATGTGTGTGCGGCATAACTTTTGCGGGAGGATGCCCCCATGCTTCGGCATATATAAATGGTGCATGCATGCCCATCATTAGAAGTGGGTGGATGAAGGGAGGTATTCTAATGGTGGGCATACCCACCGATCAATCTCTTTTTTCGTTCAGCCAACAGGCTGCATGAAAAAAAAGATTACAATACATGTCCAACAAGGACCAGCAACATACTGGTATGTTGCTGGACTTTGAATGGTTATACCAGATTGATGCCTGCGGGTTTAGGTATCATCTTGGTATCATTCTTTTCAGCCAGCGGCCAGCTTTCATGTAAAAGCAATCCTAGTGGCTAATTAGCCTCTGGACTGCTTTTACAAGCAGTGGGATGGAATATCCCCCCCGGATATAAAAAGCGTCATTGGGAAATTGGGAAAGCATTTTATCACACCGATCTTGGTGTGGTCAGATGCTTTGAGGGAAGAGGAAAGATCTAGGGTCTAATAGACCCCAGTTTTTTCAAAAAAAGAGTACCTGTCACTACCTATTGCTATCATAGGGGATATTTACATTCCCTGAGATAACAATAAAAATGATTAAAAAAAAAAATATGGAAGGAACAGTTTAAAAAAAAAAGAAAAAAGAAAAATTAATAATAAAAAAAAAAGAAAAAAAAAGCACCCCTGTCCTGCCCTGCTCTTGCGCAATGGCGAACGCAAGCGTCGATCTGGCGTCATATGTAAACAGCAATTGCACCATGCATGTGAGGTATCACCGCGAAGGTCAGATCGAGTGCAGTCATTTTAGCAGTAGACCTCCTCTGTAAATCTAACGTGGTAACCTGTAAAGGCTTTTAAAGGCTTTTAAAAATGTATGTAGTTTGTCGGCAATGCGCGTTCGTGCGAAATTTTAAAGCATGTCGTGTTTGGTATCTATGTACTCGGCCTAAGATCATCTTTTTTATTTCATCAAACATTTGGACAATATAGTGTGTTTTAGTGCATTAAAATTTAAAAAAGTGTATTTTTTCCCCAAAAAATGCGTTTGAAAAATCGCTGCACAAATACTGTGTGGAAAAAAAAAATGCAACACCCACCATTTTAATCTGTATGGCCTTTGCGTTAAAAAAATATATAATGTTTGGGGGTTTAACATAATTTTCTTGCAAAAAAAAAAAATGTTTTCATGTAAACAAAAAGTGTCAGAAAGGGCTTTGTCTTCAAGTGGTTAGAAGAGTGGATGTAAGCTTCCTAATGTTGTGTATAAAATGCCAGGACAGTTCAAAACCCCCCCAAATGACCCCATTTTGGAAAGTAGACACCCCAAACTATATACTGAGAGGCATGTCGAGTCTATTGAATATTTTATATGTTGACACAAGTTGCGGAAAAAAGACAATTTATTTTTCATTTTTATTTTTTTTGCACAAAGTTGTCACTAAATGATATATTGCTCAAACATGCCATGGGCATATGTGGAATTACACCCCAAAATACATTCTGTTGCTTCACCTGAGTACGGGAATACCACATGTGTGAGACTTTTTGGGAGCCTAGCCGCGTACGGGACCCCAAAACCAAGCACCACCTTCAGGCTTTCTAAGGGTGTAAATTTTTGATTTCACTCCTCACTGCCTATCACAGTTTCAGAGGCCATGGAATGCCCAGATGGCACAACCCCCCCCCCAAATGACCCCATTTTGGAAAGTAGACACCCCAAGCTATTTGCTGAGAGGTATGGTGAGTATTTTGCAGATCTCGCTTTTTGTCACAAAGTTTTGAAAATTAAAAAAAAAAAAAAAAATTTTCTTTCTTCATTTTCAAAAACAAATGAGAGCTGTAAAATACTCACCATGCCTCTCAGCAAATAGCTTGGGGTGTCTACTTTCCAAAATGGGGTCATTTGGGGGGGTTTTGTGCTATTTTGGCATTTTATGGCCTTCGAAACTGTGATAGGTAGTGAGGAGTGAAATCAAAAATTTGTTGCCTTAGAAATCCTGAAGGCGATGCTTGGTTTTCGGGGTCCCGTACGCGGCTAGGCTCCTAAAAAGTCCCACACATGTGGTATCCCCCCGTACTCAGGAGAAGCAGCAAAATGTATTTTGGGGTGCAATTTCACATATAACCATGGCATGTGTGAGCAATATATCATTTAGTGACAACTTTTTGTAATTTTTTTTTTTTTTTGTCGTTATTCAATTAATTAGGGACAAAAAAAAATATTCAATGGGCTCAATATGCCTCTCAGCAATTTCCTTGGGGTGTCTACTTTCTAAAATGGGTCATTTGGGGGGGTTTTGTGCTATTTTGGCATTTTATAGCCTTCGAAACTGTGATAGGTAGTGAGGAGTGAAATCAAAAATTTGCGCCCTTAGAAATCATGAAGGCGGTGCTTGGTTTTCGGGGGCCCGTACGCGGCTAGGCTCCCAAAAAGTCCTACACATGTGGTATCCCCGTACTCAGGAGAAGCAGCAAAATGTATTTTGGGGTGCAATTCCACATATAACCATGGCATGTGTGAGCAATATATCATTTAGTGACAACTTTTTGTAATTTTTTATTTTTTTCTTTAGTCAAAATATTCAATGGGCTCAACATGCCTCTCAACAGTTTCCTTGGGATATCTACTTTCCAAAATGGGGTCATTTGGGGGTGGTTTTGTACTGCCCTGCCATTTTAGCACCTCAAGAAATGAGATAGGCAGTCATAAATTAAAAGCTGTGTAAATTCCAGAGGATGTACCCTAGTTTGTAGACGCTATAACTTTTGCGCAAACCAATAAATATACACTTATTGACATTTTTTTTACTAAAGACATGTGGCTGAATACATTTTGGCCTAAATGTATGACTAAAATTGAGTTTATTTGATTTTTCTTATAACAAAAAGTAGAAAATATATTTTTTTAAAAAAAATTTCAGTCTTTTTCCGTTTATTTTGCAAAAAATAAAAATCGCAGAGGCAATCAAATACCATTAAAATAAATCTCTATTTGTGGGAAGAAAAGGACGCAAATTTTGTTTGGGTACAACATTGCATGTCCGCACAATTTCCAGTTAAAGCAGCGCAGTGCCAAATTCTGAAAACACCTCTGGTCCTTTAGCTACAAAATGGTCCGGGGCTTAAGTGGTTAAGCATCATTAAAATCACTGCTCCCGAAAAAACATCAGTTTTAAAAACTTTTTGGGCATTGATACATGTACCCTGGGGCAAGACCCGGGTCCCCATACCCTTTTTACGACAATAACTTGCATATTAGCCTTTAAAATTCACACTTTTGTTTTCTCATGTTCGAGTCCCATAGACTTTAACAGGGTTCGAAAGTTTGCGCAAACTTTTGGTCCGTTTGCATGTTCTTGATGCGATCTGAACCATGGGGTGTTCAGCTCATCCCTACTACCGAGTATCTGCCCTGCTTTATTTTGAATACATGAGGTTAAGCATTTGGCACAGACACCATTCAGGGAACACTTTGCATGTTTTCAATGACAGCAAAGCGTTACCTGATTGGATGAAGTGGAGAGGAGGGGTAGTAGTGACATCACAATCTCTACCTTGTCCAATCAGAAAATGCTTTACATTCATTGAGAAAATACATCAGTGCCCCATGGGCGACCCGCTGCATTTAGAAAGCAGCAGTGCAGACACTCGGCATGAGACCTGGAAGCAAATGGCACTTACTGTAGTAGTGGTGCCTATTATAATAATTTCCAGCTTCCAGGGGGTTCCCACAGGTTTTGCACATACTTACCTACTGATTGATACCTGATTGATCCAAGCTGGACTAATGTAGCTATGCAAACATTTTTGTATCTGGAATTCAGTTTTAAGGTGGAAGTTAATTTTTGTCATTATTTTTAAATTCGCTCTTTGCTGTTAAAAAAATAAATACATTTCCACTTACCCTTTCCATGCTTCAGTGATGTCTCTTCAGTCCATCATTGGCAGTCCTCTTCAGGCAGAAGAAAATTCATGTCCATCATCCAGGCTGGGCTCACAATATTCCTGGACCGAGAGGCACTTACACACCATTACGTAAACACAGCTCAGTCCTCAAATAATGGTGGCTTCCCTCTGCTGCTGGAGGAAGAAGAGGGAGCTGCCATTATGTCACCGGTCCTCCTAGAAGACAGCGAGATAGAAAAAAATATGTATGTGTATATATATATATATATATATATATATTATTTATTTTAATAAAAGATTTCCAGGGAAGTAGAATTTGGGGTACATGGTTATATGCTGGAGTTCCACTTTAAAAATAATGAATATCACAGAAGGATGAATAGTTTGAATATCTATTTTTTATACATTTTAGGTACATATAAAGAAAAGATGACATTCTGTGTTCTTAAAACAGATCAGTGCAGTTCAATTACTACATTGAAAAGGGCAACAATTTGCAACCAATTAGATGTCAACTTTTGTCAGTTTACAGTCACAACCATAGAAGATGACTTTTCACTTTGTACATTGACCTTTAATAAACTATACATATGTCCAACCACTAAAATCTCATACAAGCTTTAACATGTTAATGTCATTTCAAAAGGCATTTTCAATCTTTTTAAATATGCCATGGCAGTTCTTGTTTCTGCTTTTCCTGTTATAGGGTGACAGTGCTCTGTCCCAGTCTTCCAATTGTGCTCCTACATTGTCACCCTAGCTTTAACCAACATCTTCTCCCAGTGTTATCAGGTTCAACATCTTTAGCCATCTTTGATCCTGGGATAGTCCAAGGTCAGGGCAGGTAGCAAGCAAGTCTAGTCTAAAGATAGTTACGGGGTCAGGGTAAGTTTCAAACAATCACAGTCCAGTTAACAATCCGAGGTCAAGTTCAGGCTACAATCTAGAGCAGGGATATGCAATTAGCGGACCTCCAGCTGTTGCCAAACTACAAGTCCCATGAGGCATAGCGAGACTCTGACAGCAGTAAGCATGACACCCAGAGGCAGAGGCATGATGGGACTTGTAGTTTGGCAACAGCTGGAGGTCCGCTAATTGCATATCCCTGATCTAGAGAGTCAATCGGCTACAAGGCAAAGGTCAGCAACAAGGGAATCCAAGATAATAGCAAATCTCAGCCATGCAAGGAAACAGACAGGGAGCCAGAAAGCTGACGCTAACAGAAGTTTAAAAAAGGCTCCTCCTGCGCTAATGACCAATACAGCTAAGGGGTGTGTGGCCAGGCTCATTACCTGGCAGTTGATGGGAGCAGCAAAGAGTTCAAGAAGACTCATTAACCTGTAGCTGACAGAAGAAACTGGAAGGCTGCCTATAGACGGGCAAGATTTGGACAGTGATTGGATGTGGGGCTGAACTCTCCGTTCAGCCCCACGTCCAATCACTGTCCAAATCTTGCCGCCTATCAGGTGAGTACTTACCGAGGCCGAGATTCCGAGAGTGGTCTACCCTTGCACCCAAGTGCACTCTGCCCCCTGGAGGTGAGACAGGGAGAAGACAGCACAAGGGAGCACTGGCCACCAGCAGGTATAGGTGTCTTGCTGACAGGTCCGGCAGGGGTGAGCTGACTGGAGAACAGGCTGAGGGTCAAGCACCACGGGAGGACCGGTTCGGACAGTAGCCGGCAGCGGAGGTACTAGTCCAGGCAGCGGTTAACAGCAGGTGCCAGTTCGGGGAGAAGCAACAAGCACAGGTTCGGGTAGAGCAAGTTCAGGTAGGTTTAACAAGAAGTCCCGGGTACAGGCAGAGAGTCAATGGTTGGAGATAGGCAGAGGATCCGGGTCACAGGCCGAGGATCAAACACTGGAGAAGGGTGGAAGTCCGTTAATCAAGCCAAGAGGTCTGGTGCAGGAGAGCAGAAGGGTGGTCAAGCCGGTCCGGGTCAAAAACAGGAGATCAGTACTAAATTCGAACACTAGGAACACAGGAACGCTGACAAACCAGCAACCAGACAGAGTCACTGAGTCTGTTTAAATAGGCCCGCCTGGGAACTTTTTCTGAAGGTTCTCATCGATGTAAGCCTTGAGGGCTCTCAACTCAGTTTCGGACAGTGGGAAAATACGTCCGAACGGGACTTCAGAGCCCGGCAGAAGGTCAATGGGACAATCGTAGGGCCGATGGGGTGGTAAGTGGTCGGCTTGCTGCTTGTCGAATACGTCTTGGAATTCCAGATAGACTGAAGGGACATGCTGGAGGTTGTCTGGCTTGGCGATCATAGAAGCGCAGGTAGTAGAGGTGGAGGCAAGGCAGTGCTGAGAACAGTAGGGGGAGATGAAACTGACCTCTTTCTCTGCCCAATTTATGAGGGGCTCATGTGCCTGGAGCCAGGGGATTCCCAGAATGATAGGGAACAATGGAGAGGGTATAAGGTCTAACCGAAGGAGCTCTTGATGACCTGAGTCAGAGGTGGCGAGGATGGGTTTGGTTTCTTGTGTGATAAGCCCCAAACGGGGCAGGGACCCATCTACTAGGTGGATCCGGAGGCAGTGGTCCTTAGACTGGATAGGGACATGGAATCTTGTGGCCAGAGCAGAATCCAGGAAGCAGCTGCAGGCCCCAGAATCGATAATTGCCGGGAGGCGGATTGCCCCTTCCGGCAGCTGTAGAGACATAAAGAGAATAACGCAAGATTGGGGGTTGTCAGAGATTTGATAGTTCAAGGTGTTTTTAGCAATGGACTTACTAGGTCTTACAGGGCAGCTACGGAGGAAGTGGCCGGTACCCCCGCAATAGAGGCACAGGTTGGCCTGGCGCCTACGCAGTCTTTCCTCGGGAGTCAGAGGAGGCCGAACCAACCCGAGCTGCATGGGTTCTGGTTCAGGAAGGGGTGTTGTCCCAGGAGGAGAGGTTGGTGGGTAGTGAGGCATAGTCCTGGATGGAGGCCAGTTGGGACGGGGAGACTGGAAACGCTCCGTGCGTCGTTCACGCAGACGCCTTTCAAGTTGTGTCGCTGATAGAATCAGGTTTTCCAAGGTAGTGGGGGTTTCTATCCTGGCCAGCTCATCCTTAAGAACCTCGGATAGACCTTGGCGGTACTGGCATCGGAGAGCCGCCTCGTTCCAACCGGTGTCAGCTGACCATTTCCTGAACTCCGCTGTGTAGTCTTCTACCGGCCTTCTTCCCTGGGTCAGACTGTGAAGGACGGATTCAGCTGTGGCTGATCGCTGGGGATCGTCATACAATTGAGCCATGTTTTCAAAGAACGTGTCTACTGAATCCAATATTGGGCTCCGCTGCTCCATCAATCCATGTGCCCAGGCTTGGGGGTCATCCGACAAGAGGGATATGATAAACCCTACTTTCACCGCTTCTGAAGAGAAGGTCCTTGGTTGGAGAGCAAGGTAGAGGGTACAGGCATTCTTAAAGGCCCGGTACTTTTTGCGGATACCCGAAAATCTTTCCGGGATAGGGACCCTGGGTTCAGGGGTAGCCATCACCACTGTGGAACTTGTAGGTACTTGGGAGATGGAGGCAGGACTGACAGAGGTAGTAGCTGCAGGGGTTGGTCCTAGGAGACCGGTGAGTTGTTGCAGACGGCCATCAATCTGGGTATACCCCTCTTGGAGTCTTTGTACTGTGTCCGTTAAGGTGGATACCTGCTGGCAGAGGGTGTTAAATGGGGAGCGCACTCTCTCGGCCTCAGACATCTGGCTGCTTTGTACTATCAGGTGAGTACTTACCGAGGCCGAGATGCCGAGAGTGGTCTACCCTTGCACCCAAGCGCACTCTGCCCCCTGGAGGTGAGACAGGGAGAAGACAGCACAAGGGAGCACTGGGCACCAGCAGGTATAGGTGTCTTGCTGACAGGTCCGGCAGGGGTGAGCTGACTGGAGAACAGGCTGAGGGTCAAGCACCACGGGAGGACCGGGTCGGACAGTAGCCAGCAGCGGAGGTACTAGTCCAGGCAGCGGTTAACAGCAGGTGCCAGTTTGGGGAGAAGCAACAAGCACAGGTTCGGGTAGAGCAAGCTCAGGTAGATTTAACAAGAAGTCCCGGGTACAGGCAGAGAGTCAATGGTTGGAGATAGGCAGAGAATCCGGGTCACAGGCCGAGGGTCAAACACTGAAGAAGGGTGGAAGTCCGTTAATCAAGCCAAGAGGTCTGGTGCAGGAGAGCAGAAGGGTGGTCAAGCCGGTCCGGGTCAAAAACAGGAGATCAGTACTAAATTCGAACACTAGGAACACAGGAACGCTGACAAACCAGCAACCAGACAGAGTCACTGAGTCTGTTTAAATAGGCCCGCCTGTAATCCTATTGTGCGCCATTGCGCATGTGCGTGCGCCGATTCGCCGGTGCGCGCACCCGAGAACATCGGAGCGCCGTCCCGCTGCGCACGCGCATGCGCCGATGCGCTGATTCGCCGCGCAATCGCACTGACCGCGGATTGGTGACCACAAACGGGGAATTTCCCTGACACCGCCTCAACTTCCACAAAATCTCCAAAGTACGCCCCTTTCTAACAAATGACACCACAAAGCTCTTAATTCACTCCCTAGTCATCTCTTGCCTCGATTACTGCAACTCCCTCCTCATTGGCTTACCCCTACATATTCTATCCCCCCTTCAATCCATCATGAATGCTGCTGCCAGACTCATCCACCTTACTAATCGCTCTGTGTCTGCTACTCCTCTCTGTCAATCCCTCCACTGGCTTCTGCTCACCCAACAAATTAAATTCAAAATACTAACGACTGCCTACAAAGCCATCCACAACTCTGCCCCCAGCTACATCACTGACCTAGTCTCAAAATACCAACCTAATCGTTCTCTTCATTCTTCGCAAGACCTCCTGCTCTCTAGCTCTCTCGTCACCTCCTCCCACGCTCGCCTCCGGGACTTTTCCAGAGCCTCTCCAAGCCTATGGAACTCCTTAACCCAATCTGTCTGTTTATCTCCTACTCTATTAGCTTTTAGACGATCCCTGAAAACCCTTCTCTTCAGAGAAGCCTATCGTACCCACACCTAACAGCTGTATTTTCATCTTGTCCATTTGATCATCCCCCACAGCTACTACCCTTTGTTCCACTTGACCCTCCCGTCTAGATTGTAAGCTCTAACAAGCAGGGCCCTCTGATTCCTCCTGTATGGAATTGCATTGTAATTGTACTGTCTTCCACGATGTTGTAAAGCACTGCGCAAAATGTTGGCGCTATATAAATCCTGTATAATAATAATAATAATAATATTATTACATCCTATGATCATCAGCGTTATCAAGTGGCAATTATGCAGTATTTTCCTGATTGTGGTGTAGCGCTCCTCCTGTAGGAGCTGCAGGATTACTGTCTAGACATACGCACACTGAAATATTTTGTTTCGGAATTTCGTTTTCGTCTGAAAAATAAATGTATTTAGATACTCCCGAAACTCGTTTTTATTTATTTTGTTTCGTTAAAAAATGTATTTGTCCGAAAATCCGAATTAATTAAGGTAGAATCTGTAATTGAAGGCTTATGGCAGTGATTCTCAACCAGGGTTCCGTGGAACCCTAGGGTTCCTCCAGAGGTTGCTAGGGGTTCCTTCAGCATTGGGCAATTTTGGCCTCAGATAAGTTCCCACTGACACCAGTGATCTTTTTAGCTATCTGTAAGGAGGCAATTCTTCCCAATGACCACAAGTGTAAGGACCATTCTTCCCACTGACCATCACACTAATGTATCATGAGTTGTTGATTTCTGATTTTTAGCAGGGGTTCCCTGAGACCGGAGAACTATTTCAAGGGTTCCTCTGTGTTGAAAAGGTTGAGAAAGGCTGGCTTATGGTGTCTGTCGAATGTTCTAAGAAGATTCGACGGAGCAGCTAAACTGTACGACGCTGCAATCGTACATTTCCGGTCGAATCTTCCGCCTACAAGCTATAGTAGAATTCTAATGTTGTATGACTAGTAATAATTATATTTATTAATTATTACTACTAGTCAATCAACATTAGAATTCTACTATAGCTTGTGGGCGGAGCATTTGACTAGAAATGTACGATTGCGGCGTCGTACAGTTTAGCTGCTTCGTCTAATCTCCTTAGAACATTCGACAGACACCATAAGCCTTCAATTGACAGATTCAACCTTAATTCTGTCGAATGTTCTTAGAAGATTAGACAAAGCAGGTAAACTGTACGACACCGCAATCGTACATTTCTGGTCGAATGCTCCGCCCACAAGCTATAGTAGAATTCTAATGTTGTATGACTAGTAATAATAATATTTATTAATTTTTATTACTAGTCAACCAACATTAGAATTCTTCTATAGCCTATAGGCGGAGCATTTGACCATAGAGTCTTGGCCTCTTCATCCACCTCTGTAGTGACAGTGGCATCTGCCACCCCGCAAACAGAGGATCTGCCAGCAACACTACCACCTGGGTCACCAACCATCTCCACAATGTCCCATGGAAGCGTTCAGCTCTCTATCTCCCAAACACTGGAGCAGAAGAGGAAGTACCCCCCTACCCACCCGCGATCCCTGGCCCTGAATGCCAGCATTGCAAAATTCCTGGCCTTTGAAATGCTGTCATTCCGTCTGGTGGAGACGCAGAGTTTTAAAAGCCTTATGGCATTGGCTGTCCCACAGTACGTCGTGCCCAGCCGCCAGTACTTTTTCAGGCGAGCCATCCCTTCCCTTCACAACCAAGTAAGGGACAAAATCAGGTGTGCACTGCGCAACGCCATCGGTGGCAAGGTCCACCTAACTACAGATACGTAGACCAGTAAGTACGGTCAGGGAAGTTATATCTCCCTAACAGCACACTGGGTAAATGCAGTGGCGGCTGGGCCTGAGGCGGATAGCAGTTTGGCGCATGTCCTTCCACCATCGAGGATTGCAGGGCGCTTCAGTTTGCCTCCTGTTGCTAACTCCTCCTACTCAGCTTCCTCATCCTCTACCGACTCCTCATCCTGTCAGCGTAACAGCTTCACCACCAACTTCAGCACAGTCAGGGGTAAACGACAGCAGGCAGTTTTAAAACGTTCCTATTTGGGGGAAAAACGCCACACCGCGCAGGAGTTGTGGAGGGACATGGAACAACAGACCGATGAGTGGTTGGTGGTAGTGAGCCTCAAGCCCGGCCTGGTGGTGTGCGATAATGGGCAAAGTCTCGTAGCAGCTCTGGGCCTAGCCGGTTTGACGCACATCCCTTGCCTGGTGCATGTGCTGAATTTGGTGGTGCAGGGGTTCCTTAAAAATTACCCCGATATACCAGAGCTGCTGCAGAAAGTGTTGGCCGTCTGTGCGCACTTTCGGCATTCTCACCCTGCTGCTGCTCGCCTGTCAGCACTATAGCGTAACTTCGGCCTTCCCGCTCACCGCCTCATATGTGACGTGCCCACAAGGTGGAACTCCACCTTGCACATGCTGGCCAGACTGTGCGAGCAGCAGCAGGCGATAGTGGAGTTTCAGCTGCAGCACACACGCGTGAGTTGCTCTGCGGAACAGCACCACTTAACCACCAATAACTGGGCCTCCATGCGAGACCTGTGTGCCTTGTTGAGCTGTTTCGGGTACTCCACCAACATGGCCAGTGCCGATGACGCCGTTCTCAGCGTTACTATCCCAGTTCTATGCCTCCTTGAAAAAACGCTTTGGGCGATGATGGAAGAGGATGTGGCACAGGAGGAGGAGGAGGAGGAAAAAGAGGGATCATTCACAAGTGGCTCCGAGGATGGGTTCCTGCACCAACAAACGCCAGGTACACAATTGTTCAGCAAGGGCACAGTTCTGGAGGATGACGAGGTGGAGGAGGAGATGGAGGAGGAGGAACCATGTTCACAGCAGGGTGGCACCCAGACCACATCATGGCCATCACTGGTGCGTGGCTGGGGGGGATACAGAGGACATAAACGATACACCTCCCACAGAGGACAGCTTTTCGTTGCCTCTGGGCAGCCTGGCACACATGAGCGATTACATTCTGCAGTGTCTCTGAAATGACCGCCGAGTTGCCCACATTCTAACAGGTGCTGATTACTGGGTGGCCACACTGCTGGATCCCCGTTACAAGGACAGCGTACCGTCCTTAATTCCCTCACTGGAGCGTGATTGTAAGATGCACGAGTACAAGCGCGCGCTGGTAGACGCGCTGCTGGTGGCATTCCCACCTGACAGCGGGGGCACAGTGGAAGCACAAGGCGAAGGCAGAGGAGGAGGAAGAGGTCGCCAACGCAGCCGGGGCACCTCAGAAGGCAGGGTTATCATGTCCGAAATGTGGAAAAACGTTGTCAGTAGGGATGAGCTCGGTGTTCGAGTCGAACATAGGTTCGACTCGAACATCGGCTGTTCGCGCGTTCGGCGAACAACGAACGATTTGGGCCGTTCGTGCCAAATTCGAGTGACGCGAACGGCCCACAATACACTGCACCATCGCAGTGTAATCCCGGCGCTGTGATTGGCCAAGCATGCACTGTGACCCTGCATGCTTGGCCAATCACAGCGCCGGCAGCGAGGAGAGCAATGAGGGGGTGTCATGGATATGCATTAATGTCTGTCTGCCATCTTACCTTCCTCCTCATGTGTTCATCTAGAGACCAGACCTCCTTCACCTGCTTCCTTTATAATCTCCTCCCAGCCTGACTCCACCCCAGGCCCTATCACTGAACACTATATTAACCTGTGCACTGCAAGCCTGCTTTGCTGATCAACGTGTTTGTTAGGCATTGTGTGTTTGGGTTCCTGCCTGCCGTGTGCTACGTCTGTCTCTCTGTTACGTTATTGGCTTGTCCCCGACCATCCCTGTCTGCTCGTGACCCTTGACCTTCGGCTCGTTCTTCGTTATCCTTGTCTGCTTGTGGCCCCTGACCTTCGGCTTGTTATTCGGTTCTCTCTATCGTGTGCTGCTGCTTCCCCTTATCCTACGGGGCGTGGGCTAGGAAACTCCAGGGGCCGCGACCTGGTCCCAGCCTGCAGCGTAACATCCTCACCACTAGAGGCCCTGGAGAACACCAGCTGGGTCTTAGACTCCGCGCCCTGGGGAATCTTGGCTCTCGCTTCCGTTGGGATCCCGGTTGTGCTCCTCTGGTCCCGCTTTCCACAACCACCCAGTTTCCTATCCACAGAAGCCAGCCATAGGGTTCACTACCTCGCGGTGCACTCCTGTCCCCCTACGGTGTGCATCTGTCACCTGGCCACAGGTGACCCTGACAGTTTGATCAGCCATGAACCCGGCTGACATCCCGCTTCCCGCGGATGATCCATTGCAGGGCATAGTTCGCAGACTTGAGACCCAGGAATCAAATCAGACCCAGGTGATGCGATTCCTCCAGGATCTGGCTTCTCGATTCGAGCAGCTTCAGGTCTCCTTGGGAACCCCGAATCCGCAACCCCAAGTACAACCAGCGGCTGTACCTATCGCACCAGTCGCAGCCTCACACTCACTAAGATTGCCAGCTCCGTTCCGTTTCTCTGGGGA
Source organism: Rana muscosa (assembly GCA_029206835.1). NCBI lineage: Eukaryota > Metazoa > Chordata > Amphibia > Anura > Ranidae > Rana > Rana muscosa. Next base: position 89,734,517 of record CM055128.1, on the reverse strand, counting down.
CTCCAAGGCCTGCAGGGGGTTTCTCAGCCAATGCACTATTCATTTTGAGCTTCAGCCTCAAAGCTTCCTATCTGACCGGGCTAAGGTAGCCTATATCATTTCCCTCCTCTCCGGTGAAGCTTTGGCCTGGGCTGCCCCCCTGTGGGAGAGGAACGATCCGGTGGTTTCCAGTCTGTCCGAATTCTTGAAGCTCTTTCGTAATATCTTCGAAGAGCCGGCTCGGGCTTCTTCAGCGGCTAGTGCTGTCTTACGTCTTCGCCAAGAATCTAGTTCAGTGGGGCAATATGCTCTTCAGTTCCGTATCCACACAGCTGAATTGAGCTGGAATAATGAGGCCCTGGTCGCTACCTTTTTACATGGCCTCTCTGACCGAGTGAAAGACGAATTAGCGGGAAGAGCCATTCCCGTCGGTCTGGACGATGTAATTTCATTATGCAACCAGATCGACATTCGTTTTCAAGAGAGGTCCTTAGAAAAAAGACGCCAGCACTCTCTGGGTCCTAGCCAGTCTGAGCTCCCCTCCCTTCATTCCGTGGAGCATCCTCTACCTGCTGAAGAACCTATGCAGCTGGGCCGGACCAGACTAACCCCCGAAGAACGTGCTAGGCGCAGAACTCTGGGCTTGTGCCTCTATTGTGGGGGCAAGGGTCATTTTCGTGACTCCTGCTCGCTTCGTCCGGGAAACGCTCGGGTCTAATACATTTGGAAGGTGGAGTATTGGACCCAGAAACATCACCTTCTCGCCTGCTCTTGCCGGTGTCCCTTCATGTAGGCACTTCTCCTCAGTCAACCCTTGCATACCTGGATTCCGGGGCTGCCGGCAATTTCATGGATTGGAGAACTGCTTCTTCTATGAAGCTTACCCTTTCACCTCTCACTACCCCATTGGTAGTCTCGGCAATTGATGGCACTGTTCTCCCAGGGGGCCCTATTCGCTTCCAGACGCTACCCATTAGGATGTCGGTAGGGATTCTCCACCAGGAGTGGATATCCTTTCTTATTCTACCCAAGGCCTCTACCCCAGTTGTATTGGGCCTCCCTTGGCTACAGCTCCACTCTCCACATGTGGACTGGGTCTCTGGGCAGATCCTGGCCTGGGGTTCCTCATGTTTCTCGTCGTGTCTTCTCAAGGTGACCCCCAAGGAGAGTCTTCCGGTTGCTGCCACTTCTGTTTCTTCTGATCTTCCCGCCGCATACAGCGATTACCGGGATGTGTTCTGTAAAAAATCAGCTGAGGTGCTTCCTCCCCACAGGTCTTTTGACTGTGCTATTGATCTTGTCCCCGGAGCAACTCTACCCAGGGGTCGTACCTACCCTCTGTCCATCCCAGAGACCCAGGCCATGTCGGAGTATGTAGCAGAGAATCTGGAGAGAGGGTTCATCCGGAAATCCTCATCGCCTGCAGGGGCAGGGTTCTTTTTTGTTGCCAAAAAGGATGGTACCTTAAGACCCTGCATCGATTATCGGGGTTTAAATGCGGTTACTATTAAAAATCGATACCCCTTACCCTTAATATCTGAGCTATTCGATAGGTTGAAGGGTGCCTCCATTTTCACCAAGTTGGATCTCAGAGGCGCGTACAATCTCATTCGAATACGGGAGGGTGACGAATGGAAGACTGCATTTAACACTAGAGACGGGCATTACGAATATCTGGTGATGCCTTTTGGTCTGTGTAATGCTCCAGCCGTGTTTCAAAACTTTGTCAATGAAATCTTCAGAGATCTGCTGTACCAGTTTGTTGTCATCTATCTGGATGACATTCTGATCTTTTCTGAAAATCTGCTCGTCCACAGAAACCATGTCCGCACTGTACTTCAACGTCTTAGAGAGAACAATCTCTATGCCAAGCTGGAGAAATGTTCCTTTGAATGTTCTGAGGTCCTGTTTTTGGGGTGCTTTGTCTCATGTTCGGGGCTTCGTATGGACCCTGGGAAGGTCTTGGCTATCACCAACTGGCCTCTTCCTGCTAGCCTCAAGGCCACACAGCGCTTTCTTGGCTTCACTAATTATTATAGGCAGTTCATAAGGAATTACTCTTCCATTGCCGCGCCTATTATCGCTTTGACCAAGAAGGGTGTGAATGCCAGAGACTGGCCTCCCGAAGCTGTCTCTGCATTTCACAACCTGAAACAGGCCTTTGTTTCTGGCCCCCTCTTGAGGAGACCAAATCCTGGGAATGCATTTTTTATTGAAGTGGACGCTTCCTCAATGGGGGTGGGAGCTGTGCTTCTTCAAATCTTTGAGAAGAGACGCCAACCATGTGCGTTCTTCTCCAAAAAAAATTCTCAGGCAGAGAGGAATTATGCCATCGGTGATCGGGAACTTCTCGCAATTAAATTGGCGTTAGAGGAGTGGCGTCATCTCTTGGAGGGTTCCCCTCACTCCATAACGATCTTTACCGATCACAAGAATTTACAGTATCTACAGAATGCTAAACGTCTGAATCCTAGACAGGCCAGGTGGAGTCTCTTCTTTGCCCGTTTTAATTTCACGATTACCTACAAACCTGGTTCCTGCAACGGTCGGGCTGATGCGCTCTCTAGGTCATTTGACACTTTGGACGAGGAGTCCGCCCCTGAACCTGAGCCGATCATTCCCACCTCATGCATTGTTGCCCACTCTACCACCCTGAAGTCTAAAATTCCGCCTGGTAAGACCTTTGTCCCCACTGAGCTAAGAGCTAAGATCCTTCGTTGGGGACATGATTCCAAGGTGGCAGGGCATTCTGGATTCCTCCGATCCTTCCTACTCATCAGTCGTCACTACTGGTGGCCTAATCTCCGCTCAGACGTCAAAGACTACGTTAAAGCTTGTCATGTCTGTGCTCAGTCCAAATCCTCCACACAAGCTCCTGCTGGTCTCCTCATGCCCTTGCCTATTCCTAAGGAACCCTGGGCCCATATTGCCATGGATTTTATCACCGATCTCCCACTGTCTGAGAATAATACAGTCATTTGGGTGGTAATCGATCGATTCTCCAAGATGGCTCATTTTGTTCCTCTTCCTGGTCTTCCTTCTGCCCCTGCCTTGGTTCCCATTTTCATTCGAGAAATTCTCCGCCTACATGGGGTCCCTTCTCATATTGTTTCCGACAGGGGAGTCCAATTCACGTCTCGTTTTTGGAGAGCCTTTTGCAAATCCCTCAATATTGTCTTGGATTTTTCTTCTTCTTACCATCCCCAATCCAATGGACAGACTGAGAGGGTTAATCAGGAGTTAGAGGTCTTTCTTCGCACCTTTGTGTCTTCTCACCATGACGATTGGTCCTCTCTACTCCCGTGGGCAGAATTCTCCCATAACAATCATGTGAATACCAGTTCGCAGAAGACACCCTTTTTCACAGTTTATGGAAAACACCCTCAACTTCCTCTTCCTATGATCTGTTCTCCAGACATTCCAGCTTTGGCTTCGGTTCAGGAGTCTCTCAATTCCGTTTGGGGTCACGTTCATGATTCCCTCCGGGCAGCTGCTGAAAAATTCAAAGGCTTTGCCGACCGCCGCAGGCGTAAACCGCCTTCTCTTCAGCCAGGGGACAAAGTCTGGCTCTCTACCAGGAACATCAAGCTCCGAGTTCCTTCTCTGAAGTTTGCTCCACGATTCATCGGTCCATACACGGTAACTGCTAAACTGAATCCGGTTTGTTTCAAACTCCAGATTCCTAAGAGCCTTAAAATCACTAACTCCTTTCATGTTGCTCTTCTAAAGCCTTTAGTCCTCAATAAATTCTCTCGTCCTCTTCCTACCGTGGCGCCTGTCTCTGAGGATAATCAGGAGTACGAGATCAGTCAAATTCTGGACTCCCGACTCTGTAAAGGCGTTCTTCAGTACCTCGTTCATTGGAAAGGGTTTGGTCCTGAGGAGAGGTCTTGGATCACTGCATCTGAGGTCTTTGCACCTCGTCTGTTAAAGGAGTTTCATCTGAAGTTTCCCTCTAAACCTGGGCCCAGGCGGGGAAGGGGGAGGCCTCGTAAGAGGGAGGGTACTGTCATGGATATGCATTAATGTCTGTCTGCCATCTTACCTTCCTCCTCATGTGTTCATCTAGAGACCAGACCTCCTTCACCTGCTTCCTTTATAATCTCCTCCCAGCCTGACTCCACCCCAGGCCCTATCACTGAACACTATATTAACCTGTGCACTGCAAGCCTGCTTTGCTGATCAACGTGTTTGTTAGGCATTGTGTGTTTGGGTTCCTGCCTGCCGTGTGCTACGTCTGTCTCTCTGTTACGTTATTGGCTTGTCCCCGACCATCCCTGTCTGCTCGTGACCCTTGACCTTCGGCTCGTTCTTCGTTATCCTTGTCTGCTTGTGGCCCCTGACCTTCGGCTTGTTATCCGGTTCTCTCTATCGTGTGCTGCTGCTTCCCCTTATCCTACGGGGCGTGAGCTAGGAAACTCCAGGGGCCGCGACCTGGTCCCAGCCTGCAGCGTAACATCCTCACCACTAGAGGCCCTGGAGAAGACCAGCTGGGTCTTAGACTCCGCGCCCTGGGGAATCTTGGCTCTCGCTTCCGTTGGGATCCCGGTTGTGCTCCTCTGGTCCCGCTTTCCACAACCACCCAGTTTCCTATCCACAGAAGCCAGCCATAGGGTTCACTACCTCGCGGTGCACTCCTGTCCCCCTACGGTGTGCATCTGTCACCTGGCCACAGGTGACCCTGACAGGGGGTTTAGTACACGCCCCACACTATAAAAGGCCGCCAGCGCGGCGGCCTTGTGTAGTGTGTTCCGGAGCAGGGAAAGTGAAGGATAGGCAGGGACAGTGTCAAATCGTGTCAAATCTATTCTTTGCTAAACCTTGTGTGTAGGGAGAGAGAAGGATAGGCAGGGAGAGTGTCAGTGTCATATACTTTGATAAACCTTGTGTGCAGGGAGAGAGAAGGATAGGCAGGGGACAGTGTCAGTGTCATTGTTGCTAAGCCTCCTGCACATTATACACCTGAAGTTAGCCCGTATTGCTGCTTTTTCCTGGTGTGTTACACCAACAGGATTTTGCGGCACTTACAGCGGGCGGAGTGTACCTCCTGACCATATTACACCTTAACTTAGCCTGTATTGCTGCTTTTTCCTGGTGTGTTACACCAACAGGATTTTGCGGCACTTACAGCGGGCGGAGTGTACCTCCTGATCATATTACACCTTAACTTAGCCTGTATTGCTGCTTTTTCCTGGTTTGTTACACCAACAGGATTTTGTGGCACTTACAGCGGGCGGAGTGTACCTCCTGACCATATTACACCTTAACTTAGCCTGTATTGCTGCTTTTTCCTGGTGTGTTACACAAACAGGATTTTGCGGCACTTACAGCGGGCGGAGTGTGCCTCCTGACCATATTACACTTTAACTTAGCCTGTATTGCTGCTTTTTCCTGGTGTGTTACACCAACAGGATTTTGCGGCATTTACAGCGGGTGGAGTGTGCCTCCTGACCATATTACACCTTAACTTAGCCTGTATTGCTGCTTTTCCCATTTCCCTGCAGGCCATTAGAATGTCTGGAAGGCAAACAAGGAGAGGCAGACAGTCAGGAGCCAAAAAAAGAGGGCAAGCAGGCTCTGTGTCTAGAGACAACAGTGCTGGTCGTGGACGCGGTGCATCGCCATCAGCACGTGGCCATGGGACACGCTTGTCCTTCTTTTCGGCAGCTGGACGTGTTGAGCCGCATCATGCCGAAGACTTGGTAGAGTGGATGACCAAGCCCTCCTCATCCTCCTCATCCTCTCTCACCCAGGCTCAGGGTACTGGCAAAGCAGCTGCCAAAGCGTCCTCTTCCCTGGTATCAATGTCATCATCAGTCACTCCTTCCCTAGACCAACCATGTCGTCCTGAGGAGTCCCCCGAACTGTTTGAGCACAGTGTTAGGTACATGCTCCAGGAGGATGCCCAGCGTTTCGAAGGGTCTGATGATGATACCCAGCTAGAGGAAGGCAGTAGCGTGAGAGCAGAGAGAGGGGATGCTCAAGAAGGACACCAATCTGGCAGTCATGTTCCAGCAGCTGCAGTATACTGCCAGATTGGCTCCAGTGATGAGGAGGGAGGGGATGATGAGGTCACTGACTCCACGTGGGTGCCTAATAGGAGAGAGGAGGAGGAGGAGGAGGATGAGGAGGAGGCACATCTCCAACGAGGCAGGATGCCCTCGGGGGCCAGCGTAAGGGCAGCACACCGACGGAATCACACCGCAGAGCTCCGCCTGTGCAGGGCGCTGTCTCTGCCCTTTATTCAAAAAGTTCTTTGGTGTGGGCCTTTTTTGAGTCGAGTGCATCAGATCGCACAGCTGCTGTTTGCAACATATGTCTCAAGCGTATATCGCGTGGCCAAAACATCACCCGCTTGGGCACCACATGCTTGACCAGACATATGTTGACCTGCCATGCAGCTCGTTGGCAAGCCTACCTTAAAGACCCACACCAAAGAACAAAGCTGACCTCTTCTTGCACCGCATCAGCTGGGATCTCCAACCCCACTATACCTTCAGTCCTCTCTGAAACCTGCTCTGAGAGGAATGAAGGTGTAGAATTAGGTGTGTCACAGCCAAGTACTTGCGGGCACTCTGCTAGCAGTACACCAACGTCCGATTCTAGCAGGCAAATTTCCCTGCCCCAGCTGCTGGACCGTCGAAAGAAGTTCACTCCCAGCCATCCACATGCCCAGCGGTTGAATACTAGCTTGGCTAAATTGCTAGCGCTTCAACTGCTGCCTTTTCAGTTGGTAGACTCGGCCCCTTCCGTGAGTTTGTGCAATGTGCGGTTCCTCAGTGGCAGGTTCCCAAACGCCACTTTTTCTCACGGAAGGCGATTCCGGCTCTCTACCGGCATGTGGAAGGCAATGTCTTGGCCTCGCTGGACAGGGCGGTCAGTGGTAAGGTGCATATTACCGCTGACTCATGGTCCAGCAGGCATGGACAGGGACGTTACCTTTCTTTCACGGCCCATTGGGTCACTCTTTTGGCAGCTGGGAAGGATGCAGGACAAGGTGCAGTAGTGTTGGAGGTTGTTCCACCGCCACGCCTCCAAAATGCTACTACTGGTTGTGACACACCTCTGTCCTCCACCCCCTCCTCTTCTTCATCCTCCGTGGCCTCTTCCTGTGCTTTGTCCTCGGAACCAGCGGTGCTCCGTAGGCGTTCAAGGGGCTACGCAAGTACGCAGGCAAAAAGATGCCATGCCGTGCTTGCGCTGGTGTGTTTGGGGGACAGGAGCCACACTGGGGCAGAGGTTCTGTCTGCTCTGCAGGGGCAGGCCGAGAGGTGGTTGACGCCACGCCAGCTTAAGCCAGGAATGGTAGTTTGCGACAATGGCACCAACCTCCTCTCCGCTCTCCGACAGGGACAACTGACCCATGTGCCCTGTGTGGCTCACGTCCTTAACCTGGTGGTGCAGTGGTTCTTGGGCAGGTACCCGGGCTTACAGGATGTCCTGAGGCAGGCCAGGAAAGTCTGTGTGCATTTCCGCAGATCTTATAATGCCAGTGCTCGCCTGGCAGAGCTGCAAAAGGAGTTGAACCTGCCCAAGAACCGCCTTATATGTGACATGCCCACCAGGTGGAACTCAACGTTTGCCATGCTGCAGCGGCTGCACACACAGCAGAGGGCCATCAATGAGTACCTGTGCGACTACGGCACCAGGACAGGGTCAGGGGAGCTCGGGTTTTTTTCACCACGCCAGTGGGGCATGATCAGGGATGCATGCACTGTCCTGGCACCATTTGAGGAGGCCACGAGGATGGTGAGCAGTGACAGTGCATGCATCAGTGACACTGTACCTCTTGTCCACCTGTTGGAACATACGCTGCGTGGAATAATGGACAGGGCACTTGAGGCAGAACAGAGGCAGGAAGAGGAGGACTTCCTTGCCTCTCAAGGCCCCCTTTACCCAGACAGTGTTCCTTCTGTCCCACCCATCGCACAGGAAGAAGAGGAGGAGGAGGAGGAGGAGGAGGATTGTGTCAGCATGGAGTGGAGCCTGGCACTCAGCATCATCAGCAGCAGTATTTTAGGGAAGATTTACAGTCCCAAGAAACCAGTGGACTTGTACATGGCTGGTAGGAGGTGGCTGCGGATCATGTCGTCCTTAGTGACCCAGAGGACTCCGGACTGAATGCCTCAGCTAACCTACGCTGCATGGCCTCCCTGATCCTGCAAAGTCTGCGGAAGGATCCTCGTATTCTTCGGATCAAGGAGAGGGACCATTACTGGCTGGCCACTCTCCTTGATCCACGGTACAAGGGTAAGGTTGCGGACCTTATCTTACCGTCGCAGAGGGAGCAGAGGATGAGACAACTCCGGGAGGCCTTGCAGAAAGGTCTGTGCAACGCGTTCCCCGAGACTGGGAGGTTACAAACTCCTGGTCCTGGACAACGAGTTGCTGAGGCTTCGGTCAGTCAAAGAAGGAGCGGTGGGGAAGGTGGCCGTCTGACCGAAGCGTTCAGACAATTCTTTAGTCCGCAGCCCCAAGGTATGATCGGTTCCAGCAACCATCGCCAGCGTCTGATATACATGGTGCAGGAATACCTAGGGGCATGGTCAGACTTGGACACCTTCCCCACCGAAAATCCTGGGTCTTGAGGATGGATCACTGGCCAGGATGGATCACTGGCCAGAGCTTGCACAGTATGCAATTGAGCTACTGGCCTGTCCTGCATCCAGCGTTCTTTCAGAACGCACATTCAGTGCTGCTGGAGGATTTGTCACGGATCACAGGGTGCGCCTGTCCACCGACTCTGTTGATCGACTGACCTTCATAAAGATGAACCAGTCTTGGATCACCACCAGCTACCAAACACCTGAAGCTGATATAACAGACTAATTTATTTTCAAATGTCACATCCCTTCAAGACTGATGCTGATGCTGAGAGACTGTTCTGCTATGTTGACTGACTATCCTCCTCCTCCTCAATGATCCGATTGACGATGATAGCTTGGAAGAACATTTTTGTTTCTGGGTGCCGCCACCAGTGGCTAAGGCCCAATTTTTCAGCCCCTGTTTAACAGGGGTGTGTTATTACAATTTTTTATGCAATGCTTTGCAGCAGGGCTCATTCCTGCACTCCAACTAGAGTATCTGGGAGTGGTTGCAGTGTCGTGGCACCAGCACCTGTGGCTAAGGCCCAATTTTTCAGCCCCTGTTTAACAGGGGCGTGTAATTACAATTTTTGATGCAATACTTTGCAACAGGGCTCATTGCTGTGCTCCAAGTACAGTATCTGTGAGGGGTTGCAGTGTTGTGGCACCAGTGCCTAAGGCTCAATTTTTCTGCCCCTGTTTAACAGGGGCATGTAATTACAATTCTTGATCTAATAATTCACAGCAGGGCCCATTCCTGCGCCCACCAAGACTAACTGTGAGGCCTTACAGTGTTGTGTCAACACCACCACCACCACCAAAGGCCCAATTTTTCAGCCCCTGTTTAACAGGGGCGTGTAATTACAATTTTTGATGCAATACTTTGCAACAGGGCTCATTGCTGTGCTCCAAGTACAGTATCTCTGAGGGGTTGCAGTGTTGTGGCACCAGTGCCTAAGGCCCAATTTTTCTGCCCCTGTTTAACAGGGGCATGTAATTACAATTATTGATCTAATAATTCACAGCAGGGCCCATTCATGCGCCCACCAAGAGTAACTGTGAGGGCTCACAGTGTTGTGGCAACACCAACATGTAAGGGGCAAATTTCAGCTGAGTATATACGGCAGGCCCCTACTTTCAAACATCCAACTTACAAACGACTCCTCCTTGCAAACGGAAGGATACAACAGGAAGTGAGAGGAAATCTACCCCTAGGAAGGCAAATTCTCTCCTGTAAGAGTTAATATGGGAAAAAAAGTGTCTCCTCTCCACTGATGCTTTATCACCAATTCTTGTTTCAATAAAAACCCCAAATTTTCAAAAAACATTTGTCATTAGGACGGAAAGTGAGGTGAACTGTTCTGAACAGGTGCACACTGCACAGACAGCAAAACAAATGTTACAGGGGTGATAACCCTTCCCTATATTTTCCAAAAAGCTTAAAAATAGATTTTTTGGCTGGAGCTACACTTAAACAATGTACCTGTTCAAAATTACAAACAGATTCTACATAAGAACAAACCTACAGTCCCTGTCTTGTATGCACCGCCTGTATACGGCTGTTCAGAGTATATAGGGCCTTTTTTATTTTGTGTGCGGGGTTCCCCTTAATATCCATACAAGACCCAAAGGGGCTGGTAATGGGCTGGGGTAGGGGGGGGGGTGTGATGGGGTAGCTATGCCATTTTTCTTAAAGATTTTCATCCATATTACCGGGACCAGACATTACATTAAAGCCGCAAGCAGTTTTAAATGGCTTTTTTTCCTTTAGAAATGTAATTTTGTGCAGGGCCAGTTCTAAACACGGGAAACACGTGGCACTTCACAGGCATACTTTAGACACCCCCCAGGTACGATATTTAAAGGAATATTTGACTTTTTTTTTTCACTTTATGCATTATTAAAATGACTGCTCCAGAAAAACTGCAGTTTTTAAAACGTATTTTTGCATTGATACATGTCCCCTGGTGCAGAACCCGGGTTCCCAAACCCTTTTTAGGACAATAACATGCATAATAGTCGTTATAATTAGCACTTTAGATTTCGAACGTTCGCATCCATTGTATTTAATAGGGTTCTAAAGTTCGTGCGAACTTTCGGTCCGTTCGCGGGTTCTGGTGCAAACCGAACCCGGGGGTGTTCGGCTCATCACTAGTTGTCAGCAAGCCACAACAACCAGCACCACCAGCTGATATGGAACGTCTTAGCAGGAGGCAGCATTTCACCAACATGGTGGAGCAGTATGTGTGCACACGCCTACACGTACTGAATGACGGGTCTGCCCCCTTCAACTTCTGGGTCTCCAAATTGGGTACATGGCCTGAGCTTGCCCTTTACGCCTTGGAGGTGCTGGCCTGCCCTGCAGCCAGTGTATTATCTGAACGTGTATTTAGCACGGCAGGGGGCGTTATCACAGACAAGCGCAGCCGCCTGTCCAGAGCCAATGTGGACAAGCTCACGTTTATTAAAATGAACCAGGCATGGATCCCACAGGACTTGTCCTTACCTTGTGCATAATAGACATGCCATTACACAGCCATTGTTTTTTTTGTTTTTTTTATCTTTCTCACTCTTTTGAGGTTTTTATTTTAAATTAAATTAAAAACAAAAACCAGTGTTGGCTACCTCGTCCTCCTCTACCGCCGCTTCCACCTACACCGCCACATCCACCGCCACCTCAACCTCCTACTCCATATGGACCTCCTCCTATGTCAATATTTTTTTTTTTTTTTTATGTATTTTATGTTATTTTAAGTTATTATTTCCCTATCCACATTTGTTTGCAGAGCACTTGCCATGCTCTTAACATTTTGCTGCCATTTGCAGCCCTCTAGCCGTTTCCATTTATATTTTAGAGCCATTTTAGTCCTCAAAAGTTCGGTCCCCATTGACTTCAATGGGGTTCGGGGTCAAGTTCGGGTCAAGTTCGGGTCCCAAACTCAAACTTTTTTCCAAAGTTCGGCCGAACCCGTCGAACCCGAACATCCAGGTGTCCGCTCAACCCTACTTATGAGATTTTCTGCAATAAAAACATCTGTGCCTGCAAAGTTTTTTTTTTTTTTAAGTTAAAGTTCCATCTATACGTGGCAATTTCATAATACTTTAAGCAGATATGGTGCTTTGGTATCACCATCAACCTGTCACCCTGAGCAATGCCATGAAGCCATCGCTGGAGTGATTGCAGGTAGACAGGTAGTAGCAGCAGATCTGTAACACGGAGATGCAACAAATGATGAAAAAAAGGTGAAAAGGGAATTTTTTTATTTTTAAATGCCAGTTATGATACACAGTGCTGTTGCAAGCTGAATGTTATTTATTTATGACGTAGGTTATTATTTGTTCTAATACTTGTTCTATTAGTCTTCCTAAAGTCTGAAATAGGCTGAGCTGTGAGACATGAAAAGAGTCAACTATTTTCCCGTATTCGATTTTACTGTTTAGAGCTGGACACAATGAGATATACAGTATGTTACCTCCTGAAGTTTGTGGGTAATACATTCCTCTTTAAATCCTGCAGAAATTAGTTTCTGAATTTGTTTATATAGCATGACAGGATAGTTACAGAATATAACATATGTAGCGCACCAACCCCAGACTGAACCTGCTTTTCTTCTGCTTGGCTCCTCCGCAGGAATAGAATGAGGCACACCGCACCACAAGCCCGTACCCTCCTGAATAGGGAGGTTGAGCGGTGTTAGTTTCTCGGGCCTGCTTGCGGCTGGTGTAAAAAAGCCTCCAGTGCTGACCTCGTTTCTGCAGTACTCAGAAACAAGTCCTTAATTCTCCCCAGTAAGCAACTGTCCACACCAACTGAAAGGTCCAACACTTATTTATTCCTTCTTGCACAATAAACAGTCTCTTTAAGAGCAGACGGGTTGAGACAAACACAGGTCAGATAAGGTGGGAGGAGGTCCAGGCACAAACTTAAATTTGAGTTTCTCCTGTTCTGGATAGCACGAACAGGCTTGGCGCACGGTCGCTGCCACCGACCATGAGGGGGTCCCTGCCACAGACCTAATGAATAGGGCCTCTGCCACAGGCCCAGTTGTTGGGTCTCTGCCACCGACCTGATTCACAATGGATTACCTTCTAGAAGTAATGACCCCTGTCAGGGAAAGGACATCTATCCGGAGAGTTACCAGAGGCCCCACCGTCACCAGCGATACTGTACTGGGTCTTCGGGAAGGGTCACCTCCCTGGCCTCCTCATCCTAGATTCAGGCACCCACTCCAGGGGGCACCCTAGGAACCCTCGATCCCTTGTGGGACCCAGTCGAAGGTACTGGGCCCCGGGCCTCTCTCAAAGTACCTCACCCCAGACTGAATGTGTCCGAGATGGAACTGCAGCTCCGTCTCTGGGCCTAAGGCACCCAGAGACCACCCGACTAGGCCTCTGGGCCTAGGGCACCCGGAGGTGACACACACGCACCCAGGCTTAAGGTGCCTGAGCGCAGAACCGACAACCCCTCTGGAAGATGGCCGCGCCCTTTTATATCCCCTCCCAACAGGCACATCAGGTGCCCCGCCACACCGCTGCCGAGAGGGGACAAAAAGGATACAACCTCGTACTGCAGTTCAACCCAGGCCCACGGCAACAGCGTCACCCATAGGCCCCAGTGAACTTACACACCAGTACTATCTCCCAGGGATAGAAATGGTCCATGAGACCTTACAATTAGTGCATCTGAGCCTGGTTACCACTCAGATGCTTCCCCCTAAATGTAACAACCCGCTACACATATTAGCATTTAAATTTAAAAATGTCACAATGGAAGAAAATTCCCTATTAAAAAAAAAAGACAAATGGGGCAGATTTAAGTAATGAGTAGAAAAGTGTTGCCTGCAATGACCAATATGTAGGCTTTTATTTTCTATCTTGGAATGGAAATAAAATGTGGAGAATGGTTGCTAGTTGCTACGGCTAGTTGGATGCTTTTTCTCTTTCTGGTTTTGATAAATCAGATCCTGGTATGAACAGCTATTTTATAATGTAACTCTAGTGTGGCTCTAGTTATATGCTGAGTTATATGCCATTGACATAAACAATTCTACTTTCTCAGTGTTCAGCATCATTATTTCGGCAGGAAACTCTTTCCAGTAAAAATTGGTTCTTGATCTATTGCTAGGATGTAATTATGAATGCTCTATAGGTATATTCTCCTAGCAGCCACAAGAAAAGCCGATTTAGGGCACTGCTTAGCATGATATGGCACTTTGACTCAATCACCTCAATCACCTCTATTCATACAAAGTACACATTGAAGACATGTGCTGTTCGGCAAAGCAGTCAGAGTTTGCCAGTTCTAAGCCAATGAAATATTATTTTTGATTGCTTGCTATGGTTTTCTGTTACTCTTTAAAGTTTGATAATAAATAAAGAACATTGTGTGGAGTGCTTAAAGTGATTATAAACCCTCAGTTTTTTTACAGGCTTTGAACAGCTGATTTAACACCTTTTTTTGGAAGTAGGGTCTCCATCTTTTAATCCTTGCCTATGTTCCAGCTCAAGTGGGTGCCATGACCGTTACTCCAGGTTTCATGTTTCAGGGGGGGGTTGCAGCATCCTATGGAGCCACCCTTGCATACAGTGACTAAGATTGTGTCTGCCTACATTGCGTGCATCAATGGAATCACACAGCCTCATAGTCTAGAATGGCAAGATACTCTCCTGTTCCTCCCTCCCTTCTCCAAACTAACAGTCTGACCAGAGGCTACACTGCCCACTGTTAACTCTTTCCTGTAAAGATCGTAAGTTCAGGGATTATCAAGGTTAGGTGTCAGGCTCAGAGACCAGCAGCTATAGCAGTAGAGGGGTTTACACTGACCAACAGGATAATTACATGAGCAGGTCACCCTGGTGAATGATGTACGCTCATCCGAAGTGTGGGGTATAAGCACTAACTGGTCTTCACCAGAGCTCCTGATGGATTTCTCTGCATGCTAGTGCCAGGTCGTGGTCCTTATGTTTGCTCCACCAGGAGGTGAGCAAGCTGGGGTCCAGTAATAGATGTATCAGGTAGGGATCAAGCACAAGCCTAGTCAGTAAACAAGCCAAAGGTCAGTAAAAAGTTGTTGCAGGTTGGGATCAAGCAGAAGCACTGTCGAGGAACAAGCCACAGATTGGTAACAAATGGTAGCAAAGATAAGGATGTATGCAAAGAGCAAGATATCAGCTGGAGAGAGCACAATAATCTCTAAAACAGGAAGTGCAGAGACATAGCTTAAATTAGGAAGTTCATGGGAGGAGCAGAGTTTAAGGTTCACCAGTAACAAGCTACAAGGCAAGGGATCAGACAGGAAGCTGGCAGAGCTACAGCCAGACAGTGCAGAGGTCCCAAGTTCAGATCCAGACCCTGACAAAAAAACAGCACTTGAAGTGTTACTAAACCCACAACAGAAAAGTCAGTCTTTATATGCAGTAAAGCATGCTTGGTATACTCACTGTGGGGGGCGGAGCCGGCGGCTGGATCGGATGGTGTAGTGAGAGGAGCTCTCTGCCACAACGGGTGTCCTAACGCGGCTCACAGCGAACCCACAAAGCTAAAAAGCACATCCTCTGCACTGGGAGACCAAGGGGAACACAGCGGTCACAATGCACAAAAGAGAGAGAGGGACCGAGGAAACTCACAGATTTCTTCCCCCCTGCGGCGGGCCAAGAAATCCAAGATGGTGCCGGAGCCAGAAGCCATTCGTCATCTTCCACAAGTAACACACTGGGCCATCCATCACCATCCACGGGTGAGTCACAACCCAGTAACCATCCACTGCTATCCTCACCCTTCAGTAGCCCTGTGAAGCAAAAGAGGAGGATTGAGGAGGAGGGGGAGACCCATGATAATGCAGGAACAGCAGGGGAAGAAATGGAGGACTCCTCCTCATACAGTCAGCAATTAGAGGCCTTCCCCACATCAGGGCAGCCCATCATAGACACTACCATGAAGGAGATGCTGCAAACGCTGAGGGGGGCCCTCCAGCACGACATGGCAGCGATCATGAACACCACAAAGCAAGAAGTTGCAGCGGTCAGTAACAGAGTAGAATATGTGGAGCAGAAAATGGAGGAATTTACTCTGGCACACAATGAATTAGTGGATGCACATTTTGAAGTTGAAGAAGAGCTCCGAGCCATGCGTCTTAAAATGGCGGATATTGAGGACAGGGCCCGCAAGAACAATGTTAAATTTAGGGGTGTCCCTGAATCTCGGTAAACCTGCAGAGCTCACTGCATACCTACAGAAGCTCATGACAACGGCTCTCCCATCCCTGAGTCCTGCAGATATCATTATAGACAGGGCACATAGATTGCCAAAGCCCTCATACCTCCCTGACCAGATCCCCAGGGATGTCATAGCCAGAATCCACTTTTACCATGTAAAAGACTAACTGATGCGCTACGCCAGACAGCACCCTGCTCTTCCTGATCCCTTTGCTGGAATCACACTATATGCTGACCTGTCACAGGCTACTCTGACAGCAAGACATAACTTGGTTACTATTACCAAAATCCTGCGTAACCACAAAATCCTATATAAGTGGGGGTTCCCGGCTAAGCTACTGGTGGACATGCATAACGAATCGCATGCACTGGAAAAAGGCTTGGAGCTCCTCCGAAAATGGTGCCTTCTCCCTGTGAATGGAGACCCAGCAGACCCTGATCCCCTCCAGGACAGACGCAATAACAACCGCCAAAACAGGCGAGGCAGATAGATAACCTACTTATGACTGAAATCCTTCTCGGTAACCCAGTTACCGGTATACTCACGGTGGAACCTAAGGGTTAATTCTCCTCATTGTGTAAAAAGGCTGTTTGATCCTGTCTTCCCTGATCCTCCCCTTTTTTACTGACCTAAATCCATCTGCTGATATTACAGAGCCTTGGAGACACTCTGCACATGCTCAGTTTGGTGTGTACTGCTAGAGAGTTTTGTTTTTCTTTTGGAGGGTGCATGTGATTAGCACAGGGCCAACCAGCAACCAGGGTCAGGGGTCCTGCTGCCTCATAGGACAGTCAGAGGAGAATGAAAACTCCTACAAGCTTTAACCAGTGCTTGGCCGTTCACTGATAGAAGTCACAAGACTGCTATATACTGCTGATAAGAAAAGGTATTTAGCAGTTTATATCCACTTGTCCCCCGCCCACTGTCAATTGACGGCGGGCGGAGGATACTCTCGTTCTGGGAGGACGTCATATGACGTCCTCCCTTTAAAACGAGCTAGGAGGCGCGCGCCCGCCGCGTTCACAAGGCCCCGGTGCGCGTGCCCGGCGGCCGCGATTGCCGCCGGGCACCCGCGATTGCCCGGGAAACGAGCAGGAAAGTGGATCTCTGTGTGTAAACACAGAGATCCACGTCCTGTGAGGGAGAGGGGACCGATGGTGTGTCCCTTGTACATAGGGACAACCATCGGTCACCTCCCCCAGTCAGTCCCCTCCCCCCACAGTAAGAACACTTTGAGGGAACATATTTAACCCCTTCCTGCCCCCTAGTGGTTAACCCCTTCCCGGCCAATCACATTTATACAGTAATCAATGCATTTTTATAGCAGGGATCGCTGTATAAATGTGAATGGTCCCAAAAATGTGTCAAAAGTGTCCGATGTGTCCGCCGCAATATCGCAGTCACAATAAAAAATCGCAGATCGCCGCCATTACTAATAAAAAAATAAAAATGCTATAAATCTATCCCCTATTTTGTAGACGCTATAACTTTTGCGCAAACCAATCAATACGCGCTTATTGCGATTTTTTTTTTTTACCAAAAATATGTAGAAGAATACGTATCGGCCTAAACTGAGGAAAATTTTATTTAAAAAAAAAAATGGGTATTTATTATAGCAAAAAGTAAAAAATAGTGTTTTTTTTCCAAACTGGACGCTCTTCTTTTGTTTATAGCGCAAAAAATAAAAACCGCAGAGGTGATCAAATACCACCAAAAGAAAGCTCTATTTGTGGGAAAAAAAGGACACAAATTTCGTTTGGGAGCCACGTCGCATGACCGCGCAATTATCATTCAAAGTGTGACAGCGCTGAAAGCTGAAAAATGGCTTGGGCAGGAAGGGGGTTTTCGTGCACAGTAGAGAAGTGGATATTTACTAAAATAATTGCATTTCCATGTTCTGTGTACTGTGGGAGACCAGATATAGTGAATGCAGGCTCCTGGGTTCACACTAGTGTTTCCCTGCATCCAATTCGCATGACAGGAGTCTGATCGGCTCTCAAGGGAGCCAGATCCCACATCTCCGGAGCGGCTGCAGAGCTAATTGCACAGGGATCCTGTGCGTCTTTGGCTCAGTTTTAGGTCCGAATTCAGCCAAAAATTCAGGCCTAATTTGTCCCTGAAATGGAGAACAGGGACGCACTGGAACCTTGCTGTCAGCCGCATCCTTCTGCAGTGTGAACCCAGCCTAAAGCGAAGCTGCAGGCTCCTTCAGTAGCAATTAAATATCAGCAGCTAAATACTGTAGCTGCTGACTTTTAATATTAGGGCACTTACCCGTCCACGAATCCAGTGGTGTCCTCACCCAAGCCAATTTTTCAGTTGACTCTCGGGTGCTGCCACCACCATCTCGGCTAAGGGAAACCGGCAGTGAAGCCTTGTGGCAAGGCAAGGGGCAAGACATTATTAGGGCTTTCTTTTTCTGCTTTGGTCATATATTTGAACCATGGTTTAAAGCGGTATTGAATGCGGTGGCTGCATTTGTTTTTTAGCCTATTTTTTATTTATTTTTTCACCAGGTGATGTGGCAAGTAACAAACTTCCTAACTTAGAGTGTCTCCAGTCTGGATGGAGAAGCAACACCTAAAATGCTCATAAACGCTCCAAAATGCTAGTACAAAACTGCTCAAAAGTTTTTTTAAGATAGTGTGCATGGACCCAAACTGACATCACTTTAGAGCGGGGTTCAGCAATAGGGATGAGCCGAACACCACCCAGTTCGGTTCACAGCAGAACAAGCGAACAGGCAAAAAATTTGTTCGAACACGCGAACACCGTTAAAGTCTATGGGACACGAACGTGAAAAATCAAAAGTGCTAATTTTAAAGGTTAACATGCAAGTTATTGTCATAAAAAGTGTTTTTTTCGGGGGCAGTGATTTTAATAATGCTTAAAGTGAAAAAATAAAAGTGAAATATTCCTTTAAGTTTCGTACCTGGGGGGTGTCTATAGTATGCCTGTAAAGTGGCGCATGTTTCCCGTGTTTAGAACAGTCCCTGCACAAAATGTCATTTCTAAAGGAAAAAAAAGGAATTTAAAACTACTCGCGGCTATAATGAATTGTCAGGTCCTGGCAATTCAGATAAAAGTCATTGAAAAAAACAGCATGGGTTCCCCCCCAGTCCATAACCAGGCCCTTTGGGTCTGGTATGAATATAAAGGGGAACCCTGAACCAAAATAAAAAAAATGCGTGGGGGTCCCCCCAAATTTCATACCAGGCCCTTCAGGTATGGTATGGATATTAAGGGGAACACTGCGCCAATTTTTTTTTTAAATGGCGTAGGGGCCCCCCACAAAATCCACACCAGACCCTTTAGGTCTGGTATGTATTTTAAGGGGAACCCCGCGCCCAAAAAATAAATAAATGGTGTGGGGTTCCCCCCAAAAATCCATACCAGACCCTTATCCGAGCACGCAACCTGGCAGACCGCAGGAAAAGAGGGGGGACGAGAGAGCACCACCCCCCCTCCTGAACCATACCAGGCCACATGCCCTCAACATGGGAAGGATGTCCCCATGTTGATGGGGACAAGGGCCTCATCTCCACAACCCTTGCCCAGTGGTTGTGGGAGTCTGCGGGCGGGGGGCTTATAGGAATCTGGAAGCCCCCTTTAACAAAGGGGACCTCCAGATCCCGGCCCCCCCATGTGAATTGGTAGAGGGGTACTTTGTACCCCTACCATTTCACCCAAAAAAGTGACAAAAATGGTAAAAAAAACACACACACAGCTTGGGACAAGTCCTTTAATAAGTGACCCGCTTGACAGCTCTTATATAGCCGAGGGCGGGGCCACCTGTGATGTACGCTGGTGACCCCACCCCCCTCTGACGCAACGGGGTTTGCCCCGAGGTTACCCAGTGACATGTACGGGTGACCCCGCCCCCCTCTGACGCAACGGGGGTTTCCGTGGCGTCAGAGGGGGGTGAGGTCACCCATACATGTCACTGAGTAACCCCGCGGCAAACCCCGTTATGTCAGAGGGGCGGGGTCACCAGTGTACGTCATGGGTGGCCCCGCCCTCGGCCATATAAGAGCTATCAAGCGGGTCTTGCGTGATTCAAGGGCCACCTGCCATGGGGGTGGAATCGATCGTGGTGGTGTGTATCGTCGGTCGTAGAAGGATTACATCGCTGGAATTTTTTTTTGCTTTTTTATTAAAGGACTTGTCCCAAGCTGTGTGTGTTTTTTTACCATCTTTGACACTTTTTTGGGTGAAATGGTATACCGCAGACACCCACAACCACCGGGCAAGGGTTGTGGGGATGAGGCCCCCTGTCCCCATCAACATGGGGACATCCTCCCCATGTTGAGGGAATGTGGCCTGGTACGGTTCAGGAGGGGGGGCGCTCTCTCGTCCCCCCCTCTTTTCCTGTGGCCTGCCAGGTTGCATGCTTGAAAAAGGGTCTGGTATGGATTTTTGGGGGGAACTCCACGCCATTTTTTTTATTTTGGCGCGGGGTTCCCCTTAAAATCCATACCAGACCTGAAAGGTCTGGTATGGATTTTGAGGGGGACCCCTACGCCATTTTTAAAAATAAATTATTGGTGCAGGGTTCCCCTTAATATCCATACCAGACCTGAAGGGCCTGGTATGAAATTTGGGGGGACCCCCACGCATTTTTTTTTCAATTTTGGTTTGGGGTTCCCCTTAATATTCATACCAGACCCAAAGGGCCTGGTAATGGACTGGGGGGGACCCATGCCGTTTTTTCATTGACTTTTATCTGTATTGCCGGGACCCGACAATTCATTATAGCCGCGATCATTTTTAAATTACTTATTTCCTTTAGAAATGACATTTTGTGCAGGGACTGTTCTAAAAACGGGAAACAGGCATACTATAGACACCCCCCAGGTACGAAATTTAAAGGAATATTTCACTTTTATTGGTTTCACTTTAAGCATTATTAAAATCACTGCTCCCGAAAAAAAACTGCATTTTTTTTGCATTGATGCTTGTCCCCTGGGGCAGGACCCAGGTCCCCAAACACTTTTTATGACAATAACTAACATATTAACATTTAAAATTAGCACTTTTGTCTTTTTATGTTTGTGTGCCATAGACTTTAACAGTGTTCATGCGTTCGAACAAATTTTTTGCCTTATCGCAAGTTCTGGTGCGAACCAAACCGCGGGGGCGTTCGGCTCATCCTTACCGCCTGCCAATCACGACTCATTCAAGCAAATGGGGCCACTCTACAAGTGCCCGCAACTGCATGTTTCTGCAGGGTCCAAGGGGTTAAAGCAGTTGGTGAGAAAGCAACACAACGCTGCCTGATTTAACCCCTTGTTTGTTGTACTGCATAAGATTGCAGGGTACTTGCAGAGTAGCCTTATTCACTTGAATGGGTCATGCTTGGCAGATGCTACACCCACAAACCATGACAGGGTGTATAACTTCTGCTGCGGCTGCGATGTGTACACCCCTGGCCACTGCAGCTAACGGGGGTGCGGTTGGAGAGGGGGTGATAAAAACACTTCTTAACTTTTACTTTTTTTAGGGAGCAGTGATTTTAATAATGCTTAAAGTGAAACAATAAAAGTAAAATATTCCTTTAAATTTCGTGCCTGGGGGGTGTCTATAGTATGCCTGTAAAGTGGCACATTTTTCCCGTGTTAAGAAGTCCCGCAGCAAAATGACATTTCTAAAGGAAAAAAAGTCATTTAAAACTACTCGCGGCTGTAATGAATTGTTGGGTCTCGGCAATACAGATAAAACTCATTGAAAAAAGCGGCATAGGTCCCCCCCCCCAGTCCATTACCGTGCCCTTTGAGTCTGGTATGGATATTAAGGGGAACCCTGCGCCATTTTTTTTTAAATGGCGTAGGGGTCCCCTCAAAATCCATACCAGACCCTTCAGGGGAACCCTGCACCAAAATAAAAAAAATGGCGTAGGGGTCCCCCCAAAAATCCATACCAGACCCTTATCCAAGCATGCAATCTGGCAGGCTGCAGGAAAAGAGGGGGGACGAGAGCGCCCCCCCCTCCTGAACCGTACCAGGCCACATGCCCACAACATGGGGAGGATCTGACCCCCAAAGCATCTTTCCCCCATGTTGATGGGGACAAGGGCCTCATCCCCACAATCCTTGTCCGGTGGTTGTGGGGGTCTGCGGGTGGGGGGCTTAACAAGGGGACCCCCAGATCCTGCCCCCCCTATGTGAATTGGTAACGGGTACATTGTACCCCTACCATTTCACCAAAAAACAAAAATGGGACAAGTACTTTATTAAAAAATAAAAAAATAAAAATTGTTAAATGGGGCTTCCAGATTAAAATGAGCCCCCCGCCCGCAGACCCCCACAACCACCGGGCAAGGGTTGTGGGGATGAGGCCCTTGTCCCCATCAACATGGGGACAAGGTGCATTGGGGGTCAAACCCCAAAGCATCCTCCCCATGTTTAGGGCATATGGCCTGGTACGGTTCAGGAGGGGGGCGCTCTCTCATCCCCCCTCTCTTTTCCTGCGGCCTGCCAGGTTGGATAAGGGTCTGGTATGGATTTTGAGGGGGACCCCTACGCCATTTAAAAAAAAATAATTGGCGCAGGGTTCCCCTTAATATCCATACCAGACCTGAAGAGCCTGGTATGGAATTTGGGGGGACCCCATCCAATTAAAAAAAAAAATTTGGTTCGGGGGAACCCATGCCATTATTTTCAATGAGTTTTATCTGTATTGCCGGGACCCGACAATTCATTACAGCCGCGAGTAATTTTGAATGACTTTTTTTCCTTTAGAAATGTCATTTTGCTGCGGGACTGTTCTAAACACGGGAAAAATGCGCCACTTTACAGGCATACTATAGACACCCCCCAGGCAAGAAATTTAAAGGAATATTTCACTTTTATTGTTTCACTTTAAGCATTATTAAGATCACTGCTCCTGAAAAAACGGCCGTTTTTAAAACTTTTTTTTTGCATTAATGCATGTGCCCTGGGGCAGGACCCAGGTCCCCAAACCCTTTTTTTTTGACAATACCTTGCATATAAGCCTTTAAAATGAGCACTTTTGATTTTTTATGTTAATCTCCCATAGACTTTTAATCGGTGTTCCACGCTTTTCGATATTTGCAGCGAACACTGCATAATATTCGCTATTCGGCGAACAGGCGAACATCCGATGTTCGTCTCGAACATCAGGCTCATCCCTAGCAAGCGGTAGCACCCACCAAAAGCAACACAGGGCTTCTGCGTCACGTGTACACCTTTGAAGGGGTAAAGATTGAGGGCGATAAAACCACCACTCGAACCACAGGGTTTTACCCCCCCAACTTTACATGTGAACGAGCCCTAAGGGTGCTGTTGCCGAATGCAACTAAGTGCTCATTCACAAGTGCAGCAGGCACCGCTGCTCCTCTGAAAAGCTATCCGAGTGTGTTTGACAGGTGGTGAGGAGGCGATATGCTGCCTCCTCACCATCTGATTTAAACTCATAATTGCCGTGCCGTGCAATGCACGCGATTGCGACACGGTAGTATGGCAATTAGAGGTTTAAATCCAGTGTGAAGAGGTGACACTGAGCCCAGTAAAATTTAACCTCCCCATGTTCAGGTAGATCTCCACCTCTTTAAGGTTACCTACCCCTGAAAGTATAGTTATACACAAATCATTAGGTTCACATTCATGCTACTAAGCTCTATGGGGTAGATGTGGCTCTTGTAAGTGGATTCATAGTGAATAATCCAATTGTTTGCCTGCATTTTTTATATGCCATATATGCCATAATTATTGATCTATGTTCCACAGTTTTTGATGAATTAATGACCACTCTTGCGTGTTCATCCTTTGCGATACTGATGGTTGGCCGGGTTCATATTATGTGTGTAGACATCATTTGGCTTTTAATATTGGCTGGTGCTGTTAATGGCCGGTTCAATAATTTTTGTCTACACAGGTGAAGATCCATTTTGACATCCCACCAACCCCCACCAGGCCCACTGTCCTCCCGCCACCAGCTCCCTTCTACAATGCAACACCTACCAGTTGCTCCACCACAAATATTACAGTATGTTCTGCAAATATTACAATTGCTCCACCAAAAATATTACAGTTTGCGCCACCTCAAATATTAGTTACTCTGCCACACATTTTACAGTATGCTCAACACAAATACTACAGTTGCTCCACCCCAAATACCACAGTTACTCCACTAACATTAAAGTTGGTCCACAAGTATTACCGTTACTCTACAAACACTACATTATTTACTTTCATTATAATTAGGTAGTGTCCAGGTGGGCTGGTATGGAGAACAGCTACAGCAAGTGCCTGTGTACAGCTTGAGGGAGCACCTGTACAATAAAGCAGGCATGGGGGTGAAGCACAGCTCACATCAGGAGAAGCCAGGTCTGCCTGCAGTTATCATAACAAGCAGGAGACCCAGGCTGTAAATTGTGAATCTTTTCCTGGGACGGATGCTTATGGGGTGCTATAGCACCCCCAAGCACCCCCCTAGCACCTCCCCTGTGCAAGAACCACTGCAAGCCACCTGTATCCTGCTCCTGCCTCACTAGACGTTGTTGGGTTCTTTCTCCCTTTACCTTTAGACAGATATTAATTGTGTAGCGGGTACCTCAATATGGGGGTCGCTATGTACTAAATTTAGGGGTAGTATGAGCCATAGTTGGCTCAGTTTCTCTGATTTATTATACTGGACTCTGCTCTGCTGTAAGTGTTGTCTGGTGTACGGTTCCCCTTTGGCCTGTGGGTGGCACTGTTGCCCAGGCACAGGGTCGAACCTGAGGCGACACAGTGGCATGATTAGGTGTCCTCTCTACCGTGCGGGGGGGGCGGAATTTCACCTGCTGTGCATGCCGGGAGGGGATATATAAAGGGCAGACGCCATTAGGAGGGAGAGTGTGTGCCCCTGGAGGAGGGCAAGGGAGTGTGCCCCATGGGGGTGCATGATCTGGCCGAGGAGTCTCGGGCACCTTAAGCCCGAGGCTACAACTATCCGGGTGGGCCCAGTACCTTCAACTGGGCCTACAATTAGAATACTGGAGTCCCAGGGTACCCAGGTGAGGGTAACCCGCTCTGACTAAGAGGAAGCCAGGGGAGGATCGGTCCCACGGAAGAGATGAGTGATAGTAGGTCGCTGTCTCGGGAGAGGCCTGGTGACCTGTCAAAGGGAAGGATTCTTTGCTCCGCAAGATAACCCTGTAAAGTGCCCATTGGCATCATTGGTTCTCTTAGTTTTACAGAGTTTCAAGTAAAGTTCTGGATTCAGGAATAACAGGATTCTGCTCTATTAGAGGATCTCCTGAACCCATCTTAGGCGAAGGGGACAAAGTTACAGTATTGTTCGAGCTGCACTCCGGCTGCTAGAACTGTGAGAGGGATCTATCCGGGTGAGCTAAACATACTCGGGAAGTGGTATGTGCCTGAATCTACCTCCTAACTTCGCTAGCTTCTTTCTCTCATCAATTTCCCTGTTAACTGAGGCAAAGAAAAATAAACTCTTTGTTGGAGTTGAAGTTGTGTGGACACTTTCTCTGGGGAAGGAACAAAGACTTTTCCCTATACTCTAGGGACGAGAACCAATGGATGGAGGTAACTCACTGCAGGACCCAAATTTAAAGAACACCGCTCAACCTTCTAAACCAGGAGGATCCGGGCATGTGGCACGGTGTGCCTTTATCCCTGCAAGGTGGAGGTGAGCAGGAGAAAAGGGTCCGTGTGCTACAATTGAATAAAGGTATACTAATGTGATTGACATCTTCCTATGTGCTTATGTGGTTCCTTTGGATTTTATTGTCATTTATACCTATTTGTTGTTTTTCATTTTGATTTATAGATCAAGATTAATATGTCATGTATTTGCTGTTCATGGAGTATACTCCTGAAGAAGCGGTGTATCCGCAAAAAGAGGCAACATTACAAACGAAAAAAGCTGCATATTATGTGCGGTATTTTTCCATTTTGATATCTTGGATGTATCATTTATAATATTTTAAATTGTGTTGTAATAAAAATGTCTTCTAGATTTTAACAGTTTGGTACGTGAGATTGTAAATACTGGTGGGACCTCTTAAACACCCCCTTTTTTTTTTCTCTTTATTTTTTTAGTGTATTTATTTTTGGGCTTTTTTTAAGTTTATTTTTTTGTTTAATGATATGTGTTACTTGTGATAGCCTTGTTTTTTTAGTGTTTTTGGCCTATTGTGACTGCATTATTTAATTATGCATAGATATGCTCCCTAAATCTAAGGAAGAGGAAATATATGCCTGCGACAATGCATCAAGAAAAAATCTCCCTCAAAAAACTTGTGAATGCTGGGTGTTGAGAAATTTATGATTGGTGATGTATTGCAGGGGGGGGGGGGAGAATTTTTTTAAGGGCCAGAATTGATGGATGTCATGTGTACATGTCATTTTGTAACACAAAACACACACACACAAAAAAAACCTTACTATCTTTGTGTATGTACGGTAAAATAAATATATTAATTTTATTTAAAAAAAATTCTACATTGTTACGACAACGACAAAAGCCATGAGAAAATCATATCTTTTATTTTCTATTGATGCATGCTTGACCGCTCTGCGGGCCAAAACTCGAATAGTCAGATGGTGATGCCCTGGATGTTGCACCAGATCACCTTCCTGTGGTATTTAGCATCTTCTTTGCCCAGACCCCTCCTCCTTCTCTACCGTGACCAGACATCTCTATAGCTTTTTCTTTAGCCAGACAAACAGACCTCAAAGACTCCAATGAACTTCACCAACATGTTAAAACCTCATGGTTTTTGCCACAAGTTCCGGGAAATTAAGGCTCTCGATTTTGGTCATGCCCACTCATGATGAGAAAAATTTAATTGATGAAACGATGCTCTGGAAATCAGGGTAATTGGTGGATTGCTAATTTCCTGACCTCAGTACTTCAATAACTTCATGCACGTTCAATATGAGACTTTTTTTTAAAGCACACAGGTTTGTCTATTACAAAAAAAAATAAAAAATGTAATGCAATTTATGAATCATAATTCAATTCTTAAATTGCTTGATTCTCCACAAATCTGCATATAAATATTCAGGTCAATCAAACACCTGCATGTTGCCAATCTCCTCCTCACTAGGTCGCCCATTTATATAGCTGAGCCACATTTTCTACTTTTGCCGTTATCAAATAGCTACATAATAATTTCTATATAAGAAGAGTCCTAGACTGAACACTAGGGAAAACATGGTGTGTGCATGTAATATGAATAGAGTATGATGGTGGGCATATGGATACCATTAGTTTTGCTTTTCTTTTGTTTTATAAAGAATGTTTTATAAAGAATGGCTCTTGACACCAATGGAAATGAAAAATTTTCCGAGCTTTGTGGTGCCTTATCTTTCATGTTCATTTGCCCTCAAGCACTTTGTTTTCTCTCAGCTTCCTCTGTTTGGCCTTTTAGTTGCCATCATTTTGTGAATGTTTTATCAAGATAAAAGAAATCTGAAAACTCTCAGGATCAAGCGCAACAGCTTTTAACTTTTAACTCTGTAGGAGACTCAGGAAAAGCTGTCTCAGGTCATGGAGGAGAAAACGAACAAAGGAGAAAGGAGTATTATAGTGGACGGGGAGACAATGAAGCAAATGTAAACTGGCTGCAGGAATGAAGTTGTCAGGCAGGAGGAGGAGGGAAAGTGGCTGGGAAGAAGGAGAGGGATCTATGCAAAGTGACAGAACTTGTTTTAAACGATATACTGTATATAAATGTAGCGGGTAGGTACCTTTCAGTATGCTGATTTGGGTGGAGACATCAGTGATGTTCAGTTCCCTGCGGCCCAGCAGGTGGCGCTGTCACTTTGGGCCGGGGTTGAACCATCGCTGGAGTGCGGTACCCTTTTTGGTCTCTCGTGGCTGTTGTGCGACGGGGCGGGGAACCCGCTGTGCTGGCTGGGAGAGGCTATAAAAGGGGCGGACATCTTCGCCACGAGGTCCGAGTCCCAGGCACCTTTAGCCTGAGGGCTGCTGTCCAGCGGTTGGTGTCCAGGCGGCCTAGGCCTGGACACGTGGAGTTCGGGAGT
This sequence comes from Rana muscosa, assembly GCA_029206835.1. NCBI lineage: Eukaryota > Metazoa > Chordata > Amphibia > Anura > Ranidae > Rana > Rana muscosa. The sequence goes on along the minus strand of CM055128.1, from coordinate 89,706,723 downwards.
CACCCCAGACGCCCTCTGGGGTGGGGTGCATCATTCAGGCCTGGGGCCCAGCTTCTTCCACTGGGATCCGCCCGGGAGGAATCGTCCTAAGACACCCACAGAATCCAGGTGTAAGGGACCGCGCAAGTGACATTCCCGTAGATCTGGTGCAGCAGATTAACAGTGCAGAGACAGGGCCTCCGGAGACCGCCGGGATGGATGTCCTCGCCAAACAGGGGCCATATTCATACGGAAGGTGGACATGTTCTAAGGTCGGTGGCAGAGACCGCTACTCCGGTCAGTGGCAAAGACCGTTACTCAGGCCTGTGGCAGGGGCCCCAACTAGTTCACCCGGTAGGTGGCAGCTACCAACTTCACGGTCTGTGGCAGAGACCATGCGCCAGGCCTATCCGCACGAGAAAGGGATAGGAGAGTTCATTGTGCCTGGGCCTACTCGTATCCACACCCCTGTCTGTCTGTTATGGAAGTTCAACTGAGTATGTTCATTCTGGTATTGAAGAAATAAAGGAGTGTTGAACTTTTAAATGGTGTGGGGCTCTATTACTGGCAGATACACCTCCACGGAAGAAGCGGAGGCTCCATATGCAGAATGCAGACCCGAAGGTAATCTAAAGAGACTTTGCTAAAACCTCAAATACATTTAAGGTGAAAGCTGGGTGTAGTGTCCTGCACTCTCTCCTCCAGAGTACCCCTAGACAACAGCCAAGAACAACAGATACAAGAGAGGGAGAGAGTGAGGCGGCTACATAAATAAAGTATGTTAGTGGCTGACGAACTAGATCTGCATGTTCAAAAAAAAATTTGATTTATATAATTAATTAAATTACAGCTGTGTAGAGTTTTGACCATAACAACCAATCAGAGTTCATCCTTCGCTGGACTATAACAGGCTAAAATCTGACTGGTCGCATTGAGTTAATGCACTTCGTACAACAAAGCAATTTTTGGCTACTTTATAATGAGGTTGATTTAATGGGTTGATTTAATAAAACTGGAGAGTGCAAAATCTGGTGCAGCTGTGCATGGTAGCCAATCAGCTTCTAAGGCCCCTTTCACATGGGGGCGGGCGCCAGCAGCGGAACCGTCTGCTCAGCAGGGGATCTCCCTGCTGATCCCTGCTGAGCAGGCTGATGACATGTTTGTGTCCACTCTGCTGATTCAGAGCGGGCACAGACACAGCCCGCTGTTCTCTATGGGGCAGTCGGTTGGAAACGGACCACCTGTCCGTTTCCATCTGATTGCCATCCGACCCGCCAGACAGATAGGTAATGGATTCCTATCCATCTGTTTTTAGCAGACCAGATTGAATTGGATGCCAGCGGGTGTCAGCGGACCCATGTCCACTGACATCCATCGCTCCATAGAGAAGAATGGAGGTTTCCGATCAGGTCCGCCTAAAAAACTGACAGGTGGACATGATCGGAATGTCCGTGTGAAAGGAGCCTAACTCCAGCTTGGTTAGTAAAGCTTTGAAAAACAAAAATTTAAGCTGATTGGTTTTTATGCAGAGCTGCACCAGATTTTGTACTGTTGCACTGTCCAGTTTTAGTGAATCAATCCTATTAACTTTAAAGTGGACCTTCCATGGCAAATGGAAGGTCCTATTTTTTTGACAGCTTCCTAAACCTCTTCCCCCTTGATACACACACATATACACTGCACAGGTTTAAAACAAAATACCCTGGCCGCACTTCCAGAGAGGCACAGGTGATGTAATGCCGCGTACACACAAACTTGTGTGTACGCGGCATTACATCACCTGTGCCTCTCTGGAAGTGCGGCCAGGGTATTTTGTATTCTGAGCGGAATTCCGTCGGAAAAAACAAACTTGGATGTTTTTTCCGACGGAATTCCGCTCAAGCTTGGCTTGCATACACACGGTCACACAAAAGTTCTCTGAACTTTCGAGCGTTAAGAACGCAGTGACATACAACACTACGACGAGCCGAGAAAATTAAGTTCAATGCTTCCGAGCATACATCGAATTGTTTATGAGCATGCGTCGTAATTTTGTGTGTCGGAATTGCTACAGACGATCGGAATTTCCGATCGGAATTTTTTCCGTCTGAAAAATTGAGAACCTGCTCTCTATCTATGTCCATCAGAAATTCCGACAGAAAAAGTACACATCCGGAATATCCGTCGAAAAGCTCCCATCTGACTTTTTCTGTCGGAAATTCTATTACTGCACCTCCCCACAGACCCAAGAGCTTGACATTCTGTGAGAATGCAATCTGGAGGGCATTCTCACGAGGTCCTTCTTGAGCTTCCAACTTAGTTGTAACATCACCTGTGCCTTCTAGAAGCATCAGAAGATAAGCCGTTTTTTTTTTTAAGCTCTTTGTGTTGGGGATGGGGTGGGTGTCAGGCAAAAAGGCCATTTGCTATTTGTCCCTAAAATGAATGGCTTTTAAAGCCATTTGTGTTAGGGGCAGGGAGTTGACACAAAGTAGACCTACTAGGGCCAATGTGGTGCCTATATTTAAAAAGGGAACAAAGTCTTTAACAAGTAACTATAGACCTGTTAGTTTAACTTCTATAGTTGGGAAGATACTGGAGAGATTAATAAAAGACCACATAGATGAGTTCTTGCTGGAAAAAAATATTTTAAGCAACAGACAGCATGGATTCATGAAAGACAGAAGTTGTCAGACAAACCTGATTTCTTTTTATGAAGAGGTAAGTAATACCTTGGACAGAGGGCTGGCTGTGGACGTGGTATACTTGGATTTTGAAAAAGCGTTCGATACATTTCCGCACACACAGCTCATGTGTAAGGTAAAGTCTACAGGATTGGAAATATCAGTTTGTAAATGGATAGAAAACTGGCTAAAAGACAGAATATAGAGAGTTGTGGTTAATGATTCTTACTCTGAATGGTCCAAGGTTATCAGTGGTGTACCCCAAGGGTCAGTGCTGGGACCCTTACTTTTTAATATCTTTATAAATGATATTGGGTCTGGGATCAAAAGTAACATTTCTGTCTTTGCAGATGACACCAAGCTATGCAGCAGAATAACGTCCTTACAGGATGTCGCAAATTTACAACACGACCTCAATGCTCTGTCTAATTGGGCGACTATGTGGCAGATGAGGTTTTATGTTGATAAATGTAAAGTTATGCACTTGGGGGCTAAGAATATGCATGCATCATACATACTAGGGGGGGGGTACAACTGGGGGGATCCATAGTGGAGAAAAATCTGGTGGTTTTGGTAGATCATAAGCTCAATAATGGCATGCAATGCCAAGCTGCGGTTTCCAAAGCGAGCAAAGTCCTTTCTTGTATTAAGAGAGGTATGGACTACAGAGAGAGATATAATTTTGCCCCTGTTCAAATCATTAGTAAGACCTCATCTGGAATATGCAGTTCAGTTTTGGGCACCAGTTCTCAAAAAGGATATCGGGGAACTGGAGAAAGTGCAGAGAAGGGCAACCAAACTGATAAGAGGCATGGAGGAGCTCAGCTATGAGGAAAGATTAGAGGAACTGAATTTATTCACTCTTGAGAAGAGGAGAATAAGGGTCCATATAGTGAACTTGGTGTTGAGTAATTCACTTTACGGTCAACACAAGAGACAAGGGGGCACTCTTTACGTCTAGTGGAAAAAAGATTTCATCTCCAAATACGGAAAGGTTTCTTCACAGTAAGAGCTGTGAAAATGTGGAATAGACTCCCTCCAGAGGTGGTTCTGGCCAGCTCAGTAGATTGCTTTAAGAAAGGCCTGGATACTTTCCTAAATGTACATAATATAACTGAGTACTAACATTTATAGGTAAAGTTGATCCAGGGTAAATCCTCTCGGGGGATCAGGAAGGAATTTTTACCCCTGCTGTAGCAAATTGGATCATGCTCTGCTGTTTTTTTTTTTGCCTTCCTCTGGATCAACTGTGGGTATAGAATTGGGTATATGGGATTGTACGATATTTTTTATTTTATTTTTTATTTTTTTGTATGGTTGAACTGGATGAACTTTGTCTTTTTTCAACCTGACTAACTATGTAACTATGTACTGTTTGGCCATGAAAGGTTCACTTTACTGGGATGTAGATATTAAAATTGAATTTGCAAGTACTGCTTAATTGTGGATACATTTACAGAAAATCAAGTCAAAATATTCAATTTAGTGTGCATGAATATTAGAGCAACTTGTATGAAAAATTACATTAGCCTTAAGGGCAGAAATTAAGTACTGTATATGTAACCCCTAACAATTAACTTCTGCTACTAAAAAGATACAGTACACTGAGTGAGCATTGTCACCCTCAGGACAGGAAGCAGGTTACTGGCAGGATCACCACTTAAAAATAAACAGAAAAAAAGCCTCAAAAAATAAATAAAATGATAAGATAAGAAAAATGTAGCAACACTATGGGGCTGATTTACTAATAACAGTGCGCTGCGCTGGTTCTAACCTTAATTGGTGCGTCGGATAACTCCTTCACTTGGCGCAGGAACCAGCGGCGCACAGCGGCGCACTGTTATAGTAAATACAAATGTCAGCGGCGCTCTATTGAAAATGAATGGTTACCTATGGGAGCCCATTGATTTGAATAGAGGTCGCCCGGGAAGTCGGAAGGAACAGCGCGACTTTGCGAGGCAACTTGGACACGACCTGAGCATGAAGCAGCCGCTCAAGTCGTGTCCTAGAGGCGACTAGCTGGCCGAGAATGTCTCCAGCGCGATGGTATCGCGCTGGTTCTCGGTAGCCTCGCTGTCCTGTGTTTGGTATGATTCATGAAGGGGAACTCCACGCCAAATTTTAATGAAAAAAACGGCATGGGTTCCCCTCCAGGAGCATACCAGGCCCTTAGGTCTGGTATGGATTTTAAGGGGAACCCCCTAAGCCACAAAAACGGCGTGGGGGTTCCCCCAGGATCCATACCAGGCCCTTAGGTCTGGTATGGATTTAAAGGGGAACCCCCTAAGCCGAAAAAACGGCGTGGGGGTTCCCCCAAGATCCATACCAGGCCCTTAGGTCTGGTATGGATTTAAAGGGAAACCCCCTAAGCCGAAAAAACGGCGTGGGGGTCCCCCCAAAATCCATACCAGACCCTTATCCGAGCACGCAACCTGGCAGGCTGCAGGGGAAGAGGGGGGGACGAGAGCGCCCCCCCCCTCCCTCCTGAACTGTACCAGGCCGCATGCCCTCAACATGGGGGTGGGTGCTTTGGAGCAGGGGGGCGACCTGCGCCCCCCCCACCCCAAAGCACCCTGCCCCTATGTTGATGGGGACAAGGGCCTCTTCCCGACAACCCTGGCCGTTGGTTGTCGGGGTCTGCGGGCGGCTGGCTTTTTGGAATCCGGGAGCCCCCTTTAATAAGGGGGCCCCCAGATACCAGCCCCCCGACCCTATGTGAATGAGTATGGGGTACATCGTACCCCTACCCATTCACCTGGTGGAAAAAAAGTCAATAAAAAACACAACACAGGTTTTTAAAGTAATTTATTAGGCAGCTCCGGGGGTCTTCCTGCTAGCGGGGTCCCGGGCTTCGTCGTCGCCTTCTTCCGACTTCGGGGGTCTCTTGTTCTGTTCTCCGGTGTCATCTCCGCGCTCTCCGGTTCTTCTCCCGCTCTCCGGTGCCTTCTCCACGATCTCCGGTTCTTCTCCCACTCTCCGGTGCCTTCTCCACGATCTCCGGTTCTTTCTGCCTTCTGCCGGGTGCCCCGCTATCTTCTTCCAGCTCTTTTGCTAGCGGGGCCCCGGGCTTCATCGTCGCCTTCCTCCCTCTTCTCTTCGCCCGATGTTGCCTCGTCGCTGTCCGCCGCTACAATGCTCTGGCAGCGGAGCGCGCCCACTTATATTGGCATGGGGCGTGGTCACCGGGTGATGCCACTGCTGACCCCGCCCCCGTATGATGTCACAGTCCCGAGGAATGATGGGACTGTGACGTGCTACGGGGGGCGGGGTCAGCGGTCCCATCACCCGGTGACCACGCCCATGCCATTATAAGTGGGCGCGCTCCACGGCCAGAGCATTGTAACGGCGGACAGCGACGAGGCAACATCGGGCGAAGAGAAGAGGGAAGAAGGCAACGACGAAGCCCGGGACCCCGCTAGCAAAAGAGCTGGAAGAAGATAGCGGGGTGCCCGGCAGGAAGACCCCCGAAGTCGGAACAAGACGACGAGGAAGCCCGGGACCCCACTAGCAAAAGAGCTGGAAGAAGATAGCGGGCGCCCGGCAGGAAGACCCCCGGAGCTGCCTAATAAATTACTTTAAAAACCTGTGTTGTGTTTTTATTAACTTTTTTTGCCACCAGGTGAATGGGTAGGGGTATGATGTACCCCATACTCATTCACATAGGGTGGGGGGCTGGGATCTGGGGGCCCCCTTATTAAAGGGGGCTCCCGGATTCCGATAAGCCCCCCGCCCGCAGACCCCGACAACCAACGGCCAGGGTTGTCGAGAAGAGGCCCTATTCCCCATCAACATGGGGACATCCTCCCCATGTTGAGGGCATGTGGCCTGGTACGGTTCAGGAGGGAGGGGGAGCCGCTCTCTCGTCCCCACCTCTTCCCCTGCGGCCTGCCAGGTTGTGTGCTCAGATAAAGGGTCTGGTGTGGATTTTTAGGGGACCCCACGCTATTTTTTTAAAATTTGGCGGTGTTCCCCTTAAAATCCATACCAGACCTGAAGGGCCTGGTATGGATTTATAGGGGACCCCCACGCAATTTTTTTTTAAGTTTGGCGGGGTTCCCCTTAAAATCCATACCAGACCTGAAGGGCCTGGTATGGATTTATAGGGGGACCCCCACGCTATTTTTTTTTCATTTTCGTGGAGGGGGGGTCCCCTTTGAATCCATACTAGACCCAAGGGCCCGGTATGGACCTGGGGGGGACCCCATGCTGTTTTTTTTTTTTTAGAGCCGGCAATGTTTATTTTTTTTACATTTCCTTTAACAACCAGCTATAAGCAGGTTAAAAAAAAATTGCCGCAAATTTGCGGTACTTGCGTTTTGGATGCGGGTCCATTGAATTCTATTACATCCTAAACACTGTTTTTGGCCTTGAAAAAAAAATCTGCAGTTTCGTTTAAACTCGTTTTTCACAAAGCCTAAAAATGCCTTCAGACGCCAAAGATTTCCACGTTTCAGACGCGGTACCGGTGTTTAGACGCATTTTAAATTAGAAGCGTTTTTAAAGGTGACCTATTTTTTTACATTGATAAACTCAAAAATTAGGGCACATGAGGAAAAACCATTAAAAATATATATATTCCGGTATATCAAAAAAATAATGCAATTGCTTCCATTGCATTGTGGACAATCCACAACTTGGGGCAGGTGACGTGGCAAGTGGACAATCCACAACTTGGGGCAGCTGACGTGGCAAGTGGACAATCCACAACTTGGGGCAGCTGACGTGGCAAGTGGACAATCCACAACTTGGGGCAAGTGACGTGGCAAGTGACACGCTAAATACAACTACACTGCTGCTCTCTCAGCTCCTGATACTCACTCTGGTCTCAAAAAATAGCTGAAATCGTTAATAATACTGTTTTTGGAGCTTAGGGCGGCTCCTTATCATGTTTCCTAACTAAACGCATATAGATGCAAATCTGGTAAAACGCGGCATGCAAACGCCACAAAGCGCGCCTTTCTAAACGCCGCATTCAAACTTAGTTCTGAACACTTTGCACCAGCGTCCCGTGTACATGGGGCCTAAAAACACTTATGCCATTTACAGCTCAAAAACGCCATGAGAGACATTTTTAAGCTGCAAAAAACGCTCAAACAAGCGGCTTGAAAAACGTCCGTGTATGTAGCCTTATATTAACCACTTGTGCACTGGCCACTTAAACCCCCTTCCTGCCCAGACCAATTTTTACATTTTAGCGCTGATGCACTTTGAATGACAATTGCGCACTCATACAACACTGTAACCCAATGAAAATTTATTATTTTTTGGCACACAAATAGAGCTTTCTTTTGGTGCTATTTGATCACCTCTGCGTTTTTTTTTTTTTTTTTTTATATAAATACAAAAGACCGAGTTAAAAAATAAAAAAATAGATATTTTAACCACTTCAGCACTGGGCCTATTCTGGCACTTCCCTCCTTCATGTAAAAATCATACATTTATGGCTATAAAATTACTTCAAAACCCCAAACATTATATATGTTTTTTTAGCAGACACCCTAGGGAATAAGATGGCGGTCATTGCAAATTTTTATCTCTCTCGGTATTTGCGCAATAAATTTTCAAACGCCTTTTTTTGGGGAAATAAATGGTTTCATGAATGTAAAAAAATTACAAAACAGTAAAGTTAGCCCAATTTTTTGGGATAATGTGAAAGATGTTGTTATGCTGAGTAAATAGATACCTAACATGTCACGCTTTAAAATTGCACACACTCATGGAATAACACCAAACTTCAGTACTTAAAAATCTCCCTAGGCGATGCTTTAAATTTTTTTACACGTTACCATTTTGGCATTACAGAGGAGGTCTAGTGCTAGAATTGTTGCACTCATTCTAACGCACGCAGCAATACCTCACATGTGTGGTTTGAACTGCGTTTACATATGTGGGCGGGACTTACGTGTGTGTTTGCTTATGAGCGCGAGCTACCGGGGACATGGGTGTTTTTTCTTTTTTTTTATTATTTTTCTTTTTTCCTTTTTTGTATTTCTTACTCTTTTTTTTACCTTTTTTGTTTTTTGGATCATTTTTTTTCCTATTACAAGGAATGTAAACATCCCTTGTAATAGGAATCTATTGTGACAGGTCCTCTTTAGGGAGAGATGCAGGGTCAATAGGACCCCACATCTCTCCTCCAGGCTGGAAAGCATGAGATCGGTCAAAAAAATTCACCAATCTCATGCTGACAGCCGAGATCACGGCTTGGATTACATACGGGAACCCGGCGTGATGTCATAACGTTGCGCCCTGGCCTCCGACGGTCATAGAGATGACTGGTGACCATCTGGTCCCCATTCATCGCGATGCTTCCCATCCGGCGCCGGCCAAATTGTTCTCCGAGCCCAAGATGGCACGGGAGAGCCCGGAGAAGCACCGGATGGCGGCGGGAGGGGGGGGACGTCCCCTCCCGCCACCTATAAGAACGATCAAGCGGCAGAACTGCTGCTATGATAATTTTTATCGTGCGCAGAATCGCCGGCTGAAAAGAATGATATCTGAATGATGCCTGCAACTGCAGGCATCATTCAGATGTCACCGCACAAAGCCAAGGACGTCATTTGACGGTGGGCGGTAGGAAAGTGGTTAATATTTCGAAAATTTTGACAAAAGGTAATTTTACTCCTTCATTGATGTACACTGATGAGACTGCACTGATGGGCTGCACTGATGGGCACCGATAAGTTGGCAAGGGTGGGCACTGAGAGGTGGCATTGCTAGTTGGCACTGGTGGCCATTGAGAAGTGGCACTGCTAGGTGGCAATGATAGTTGGCAGTGATGGGCACTGATAGGCAGCACTGCTAGGTGGCACTGATTGGCAGCAGTGGTGGGCATTGATAGTTGGCACTGGCAGGGGCTACTTATTGTCACAGATGACGCAGAATTGCTTCTTCCTCTTTGGGCCCGATGTCCCTTGCACATAAGCCGGTGATTGCCTTTTTTTATGCTCCCGCTGTCAGCACAAGGAGAAAACAAAAACCATTACCCAGCTTTTGTTTACATCACGTGATCAGCTGTCATTGGCTGACAGCTGATCACATGGTAAAGGGCAGGTATCGGCCCCTTACTTGGATCTGTCATCACCCGAGTCTCAGTGACTCTGTGACCACAGCGCGTGCGCGAAGGGGACGACGTTTATTGACGGACTCCTGGCAATTGAGGACCGTGCTGTGGCTGGCGATCAGTTATAGCGCTGATCTCAAGTGATAAAAGAGGGTCTAAATGGGCCATTGACATGCATCACAATTCAACTTAGGAATGTGTCTTTGCAAAGTTAAACTAAATGAAATCCTTTCTTATTTTTGCTTGGGGATAGAGTGCAGAGGGATTACAAGTCTAGACAGTTTTTGGGGATGTCTGCACCCCTGATAGGGTGAAGACAACTCCCAAATTTGGCCACTTTATCCTTCCAAATAATTCACTTCCTGTCACATAGCCACACAGGAAGTGAGGGAAAATCCCTACCAATGTCTTTCCTTGGGGACACACAGGTCAATCTAAATACTTTCCCCCATTATGTACATTGCACTCCAGCATTTTGCAGGTTACACCCCAAATTATTAGCTTTGGGGTTTATTTAATAAAGGCAAATCTACTTTGCACTACAAGTGCACTTGCTGGATATCCGAAAGGGAAATGCAAGCAAACAAAAAAAACACCATCTTTGCTTTTACATGATTGGATGTTACAATCACCAGTGATCCCTCAGATTTTCAGCAGCTACACTTTTACTGCAGAGTGGATTTGTCTTTACTAAAACACAAACAACCCAATGATTTGGGGTGTACACAACAAAGTCCTAGAGTGCAATTTGCTTAATGGGGACACTAGTTAGATTGATCTGTGTGTCCCAAAGAAAAGACATTGGTAGGGTTTTACCTTCACTTCCTGTTTAGCTGTGTGACAGGAAGTGAAGCCAATTTTACTACAAGGGGACACAAAGCCAAACCTTTAAAAAAAAAAAAACAAGCAGGGGTTCTAACACTTACTTAGTTTCCCTCAAAATGCCCACAATTAGAATTGTATGGCCTTGAGCTATTTTTAAGTGCAGTGCTCTAAATCAGTGCTTCTCAAGTACCCCCAACAGGCCATGTTTGCAGGTTTTCCTTCATCTTGCTTTAAATCACAGTCAATGGTTTGGTATTTTGGACAGCAATTCTCCATGAGATAAATTCACAAAACATGTCCTGTTGGGAGTACTTGAGGACTGAGGCTGAGAACCACTGCAGTAAAAAAGGAAAATTGAATACTTACCGCTCTGTATTTTTCATTTCCTGGTGACTCTCCATGGCAGCACACAATTCATGCATATGCTAGCATGAAGGCACCAGGGTAGACAAATCACACCTGTTTTGGCATGCCAATCAGCTGTCACATTTGTTGCAAAGAAAACGCAAAACAAACCTCAAAACTTTGCATCAAATTTTATTGGTCAACAAAACAAAGAATAATAAAAAATAAAAAATTTAAAAACAGGGTCAATTTGAAACAGTTACAGACTCACAACATCTTGATAAAGATTTGGCTAAATAGTGCAGCACAGACAATTAAATCAAAGTGAACAAACAACAAACATTAACAACATCAAAATTATTTCAGGGCAACATTTCCCTACACAAAAAAATACAATCCACAAAATAAACCAAACACCTGTTTTGCAAAGACATAACAAATAAAATGCATGTGTTACAAACTCGATAAGGACACCAAAATGTACATTTTGCCGGACACACACACTTGCCTCTTTTCAGGGCAAGGGAGGGAATCCTAACTGTGAGCTTTATATAACCTATGTTTGTGAGCTAATGAGGCAATTGAAAACACATGCACAGTCCATGAAACACCCAAAATGCAAGTTCACCCAATGTAGAGACTGAACTTCAAAGTGGCTACACCTGTTAAGGATGTCCTTCAATTACTAGCCCATCAAAACACTCTCTGAACATGCCCCGAAATATCCAGGTGCTGTTCACACACAAAAAGCACCAAAAAAAAAACTAAGTCCCTGGGCATGCGCATAACAACACAAATGCAGCTACCAGAAAATAACCCCCGTCCAAAATTAAGCACATCATCCAGCATGCTACAAAATTAGGGATGGGACAATCACCCCCAACCAACAAATACCATTGCAGTCTATGGGAACTGACATGTTAATTTTGCTAGTCCCCACTTGGCTGGCTTTTCTTCTAGTTATTGGCCTTAAAATGGGGGCCCAGGTCCCACCCTAAGGGACATATATCAATGTCACCAATTTGGACAACACCAAAAACAAAACAAAGAGAAGTGCCTTTAAATATGCCAAATTGCTTAAGGGCCATTTTTACACCACATGCAGTCCATTGCGTTTTTATGCATCAAAAATGCATGGAAAGTTGGTTATATGGTTCTAAACGGCAGTGTTTGTTCCAGTGTGTTCCAGTTCCCCCAAAAAAGTAGAACATGCTGCATTTTACCTGCACTGGACTGTACTGTAACGCAGCAAAACGCATCATAAACGCACTGGAACGCACCGGAACACACCTAAATGCACCAAAAACGCACTGGAACACACTTGCCCTTCTATTTGGTTAATAAAAAAGAGGGGTGAAAAAAAAGCACTGGACTGCATCAAAAGCGTAACAAAAATATACTGGAACGCATCAAAAACGTGCATGCAGAAAAGCACCTGGAACGCATCAAAAACGTGCATGCAGAAAAGCACCTGGAACGCATCCGGATTGCGTTTCTATGGTGTGAACTGGCCCTAGTTCACACCATAGAAACGCAGTCCGGATGCGTTCCAGGTGCTTTTCTGCATGCGCGTTTTTGAAACGTTCCAGTGCATTTTTGTTACGTTTTTGATGCAGTCCAGTGCTTTTTTTTCACCCCTCTTTTTTATTAACCAAAGAGAAGGCTAAGTGTGTTCCAGTGCATTTTTGATGCATTTTTGATGCAGTCCAGTGTTTTTTTCCCCCTCTTTTCACTTAGGACAAGTGTGTTGCAGTGCGTCTTTGGTGCATTTAGGTGCGGTCCGGTGCATTCCAGTGCGTTTTTGGTACGTTCCATTGCATTTTTGATGTGTTTTACTGCGGTCCAGTACAGTTCTGTACCTAAAAAATGCAGCATGACCATTTTGTTTTTTCCTTTATGAAACGCACTGGAACGGACTGCAGTGGTGTGACCTATGCCATTGGCATTAATGTGATCAACTTTCTTTGCATTTTTCATGCATCAAAAAAACGCACTGCACTGCATCCGGTGTGAACTGGCCCTAAATATCATACCTGGTGGGTGTCTATAGTATGCCTGTAAAGTAGTGCATGTTTTCCATGTTTATAACATTTCGAGAGCAAAATGACATTTCTAAAGTAAAATAATAGTCATTTAAAAGTCCTCGCGGCTGTAATGAATTGCTGGTTCCCGTCAATACAGATAAAAGTCATTGAAAGTCTTTGATAACACAAAAAAAAAAGCGTGGGGGTCCCCCAAATTCAATTACCAGGCCCTTCAGGTCTGGAATGGATATTAAGGGGAACTCTGCCGCAAATTTTAAAAAAAATGCGTGCGGTTCCCCCCAAATATCCATACCAGGCCCTTCAGATCTGGCATGGATTTTAAGGGGAACTCCACCCCAAATTTAAAAAAAATGGCGTGGAGTCCCCCCAAAAATCCATACCAGACCCTTTATCCGAGCACGCAACCTGGCAGGCCGCAAGAAAAGAGGGGGGGATGAGAGAGCGCCCCCCCCTCCTGAACCGTACCAGGCCACATGCCCTCAACATGGGGAGGATGTACCCATGTTGATGGGGACAAGGGCCTCATCCCCACAACCCTTGCCCGGTGGTTGTGGGGGTCTGCGGGCGGGGGGCTTATTGGAATCTGGAAGACTCCTTTAAGAAAAGGGACCCCCAGATCCCGCCCCCCCCTGTGTGAAATGGTAATGGGGTACAAATGTACCCCTACCATTTCACAAAGAAAGTGACAAAAATGTAAAGAATGACAAGAGACGGTTTTTGACAATTCCTTTATTAATGTCTTTTCCTTTCTTCCATCTTCTTCTTCTTCCATCTTCTTCTTCTTCCATCTTCTTCTTCCATCTTCTTCTGTTCTCCATTCGGGTTTCTTCCTCCATCTTGTTCTTCATCTTCATCTTCATCTTTATCTTCATCTTCATCTTCCTTCTTCCTTCTGTGTTCTCGTCCGCATCTTGCTTCGGCGTCTTCCCATCTTCTTTCTTCGGCCGCTCCGTTTGAATTGGAGGTTCCCGCTGTGCGACGCTTCAGTTCTTCAGTTCTCCTCTGGGTCCGCTGCCACCCGGTGACCCCGCCCCCCTCTGACGCACATGGATTTCACGGGGACTTTCCCCGTGGTGTCAGAGGGCGGCAGAGCCACCGGGTGGCAGCGGACCAAGAGGAGAACTGAAGCGTCGCACAGCGGGAACCTCCAATTCAAACGGAGCGGCCGAAGAAGAAAGAAGTAGCCGGAGCAAGATGCCGGACGAGAAGACCGAAGGAAGAAGGAAGATGAAGATAAAGATGAAGAGGAAGATGGAGGAAGAAACCTGAATGGAGAAAAGAAGAAGATGGAAGAAGAAGAAGATGGAAGAAGATGGAAGAAGATGGAAGAGAAGACATTAATAAAAAAAAGTCTCTTGTCATTTTTTAAATTTTGACACTTTCTTTGTGAAATGGTAGGGGTACATTTGTACCCCATTACCATTTCACACAGGGGGGGGCGGTATCTGGGGGTCCCCTTTGTTAAAGGGGTCTTCCAGATTCCGATAAGCCCCCTGCCCACAGACCCCCACAACCACCGGGCAAGGGTTGTGGGGATGAGGCCCTTGTCCCCATCAACATGGGGACATCCTCCCCATGTTGAGGGCATGTGGCCTGGTATGGTTCAGGAGGGAGGGGGGGCACTCTCTCGTCCCCCCCTCTTTTCCTGCGGCCTGCCAGGTTGCGTGTTCGGATAAGGGTCTGGTGTGGATTTTTGGGGGGACTCCACGCCATTTTTTTAAAAATTTGGGGTGGAGTTCCCCTTAAAATCCACACCAGATCTGAAGGGTCTGGTATGGATATTTGGGGGAACCGCACGCATTTTTTTTTAAATTTGCGGCGGGGTTCCCCTTAATATCCATTCCAGACCTGAAGGGCCTGGTAATTGAATTTGGGGGAACCCCCATGCTTTTTTTTTGTTTTTATCAAAGACTTTCAATGACTTTTCTCTATATTGCCGGGAGCCGACAATTCATTAATAGCCGCGGGTGCTTTTAAATGCCTTTTTTTTTTCCTTTAGAAATGTCATTTTGCTGGCGCACTGGGAAGTTCAGAGCTGCGCCTGTTCAACTTATGCAAATTGAGTTACGTGACTTGACATTTACTAAGATTTTGCCGGCGCAGTGTCTTGGCGCAAGAAAACAAGGAAAATTCCCGCGCTGAGCTCAAAAAAACCTCCCGCAGCTCGAATCGTACTTGCCGGCGCAGCGGGCAGGTTTTGAAAAAGTTACTTTCTCACTCTATTTTGGGCATATTAGTTATTTGGGCAGGTGTCCCTACACTTCCTCACATCACCCCACATCACCCCCATTATATTCTCACTTCCAGCTTCTTTATATTTAGATTTTAACATGCTGTGCGCCAGGTCCATAGTGGCGCACTGAGCGCCTCCTCCCGTCCGCCGACAACACTATAGTAAATGGGAAATAGGGCTGCGCTACAGGCGCTGATGTTTTGTAAATACCAAAACAGCCATTGCGCGCGCAGATGCGCCGATACTCATGGCGCAAACGTTTTGTAAATCAGCCCCTATGACTATCCAATGATTGGTAAACATCAATGTTTTATTTTTTTTGGTTCTTGGTTTAGATATCTTTTAAAACAAACCTGAAGGGAAAAGTACTTACCCAACAACAGTTGCAAGACATTAAAAACATTCCATAGCTTCAGTCCTGCTAGCCAAAGCTTCCTAAAACCTTCTTCTACCATGTTAACATAAGCCTCAGGTCAGCTCAGCTGTCTATATTTGTAAACATGTTGAAGCTTTATCAAAGATTAAACTAAGAACAAGCTCACCTGGAGCTCAAACTGTACCTAAAAGAAGATATAATAGGTATTGGTAATTTATTAAAGCTGAACTCTGGTCTAGACTAAGATTGTCTAAATGCAAGAAGCATGTACAGTGGAACCTCGGATTGCGAGTAACGCGGTTAACGAGCATTTCGCAATACGAGCACTGTATTTGCTAAAATCCTAACTTGGTTTGCGAGTGTTGTCTTGCAAAACGAGCAGGATTCAGGCCAATGTGGGTGCAGTATCACGTTTGGCCTGAGGTGGGGGGCGCTGGAGCCGAATGGCACCGATCGGCGGCGTTCGGAAATGGCTGGAAAGGCCCGAGGACAGTTCGGCTGACCTCGGCAAACCTCGGAAAGGCTTGTGAACTAAGTCTTTCAGAGGTTTGCCGAGGTCAGCCAAACTGTCCTCGGGCATTTCTGGACGTTTCCGAGGCTCTCCGGCACCCCCCGCCTCTGGCCGCATGCGGTATTGCATACCATTGAAGTCAATGCGGAACAAATAGATTTCGTTTCCATTGACTTCAATGGGGAAACCCGCTTTGATATGCGAGTACTTTGGATTACGAGCATTCTCCTGGAACGGATTATGCTCCTAATCCAAGGTTCCACTGTATATCCTTACTCGAATCTTGGTGTCCTTTGTGTATTTCTTCCAAATATGTGCAGTTTATAATTTATTATTATTTAGCATAGATTTCTTGTATAAAAGACTGATCACTGCTGCTCACTCTCAATGGGCAGGGTAACTGGTCTTGTATCTGCCCCCTCCTGTAGTTTTCTGCAGGCAGGCTGTAGTGGGATGACCTCCTGGGTTCCTACAAGCTAAGAGCAGCACAGTGTCAATATCATTACTACTCTTACAATGCAACGGTATTTGCAACGGTATTTGGTGCACACGGAGTGGATTTTTATCCTTTGAAATATATCTAAATAAAAGTGTTTAAGCTTTATGTTTAAGCTTGTACCTGAAGCTCTTGAAGATAAAAAATACAAAGCTGAAATTTAGAAACTGTATTTTTTTAGCCTTTTTTAGACATAAACATAATAAAAATATATGCAAAAAAAAATTACAGCTAAAATAGAGTGGCCATTTATTTACTTTGCTGAATTACAGACACAGGCCCCTTTACTTAATTTTCTCACAACTCTCCGGCTTTCTGGACATGTCCAGGGAAGATAAGCTCCTCTGCTTTCCTCCCTCAGCTGCTCAATAAGGCCACACCTGAGGTAGCTGGGCGTGTGATTTGCAGCCCGATGAAAGGCCCTCTACTGTCAAACCCGATGTGTGGGCAGCCAGGCCTTAGCCTAAAGCTTTACCCACACGTGATTTAACTTACATTTGCAGCAAGAAGCAAGCATATTCCTACAGCAAGTTTCACAGGTGGATGCAAATAGTTGCTGTCGCTCAGCCTGTACAAAGCAATGAAAGGCTGACAGCATTCGCAACTGACGGCAGCTGTCCACTGATGTTCAGATGGAATTGCACATGGAGCATTAACCCGTGGTTTGGGACATGCAATCACCCCTTAATGCAGACTGAAACATATGGCTGCCAATCTGCCACTGCTGAAGTCTGCCAAGGAACACTGACACATATTGGTCATCCCTGACTATGCTGTAAGTACCTGTTGACAACACCCATGTTGGGCTGGTGGCACTGTGAAAGACAAGTGGGTGGTGGGAAAGATTTCAAGCAGCATTAGGGGCTATTCAGGGGAGGGAACCTGGGAGATGCCTTCACAAATATAGGGGTGGAGAGACCCAGTAGGAGGCATTGGAGATCTCAGGGCAGATATTGTTTGTTTGGTTTGGGTAAGATGTTTTTATTTTTCTTTCCCATACTTTTATTCTGTAAGTATAACCTTATTTATTTATTTTTGTTGGAGCCTGGAAAAGTTGAGAACTATTGCACTCTAGGGTTTTCCCCATTTGAACTTTTGTATGGCAGACATCCCTATGGAATCCTGACTATAGCTCGAGAAATATAGGAATGAGAGGTCACACTTCATAAACATACACATTGCTCAGATGCAGGATAGGTTAGCAGCAGTCATGCCCATAGTTCTGCAACATATGCATCATATGCAGCAAGTGCAAGAATTGCAGGCTGGAGTTTAAAGTGTTACTAAGCCCACAACAGTAAAATAAGTCTGTATAAGCAGTAAAGCATGATTTTTATACTCCCTGAGGAACCTAAGGGGTTAATCCTGCGCATTGTGTAAAAAGGCTGTTTGATCCTGTCCTCTCTGATCCTCCACCTCTTGCCCCCAATCTACCTGCTGACATTACAGGGCCTTGGGGGCACTCTGCAAATTCTCAGTTCGATGCTCTAGAGCAGGGGTCTCAAACCTGCGGCCCTCCAGCTGTTGCGGAACTACAAGTCCCATCATGCCTCTGCCTATGGGAGTCATGCTTGTAACTGTTTAGCCTTGCAATGCCTCATGGGAATTGTAGTTCTGCAACAGCTGGAGGGCCACCAGTTTGAGACCCCTGCTCTAGAGTTTTTATTTTGGGGGGGGGAAGAGTGCATTTGATCGGCACAGGGCCAATCAGCACTGTCCAGACAGAGGGTCAGGAGTCATGGAGCCTCATAGGACAGTCAGGGGAGAATGAAAACTACTCCTACAAGCTTTAATCAGACACTGATAGAAGTTACAGGACTACTATATGTAGCGGGGTCTCCGTTGAGGCCCCATGGACTACGTTTCCCAGAACCCCGTTTGGCACCCAGGGTGCATTGGGCTGCCGCAGAGACTCATGGGTGGGCTATAAAAGGGGAGGGCGAGGCTAAGCCCGGCCTCTTTGGACACTGCGCGGCTGGCAAGAGGACTTCCTGTGCGGACTTGCTGCGAGTGCAAGGCCCGAGGCCTGGGCCTTGCGCACTTCCAGAGAGCCTTCCACCTCGCTGCGGAGCCTGTGCGGCTGCAGACATCTACCTGCTTCGCGGACGTCAGTGAAATGGAGATCAGGCGGTGGCGGATCCTGTGTGTGTGAACACAGCGGTGGGAGTCCCGGACTGGGATCGAGTCCGGAGGGGTGAGAGAGCACCTGCTCACAACTATAACCGAGTACTTTATTAGGCCTATTGACTGCCTTGGCCCATCGGGTTATACTTTCCCTTTTCCTGTCAGGAGACTAGTTGCAGAACTGAGTTACATAGTCTCCGGGGAGTTGTTTCCATTGTTTCTGACCATTATTGGATTACAAATATTGTTCCTGTATGTGCACCACCGACCATCTTGCATGCGAAGATTCCTCCTTTAAAGACTGAGCTTTAACTGAGTCAGGCCCGACTGGGAGTTTATAGCATTGCTGGGCGCCATATTGCTAACGGGGACTCTAGCTATATGTCAGTGTGTGATAGAACTATTTGTGCACTATAGTTGATTAGTGTTAGCATTACTGCAGGGCTCTGCATGCATGTGTTATATGTGATATTGATCGTTAACCTCCTATATACAAGTAAATCTTTTTACAGTTGATCATTCTGGTATTGGAATCTATTACTACATTCTACCACTGTTTAATAGACATGTGCACACTGAAATATTTCGTTTCGTAATTTCGTTTTTGTCCGAAAAATAAATTTATTTAGTTACTCCCGAAATTCGTTTTAATTTATTTCGTTTCTCGTTAGAAATTGCATTCGTCCGAAAATCTGAATTAATTAAGGTCGAATCTGTCATTGAAGGCTTATGGTGTCTGTCGAATGTTCAAAGAAGATTCGACGGAGCAGTGAAACTGTACGACGCTGCAATCGTACATTTTCGGTCGAATGTTCCGCCCACAAACTATAGAAGAATTCTAATGTTACCACTGACCTGGTACAGCGCACCTTCTGGTGGCCTCGTTTACGCGAAGACTGTAGGAGGTTTGTGGACTCCAGATAGGCCCTGGAGAATGTTGTCCATCGACTTCATTGTTGAGTTGCCCCCGGCTGAGAACCATGCCACTATCTTCGTGATAGTGGATCACCTGTCCAAGATGGCATATTTCGTTCCTATGAAAGGGACTCCCTCAGCTCCTGAAACCGCACAGGTGTTCATCAGAGAGGTCGTCAGACTCCACGGGGTACCAGTCAATATTGTCTCCGATCGGGGGGTACAATTTACCTCCCGGTTCTGGAGATCCCTCTGCAAGACTCTGGAGATAGAGTTATCATTTTCCTCTGCTTACCACCCCCAGACCAACGGACAGACGGAGAGGACGAATCAGACCCTCGAGCAGTACCTGCGCTGCTTCTCCTCTTTTGCTCAGGATGACTGGATTTCCCTGCTTCCATTGGCCGAGTTTGCCTATAATAACTCTATCCATTCCGCTACCAGTCAGACTCCATTCTTCGCAAACTACGGTTTTCACCCTACATTTCTGCCCAATTCCCTTCCTGAGTGCTCTGTGCCTGCAGTCCAGGAGAAGTTGAATTTTTTTTCGGCTAACAACCAACTTCTGCAAGAAACCATGACCAAGACTCAGGAACACAACAAAACGATCTACGACAGGAAGAGACGGGGTGAATTAGTGTTGGCACCCAGCGACCAAGTATGGCTATCCACCATAAACCTGAGGATGGCATGCCCTTCTAAAAAACTGGGCCCCAAATTCTTAGGGCCGTTCCCTGTCAAAAGGAAGATTAATGAAGTGGCTTATGAGCTGAAGCTCCCTGACTCTCTTAAAATCCATCCGGTTTTCCATGTCTCTCTGCTGAAACCTTCAGTTGCCAACCCGTTCCCAGGTCGAAGCCCGGCTCGCCCTGATCCGATCATTATAGACGGTGAGCAGGAATTTGAAGTGGAAGCTATCATGGACTTCAGGAGAAGAAATAACCGGAACCAATTCCTGATTAAATGGAAGGGCTACGGACCCGAAGAAAACTCTTAGGAACCTGAGGAGAACATCCATGCCAGGAGCCTGGTGCAGTCTTTCAAGAGGTCTCACCCTGAAAGGTGTGGTCAGTGGTCAGTGGTCAGTGTTTTTTGCTAGCGGGGCCCCGGGCTTCATCGTCGCCTTCCTCCCTCTTCTCTTCGCCCGATGTTGCCTCGTCGCTGTCCGCCGCTACAATGCTCTGGCAGCGGAGCGCGCCCACTTATATTGGCATGGGGCGTGGTCACCGGGTGATGCCACTGCTGACCCCGCCCCCGTATGATGTCACAGTCCCGAGGAGTGATGGGACTGTGACGTGCTACGGGGGGCGGGGTCAGCGGTCCCATCACCCGGTGACCACGCCCATGCCATTATAAGTGGGCGCGCTCCGCGGCCAGAGCATTGTAACGGCGGACAGCGACGAGGCAACATCGGGCGAAGAGAAGAGGGAAGAAGGCAACGACGAAGCCCGGGACCCCGCTAGCAAAAGAGCTGGAAGAAGATAGCGGGGCGCCTGGCAGAAAGACCCCCGAAGACGACGAGGAAGCCCGGGACCCCGCTAGCAAAAGAGCTGGAAGAAGATAGCGGGGTGCCCGGCAGGAAGACCCCCGAAGTCGGAACAAGACGACGAGGAAGCCCGGGACCCCACTAGCAAAAGAGCTGGAAGAAGATAGCGGGCGCCCGGCAGGAAGACCCCCGGAGCTGCCTAATAAATTACTTTAAAAACCTGTGTTGTGTTTTTATTAACTTTTTTTGCCACCAGGTATGTACCCCATACTCATTCACATAGGGTGGGGGGCCGGGATCTGGGGGCCCCCTTATTAAAGGGGGCTCCCGGATTCCGATAAGCCCCCCGCCCGCAGACCCCGACAACCAACGGCCAGGGTTGTCGAGAAGAGGCCCTATTCCCCATCAACATGGGGACATCCTCCCCATGTTGAGGGCATGTGGCCTGGTACGGTTCAGGAGGGAGGGGGAGCCGCTCTCTCGTCCCCACCTCTTCCCCTGCGGCCTGCCAGGTTGTGTGCTCAGATAAAGGGTCTGGTGTGGATTTTTAGGGGACCCCACGCTATTTTTTTAAAATTTGGCGGTGTTCCCCTTAAGATCCATACCAGACCTGAAGGGCCTGGTATGGATTTATAGGGGACCCCCACGCAATTTTTTTTTAAGTTTGGCGGGGTTCCCCTTAAAATCCATACCAGACCTGAAGGGCCTGGTATGGATTTATAGGGGGACCCCCACGCTATTTTTTTTCATTTTCGTGGAGGGGGGTCCCCTTTGAATCCATACTAGCCCCAAGGGCCCGGTATGGACCTGGGGGGGGGACCCCATGCTGTTTTTTTTTTTTTTAGAGCCGGCAATGTTTATTTTTTTTACATTTCCTTTAACAACCAGCTATAAGCAGGTTAAAAAAAATTGCCGCAAATTTGCGGTACTTGCGTTTTGGATGCGGGTCCATTGAATTCTATTACATCCTAAACATTGTTTTTGGCCTTGAAAAAAAAATCTGCAGTTTCGTTTAAACTCGTTTTTCACAAAGCCTAAAAATGCCTTCAGACGCCAAAGATTTCCACGTTTCAGACGCGGTACCGGTGTTTAGACGCATTTTAAATTAGAAGCGTTTTTAAAGGTGACCTATTTTTTTACATTGATAAACTCAAAAATTAGGGCACATGAGGAAAAACCATTAAAAATATATATATTCCGGTATATCAAAAAAATAATGCAATTGCTTCCATTGCATTGTGGACAATCCACAACTTGGGGCAGGTGACGTGGCAAGTGGACAATCCACAACTTGGGGCAGCTGACGTGGCAAGTGGACAATCCACAACTTGGGGCAGCTGACGTGGCAAGTGGACAATCCACAACTTGGGGCAAGTGACGTGGCAAGTGACACGCTAAATACAACTACACTGCTGCTCTCTCAGCTCCTGATACTCACTCTGGTCTCAAAAAATAGCTGAAATCGTTAATAATACTGTTTTTGGAGCTTAGGGCGGCTCCTTATCATGTTTCCTAACTAAACGCATATAGACGCAAATCTGGTAAAACGCGGCATGCAAACGCCACAAAGCGCGCCTTTCTAAACGCCGCATTCAAACTTAGTTCTGAACACTTTGCACCAGCGTCCCGTGTACATGGGGCCTAAAAACACTTATGCCATTTACAGCTCAAAAACGCCATGAGAGACATTTTTAAGCTGCAAAAAACGCTCAAACAAGCGGCTTGAAAAACGTCCGTGTATGTAGCCTTATATTAACCACTTGTGCACTGGCCACTTAAACCCCCTTCCTGCCCAGACCAATTTTTACATTTTAGCGCTGATGCACTTTGAATGACAATTGCGCACTCATACAACACTGTAACCCAATGAAAATTTATTATTTTTTGGCACACAAATAGAGCTTTCTTTTGGTGCTATTTGATCACCACTGTGTTTTTTTTTTTTTTTTTGTTTTTTTTTATATAAATACAAAAGACCGAGTTAAAAAATAAAAAAATAGATATTTTAACCACTTCAGCACTGGGCCTATTCTGGCACTTCCCTCCTTCATGTAAAAATCATACATTTATGGCTATAAAATTACTTCAAAACCCCAAACATTATATATGTTTTTTTAGCAGACACCCTAGGGAATAATATGGCGGTCATTGCAAATTTTTATCTCTCTCGGTATTTGCGCAATAAATTTTCAAACGCCTTTTTTTGGGGAAATAAATGGTTTCATGAATGTAAAAAAATTACAAAACAGTAAAGTTAGCCCAATTTTTTGGGATAATGTGAAAGATGTTGTTATGCTGAGTAAATAGATACCTAACATGTCACGCTTTAAAATTGCACACACTCATGGAATAACACCAAACTTCAGTACTTAAAAATCTCCCTAGGCGATGCTTTAAATTTTTTTACACGTTACCATTTTGGCATTACAGAGGAGGTCTAGTGCTAGAATTGTTGCACTCATTCTAACGCACGCAGCAATACCTCACATGTGTGGTTTGAACTGCGTTTACATATGTGGGCGGGACTTACGTGTGTGTTTGCTTATGAGCGCGAGCTACCGGGGACATGGGTGTTTTTTCTTTTTTTTTATTATTTTTCTTTTTTCCTTTTTTGTATTTCTTACTCTTTTTTTTACCTTTTTTGTTTTTTGGATCATTTTTTTTCCTATTACAAGGAATGTAAACATCCCTTGTAATAGGAATCTATTGTGACAGGTCCTCTTTAGGGAGAGATGCAGGGTCAATAAGACCCCACATCTCTCCTCCGGGCTGGAAAGCATGAGATCGGTCAAAAAAATTCACCAATCTCATGCTGACAGCCGAGATCACGGCTTGGATTACATACGGGAACCCGGCGTGATGTCATAACGTTGCGCCCTGGCCTCCGACGGTCATAGAGATGACTGGTGACCATCTGGTCCCCATTCATCGCTATGCTTCCCATCCGGCGCCGGCCAAATCGTTCTCCGAGCCCAAGATGGCACGGGAGAGCCTGGAGAAGCACCGGATGGCGGCGGGAGGGGGGGGACGTCCCCTCCCACCACCTATAAGAACGATCAAGCAGCAGAACTGCTGCTATGATAATTTTTATCGTGCGCAGAATCGCCGGCTGAAAAGAATGATATCTGAATGATGCCTGCAACTGCAGGCATCATTCAGATGTCACCGCACAAAGCCAAGGACGTCATTTGACGGTGGGCGGTAGGAAAGTGGTTAATATTTCGAAAATTTAGACAAAAGGTAATTTTACTCCTTCATTGATGTACACTGATGAGACTGCACTGATGGGCTGCACTGATGGGCACCGATAAGTTGGCAAGGGTGGGCACTGAGAGGTGGCATTGCTAGTTGGCACTGGTGGCCATTGAGAAGTGGCACTGCTAGGTGGCAATGATAGTTGGCAGTGATGGGCACTGATAGGCAGCACTGCTAGGTGGCACTGATTGGCAGCAGTGGTGGGCATTGATAGTTGGCACTGGCAGGGGCTACTTATTGTCACAGATGACGCAGAATTGCTTCTTCCTCTTTGGGCCCGATGTCCCTTGCACATAAGCCGGTGATTGCCTTTTTTTATGCTCCCGCTGTCAGCACAAGGAGAAAACAAAAACCATTACCCAGCTTTTGTTTACATCACGTGATCAGCTGTCATTGGCTGACAGCTGATCACATGGTAAAGGGCAGGTATCGGCCCCTTACTTGGATCTGTCATCACCCGAGTCTCAGTGACTCTGTGACCACAGCGCGTGCGCGAAGGGGACGACGTTTATTGACGGACTCCTGGCAATTGAGGACCGTGCTGTGGCTGGCGATCAGTTATAGCGGTGATCTCAAGTGATAAAAGAGGGTCTAAATGGGCCATTGACATGCATCACAATTCAACTTAGGAATGTGTCTTTGCAAAGTTAAACTAAATGAAATCCTTTCTTATTTTTGCTTGGGGATAGAGTGCAGAGGGATTACAAGTCTAGACAGTTTTTGGGGATGTCTGCACCCCTGATAGGGTGAAGACAACTCCCAAATTTGGCCACTTTATCCTTCCAAATAATTCACTTCCTGTCACATAGCCACACAGGAAGTGAGGGAAAATCCCTACCAATGTCTTTCCTTGGGGACACACAGGTCAATCTAAATACTTTTCCCCATTATGTACATTGCACTCCAGCATTTTGCAGGTTACACCCCAAATTATTAGCTTTGGGGTTTATTTAATAAAGGCAAATCTACTTTGCACTACAAGTGCACTTGCTGGATATCCGAAAGGGAAATGCAAGCAAACAAAAAAAACACCATCTTTGCTTTTACATGATTGGATGTTACAATCACCAGTGATCCCTCAGATTTTCAGCAGCTACACTTTTACTGCAGAGTGGATTTGTCTTTACTAAAACACAAACAACCCAATGATTTGGGGTGTACACAACAAAGTCCTAGAGTGCAATTTGCTTAATGGGGACACTAGTTAGATTGATCTGTGTGTCCCAAAGAAAAGACATTGGTAGGGTTTTACCTTCACTTCCTGTTTAGCTGTGTGACAGGAAGTGAAGCCAATTTTACTACAAGGGGACACAAAGCCAAACCTTTAAAAAAAAATAAAAAAAAAACAAGCAGGGGTTCTAACACTTACTTAGTTTCCCTCAAAATGCCCACAATTAGAATTGTATGGCCTTGAGCTATTTTTAAGTGCAGTGCTCTAAATCAGTGCTTCTCAAGTACCCCCAACAGGCCATGTTTGCAGGTTTTCCTTCATCTTGCTTTAAATCACAGTCAATGGTTTGGTATTTTGGACAGCAATTCTCCATGAGATAAATTCACAAAACATGTCCTGTTGGGAGTACTTGAGGACTGAGGCTGAGAACCACTGCAGTAAAAAAGGAAAATTGAATACTTACCGCTCTGTATTTTTCATTTCCTGGTGACTCTCCATGGCAGCACACAATTCATGCATATGCTATCATGAAGGCACCAGGGTAGACAAATCACACCTGTTTTGGCATGCCAATCAGCTGTCACATTTGTTGCAAAGAAAACGCAAAACAAACCTCAAAACTTTGCATCAAATTTTATTGGTCAACAAAACAAAGAATAATAAAAAATAAAAAATTTAAAAACAGGGTCAATTTGAAACAGTTACAGACTCACAACATCTTGATAAAGATTTGGCTAAATAGTGCAGCACAGACAATTAAATCAAAGTGAACAAACAAACATTAACAACATCAAAATTATTTCAGGGGAACATTTCCCTACACAAAAAAATACAATCCACAAAATAAACCAAACACCTGTTTTGCAAAGACATAACAAATAAAATGCATGTGTTACAAACTCGATAAGGACACCAAAATGTACATTTTGCCGGACACACACACTTGCCTCTTTTCAGGGCAAGGGAGGGAATCCTAACTGTGAGCTTTATATAACCTATGTTTGTGAGCTAATGAGGCAATTGAAAACACATGCACAGTCCATGAAACACCCAAAATGCAAGTTCACCCAATGTAGAGACTGAACTTCAAAGTGGCTACACCTGTTAAGGATGTCCTTCAATTACTAGCCCATCAAAACACTCTCTGAACATGCCCCGAAATATCCAGGTGCTGTTCACACACAAAAAGCACCAAAAAAAAAACTAAGTCCCTGGGCATGCGCATAACAACACAAATGCAGCTACCAGAAAATAACCCCCGTCCAAAATTAAGCACATCATCCAGCATGCTACAAAATTAGGGATGGGACAATCACCCCCCCCCCCCAACCAACAAATACCATTGCAGTCTATGGGAACTGACATGTTAATTTTGCTAGTCCCCACTTGGCTGGCTTTTCTTCTAGTTATTGGCCTTAAAATGGGGGCCCAGGTCCCACCCTAAGGGACATATAAACAATGTCACCAATTTGGACAACACCAAAAACAAAACAAAGAGAAGTGCCTTTAAATATGCCAAATTGCTTAAGGGCCATTTTTACACCACATGCAGTCCATTGCGTTTTTATGCATCAAAAATGCATGGAAAGTTGGTTATATGGTTCTAAATGGCAGTGTTTGTTCCAGTGTGTTCCAGTTCCCCCAAAAAAGTAGAACATGCTGCATTTTACCTGCACTGGACTGTACTGTAACGCAGCAAAACGCATCATAAACGCACTGGAACGCACTGGAACACACCTAAATGCACCAAAAACGCACTGGAACACACTTGCCCTTCTATTTGGTTAATAAAAAAGAGGGGTGAAAAAAAAGCACTGGACTGCATCAAAAGCGTAACAAAAATATACTGGAACGCATCAAAAACGTGCATGCAGAAAAGCACCTGGAACGCATCAAAAACGTGCATGCAGAAAAGCACCTGGAACGCATCCGGATTGCGTTTCTATGGTGTGAACTGGCCCTAGTTCACACCATAGAAACGCAGTCCGGATGCGTTCCAGGTGCTTTTCTGCATGCGCATTTTTGAAACGTTCCAGTGCATTTTTGTTACGTTTTTGATGCAGTCCAGTGCTTTTTTTTCACCCCTCTTTTTTATTAACCAAAGAGAAGGCTAAGTGTGTTCCAGTGCATTTTTGATGCATTTTTGATGCAGTCCAGTGTTTTTTCCCCCTCTTTTCACTTAGGACAAGTGTGTTGCAGTGCGTCTTTGGTGCATTTAGGTGCGGTCCGGTGCATTCCAGTGCGTTTTTGGTACGTTCCATTGCATTTTTGATGTGTTTTACTGCGGTCCAGTACAGTTCTGTACCTAAAAAATGCAGCATGACCATTTTGTTTTTTCCTTTATGAAAAGCACTGGAACGGACTGCAGTGGTGTGACCTATGCCATTGGCATTAATGTGATCAACTTTCTTTGCATTTTTCATGCATCAAAAAAACGCACTGCACTGCATCCGGTGTGAACTGGCCCTAAATATCATACCTGGTGGGTGTCTATAGTATGCCTGTAAAAGAGTGCATGTTTTCCATGTTTATAACAGTTCGAGAGCAAAATGACATTTCTAAAGTAAAATAATAGTCATTTAAAAGTCCTCGCGGCTGTAATGAATTGCTGGTTCCCGTCAATACAGATAAAAGTCATTGAAAGTCTTTGATAACACAAAAAAAAAAGCGTGGGGGTCCCCCAAATTCAATTACCAGGCCCTTCAGGTCTGGAATGGATATTAAGGGGAACTCTGCCGCAAATTTAAAAAAAAATGCGTGCGGTTCCCCCCAAATATCCATACCAGGCCCTTCAGATCTGGCATGGATTTTAAGGGGAACTCCACCCCAAATTTTAAAAAAATGGCGTGGAGTCCCCCCAAAAATCCATACCAGACCCTTTATCCGAGCACGCAACCTGGCAGGCCGCAAGAAAAGAGGGGGGGATGAGAGAGCGCCCCCCCCCCTCCTGAACCGTACCAGGCCACATGCCCTCAACATGGGGAGGATGTCCCCATGTTGATGGGGACAAGGGCCTCATCCCCACAACCCTTGCCCGGTGGTTGTGGGGGTCTGCGGGCGGGGGGCTTATTGGAATCTGGAAGACTCCTTTAACAAAAGGGACCCCCAGATCCCGCCCCCCCCCCCTGTGTGAAATGGTAATGGGGTACAAATGTACCCCTACCATTTCACAAAGAAAGTGACAAAAATGTAAAGAATGACAAGAGACGGTTTTTGACAATTCCTTTATTAATGTCTTTTCCTTTCTTCCATCTTCTTCTTCTTCCATCTTCTTCTTCTTCCATCTTCTTCTTCTTCCATCTTCTTCTTCCATCTTCTTCTGTTCTCCATTCGGGTTTCTTCCTCCATCTTGTTCTTCATCTTCATCTTCATCTTTATCTTCATCTTCATCTTCCTTCTTCCTTCTTCCTTCTGTGTTCTCGTCCGCATCTTGCTTCGGCGTCTTCCCATCTTCTTTCTTCGGCCGCTCCGTTTGAATTGGAGGTTCCCGCTGTGCGACGCTTCAGTTCTTCAGTTCTCCTCTGGGTCCGCTGCCACCCGGTGACCCCGCCCCCCTCTGACGCACATGGATTTCACTGGGACTTTCCCCGTGGTGTCAGAGGGCGGCAGAGCCACCGGGTGGCAGCGGACCAAGAGGAGAACTGAAGCGTCGCACAGCGGGAACCTCCAATTCAAACGGAGCGGCCGAAGAAGAAAGAAGTAGCCGGAGCAAGATGCCGGACGAGAAGACCGAAGGAAGAAGGAAGATGAAGATAAAGATGAAGAGGAAGATGGAGGAAGAAACCTGAATGGAGAAAAGAAGAAGATGGAAGAAGAAGAAGATGGAAGAAGATGGAAGAGAAGACATTAATAAAAAAAAGTCTCTTGTCATTTTTTAAATTTTGACACTTTCTTTGTGAAATGGTAGGGGTACATTTGTACCCCATTACCATTTCACACAGGGGGGGTCGGGATCTGGGGGTCCCCTTTGTTAAAGGGGTCTTCCAGATTCCGATAAGCCCCCTGCCCACAGACCCCCACAACCACCGGGCAAGGGTTGTGGGGATGAGGCCCTTGTCCCCATCAACATGGGGACATCCTCCCCATGTTGAGGGCATGTGGCCTGGTATGGTTCAGGAGGGAGGGGGGGCACTCTCTCGTCCCCCCCTCTTTTCCTGCGGCCTGCCAGGTTGCGTGTTCGGATAAGGGTCTGGTGTGGATTTTTGGGGGGACTCCACGCCATTTTTTTAAAAATTTGGGGTGGAGTTCCCCTTAAAATCCACACCAGATCTGAAGGGTCTGGTATGGATATTTGGGGGAACCGCACGCATTTTTTTTTTTAATTTGCGGCGGGGTTCCCCTTAATATCCATTCCAGACCTGAAGGGCCTGGTAATTGAATTTGGGGGAACCCCCATGCTTTTTTTTTGTTTTTATCAAAGACTTTCAATGACTTTTCTCTATATTGCCGGGAGCCGACAATTCATTAATAGCCGCGGGTGCTTTTAAATGCCTTTTTTTTTTTCCTTTAGAAATGTCATTTTGCTGGCGCACTGGGAAGTTCAGAGCTGCGCCTGTTCAACTTATGCAAATTGAGTTACGTGACTTGACATTTACTAAGATTTTGCCGGCGCAGTGTCTTGGCGCAAGAAAACAAGGAAAATTCCCGCGCTGAGCTCAAAAAAACCTCCTGCAGCTCGAGTCGTACTTGCCGGCGCAGCGGGCTGGTTTTGAAAAAGTTACTTTCTCACTCTATTTTGGGCATATTAGTTATTTGGGCAGGTGTCCCTACACTTCCTCACATCACCCCACATCACCCCCATTATATTCTCACTTCCAGCTTCTTTATATTTAGATTTTAACATGCTGTGCGCCAGGTCCATAGTGGCGCACTGAGCGCCTCCTCCCGTCCGCCGACAACACTATAGTAAATGGCAAATAGGGCTGCGCTACAGGCGCTAATGTTTTGTAAATACCAAAACAGCCATTGCGCGCGCAGATGCGCCGATACTCATGGCGCAAACGTTTTGTAAATCAGCCCCTATGACTATCCAATGATTGTTTTTTTGTTCTTGGTTTAGATATCTTTTAAAACAAACCTGAAGGGAAAAGTACTTACCCAACAACAGTTGCAAGACATTAAAAACATTCCATAGCTTCAGTCCTGCTAGCCAAAGCTTCCTAAAACCTTCTTCTACCATGTTAACATAAGCCTCAGGTCAGCTCAGCTGTCTATATTTGTAAACATGTTGAAGCTTTATCAAAGATTAAACTAAGAACAAGCTCACCTGGAGCTCAAACTGTACCTAAAAGAAGATATAATAGGTATTGGTAATTTATTAAAGCTGAACTCTGGTCTAGACTAAGATTGTCTAAATGCAAGAAGCATGTACAGTGGAACCTCGGATTGCGAGTAACGCGGTTAACGAGCATTTCGCAATACGAGCACTGTATTTGCTAAAATCCTAACTTGGTTTGCGAGTGTTGTCTTGCAAAACGAGCAGGATTCAGGCCAATGTGGGTGCAGTATCACGTTTGGCCTGAGGTGGGGGGCGCTGGAGCCGAATGGCACCGATCGGCGGCGTTCGGAAATGGCTGGAAAGGCCCGAGGACAGTTCGGCTGACCTCGGCAAACCTCAGAAAGGCTTGTGAACTAAGTCTTTCAGAGGTTTGCCGAGGTCAGCCAAACTGTCCTCGGGCATTTCTGGACGTTTCCGAGGCTCTCCGGCACCCCCCGCCTCTGGCCGCATGCGGTATTGCATACCATTGAAGTCAATGCGGAACAAATAGATTTCGTTTCCATTGACTTCAATGGGGAAACCCGCTTTGATATGCGAGTACTTTGGATTACGAGCATTCTCCTGGAACGGATTATGCTCCTAATCCAAGGTTCCACTGTATATCCTTACTCGAATCTTGGTGTCCTTTGTGTATTTCTTCCAAATATGTGCAGTTTATAATTTATTATTATTTAGCATAGATTTCTTGTATAAAAGACTGATCACTGCTGCTCACTCTCAATGGGCAGGGTAACTGGTCTTGTATCTGCCCCCTCCTGTAGTTTTCTGCAGGCAGGCTGTAGTGGGATGACCTCCTGGGTTCCTACAAGCTAAGAGCAGCACAGTGTCAATATCATTACTACTCTTACAATGCAACGGTATTTGCAACGGTATTTGGTGCACACGGAGTGGATTTTTATCCTTTGAAATATATCTAAATAAAAGTGTTTAAGCTTTATGTTTAAGCTTGTACCTGAAGCTCTTGAAGATAAAAAATACAAAGCTGAAATTTAGAAACTGTATTTTTTTAGCCTTTTTTAGACATAAACATAATAAAAATATATGCAAAAAAAAATTACAGCTAAAATAGAGTGGCCATTTATTTACTTTGCTGAATTACAGACACAGGCCCCTTTACTTAATTTTCTCACAACTCTCCGGCTTTCTGGACATGTCCAGGGAAGATAAGCTCCTCTGCTTTCCTCCCTCAGCTGCTCAATAAGGCCACACCTGAGGTAGCTGGGCGTGTGATTTGCAGCCCGATGAAAGGCCCTCTACTGTCAAACCCGATGTGTGGGCAGCCAGGCCTTAGCCTAAAGCTTTACCCACACGTGATTTAACTTACATTTGCAGCAAGAAGCAAGCATATTCCTACAGCAAGTTTCACAGGTGGATGCAAATAGTTGCTGTCGCTCAGCCTGTACAAAGCAATGAAAGGCTGACAGCATTCGCAACTGACGGCAGCTGTCCACTGATGTTCAGATGGAATTGCACATGGAGCATTAACCCGTGGTTTGGGACATGCAATCACCCCTTAATGCAGACTGAAACATATGGCTGCCAATCTGCCACTGCTGAAGTCTGCCAAGGGACACTGACACATATTGGTCATCCCTGACTATGCTGTAAGTACCTGTTGACAACACCCATGTTGGGCTGGTGGCACTGTGAAAGACAAGTGGGTGGTGGGAAAGATTTCAAGCAGCATTAGGGGCTATTCAGGGGAGGGAACCTGGGAGATGCCTTCACAAATATAGGGGTGGAGAGACCCAGTAGGAGGCATTGGAGATCTCAGGGCAGATATTGTTTGTTTGGTTTGGGTAAGATGTTTTTATTTTTCTTTCCCATACTTTTATTCTGTAAGTATAACCTTATTTATTTATTTTTGTTGGAGCCTGGAAAAGTTGAGAACTATTGCACTCTAGGGTTTTCCCCATTTGAACTTTTGTATGGCAGACATCCCTATGGAATCCTGACTATAGCTCGAGAAATATAGGAATGAGAGGTCACACTTCATAAACATACACATTGCTCAGATGCAGGATAGGTTAGCAGCAGTCATGCCCATAGTTCTGCAACATATGCATCATATGCAGCAAGTGCAAGAATTGCAGGCCGGAGTTTAAAGTGTTACTAAGCCCACAACAGTAAAATAAGTCTGTATAAGCAGTAAAGCATGATTTTTATACTCCCTGAGGAACCTAAGGGGTTAATCCTGCGCATTGTGTAAAAAGGCTGTTTGATCCTGTCCTCTCTGATCCTCCACCTCTTGCCCCCAATCTACCTGCTGACATTACAGGGCCTTGGGGGCACTCTGCAAATTCTCAGTTCGATGCTCTAGAGCAGGGGTCTCAAACCTGCGGCCCTCCAGCTGTTGTGGAACTACAAGTCCCATCATGCCTCTGCCTATGGGAGTCATGCTTGTAACTGTTTAGCCTTGCAATGCCTCATGGGAATTGTAGTTCTGCAACAGCTGGAGGGCCACCAGTTTGAGACCCCTGCTCTAGAGTTTTTATTTTGGGGGGGGGGAAGAGTGCATTTGATCGGCACAGGGCCAATCAGCACTGTCCAGACAGAGGGTCAGGAGTCATGGAGCCTCATAGGACAGTCAGGGGAGAATGAAAACTACTCCTACAAGCTTTAATCAGACACTGATAGAAGTTACAGGACTACTATATGTAGCGGGGTCTCCGTTGAGGCCCCATGGACTACGTTTCCCAGAACCCCGTTTGGCACCCAGGGTGCATTGGGCTGCCGCAGAGACTCATGGGTGGGCTATAAAAGGGGAGGGCGAGGCTAAGCCCGGCCTCTTTGGACACTGCGCGGCTGGCAAGAGGACTTCCTGTGCGGACTTGCTGCGAGTGCAAGGCCCGAGGCCTGGGCCTTGCGCACTTCCAGAGAGCCTTCCACCTCGCTGCGGAGCCTGTGCGGCTGCAGACATCTACCTGCTTCGCGGACGTCAGTGAAATGGAGATCAGGCGGTGGCGGATCCTGTGTGTGTGAACACAGCGGTGGGAGTCCCGGACTGGGATCGAGTCCGGAGGGGTGAGAGAGCACCTGCTCACAACTATAACCGAGTACTTTATTAGGCCTATTGACTGCCTTGGCCCATCGAGTTATACTTTCCCTTTTCCTGTCAGGAGACTAGTTGCAGAACTGAGTTACATAGTCTCCGGGGAGTTGTTTCCATTGTTTCTGACCATTATTGGATTACAAATATTGTTCCTGTATGTGCACCACCGACCATCTTGCATGCGAAGATTCCTCCTTTAAAGACTGAGCTTTAACTGAGTCAAGCCCGACTGGGAGTTTATAGCATTGCTGGGCGCCATATTGCTAACGGGGACTCTAGCTATATGTCAGTGTGTGATAGAACTATTTGTGCACTATAGTTGATTAGTGTTAGCATTACTGCAGGGCTCTGCATGCATGTGTTATATGTGATATTGATCGTTAACCTCTATATACAAGTAAATCTTTTTACAGTTGATCATTCTGGTATTGGAATCTATTACTACATTCTACCACTGTTTAATAGACATGTGTACACTGAAATATTTCGTTTCGGAATTTCGTTTTTGTCCGAAAAATAAATTTATTTAGTTACTCCCGAAATTCGTTTTAATTTATTTCGTTTTTCGTTAGAAATTGCATTCGTCCGAAAATCTGAATTAATTAAGGTCGAATCTGTCATTGAAGGCTTATGGTGTCTGTCGAATGTTCAAAGAAGATTCGACGG
This sequence comes from Rana muscosa, assembly GCA_029206835.1. Lineage (NCBI taxonomy): Eukaryota > Metazoa > Chordata > Amphibia > Anura > Ranidae > Rana > Rana muscosa. The sequence goes on along the minus strand of CM055128.1, from coordinate 89,672,240 downwards.
AGCAGTGAAACTGTACGACGCTGCAATCGTACATTTTCGGTCGAATGTTCCGCCCACAAACTATAGAAGAATTCTAATGTTGTATGACTAGTAATAATTATATTTATTCATTACTATTACTAGTCAACCAACATTAGAATTCTTCTATAGCCTATGGGCGGATGCATTTGACCGGAAATGTACGATTGCAGCGTCGTACAGTTTTGCTGCACCGTCGAATCTTCTAACTTTCGATGCTTTGTCGAATCTTCGTCATTCTAGCTATTTTACTGCTCCTCCTCTTTGGTTACAATCAGCCAATAACATTCATCATCAACTTTATTTTTATTTTACTTCCCCCACCCAATTCCAGCAGTGATCTTTTCTCTCTATGTCGAATCTTTTCTCTCTATAATAACAAATCTTTTCTCTCCTATGTCAAATCTTTTCTCTCCTATGTCGAATCTTTTCTCTCCTATGTCGAATCTTTTCTCTCTATAATGTCGAATCTTTTCTCTCTATAATGTCGAATCTTTTCTCTCTATAATGTCGAATCTTTTCTCTCTATAATGTCGAATCTTTTCTCTCTATAATGTCGAATCTTTTCTCTCCTATGTCGAATCTTTTCTCTCCTATGTCGAATCTTTTCTCTCCTATGTCGAATCTTTTCTCTCCTATGTCGAATCTTTTCTCTCCTATGTCGAATCTTTTCTCTCTATAATGTCGAATCTTTTCTCTCCTATGTAGAATAATCTTGGACTAATAGAGTTAAGGTTAGGCACATTCGACCACAGGTTCGATAGACACAGATTGTTATTGTCAGCATCACGTCGAATCTCCTATCTATATCGAACTGTTGTAGCAACGAAAACGAAAATAAAGCATTTGTTTATGTCGGATCTTTCGGTTTTCGGATTCTGTGCTTTCGTTTTCGTTTGTTAAAACGATAACGAAAATAGCTGAAATTCGGACGAAAATGCATTCGGACGAAAACGAATGCACATGTCTACTGTTTAAATGTATTGAGGGATTGTACATGAACTGGCATAGAGTTATACAGATATACCACCCCCTAGACTAGCTGTGCCAGAGAAGGGTTGAGTAGATTGCCGGGGGTTGGCTGTGCTCTGTACAGGGCCCGAAACAAAACCAGCGGCTCTCTTAGTTTGGGGGTATCGCTACACGTTTGGGCATCGGTCCGGGATCCTGTATACGGCAAGCAAACACGCCAAAAGTACTCGGTTATAGTTGTGAGCAGGTGTTCTCTCACCCCTCCGGACTCGATCCCAGTCTGGGACTCCCACCGCTGTGTTCACACACATAGGATCCGCCACCACCTGATCTCCGGTTCACTGACGTCCGCGAAGCAGGTAGATGTCTGCAGCCGCACAGGCTCCGCAGCGAGGTGGAAGGCTCTCTGGAAGTCCTCTTGCCAGCCGCACGGTGTCCAAAGAGGCCGGGCTTAGCCTCACCCTCCCCTTTTATACCCCACCCATGAGTCTCTGTGGCAGCCCAATGCACCCTGGGAACCAAACGGGGTTCTGGGAAACGTAGTCCATGGGGCCTCAACAGAGACCCCGCTACACAATCCCCCCACTTAAACTCTTTGGACCCGCTAGAAGTGAAAGCGTGGTGCGAAGCAGCCAAAACAAACCCAGACATGTCAGTGGTCATTAGTCTCCCGGGAGAAGAATGGTCAGTAAGCACGGCAGAGCGACTCGCAGTGTCGCTATCCCCAAATAATACACCATGGGTGATAGACCTGAAATCAGCCCCAGACACCTCGTTTCAGTATGCACTGATAGAGTGGATGGATGGAGTACCGGGGAACTTTAAAGGGCAAAGTGTGCAGACGCTGGATAACAAAACTTATGGTCTGGAGCACGCAATAACTGTGAAGACAGAGTCACCTCCGCCATCCCCAACAGGATCACCGCCAGGAATACCCCATGCAGCAGAGAGGCAGAGAAGGATGACACCTCCGGTGACACCCATTACAGCCATAGGGCCAGAGCTTTTAAATGCCTTGGGGGATATGCTCACAAAGTGTCAGAAAGCAAACACGGTACACATAGAGGCCAGCTACCAGAAGCTGAGAACATTTTTGGGTTAGGCTGCCTGTCCCTGTAGGGGAGGAAGACTTCGATACCTGGATCGAACAGGCCTTGTCAGCAGTAGAGGCATGGGAGGTGCCTGAAGCGCAGAAGAAGCAGCGTGTGATGGAAAGTCTGAAAGGCGCGGCTGCGGAAGCTGTAAAAAGTCTCCGGTTTGGAAATGCTGCCTGCACGGCTTATGACTGCTTAGCCATGCTCCAAGAAGTGTTCGGTCAGTTAGAAAAAGTAACGGAACTGGTGTATCAGTTCGAACACACCTTTCAGCAGCCAGGAGAAAAGCTGTCGGAGTATGTCAGAAGACTGAATAAGATGCTTTGTCAAATTGTGCTAAAAAAAGGGATGGTACCCCAAGCCATAGATGCGGCAAGGATGAAGCAGATCTTAAAGGGAGCGCTGCGCTTGGATCCGGTCTGGCTTCACCTGAAAACCTCTGGAGGAGGCATGTCACTGAATTACCCTAATCTGGTAAAGATCATTAGAGATGAAGAGGCCCTGCAGAAAGATCAGCAAGCGATCAAGACGCATACCTCTTCTACACCGGTAATGGTCAGGTCAGCCATGACCCCTGAAAGAGACTCAGAAGTAGATACCCTGTCACGTACCTGACGGTGACAAGCCCGGATTTGCAGAGGAAGGCCTCCCTTACGGCTCCCACCAGCGGCCCCTGGTAGTGTAACAGAAGGCGCGGAGGTAGGAGGGGTACGAGTGCCTGACAGGATCAACCAAGGTGGAGGTAATTCCGAAGACTGGGCTGGATCCAGGCACACAGGAAGTACGGCAGACAGAACTGGAACCAGGAACACAGGAACACAGCAAGCGGACTGGAACAGCTACAGCAGACCGGACCGGAACCAGGAACACAGGAAACCAGCAAGCAGAACTGGAACCAGGAACACGGGAACACAGCAGGCAGAACTGGAACCAGGAACACAGGAACACAGCAGGCAGGACTGGAACCAGGGGTGGTAAGATTGGTCAGACAAGCCGGGTCGGTTAACTGGCTGGCAGCAAAGGTACTGAGGGATCAGGCAGAGGAAAGGTCACAACAAGCCAGTGGTAAGATGCAGGCAGAAAACTGGAAAGGTCACAGGCAAGTCGGGTCAGATGCAGGTAAGTCTTTGGATCAGGTTCTCAGGTACTAAACGCTGTAGAGCAGACAGCAGGGACTGTCTGTCATTGACAGGTTTAAATAGGCCTTCTGGCGCCACCTGCGGAATGCACGCGCGCACCTGCAGAATGCACGCGCGCACCCGCAGAACGCGCGCACCAGCAGAACGCACGCGCATGCGCGAACGCACCCGCGATCGGGAACCAGGAATTCCGGGGCACCTGTTTCTGGCAGGATCTCCGTGACATTGCCCCCCCAAGGGGCAGCCTCCGGATGCCCATCCGGGTAAACCTTTCAGGGTGAGACCTCTTGAAAGACTGCACCAGGCTCCTGGCATGGATGTTCTCCTCAGGTTCCTAAGAGTTTTCTTCGGGTCCGTAGCCCTTCCATTTAATCAGGAATTGGTTCCGGTTAATTCTTCTCCTGAAGTCCATGATAGCTTCCACTTCAAATTCCTGCTCACCGTCTATAATGATCGGATCAGGGCGAGCCGGGCTTCGACCTGGGAACGGGTTGGCAACTGAAGGTTTCAGCAGAGAGACATGGAAAACCGGATGGATTTTAAGAGAGTCAGGGAGCTTCAGCTCATAAGCCACTTCATTAATCTTCCTTTTGACAGGGAACGGCCCTAAGAATTTGGGGCCCAGTTTTTTAGAAGGGCATGCCATCCTCAGGTTTATGGTGGATAGCCATACTTGGTCGCTGGGTGCCAACACTAATTCACCCCGTCTCTTCCTGTCGTAGATCGTTTTGTTGTGTTCCTGAGTCTTGGTCATGGTTTCTTGCAGAAGTTGGTTGTTAGCCGAAAAAAAATTCAACTTCTCCTGGACTGCAGGCACAGAGCACTCAGGAAGGGAATTGGGCAGAAATGTAGGGTGAAAACCGTAGTTTGCGAAGAATGGAGTCTGACTGGTAGCGGAATGGATAGAGTTATTATAGGCAAACTCGGCCAATGGAAGCAGGGAAATCCAGTCATCCTGAGCAAAAGAGGAGAAGCAGCGCAGGTACTGCTCGAGGGTCTGATTCGTCCTCTCCGTCTGTCCGTTGGTCTGGGGGTGGTAAGCAGAGGAAAATGATAACTCTATCTCCAGAGTCTTGCAGAGGGATCTCCAGAACCGGGAGGTAAATTGTACCCCCCGATCGGAGACAATATTGACTGGTACCCCGTGGAGTCTGACGACCTCTCTGATGAACACCTGTGCGGTTTCAGGAGCTGAGGGAGTCCCTTTCATAGGAACAAAATATGCCATCTTGGACAGGTGATCCACTATCACGAAGATAGTGGCATGGTTCTCAGCCGGGGGCAACTCAACAATGAAGTCGATGGACAACATTCTCCAGGGCCTATCTGGAGTCCACAAACCTCCTACAGTCTTCGCGTAAACAAGGCCACCAGAAGGTGCGCTGTACCAGGTCAGTGGTCTTGGCAACGCCAAAATGCCCGGCAAGGGCGTGGTCGTGGCAGAGTTCCAGCGCGGTTATTCTTAACTCCTCAGGTAAGTAGATCCTGTTCTGGTACCACAACAGCCCATCCTTAGCCTGTAATTCTGGCTCGGAGGAGGGTCTCTGCCCAGTGGAGGCTTGTTTGATCCGGGTAAATAGGTCCTCCTGTAGAAGAAGGAAATTTCCAGGGACAAGGATGGTGTCAGGCGGAGAGGTTTCCTTAGACTTATGAAACATCCGAGACAGGGCATCGGGTTTAATGTTCTTGGAACCAGGACGATAAGTAACGTGAAAAGAGAACCGGGAGAAGAAGAGTGCCCACCTGGCTTGTCGTGGTTTCAATCTTCTTGCGGCCTTCAGGTATTCCAGGTTCTTGTGGTCAGTAAATATCAGAATCGGGTGGGCAGCTCCCTCCAGCAGGTACCGCCATTCCTCCAATGCAGACTTGATCGCCAGTAGTTCCCGGTCTCCCATGTCGTAGTTCCTCTCTGCTACAGATAGTTTGCGAGAGAAGAAAGCTACTGGGTGGAGCAAGGCCCTGGCCCCCTGTCTTTGGGACAGTATTGCTCCTACCGCAATTTCGGAGGCATCTACCTCAAGTACGAATGGCAACGAGGAATCTGGGTGTTTCAGGATAGAGGCAGAGGTAAAGAGACCCTCCAGGACTTCGAAGGCCTTTTGGGCCTCAGGGGACCAGTGGAAGCGGGTTCAGTGTTTAGTTAGCTGGGTGATGGGTGCGATGAAGGAAGGCCTCCCTTACGGCTCCCACCAGCGGCCCCTGGTAGTGTAACAGAAGGTGCGGAGGTAGGAGGGGTACGAGTGCCTGGCAGGATCAACCAAGGTGGAGGTAATTCCGAAGACTGGGCTGGATCCAGGCACACAGGAAGTACGGCAGACAGAACTGGAACCAGGAACACAGGAACACAGCAAGCGGACTGGAACAGCTACAGCAGACCAGACCGGAACCAGGAACACAGGAAACCAGCAGGCAGAACTGGAACCAGGAACACGGGAACACAGCAGGCAGAACTGGAACCAGGAACACAGGAACACATCAGGCAGGACTGGAACCAGGGGTGGTAAGATTGGTCAAACAAGCCGGGTCGGTTAACTGGCTGGCAGCAAAGGTACTGAGGGATCAGGCAGAGGAAAGGTCGCAACAAGCCAGAGGTCAGATGCAGGCAGAAAACTGGAAAGGTCACAGGCAAGCCGGGTCAGATGCAGGTAAGTCTTTGGATCAGGTTCTCAGGTACTAAACGCTGTAGAGCAGACAGCAGGGACTGTCTGTCATTGACAGGTTTAAATAGGCCTTCTGGCGCCACCTGCGGAACGCGCGCGCGCACCTGCAGAATGCACGTGCGCACCTGCAGAATGCACGCGTGCACCCGCAGAATGCGCGCACACGCGCATGCGCGAACGCACCCGCGATCGGGAACCAGGAATTCCGGGGCACCTGTTTCTGGCAGGATCTCCGTGACATACCCTGAAGTCGCAGATGTCTCAGGTGTTGGAGATACTGACCTCTTTAATGGCAAAGGATCCAAGGGTCACAGAAAATGGGGGACCAAAGAAGGAGTTGTTCCCAGATACCTCAGCACCCACTTCCCTACAAGATTGGGGGGATGTGGTCTGTTTTAACTGCGGAGGAGTTGGCCATATAGCGAAAGTATGTTCCAGCCCCAAGAAAAAGAAGATAAATAATTGCAAGCTGGCGGAAAACTCCAGACGGCCCCGGTGAAGGAGTCAACCGGGTGCCCATCATCTCCAGTGAGCTCCATTGGACCCAAACTGAATGAGAAGCCCAGAAGAAAAGGGGGCAAACCCCCTCAGAAGAAGAACAGTGTTCCTCAGCGAGAATACACACCTAAAAAGAGAAACAATGTCCCTCAGCGGGAATATACACCTAACAGAGAAGGGGGATCAATGCATACCGAGCCCAAGAGGGACAAAAGCCAACAGCCAAACACAAGAAGGAAAACTTCAAAGGAAAATGTAGGGATCAACAGAAAGAGACCCCTTTGAAGTCTTATCCGGAAGAACTGGTAGGCCCCTCCCCCGTAGTACCTATTCAAGTGGAGGGAGTCTACACGAAAGCCATCTTAGATACTGGGGCGCAGGTGACCTTGTTATACCGGGACTTCTATGATAAACACCTGAGTCACCTACCCATCCATAAAATTGAAGATTTGGAAATATGGGGAATCGGAGCACAGAGTTTCCCCTACGATGGCTACTTGCCCATAAAACTGACCTTCGACCCTTTAGTAGCCGGGAAGGCTGAAGTGTTCGATAACCTTGCAGTGGTGTGCCCCCGACCGCCTGGAGCCAACAAGAACTCCTTAATAATAGGGACAAACACGGACCTGGTCCGCAGGCTTTTGGCCCCTCTAGCAGGAGGAAAGAATCCCACAGTCACCAGAATCCACCCAATGTTAAAGACAGCCTATCAGCGACTAGTCTTAGAACAGAAGGCCCCAGAAGAGGGGGTGAATAAAGTCTGGAGACTGGCGAAGAAAGGAATAGTATTGCAGCCCGGTGAGGTGACCTGCCTCAGAGCCACTGTGAAGCTTACTTGGGAGCAACCTGGCCCCTTTGTCATGTTGGAACCAGACCCCCAGGAAGAATACTCAGGCTTAGAAGTAATCCCAGAAATGGTTCTGGTGAGAGCTTTGAAGAAGGCACACTGTAAGGTGCCGGTGAGCGTCAGGAATACCACGGGTGTCCCCATGGAGATCCCCGCCAGGATGTTGCTGGGCCAGGTAAACCCTGCTGCCCCAATTGTCTTATCAGATGTGGAGAAGACAGATGGAGACAGGACTGTTTGGGAGAAGCTCTGCATGGAGAACCCGAACCTGCCAAGGGCCTGGAAAGAGAGGGCAAAGGCCCAGTTGACCAGATGGAGGAAGATTTTCTCTAAAGATGAGTTCGATGTAGGGTGTGCGAAGAGTGCCACCCATCGAATCCGCCTCCAGGAAGACAAGCCTTTCAGGGAGAAGGTCCAGCAAGTTCCTCTAGCCGACCTTGAAGACCTGAGAGAACAGCTCGCAGAGCTCAAGCGAACCGGTGTTATCCGGGAATCTAGGAGCCCCTATGCCTCCCCAATAGTGGTGGTCAGGAAGAAGAATGGGTCGTTGAGGTTGTGTATAGACTACAGGACTCTCAACAGGAGGACGATACCCGACCAGTATACCACCCAGAGGATAGAGGATGCCCTACAGAGTCTATCTGGAGCCAGGTGGTTCAGTGTCATGGACCTAAAGAGTGGATACTACCAGATCCCTATGCATCCAGAAGACAAGGAGAAGACAGCGTTTATAACCCCCGTGGGATTATTTGAATTTGACCGGATGCCCCAAGGTCTGTCTGGAGCTCCTGCCACCTTTCAACGCCTCATGGAGAAAACCGTAGGAGACATGAACCTCATCGAAGTTCTCGTGTACTTGGATGATATCATCGTCTTTGGGAAGACTCTAGAAGAACATGAGGAAAGACTGGAAAAAGTCCTGAGAAGGCTCAGCGAAGAGGGACTCAAGCTTTCGCCAGAGAAATGCCAGTTCTACCAGTCATCAGTCAACTATCTAGGGCACATAGTGTCTGAAGAAGGGGCAGCCACAGACCCCGGGAAGCTGGAGGCAGTCACCTCCTGGCCCCGGCCCACCACTGTGACAGAACTCAGGTCCTTTTTGGGGTTCTGCTCCTACTATAGGAGGTTTGTAGAGGGGTTCGCATGGATTGCCAGACCCCTGAATGAACTCTTAAAGATAGAAGGGGATGAGGATGACTCGGGTCCCAGGAAGCCGGAAGAGTCAGTCAAAGACCAGTGGAATGGGAAATGCGAAGAGGCCTTCCACATGCTAAAGAAGAGCTTAACCACTGCCCCTGTCTTGGCCTATGCAGACCCAAAGAAGCCCTATGAACTCCATATAGATGCCAGATGACGGTCTGGGAGGAGTGCTCTACCAGGAGCATGAGGGGCAACTGTGACCCGTCGCATATGTGAGCAGAAGTTTGACCCCCTCTGAAAAAAACTACCCCACTCACAAGTTGGAGTTCCTGGTTCTCAAGTGGGCTGTAGTTGATAAACTTAAAGACTATCTGTATGGGGCAAAATTCACAGTGAAAACTGACAACAATCCCCTTACTTATCTTTTCACCATCGCAAAACTGGATGCCACAGGCCATCGATGGCTGGCTGCACTGTCTGGATTCAACTTCAGCCTGAAATACAGACCTGGGGCTGGAAATCGAGATGCGGATGCCCTGTCCAGAAGGTCTCATGCTCCCACTAGCCGCACAGAAGACTGGACCCAGGTGGCACCGGACGGGATGCAGGCCCTCTGTCAAGGGGCTGAACTCCAAGCCAGTGGGGGGTCCAGAGCGGAAGGGGTCACAGTAGTGGGGGTCCCCAAGCAATACTGTGGAGTAACTCAGATAGAGGAAGATGATTTACCCAAGCTGTCAAAAAAATTATTGAGGTGTGACCAATTGGAAGACCCTTTGGGGAAATTGGCCCTAGAGGCCCTGGAAAATCAGGATCCAGATAGGCTCTTGCATCACCCTTCAAAGGAAGCTCGTCTGCTGCGGAAGGAGTGGGACAGGTTGCAGGTGCATCAAGGGGTGGTCTACCGAAGGGGCCCCTCTGATGACTTGGAAGACAAATGGCAATTGTTCTTACCCGAGAAGCACCGAGAGACTGTCTTGGCCGCCTTACACGACCATCATGGTCATTTAGGAGCTGAAAGGACCTTCCAACTTGTCAGAAGCCGGTTCTATTGGCCCTGCATGAGGGTTGAAGTGGAGGAATACTGCCATTCATGCGCACGCTGCATTCAGCGGAAAACCCTACCCCATCAAGCTGCCCCAATGGGCCACCTGCAAAGTCAAGGCCCAATGGATTTGGTGTGCATTGATTTCCTCTGCCTCGAACCCGACTTGAGTGGACTAGGAAATGTTCTGGTGATAACCGACCTTTTCACCCGGTATGCCCAGGCCTTCCCAACCAAAGACCAGAAGGCTTCCACAGTGGCCAAAGTACTCATGGAAAAATACTTTGTGCACTATGGGCTACCACAGCGACTCCACTCGGATCAAGGGAGGGACTTTGAAAGTCGGCTGATCCGGAAGCTCTTGGACTCCTTAGGGATCAAGAAGAACCGAACCACTCCCTACCATCCGCAAGGGGATGCCCAGCCGGAGAGGTTCAACCAAACCCTACTCAACATGCTGGGAACCAGGGATGAGCCGAACACCCCCCTGTTCGGTTCGCACAAGAACCTGCGAACAGACAAAATGTTCGTGTAAACTTTAGAACCCTATTAAATACAATGGACTCGAACGTTCGAAATCTAAAGTGTTAATTATAAAGGCTAATATGCAAGTTATTGTCCTAAAAAGTGTTTGGGGACCCGGGTCCTGCCCCAGGGGACATGTATCAATGCAAAAAGAAGTTTTAAAAACGGCCGTTTTTTCGGGAGCAGTGATTTTAATAATGCTTAAAATGAAAAAATAAAAGTGAAATATTCCTTTAAATTTCGTACCTGGGGGGTGTGTATGATATGCATGTAAAGTGGCGCATGTTTCCCGTGCTTAGAACTGTCCCTGCAAAAAATGTCATTTTTGAAAGAAAAAAAATGCATTTAAAACTGACTCGCGGCTATTAATGAATTGTCGGCTCCCGGCAATACATACAAAACATTTTTTTACGCTTTCTTCTTACCAATTCACATAGGGGGGGGGGGGGCCGGGATCTGGGGGTCCTCTTTGTTAAAGGGGTCTTCCAGATTCCGATAAGCCCCCCGCCCGCAGACCCCCACAACCACCGGGCAAGGGTTGTGGGGATGAGGCCCTTGTCCCCATCAACATGGGGACATCCTCCCCATGTTGAGGGCATGTGGCTTGGTACGGTTCAGGAGGGAGGGGGGGCCGCTCTCTCGTCCCCCCCCTTTTCCCCTGCGGCCGGCCAGGTTGCGTGCTCGGATAAGGGTCTGGTATGGATTTTTAGGGGGACTCCACGCCATTTTTTTTTAAATTTGGGGTGGAGTTCCCCTTAAAATCCATGCCAGATCTGAAGGGCCTGGAATGGATATTTGGGGGAACCCCACGTCAATTTTTTTTTTATTTGCGGCGGGGTTCCCCTTAATATCCATTCCAGACCTGAAGGGCCTGGTAATTGAATTCTGGGGAACCCCCACGCTTTTTTTTTTTTTTTTATCAATGACTTTTGTATGTATTGCCGGGAGCCGACAATTCATTAATAGCCGCGAGTCAGTTTTAAATGCATTTTTTTCTTTCAAAAATGACACTTTTTGCAGGGACAGTTCTAAGCACGGGAAACATGCGCCACTTTACATGCATATCATACACACCCCCCAGGTACGAAATTTAAAGGAATATTTCACTTTTATTTTTTCATTTTAAGCATTATTAAAATCACTGCTCCCGAAAAAACGGCCGTTTTTAAAACTTCTTTTTGCATTGATACATGTCCCCTGGGGCAGGACCCGGGTCCCCAAACACTTTTTAGGACAATAACTTGCATATAAGCCTTTATAATTAGCACTTTAGAATTCTCCCATAGATTTTTCGAATTTGCCGCGAACACCCCAATTTGTTCGCTGTTCGGCGAACAGGCAATGTTCGAGTCGAACATGAGTTCGACTCGAACTCGAAGCTCATCCCTACTGGGAACTCTAGAAAGTGAAAAGAAACAGCATTGGAGCAGGCACATAGCAATTGTGCATGCTTACAACAGTACAACAAATGATGCTACAGGGTACTCTCCCTACCGACTCATGTTCGGGAGAGAAGCAAGACTACCCGTAGACCTGGCCTTTGGCACCTCCATAGACCATTCCTCAGCCACTTCTCACAAAGGCTATGTGGACCGGCTGAGGCACAGTTTACAGTTGGCCTATGAGCAGGCCCAAGCGGCTTCCGATCAAAGGGGAGCCCGCAACAAGAGAAACTTCGACCTGAAGGTCCGAATTCAGGATCTGCAACCAGGGGACAGAGTGTTATTACGAAACTTGGGAGTCCCTGGGAAGCACAAGCTTGCAGACAGATGGAGACCGGGGCCATATGTTATTTGCAAGAAGTTACCCGGCCTTTGAAGACTTGGCACCGGAACCACATACTTCCACTTGCCGAAGCAGTCCGGATACCCCCTGTGAAGGATTCCTCTGAGCCAACGTCCATCCTGGATACCCCTAGGCCAAATACCCGGTCTCAGGCATCTCGGTCCGAAGAAACAGGTGTCTCGGAACCTAGTGAGGATGAAAGGGAAGAGCTAGAATGGCTATAGCCCTCCCAGGCCCCAGTGACTTCTGCTATAGATCTCCCACCTTTGGAAGACACCATAGACAGTACACTGAATGCAGAAGCTACTGAATTCGTCCCGTCCAGCCCTCTATCAGACTCATGGGAAGATGCGCTGGACTCACTTCCAAAGGAGGATCCAGGATGTTCTGTGTATTCCCCTGCTCCTGAGTTGAATGTTTCAGAAACAGTGGAAGCTGCCATGTCTGTTCGGTGTCCGAACCAGAAATCCCAAGGGAGTGGAGGGCGAAGAGGACCATAAGGCCTCCCCGAAAGTTGACTTACCCACAAATGGGGAAGAGTTCGGAGGACACTGTGGCAACTGCCAGGAGGAGTGCAGAAAGCCCTGATCCCTCCACTGTTCATTTGGTGGAGGGCAACCCCAACTCACCCCCTGGCACAGTTAGGCAGGCCACCTATGACAGTGTGACCTGTGGGCAGGGAAGTTCACCCTCTCATTTTTGGTGGGAACTTCCTCTGCCGACATCATACGCAGCTTTGTCTAATGTCATGCGTAGTGTATGTTGACAATTATCTTTGGGGACCAAAGAGTTTAAGTGGGGGGAGTGTGTAGCGGGGTCTCCGTTGAGGCCCCATGGACTATGTTTCCCAGAACCCCGTTTGCCACCCAGGGTGCATTGGGCTGCCGCAGAGACTCATGGGTGGGGTATAAAAGGGGAGGGCGAGGCTAAGCCCGACCTCTTTGGACACTGCGCGGCTGGCAAGAGGACTTCCTGTGTGGACTTGCTGCAAATGCAAGGCCCGAGGCCTGGGCCTTGCGCACTTCCAGAGAGCCTTTCACCTTGCTGCGGAGCCTGTGTGGCTGCAGACATCTACCTGCTTCGCGGACGTCAGTGAACCGGAGATCAGGCAGTGGCGGATCCTGTGTGTGTGAACACAGCGGTGGGAGTCCCGGACTGGGATTGAGTCCGGAGGGGTGAGAGAGCACCTGCTCACAACTATAACCGAGTACTTTATTAGGCCTATTGACTGCCTTGGCCCATCGGGTTATACTTTCCCTTTTCTTGTCAGGAGACTAGTTGCAGAACTGAGTTACATAGTCTCCGAGGCGTTGTTTCCATTGTTTCTGACCATTATTGGATTACAAATATTGTTCCTCTATGTGCACCACCGACCATCTTGCATGCGAAGATTCCTCCTTTAAAGACTGAGCTTTAACTGAGTCAGGCCCGACTGGGAGTTTATAGCATTGCTGGGCGCCATATTGCTAACGGGGACTCTAGCTATATGTCAGTGTGTGATAGAACTATTTGTGCACTATAGTTGATTAGTGTTAGCAATACTGCAGGGCTCTGCATGCATGTGTTATATGTGATATTGATCGTTAACCTCTATATACAAGTAAACCTTTTTACAGTTGATCATTCTGGTATTGGAGTCTATTACTACATTCTACCACTGTTTAAATGTATTGAGGGATTGTACATGAACTGGTATAGAGTTATACAGATATACCACCCCCTAGACTAGCTGTGCCAGAGAAGGGTCGAGTAGATTGCCGGGGGTTGGCTGTGCTGTGTACAGGGCCCGAAACAAAACCAGCGGCTCTCTTAGTTTGGGGGTATCGCTACATATATATTGCTGATAAGAAAAGATATTTAACAGTTTATATTTACTAAAATAATTGCATTTGTGTGTTCTGTGTACTGTGGGAGGCCAGATATAGTGAAAGCAGGGTTCTGGGTTTAGTAACACTTTAAAACAACTCTGCTGAAATCAGAACCATTAACCTGAAAAACAAAATTTTTGTATTGGTACCCACGGTAGAGCATACATTTTCAGGAAAAGTGTCAGGGCCTCTATGAGATTGGAGAGAAATTGGTGAGAAAATTGGAGAGAAAATAAGTGATGTCAACTATCACGTATACCTGCCCAGAAAGAGAAGGCTTTAGCTAAGTTAAGATAATAAAACCCTGGCAGCATCTGGTGGCTCAGTGTAAAGTGACTCTAATGTATCATTAGTGAAAAGTATACCCGAGGTTAGGATGTTAGAGACCCAGTCTGCTGCTCAGGTTCAGGCGGTAAGAGTTTTAGTGAAAAACAATTGAGAGGCGTTTTCGGATTTACCTCGCCAAACTTACTGTACATGATTTACCATGACACTGTGACTGAGCCTCATGTAAAACAAAAAGTTAAACACTTACCGGGTACATGAAGCTCAAAAAAAGCCATTCCAGAGAAAGTACAGAAAATGTTATCTCTTGAGATTATAGAGGAATCTAAAGTTGGGTACACACTAAAAATTAGAAGAAAAACTCTGTATGAGGCACAATTGTTCGATTGTTGTATAGTGTGTACACAACGTTCGACATCTGATTAAGACTTTGCAAACAAAAATTTCGGAAGGGTTAACCACCAAAACTGTTCTTGTGAAAAGAACAAACGATTTTCGTTTAATGTGTAACTGTTTTTGTACGGTTTTCGTACAAGAAAAATCTGATACAAAAGACTGCGTATGATCAGAAAGAATAAACAACAAAGAAAAGCCTTTGCCAAGCCACACACCTTATTCCTAACAAGGAAATATTACATTACTTACAAATTAAACATTTCTATACCTCTCAGTTTAAAAGTGACACACAGTCCAAACCATCTATGTATGAACAGATTTGTTTACACAACCCCAGGGGCAAAGGTCTCATCTCCGAACTATATACTCATTTAAACAATCAGATCTCTTCTGACCCCCTCCCATATAGAGTCAAGTGGGAATCTGAATGCTCACTGGAGCAGGGCACCTTGAATTGGAATAACTGTATTGACAATCTGAAGAAGTGTACAAGGTCACTTAACATTAGAGAAACAGCGCTGAAACTTCACACAAGATGGTATAAAACCCCAGTTAACCACTTAAGGACCAGCCACTGTGTATATACATCAGCAGAAGGGCACCTGGAGGCACAATCACATACCTGTACGTGGCCCTTTAACTGCTGACGTCAGGGTCGTGCGTGCGCCGCGGGCGGCGCGCTCGTGACCCCCCTGCCTTCCCCGTGAGTCGGGTTGCGGGTCCCGCGGACTCGATCACTGCGGGGATCCCCGCGATCGTCTCACGGAGGCATGGAGCGGAGAGATGTGTGTGTAAACACAACATCTCCCCGCTCCGCTACTGACACTGTCAGCGATCTCCGCTCTGTGTAATCAGAGCAGAGATCGGTGACGTGTCACTCGTAGCCATGCCCCCACACAGTAGTAATCACTCCCCTAGGCACACTTAACCCCTCCAGTGCCCCTAGTGGTTAACCCCTTCACTGCCAGTGTCAAAAGTGTCCGATGTGTCCGCCATTATGTCGCAGTCACAAAAAAAAAATGCTGATCGCCGCCATTACTAGTCAAAAAATTTTTTTTTTTTTAAAATGCCATAAAACTACCCCCTATTTTGTAAACGCTATAACTTTTGCGCAAACCAATCAATAAACGCAGATTGAATTTTTTTTTACCAAAAATATGTAGAAGAATACGTATCGGCCTAAACTGAGGAAAAATATATTTTTTTATATATTTTTTGGGGATATTTATTATAGCAAAATGTAAAAAATATTGCATTTTTTTCCAAATTGTCGCTCTATTTTTGTTTATAGCGCAAAAAAAAAAAAAAACGCAGAGGTGATCAAATACCACCAAAAGAAAGCTCTATTTGTGGGAAAAAAAGGATGTCAATTTTGTTTGGGAGCCACGTCGCATGACCGCTCAATTGTCAGTTAAAGCGACGCAGTGCCAAATTGTGAAAACACCTCTGGTCATTATGGTCCGTATTGGTCCGGTCCTTAAGTGGTTAAAATCCACACCATTTTCCCCGCTGTTTCTCTATTGTGTTTCAGAGGATGCAATGCACATTCCTCCATCTTTTCTATGAATGCCAGCACATCGCTTCAATTTGGAGAAAGCTTGATTCATTTACTGCCAAAATAACAGGTGCTCAACTTTCCCTTACCCCATCACAATGTCTATTATTTGCCCCAATCCCGGAGGTGTCCACTATACATCTGAGACTGATCCATACGATCTGTGTTGCTATCCACTGGATGATCGCGCTACATTGGAAAACTCAATATGTTCTCCTCTCACAAATTAAATGCCACATTGAAACCATAATTAGAGTTAAAAAGATATATCACACTATCTACCATACAGTTCCATACTATGAGAAAAAAATGCTCCCCTTGGTCTGAACATTACAATTTGTTTGATAGTGCCCCTGAAGCCATGTGATAGTGTTTCCTCCCTCTCATGTTGATGCCACTAAGCAGTTTTGATTTTGTACTTTCTCCACTCTGCATTATGGAATTCTCTGACATCACCGCACTGTTCCATACTGAGTTTACTGACTGTATCGAGAGTTTTTATACGGTTGTTTGTCTACTAGTTGAATCTCAGCAATTTATACTCTCATGCCCTGTATACACGAGCGGAATTCCCGTCGGAAAAAAGTTGGATGGTTTTTCCGATGGAATTCCGCTCAAGCCTGCCTTGCATACACACGGTCACACAAGTTCGGTGAACTTTTGACTGCCAAGAACGCGGTGACGTAAAAGACTATGATGAGCCGGGAAAATGAAGTTCTATGCTTCTGAGCATGCGTCGATTTGTTTCCGAGCATGCGTCGGAATTTTGCGCGTCAGTATTTGTACACACAATAGGAAATTCCGATCAGATTTTTTCCTGACGGGAAAATAGAGAACCTGCTCTCTATCTTTTTCCAGCAGTTTTTCTGTTGGAAAAAGTCTGATGGAGCATACACACGGTCGGTATTCCCGACCAAAAGCTCTTATCTGACTTTTTCCAACGGGAAAACCGATTGTGTGTACGGGGCATAAGATTTCATGCTGTTATTACAATGTGTTATACTTCTGTACCACCTCTTTATTTATTTAATAAAAGATTGTACACAAAAAAAAAGCCTTTGCCGTACATGAATTTTTGTACATTTCCTTCCACGGTTCCGATTTGCTATGAAACATCGAGGAAAACCGCACAATCGTTTGCCCTATTGTCTCATAGTGCATACTTAGTTTTACAGTGAGTGTCAAGTTCTATAGTGCTCATCCTTAGGTCAGATGGCAGCTTAATGTTCTCAAATGACTTAAGGAAACCAAATCAAATATTCAAATTTGATGCTTATCCCTTGCCATGGGTGGATGAGTTGATAGAAAGGTCCCACCAAGTATATACCGGTAACCGCCCTTGATCTTATTTAAGGATATTGGCAGGTTTCCTTAACAAACAAACCAAATGAAAAGACAGCTTTTGTGACACCAGATGGTCCTCCCTTTTGACTTACATGAGGCCCTGGCCTCATTCCAAAGAATGGTAGACAGCATGATCAAGACCCACAACACATATACTTGGACATATCTAGATCATGTTGTCATTTTCACTTTTGACTGGGATTCTCGCCTACAGAAGGGTAAGGCAGTTTTAGATTCCATTCATAAGAATGGTTTATCAGCCAATCCAAAAAATGCAAGAAATGGAAGAAGCCTTCTATGTGAGCTACAGCATTGGGCAGAGGGTCATAAAGCATCTAATAAACAGGACTGAAGCAGTTATCTAGAAATCCTCCAGACTGGCTGCCAGAAAGAGGGAAGGTGACAGAGAGATGGGACCAGTGAACATTACCAGTAACTGAAAAGGAAGCGCATTTTTGGAAAAAAATAATAATAAATAATAAAGGCAAACCCTTGTTGGCACCAATTGGTTTTAACTTTTCTACAACTCAGAACTCTTCTAGTGAAAATGCTAGAAACAAGCTTGAATCAGCTGTATTTTTGATGGCTAGCAGGGCTTTGGTGTTGGGGATGGGGAATGATCTGAGCAGTTGCAAAGAGCTGCCCATACATATACTGTATATACCGTATACATCTTTTTGCTTATTCTGTTTGGTGGCCGCTGTTTATTTCATTCCTGCTCTACTGCTAGGTCTAAACCTTTTTCACCTAGGAATGACAGCGTTATTTGTTAATTAGATACACAGATATGTGAATGTCATAGCATTGTGTTTTAATACCCATAGCACAGTTTGTGCTGTGTTAAATGTATTGTAAGCATGTTTACTTTCTCTCTGCTGAAAAACAATGTGGCCTTTCAGATCTCTAATAAGCTTGTCAAAATGTGGGTCTTGTGGTGAGTAAGGGTCACATACTGCCTGACTCGTTTCATGTTTGTGTCAGGAACTGACCTCCAAGGAGAATTGATCCCAGTTTCTCTATCAGCCATGCTTATGGAATTCTATTAAAGATGGTATTAA
This sequence comes from Rana muscosa, assembly GCA_029206835.1. NCBI lineage: Eukaryota > Metazoa > Chordata > Amphibia > Anura > Ranidae > Rana > Rana muscosa. Next base: position 89,654,014 of record CM055128.1, on the reverse strand, counting down.
AGGCAGGGAAGTATTTGTTAAATAGCTTGAAGAGAGAGTTTAGAACGGATAGGGAAATGAAACAAATATAAACTCACTGTAGGAAATGTCAGTTAGAAGGGGAGCCAACGATGTGTATTTACTGATAAAAAAACAAAAGAAAAAAACAAAGCAAAAGTTCATAATTAAAACAGCTCCTCAGAACAACCAACTACATTTATTGTTATATTTAAGCCCCAATTCACACTGGTGCGATTTGACATGCGATTTGACATGTCAAATCGCATGTCAAATCGGCGAAATTTGCCGCAAATTGCGGGCAATGGCACCATCCTAATCGGTGCGACGCCGCATCTGCGGCGCTGCACCGATTACAAAAAGTAGTTTCTGTGCTACTTCTTGCGATTTCAGCCGCGATTTACATTGACATCTTGTTCAGATGTCTTTGAAATCGTGGCTGAAATCGGGACTGCCAGCGGGAGTGAAATTGTGCGAGTTCAGCTGAACTCGCAGGCTTCACTTCCGCAGCCCAGTGTGAACGTGGGCTAAAAGCTTAAATTTGATTAGTGGCTCAGAACAATTTGTTCACTCTTCTATGCGCTAGTCTTTGTACATCTGAGAAGAATTATGGAAGGACTTGAAATGTGGTGTAGTTGTGTAATGTGATGATATTGTAAATGTTTCCTACCTGTATAGATATGTTAACATAGTGGGGATCAGTTTTTGTACAGACAGCAAAATCTGGCCATACACTGAGTTTTGGCCAGTTCCTGATGAAATGGCTGAAATTTATTAGCAGTGGGTTGACCTATCAGCACCCCACCACCCCACATCCTTTGATCCAAAAGTTGAAGAATCTAGGAAATAAATTATTGGTCGAAAAGCTTATTGGCCACAGTGACTGTTCGGCAGCATCAACTGTATCCACTTGCCAACCGCAATATATACTTTTAATTGTTGTTGTACAATTGTTGTACAATTGTTGTAGTTGGCAAGTGGTTTTCAACCTTTCTCATGTAAGCAGTCTGAGTGGCTAATTAGCCACTGGGTTGCTTTCAGAAGCAGTGGGAGGGGTTGTCGTCCTCTCCCACCATTCACCTGTGTTTCTCGTGCTTCCTGCTTTTACTGGCAGGCCCGGGAAGCGATTTGACAATTCACGCTGCTGGCCATAGATGTGAACAGAGACCTCTATGATCTTCGAGGACCTGAGCAAAGTCATGATATCACTTCGGATCTTTTTAACCACTTAAGGACCGCCGCACGACGATATACATCGTCAGAATGGCCCTCGGTGCCCGCGGCAGTCCGTTTTGCTTCAGGAGCGATCCATGATGAGGGGGCGGCCATTGATTTCTGGCCACCCCCTCACGATCGCTCATGGCGAATGAGAAGCTTCCCCTGCCTGTGAAATGTAAACACAGGCAGGAGGAAGTGATGTCATCTCTCCTCGCGGCGGTCTTTTCGTCCAGAGCTCGAGGAGAGAAGACATCAATAGTAAGTTGCACCAACAGACCACTAACACCAGTACACATAGGCACATAAGTTACCCCCCGATCACCCCCAGTCACAGTGTCACTGATTGCAGTGGTCATTTATTTACTGATCACTGCATGCAGTGTCATTTGTGACTGTAATAAGTGTCAGGGCAGTTAGCTTTAGGCCCCTTTAGGTCCAGGGTACCCCCCTAACCCCCCCATATAAAGGTTTAACCCCTTGATCGCCCCTCAGATAACCCTTTCACCCCCTTTCGCCAGTGTCACTAAGCAATCTTTTTTCTGATCGCTGTATTAGTGTCGCTGGTGACGCTAGGTAGCCAGTTATTTTTTTAGGTTCACCGCCAGGTTTTTATAGCATCAGGTACCCCCATATATTACCTAACAAAGGTTTTAACCCCCTGATTGCCCCTAGAGTTAACCTTTTCACCAGTGATCACCGTATAAGTGTCACTGGTGATGCTGGCTAGCCAGTTAGTTATTTTGTTATTTAGGTTCACCGTCAGGTTTTTATATAGCGTCAGGTACCCCCATATATTACCTAATAAAGGTTTTAACCTCCTGATTGCCCCTAGTTAACCCTTTCACCAGTGATCACTGTATAAGTGTTACGGGTGATGCTGGTTTGTTAGTTTGCTTTTTATAGCATCAGGGCACCCGCCGTATATTACCCTATAAAGGTTTAACCCCCTGATCGCCCGGCGGGTGATATCAATTAGGTTTTAGTGTCATATAGGGTCTGCGTCGCCCCAGGCAGCGTCAGGTTAGTGCCAGTAGTGCTAACACCCACGCACGAAGCATACACCTCCCTTAGTGATATAGTATCTGAACAGATCAATATCTGATCTGATCAGATCTATATTAGCGTCCCCAGCAGTTTAGGGTTCCCAAAAACGCATTGTTAGCGGGATCAGCCCAGATACCTGCTAGCACCTGCGTTTTGCCCCTCCGCCCAGCCCACCCCAGCCCACCCAAGTGCAGTATCGATCGATCACTGTCACTTACAAAACACTAAACACATAACTGCAGCGTTTGCAGAGACAGGCCTGATCCCTGCGATCGCTAATAGTTTTTTGGGTAGCGTTTTATACAGTTGCTGACAGTCAGGTGCTTTTTTACCTGTGAATCCTTACTAGTGTACCACTAAATTTAGAGCCCAAAATGGCAAATCGAAGGTACACTAGTAAAGAGGCCTACGAGTTTCTGAGCATGACAGATAGTGAAGAGGAGGTCATGCATCTGTCAGATTCAGGCTCAGTATACGACCCCGTAGACGACAGCGGCTCCATGACAGATAGCTCTGACGACGAAAGTGAGGTCCCTGCTAAGGTCAGGCGTACCCGACCCCATTCTGCTGTTGTTGAGGTGCAAGAACCGGAGGGCTCTCGTATGGAGCAGAGAAGTACTAGTGCCACTCATCCTTCTTGTGAACTGGCAAGCACCAGCGGCCTAGTACACCCTGGTCGTACATCCAGCATTGCAGTAACACTTGGTGACGTGGCGAGTCCCATAAGTGCAGTTCAAGCTGGCAAGGTGGCAAGCACAAGTAGTGTCCCGCTGCCACCAAGAAGAAGACAAAGACAGGCCCGTTGTGCCTATAGTGTCCTTCCTGCAGAATTTGCCAATCCTGATTGGGTGCCCACCACTTCTGCAGAACCCGTACTCCCCCATTCACTGGCCAACCCAGAATTCAGGTGGAAACAGCTGATTTTACGCCACTTGATTTTTATTCGCTGTTTTTCACGGAAGATCTCTATAGATCTATTGTGGACCAAACTCATTTATATGCTGGTCAATACATTGGCGCTAATCCCCAGTCTGCCCTTGCCAGAGAATGGAAACCAGTTACGGTTTCCGAATTTAAGACCTTTCTGTGCCTTTCCCTCAACATGGGCATACATAAATTGACGAAGTTGCGGACGTATTGGTCCAAACGCCCAAATTCACCATATGCCCGTGATCTCTGCCTCCATGGCCAGGAAACAATATGAGGCGATCTTGCAGTTCATGCACTTCAACGACAATGAACTTTGTTGTCCTCGTGGAGACCCTGAATACGATCGGCTCTACAAAATTCGGCCCCTCATAAACCACTTCAACGACCGTTTTGCAGCCTTGTTTACTCCCCATCAAGTTGTCTGCGTTGATTAAATTTTCTGTCCGCTTGTCTTTCAAACAGTACCTTCCCAGCAAGCGTGCCAGATATGGGGTCAAGCTCTATAAGCTCTGTGACAGGGCAACAGGGTATACATGGAGCTTTATGGTTTATGAGGGAAAAGACCGTCATGTAGAGCCGGAGAACTGCCCAGATTACATAGGGAGCGCTGGCAAGATAGTGTGGAACTTGATGTCACCCTTATTCGCAAAGGGGTACCACTTGTATGTGGACAATTATTACACGAGCGTGCCTCTTTTTAGTAACTTGTTTGATCATCAGATTTGCACATGTGGCACCGTGCGACCTAATCGCCGGGGCTTACCCTAGGGGCTTGTAGATTCCCGTCTTAGGCTGAGGGAGAGGGCCTGCTTGAAGTGTAATAATTTGTTTGCTGTGAAGTGGAGGGATAATAAGAATGTTTTTGTTCTTACCTCCCTTCACGCAGACACGACAGTCCAAATTCCTACGGAGATTGGTGTTGTGGAGAAATCCCTCTGTGTCCATGAATATAACCAAAATATGGGAGGGGTGGACCTCAACGACCAGTTGTTGGCGTTGTATCTAGTTGTCCGTAAGGCCAGACGCTGGTACAAAAAAGTGTATGTATACTTATTTAAATTGGCTTTGCTGAACGCTGATGTGCTATACAGAGCTTCAGGACAGACTTTATCCTTCCTTGAATTTCAAGAAGAGATCGTCAGAGACCTCCTGTATCCAGGCGGATCTGTACCTCACCATTCCCAACCAAATGCAGTAAGCCGGCTGCATGAGAGGCATTTTCCCTATGTCCTCGAGAGTACCCCTACCCAACGAGCCCCCCAAAGAAAATGTTGTGTCTGTAGAAAGCGCAGATATAGGCGTGACACCCATTATTATTGTCCATGCTGTCCTGACAATCCTGGTCTTTGCATTGGTGAATGTTTTGAACGCTACCACACACTAGTGCAGTTTCAGCATAGGGTACAGCAATGCACAGAATAGGACACACTTACACAGGGTCTCCCAAGATGCCATCACATTTTGAGAGACCCAAACCTGGAACCGAAAAGTTGAACAGTTACAGTTACAGTTACAAAAAAAAGTGTTAAAAAAAAAAGTAAACAATAAAAAACACAAAAAAAATATATAAAAAAAAAAACTAAAATTGTTGTTGTTTTATTTTTCTCTCCCTCTCTAATCTCTCTCTATTGTTCTGCTCTTTTTTTTATTGTATTCTATTCTGCAATGTTTTATTGTTGTTATGTTTTATCCTGCTTGCTTTTCAGGTATGTAATTTTTTATACTTTACTGTTTTACTGTGTTTTATTGTTAACCATTTTTTTGTTTTCAGGTACGCCATTCAGCTGCAGCGCGGATTTATTTATCTTGATAGCAACAGCATTTGCTCCCACGATACATAAAGCCGTGACTCCAGTGCTGTAGGAGGTGATTTCACCACCACAGTAAAAAAAAAAGAGCATACAGTCAGGTCCATAAATATTGGGACGTCGACACAATTCTAATCTTTTTGGTTCTATACACCACCACAATGGATTTGAAATGAAACAACGGTCAGGTGAATGGTGTAGGAATTACAACAGTTTGTATATGTGCCTCCCACTTTTTAAGGGACCAAAAGTAATGGGACAATTGGCTGCTCAGCTATTCCATGACCAGGTGTGTGTTATTCCATCATTATCCCATTTACAAGGAACAGATAAAAGGTCCAGAGTTAATTTCAAGTGTGCTATTTGCATTTGGAATCTTTTACTGTCAACTCTCAATGTGAGATCCAAAGAGCTGTCACTATCAGTGAAGCAAGCCATCATTAGGCTGAAAAAAACAAAACAAAACCATCAGAGAGATAGCAAAAACATTAGGTGTAGCCAAATAAACTGTTTGGAACATCCTTAAAAAGAAAGAATGCACCGGTGAGCTCAGCAACACCAAAAGACCCGGAAGACCACGGAAAACAACTGTGGTGTATGACCGAAGAATTCTTTCCCTGGTGAAGAAAACACCCTTCACAACAGTTGGCCAGATCAAGAACACTCTCCAGGAGGTAGGTGTATGTGTGTCAAAGTCAACAATCAAGAGAAGACTTCACCAGAGTGAATACAGAGGGTTCACCACAAGATGTAAACCATTGGTGAGCCTCAAAAACAGGAAGGCCAGATTAGAGTTTGCCAAACAACATCTAAAAAAGCCTTCACAGTTCTGGAACAATATCCTATGGACAGATGAGACCAAGATCAACTTGTACCAGAGTGATGGGAAGAGAAGTGTATGGAGAAGAAAAGGAACTGCTCATGATCCAAAGCATACCACCTCACCAGTGAAGCATAGTGGTGGTAGTGTCATGGCGTGGGCATGTATGGCTGCCAATGGAACTGATTTTCTTGTATTTATTGATGATGTGACTGCTGACAAAAGCAGCAGGAAGAATTTTGAAGTGTTTTGGGCAATATTATCTGCTCATATTCAGCCAAATGCTTCAGAACTTCACAGTGCAGATGGACAATGACCTGAAAGAAAAACTGCAAAATCAATCAAATAATTTTTTAAGGGAAAGTAGTGGAATGGTCAATCACCTGACCTGAATCCGATTGAGCATGCATTTCACTTGCTGAAGACAAAACTGAAGGGAAAATGCCCCAAGAACAAGCAGGAACTGAAGACAGTTGCAGTAGAGGCCTGGCAGAGCATCACCAGGGATGAAACCCAGCATCTGGTGATGTCTATGCATTCCACACTTCAGGCTGTAATTGACTGCAAAGGATTTGCAACCAAGTATTAAAAAGTAAAAGTTTGATTTATGATTGTTTATCTGTCCCATTACTTTTGGTCCTTTAAAAAGTGGGAGGCACATGTACAAACTGTTGTAATTTGGAGGTAAATACCTTCAAATTAAAGCTGAAAGTCTGCAGTTAAAGCACATCTTGTTCATTTCATTTCAAATCCATTGTGGTGGTGTGTCGATGTCCCAATATTTATGGACCTGACTGTATATGCCGAAGCATGGGGGCAGCAGGGGCGGAGGAGCGATTTTGCTCCTAATGCTGCGTACATATGGTCGAAATTCCGATGGAGGCTTGCCCGTGGAAAAGTCCGACCGTGTGTACACGGCATAACTTTTTTGCGGGAGAATGCCCCCATGCTTCGGCATATATATATTTTAGGCACAGGTTGCGTTAAAAAATGTTTTATTTTTTACTATGTTTTTTTTTGGTATTTGCTTTGCAGGTATGGTATGTTAAGGTCTTACTGTTATACTGTAATGTTACTTTGTTTTATTGTTAACCATCATTTGCTTAGCAGGTACACCATTCAGTTGCAGTGCAGATTTTTTATCTTGACAGCAACAGCGTTTTCTCCCATGATACATAAAGTCGTGACTCCAATGCTGTAGGAGGTGATTTCACCACCACAGTTAAAAAAAGAGCATATATGCCGAAGCATGGGGGCAGCAGGGGTGGAGGAGCAATTTTGCTCCTAATGCCGCATACATATGGTCGAAATTCCGACAGAGGCTTGCCCGTGGAAAAGTCTGACCGTGTGTACGCGGCATAACTTTTGCGGGAGGATGCCCCAATGCTTTGGCATATAAAATGGTGCATGTATGCCCATCATTAGAAGTGGGTGGATGAAGGGAGGTATTCTAATGGTGGGCATACCCACCGATCAATCTCTTTTTTTCGTTCAGCCAACAGGCTGCATGAAAAAAAAAGATTACAATATATGTCCAATAGACCCCAATTTTTTCAAAAAAGAGTACCTGTCACTACCTATTGCTATCATAGGGGATATTTACATTCCCTGAGATAACAATAAAAATGATAAAAAAAAATGTAAGGAACAGTTTAAAAATTAAATAAAAAAGCAAAAGAAATAATAAAAAAAAAAGAAAAAAAAAAAGCACCCCTGTCCCCTCCTGCTCTCACGCAAAGGCAAACGCAAGCGTCGGTCTGGCGTCATATGTAAACAGCAATTGCACCATGAATCTGAGGTATTTTGCAGGAGGATGCCCCAATGCTTCGGCATATATAAATGATGCATGTATGCCCATCATTAGAAGTGGGTGGATGAATGGCGGTATTCTAATGGTGGGCATACCCACCGATCAATCTCTTTTTTTCATTCAGCCAACAGGCTGCATGAAAAAAAAGATTACAATACATGTCCAACAAGGACCAGCAACGTACTGGTATGTTGCTGGACTTTGAATGGTTATACCAGATTGATGCCTGCGGGTTTAGGTATCATCTTGGTATCATTCTTTTCAGCCAGCGGCCGGCTTTCATGTAAAAGCAATCCTAGCGGCTAATTAGCCTCTGGACTGCTTTTACAAGCAGTGGGAGGGAATGTCCCCCCCGGATATAAAAAGCGCCATTGGGAAATTGGGAAAGCATTTTATCACACCGATCTTGGTGTGGTCAGATGCTTTGAGGGCAGAGGAAAGATCTAGGGTCTAATAGACCCCAGTTTTTTCAAAAAAAAGAGTACCTGTCACTACCTATTGCTATCATAGGGGATATTTTGTGTAATGTGGAAATATCCGCGCTACCCCCAAAGGAAACACCTAAATTCACATCCAAGTGAAAAAAATTGTGAAAATGGGCAGGATCAAAATCCTAAAAAATGGGAAAAATCCCCTATAAGTGAAAAAAAGTGATGGTGCTGCAATTATTAATAGTTAGAATATAAACTACAATGAAATGTTAAATGTGAAAAAAAAATGCGCATCCTTAACTGAATCAATGAAGTGTATGAGACAATATGTCACAAATGACATATGATATGAAAAAAAGTGAATAAACACCTTTATGGTACAATGTACCACAATATGCACAAGCACATAAATAGTACAAAACACAAAAATTAAGTATACAATAAAAGAGTCCCTACAGGGCCGATCCTAGGGTCACATGCGCCTGGGTGCAGAAATATTTCTGGCGCCCCTACAAGGGTGTGGTCACCTTACTAACTCCTCCCCCTTTACAAATGTTTCTATGGCAAGGACTCAAACACTGAGATGCTCCCCTAAGGAGTCATCGTTACCCTGGGATCCTCCCACGATCTCTTAACAACAAAATACAGGAAGAGAAGCACAGTACTCTAATTGGACCTGGAGGGGGGTCTCACTAATGGACACAGAGAGGGCCTCTGTTAGAGAGTTTGTTTAGAAAGAGCCCCCCATAATACAGGAGATGGTCAGAGACTGCAGATATAATACAGGAGATGGTCAGAGACTGCAAACATAATACAGGAGATGGTCAGAGACTGCAAACATAATACAGGAGATGGTCAGAGACTGCAGATATAATACAGGAGATGGTCAGAGACTGCAGACATAATACAGGAGATGGTCAGAGACTGCAGATATAATACAGGAGATGGTCAGAGACTGCAGACATAATACAGGAGATGGTCAGAGACTGCAGATATAATACAGGAGATGGTCAGAGACTGCAGACATAATACAGGAGATGGTCAGAGACTGCAGACATAATACAGGAGATGGTCAGAGACTGCAGCCATGGTAAAAGAGATCAATGCAGCCTCACCAGTGCCCATTAAATGCAGCTCATCAGTGTCCACCAATTGCAGCCTACCATTGCTCACCAACTGCAGCCTACTAGTGCCCACAAAATGCAGCCTACCATTGCTCACCAATTGTAGCCTACCAGTGCCCACCAAATGCAGCCTCATCAGTGCCCACCAAATGCAGCCTCATCGGTGCCCACCAAATGCAGCCTCATCGGTGCCCACCAAATGCAGCCTCATCAGTGCCCACCAAATGCAGCCTCATCAGTGCCCATCAAAACGCAGCCTCACTGTGCCCATTAATTAGCGTCACTGTGCCCATCATAAAGAAGCCTCACTGTGCCCATCATAAAGCAGCCACTGTGCCTATTAATCAGCATCACTGTGCCCCTCCGAAAGTGTCACTGTGCCCATAAAAACTCAGCCACTGTGCCCATTAATCAGTGTCACTGTGCCCATTGGAGGAGGAGGAGGGGGGAGAGAGGAGGAGGAGGAGGATGAAAAGAGAAGAGAGGGGGGAGGAAGAGAAGAGAGGGGGGAAGAGAAGAGAAGAGGGGGGAGGAGAAGAGAAGAGAGGGGGAGGAGAAGAGAGGGGGAGGAGAAGAGAAGAGAGGGGGAGGAGAAGAAAAGAGAGGGGGAGGAGAAGAAAAGAGAGGGGGAGGAGAAGAGAAGAGGAGGAGAAGAGAAGGGGAGGAGAAGAGAAGAGAAGGGGAGGAGAAGAGAAGAGAGGGGGGAGGAGGAGAAGAAAGGGGGGGAGGAGGAGAAGAGAAGAGAGGGAGAGGAAGAGAAGAGAGGGAGAGGAGGAGAAGAGAGGGAGAGGAGGAGAAGAGAGGAGAGGGAGAGGAGGAGAAGAGAGGAGAGGGAGAGGAGGAGAAGAGAAGAGAGTGAGAGGGAGGAGAAGAGAGTGAGAGGGGGGAGAAGAGAAGAGAGTGAGAGGGGGGAGAAGAGAAGAGAGTGAGAGGGGGGAGAAGAGAAGAGAGTGAGAGGGGGGAGAAGAGAGTGAGAGGGGGAGAAGAGAAGAGAGTGAGAAGGGGAGAAGAGAAGAGAAGGAGAAGAGCAGAGAGGGGGAGGAGAAGAGAAGAGAAGGGGGAGGAGGAGGAGAGAAGAGAGGGGGAGGAGGAGGAGAGAAGAGAGGGGGGAGGAGGAGGAGAGAAGAGAGGGGGAGGAGGAGGAGAGAAGAGAGGAGGAGTAGAGAAGAGAAGAGAGGGAGAGGGGGAGAAGAGAAGGAGAGGGGGAGAAGAGAAGAGAAGGAGAGGGGGAGAAGAGAAGGAGAGGGGGAGAAGAGAAGGAGAGGGAGAGAAGAGAAGAGAGGGAGAGAAGAGAAGAGGGGGAGAAGAGAAGAGGGGGAGAAGAGAAGAGATGGAGAGGGGGGAGAAGAGAAGAGAGTGAGAGGGGGAGAAGAGAAGAGAAGGAGAAGAGAAGAAAGGGGGAGGAGAAGAGAAGAGAAGAGAGGGGGAGGAGAAGAGAAGAGAAGGAGAGGGGGAGAAGAGAAGAGAAGGAGAGGGAGTGAAGAGAAGAGGGGGAGAGCAGAGAGGGAGAGGGGGAGAAGAGAAGAGAGGGAGAGAGGGAGAAGAGAAGAGAGGGAGAGAGGGAGAAGAGAAGAGAGGGAGAGAGGGAGAAGATAAGAGAGGGAGAGGGGGAGAAGAGAAGAGAGGGAGAGAAGAGAAGAAAGGGAGAAGGAGGAGGAGAAGAGAAGAGAGGGGGCAGGAGGAGTAGGAGAAGAGAGGGGGCAGGAGGAGGAGAAGAGTGGGGGAGAGGAGGAAAAGAGTGGGGGAGAGGAGGAGGAGAAGAGTGGGGGAGAGGAGGAGGAGAAGAGAGGGGAGGAGGAGGAGGAGAAGAGAGGGGAGGAGGAGGAGGAGAAGAGAGGGGGGAGGAAGAGGAGAAGAGAGGGGGGAGGAAGAGAGGGGGAGGAAGAGGAGGAGGGGGGGAGGAAGAGGAGGGGGGGAGAGGAAGAGGAGGAGGGGGGGAAAGGAGGAGGAGAAGAGAGGGGGAGGAGAAGAGAGGGGGAGAAGAGAGGGGGAGAAGAGAGGGGGAGAGGAGGAGGAGGAGAAGAGAGGGGGAGAGGAAAAGGAGGGGGGAGAGGAGGAGGAGGGGGGAGGAGGAGGAGGAGGAGAAGAGAGGGGGAGAGGAAGAGGAAGAGGAGGGGGAGGAGGAGGAGGGGGGGAGAGGAGGAGGAGAGAGAGGAGGAGGAGGAGGGGGGGAAGGAGGAGGAGGGGGGGAGGAGGAGGGGGGGAGAGGAGGAGGAGGGGGGGAAGGAGGAGGAGGGGGGGGAGGAGGAGGGGGGGAAGAGGAGGAGGAGGAGGGGGGAGGAGGAGGGGGGAGAGGAGGAGGGGGGAGAGGAGGAGGAGGGGGGGAGAGGAGGGGGAGGAGGAGGGTGGGAAGAGGAGGAGGAGGAGGGGGGAGGAGGAGGGGGGAGAGGAGGAGGAGGAGGGGGGAGAGGAGGAGGAGGAGGAGGAGGGGGGAGAGGAGGAGGAGAGGAGGAGGAGGAGGAGGGGGGAGAGGAGGAGGAGGAGGAGGGGGAGAGGAGGAGGAGGGGGGGAGAGGAGGAGGAGGAGGGGGGAAGAAGAGGAGGAGTGAAAAATGGATCACTAACCCTGTCCCTTCCACTCCTATGTCCCAGGCTGCATAGTTTACAGTGCAGCATCTGAAGTAAAAGGAAGCTCCAGTCGTTCTGCTGAAGTTACTCACTCATGTCCTGTAGCAGAGTGCTCTCGGTCCCGACTTCCTGCTCATCCATGTGTGAAGGGCTAAGGCTGCGGGCGGGGGAAAGCAGAGTATGTCTTCTTGAGCCACCTCCATGTCAGTGGACACTGACAGATCTCGGAAGGCAGGGCAAAGTTCAATGATAGGACTCGGAGAGTAGTGCCTGTGCAGAAGGAATGTGTCACTGGCATCTGGGTGATTTGAAATCTCCCGCCCACACCCCTTTCCAGGCACAGATTGGCCGCACAAGGGGTTGTGGGCGGGCACAGGGGATACATGGGGCGGACCTAACTTACCTCCTCTTCCCTCCTTGTACAGCGCCAATTCTCGGCAGGTCACCGGGCGGGGGATGTTGACACTGCTGCGGGCGTGTCGGCGGGCAGGTCAGTGGGCGGCGAAAGTACGGCGCGTCGGCGTCGTTGGCAACACACTCCTGCTCCTGACACTTTGGCGCCCCCTCCCCTCTGGCGCCTCGGTGCAGTGCACCCCCCGCACCCCGTCTCGGACCGGCCCTGAGTCCATAGAAGCAGTAAAGAAAGCAACACAAAAAAATGAATGAAAAAATGAAAAATTGAAGAGAGACCAGAAATTCTTGAAGCTTTTCAGTCCAGCAGGTGAAAAAACAATCTTTATCAGATAATGGATGTCTCCTTACCAAGAACGGTGGACCCCCGTGACAGAGGTCATACGAGCTCAACACATAGGCTTCACTCAGACCGCTGCGGCAACGATCACATCATCCAAGTGCCCCCTTCCTTAGAAATGCGGCCGATGAAGTCTTTCCAAGGTGTAACAACCATAGATCACCACTCACACATAGGTTAGGGAAATAGAAATAAAAAACTTCATGGTGCAGCAAGTTTCATATAAAAGAAACTATTTATTGATAGCTGACATCCAAAAAATAAAAGACAAGGTGCCGTTTGTATGCTAAAGCAATGTAACAAACTCCATGAATAAAAACGAAACAATCAGCTGCGGCTCACGCCAGCTAGCTGAAATGTGGTGACGTCAGAATCCTTTGAGCTCCACCCGACACTGCGTTTCTCCTTACAAGGCGTCTACTGGGAAAGGAGGCTAAGGAGGAGACGTCACTCACCACATTATATAGCCCGTGCAGGAGAGTGACACCGGAAGCCAGACAGGAGAGAAAGGGAAAATTAATAAATTGTCTTAGTCTCCCCTAGCTGTCCATGTCTCAATTCATATGAGACGGTGGTGAGTGACATCTCCTCCTTAGCCTCCTTCCCCAGTAGACGCCTTGTAAGGAGAAACGCAGCGTCGGGTGGAGCTCAAAGGATTCTGACGTCACCACATTTCAGCTAGCTGGCGTGAGCCGCAGCTGATTGTTTCGTTTTTATTCATGGAGTTTGTTACATTGCGTTAGCATACAAACAGCACCTTGTCTTTTATTTTTTGGATGTCAGCTATCAATAAATAGTTACTTTTATATGAAACTTGCTGCACCATGAAGTTTTTTATTTCTATTTCCCTAACCTATGTGTGAGCGGTGATCTATGGTTGTTACACCTTGGAAAGACTTCATCGGCCGCATTTCTAAGGAAGGGGGCACTCGGATGATGTGATCGTTGCCGCAGCGGTCTGAGTGAAGCCTATGTGTTGAGCTCGTATGACCTCTGTCACGGGGGTCCACCGTTCTTGGTAAGGAGACATCCATTATCTGATAAAGATTGTTTTTTCACCTGCTGGACTGAAAAGCTTCAAGAATTTCTTGTCTCTCTTCAATTTTTCATTTTTTCATTCATTTTTTTGTGTTGCTTTCTTTACTGCTTCTATGGACTCTTTTATTGTATACTTAATTTTTGTGTTTTGTACTATTTATGTGCTTGTGCATATTTTGGTACATTGTACCCTAAAGGTGTTTATTCACTTTGTTTCATATCATATGTCATTTGTGACATATTGTCTCATACACTTCATTGATTCAGTTAAGGATGCGCATTATTTTTTCACATTTAACATTTCATTGTAGTTTATATTCTAACTATTAATAATTGCAGCACCATCACTTTTTTTCACTTATAGGGGATTTTTCCAATTTTTTAGGATTTTGATCCTGCCCATTTTCACAATTTTTTTCACTTGGATGTGAATTTAGGTGTTTCCTTTGGGGGCAGTGTTGCCAACCCCCTGAAGTGAAATTTACTGGCAAGGATGCCAAAATTTCTGTACGGCACCAATTTCTTACTGGCAAAAATCATGAAAATTGCTGGCAGAGCCGCATTTTTTACTGACACTGCAAAAAAGTACCTACAATCACTGTTTTTAGTGCTAAACAGTGCAAATATCAATATTTGAACTATAAACACACAGCTAATGCTATTATCAATGTGTTTAAGTTAAACAAAAGTAAAAAAACATTTTTCACAATTTGCATGAAGGTCAGGTTACTATAACCCAGCCAGCACAGAGTTCCCTCTTACATCAGAGTCTGCAGGGATCCCCCTTACAGTCTAAGGGAACTCTTATGTAAAGGGGAACGCTGCAGATCATGATGTAAGGGGGAACCCTGATATGGAGGGGGGCTCTGGTGAATAGAGACCACCTTCCGCAGAGTGAATACACTAAGGTAAGGGGGGGGGTACTAATATAAGGGGGAAACCTTTATATCAGTGCCCCCTTACATTATTGTATTCATTCACCTTCTTACATCAGTGACCCCCCCCCCCCTCAGAATGGCCTGGCGGCACTGTCACTGACCTCCTCTCAGGTGCACCGTGCGGGGCTCAGTCAGACAGCTCCAGCTTGGTGGCTCTGATCTCCTCTCCCCAGTCCACACGTCTGTTTCTTCCCGGGCCGTAACCCCCATCCCGGCGGCACTTCCACTCTTGACTCCTTTCTAGGATCCCCTCAGAGACTGCAGACATGATAAAAGACAAGAGATGGTCAGAGGCTGCGAACACGATACAGGAGGTGGTCAGAGGCTGCGGACATACTACAGGAGGGGGACAGAGGCTACAGACATACTACAGGAGGGGGACAGAGGCTACGGACATACTACAGGAGGGGGACAGAGGCTACGGACATACTACAGGAGGGGGACAGAGGCTGCGGACATACTACAGGAGGGGGACAGAGACTGCGGACATACTACAGGAGGGTGACAGAGGTTACGAACACACTACAGGAGGTGGACAGAGACTGCAGACATACTACAGGAGGGGGACAGAGGCTGCAGACATACTACAGGAGGGGGACAGAGGCTGCGGACATACTACAGGAGGGGGACAGAGGCTGCGGACATACTACAGGAGGGGGACAGAGGCTGCGGACATACTACAGGAGGGGGACAGAGGCTGCGGACATACTACAGGAGGGGGACAGAGGCTGCGGACATACTACAGGAGGGGGACAGAGGCTGCGGACATACTACAGGAGGGGGACAGAGGCTGCGGACATACTACAGGAGGGGGACAGAGGCTGCGGACATACTACAGGAGGGGGACAGAGGCTGCGGACATACTATAGGAGGTGCCGGTGGAGACAGGCTGTGGACATGATGGTGCCCTCCTCACCCCCTCACAGTAGCCTCCTCCTCTGTCCACCACCATATTACTTCTCCACATCATCAGTGTGCTGTGTCCTCCTCCTGTGCCCCTTTCACCATTCCACAGGTCAGTGCTGCACTGTGCTGCCCTGACCTGTGGAGAGGTGAAAGGGGCACAGGAACCAGAGGAGGACACAGCACACACTGATGATTTTGAGAAGTAATATGGTGGTGGACAGAGCACATTAGTCTCTCCCCTGCATGGCACGGCTTCAGGCTCCCAGGATGCCAGGCTCTCACTCGCTTGTATCCCCCCCCAGTTTTACTGACCTTGAAACTCGAATTGAGTCCGTCCTCCTCACCCCTGGGCCCTGTCAGTGCTCCGAGTCTGCTCGCTCCGAGTCCTCCTCCACCTATGATGAGTGCATGGCATGCAATGCACTCGCTACAGGTGTCGCACCAGCCGCTGTGGCCTTTTCAAAAATGGCGCCAGCGGCGCCATCACGTTATCCGCGCGTGCGCCGCCCGGCCGAGCGTGAACAAGTTTCCCTGAGCTCGGCCGGCTTTCGGAACGCAGTTGTATGACCGGCTCGCGGCCATCTTTTTTATGGGCGCCGGTGCCCATAACGGACTTTAACGTACACCCCGAAAAAGGGGTTAAATTTGCGGGCTGTACGTAAATCTACGTACGGTTGGCAACACTGTTTGGGGGGTAGCGCGGATATTTCCACATTACACATTATTACCACTGAATATATTTTATCTCGCAGCTTCCCATCCCCACTTTTTTAATATATTTTGTACTTTCGTATCATATATATTTTTTGTGATCACATTGGTCCTCTGAAATGGACATTTTTGATTTCCATAGGAGCAGAAAAATTAACCCTGACAAGGTTTTTGATCAAACCAGTTCAGAGGTTGATAGTATACGGGGAATCTTTATGAGGTTAAAAAATATACTCATATCTGAACTACATGCCGCCTGGGATATTGTTTTCTTGGAGCGGTATCTCCAAGAGAAGATGATACCCAGAAGCTTATGGTGGCATGTATACCCGGATAGAGGGGACGCGGAAATCAGGGAATGGTTCCTCTACTTCAATGGCGTGGGATTAGCATTCCTTGAGTTTTTGCTTTCCAGAAAAAGAATTAAAGTAGCCAAATTACAGCAGGAAATCAATGATATAAAGGAAAAACTAGTCCCTATGAGTAAAGAGGGTTTATATCAGGTATATACCAAGGAGTTGAGGGAAATTCTAATTGAAGAAGAGGAGGAGCAAAGAATAAAAAAATGGAAAAAATATCTTAGGGACGTAGAGGATTACAAATCCCATAACGTCTTTAAATGGCAGGAGAGCCATCATGATAGTGTTTCTAACTCACCAGAAGCTATCAGTATGGAGGAGGGTGTGGCTAGTGACAATGCATCTACATTACCCAATTTGGATTATCCTAGACCCTCTTTGGGTCCCCCTCCTCCCATCACCCTTGGATACAAAGAATCAGTACCAAGAAGAACAGGGGGGGGCAAGACGCCACAACAGGCTAGGAAAAAGGGTAACCCTAATACTGGTAGGCCCCCAGAAAATGGACCCAATACCTATTACCCCCCACCTTACCAATATCCCAAGAACCAAGGGAGGTTCCCTAATTCCAGGGGAAACAGGGGTAACAGACAACCCCAAGGGTCCTACCAATATCAACCCAACACATACATGTATCCCACTGATAGATTGCCATTATGGCCCTTATGATGATCCCACACATAGGAGCTATCCGAATGATGGACACTATGACATCCCTACTAGAAATCAATGTGGACCATCGCAGGGATATGGGGAGGGCAATGAGGAGAGGAATCCTCCTAACATTGGACTGCGATGAGCCGTACCACTTCAAACTCGTGGATTCGAAGGTCTGTCTGGAGCAGTACCCCTAAGAAATAAAATGGACAATTCTGTAGGGAGGGGACAGGGGAAAAAAGGAAGGCTTAGAGATGAGGTAGAGGAGGGGAGTGGCACAACCCCCAAAAAATCCAGAAAGAGATAACTTGCAAAGGTGTTTCTTAGTGATGAAGAGGTGATAAGATTAACAAAGTAAAAAATTGACTTCATAACAGGAACTCAAATATGCACCCATGAAGTGTTTGAATCATTTCTAATGTTTTTAGACATCAACAAATAGTTTCCTCATTCATTGGGTATATATATATTTTTTCCTGTCTATTTTTTCCTGTTTATTTCTTAGTCCTCCCCCCCCCTTTTTCGTTGCCTTCCCAACCCCCTTCACCTATTTCCTCCCCCCCTCAGTCTGTCCTCTGTCCTCGTTTCCTACTCTAGGGTAAATGAGGACAATATACAGGCACCAATATAGGTTAGAGCATATTTATTTACATATTGGGGCTGATTTACCAAACGTTTGCGCCATGAGTATTGGCGCATCTGCGTGCGCAATGGCTGTTTTGGTATTTACAAAAAAATAGCGCCGGTATCGCAGCCCTATTTTCCATTTACTATAGTGTTCTCTGAGCCCAGGAGGAGGCGCTCAGTGCGCTACTATGGACCTGGCGCAGGGCATGTTAAAATCTAAATATAAAGAAGCTGGAAGTGAGAATATAATGGGGGTGATGTGGGGTGATGTGAGGAAGTGTAGTGACACCTGCCCAAATAACTAATATGCCCAAAATTGAGTGATAAAGTAACTTTTTCAAAACCAGCCCGCTGCGCCGGCAAGTACAATTCGAGCTGCGGGAGGTTTTTTTGAGCTCAGCGCGGGAATTTCAATTGTTTAAATGCGCCAAGACACTGCGCCGGCAAAATCTTAGTAAATGTCAAGTCACGTAAACTGATTTGCATAAGTTGAACCGGCGCAGCCCTGAACTTGCCAGTGCGCCTGCAAAATGACATTTCTAAAGGAAAAAAAAACAATTTAAAAGCAGCCGCGGCTGTAATGAATTGTCGGCTCCCGGCAATATAGAGAAAGGTTATAGAAAGTGTTTGCTAACCAAAAAAAAAAAGCGTGGGGGTCCCCCAAATTCCATAACCAGGCCCTTCAGGTCTGGAATGGATATTAAGGGGAACCCCGCTGCAAATTTTTTAAAAAAATGACGTGCGGGTTCCCCCCAAATATCCAAACCAGGCCCTTCAGATCTGGCATGGATTTTAAGGGGAACTCCACCCCAAATTTTCTTAAAAATGGCGTGGAGTCCCCCCAAAAATCCACACCAGACCCTTATCCGAGCACATAACCTGGCCGGCCGCAGGGGAAGAGGGGGGGACGAGAGCGGCCCCCCCTCCCTCCTGAACCGTACCAGGCCACATGCCCTCAACATGGGGAGGATGTCTCCATGTTGATGGGGACAAGGGCCTCTCCCCCACAGCCCTTGCCCGGTGGTTGTGGGGGTCTGCGGGCGGGGGGCTTATCGGAATCTGGAAGACCCCTTTAACAAAGGGGACCCCCAGATCCCGCCCCCCCTGTGTGAAATGGTAATGGGGTACAAATGTACCCCTACCATTTCACAAGGAAAGTGTCAAAAATGTAAAAAATTACAAGAGCCGGTTTTTGACAATTCCTTTATTAATGTCTTTTCTTTTCTTCCATCTTCTTCTTCTTCTTCTTCCATCTTCTTCCATCTTCTTCCATCTTCTTCTTCTTCCATCTTCTTCTTTTCTCCATTTGGGTTTCTTCCTCCATCTTCATCTTCCTCTTCATCTTTATCTTCCTTCTTCCTTCGGTCTTCTCGTCCGCATCTTGCTCCGGCGTCTTCCCTTCTTCTTTCTTCTCCGGCCGCTCCGTTTGAATTGGAGGTTCCCGCTGTGCGACGCTTCAGTTCTCCACTTGGTCCGCTAACCACCCGGTGGCTCCGCCCCCCTCTGTCACCACGGGGAAAGTCCCTGTGAAATCCATGTGTGTCAGAGGGGGGGCGGGGTCACCGGGTGTAAGCGGACCCGATGGGGAACTGAAGAACTGAAGCATCGCACAGCAGGAACCTCCAATTCAAACGGAGCGGCCGGAGAAGAAAGAAGAAGGGAAGACGTCGGGGCAAGATGCGGACGAGAACACCGAAGGAAGAAGGAAGATGAAGATGAAGATAAAGATGAAGAGGAAGATGGAGGAAGAAACCCGAATGGAGAAAAGAAGAAGATGGAAGAAGAAGAAGATGGAAGAAGAAGAAGATGGAAGAAGAAGAAGATGGAAGAAGAAGATGGAAGAAAAGAAAACACATTAATAAAGGAATTGTCAAAAACCGGCTCTTGTCATTTTTTACATTTTTTACACTTTCCTTGTGAAATGGTAGGGGTACATTTGTACCCCATTACCATATCACATAGGGGGGGGCGGGATCTGGGGGTCCCCTTTGTTAAAGGGGTCTTCCAGATTCCGAAAAGCCCCCCCCGCCCGCAGACCCCGACAACCAACGGCCAGGGTTGTCGGGAAGAGGCCCTTGTCCCCATCAACATGGGGGCAGGGTGCTTTGGGGTGAGGGGGCCGCAGGTCGCCCCCCTGCCCCGAAGCACCAAACCCCCCATGTTGAGGGCATGCGGCCTGGTACGGTTCAGGAGGGAGGGGGCCGCTCTCGTCCCCCCCTTTTCCCCTGCGGCCTGCCAGGTTGCGTGCTCGGATTAGGGTCTGGTTTGGATTTTGGGGGGACCCCCACGCCGTTTTTCGGCTTAGGGGGTTCACCTTAGAATCCAGACCAGACCTAAGGGCCTGGTATGCTCCTGAAGGGGAACCCATGCCGGTTTTTTCATAAAAATTTGGCCTGGAGTTCCCCTTCATGATTCATACCAAACATGGGACAGCGAAGCTGCCGAGGACCAGCGCGATGACATCGCGCTGGACACATTCTCGGCCGGCTAGTCTCCTCTAGGACACGACTTGAGCGGCTGCCTCACGCGCTCAGGTCGTGTCCAGGTCGCCTGGCAGAGTCACGCTGTCCCTGTGTCAGCCGGCACACGAGTCGCCCGCAAGTCGGTTCCGACTTCCCGGGCGACCTCTATTCAAATCAATGGGCTCCCATAGGGAACCATTCATTTTCAATAGAGCGCCGCTGACATTTCTATTTACTATAACAGTGCGCCGCTGCTTCCTGCGCCCAGTGAAGGAGTTATCAGGCGCACCAATTAAGGTTAGAAGCAGCGCAGCGCACTGTTATTAGTAAATCAGCCCCATTGTGTCAGATCCATATTAAATATAAAATATTTTTTATTTTTTAAATATATATCTTTTATTTTTTATCCTATTTATTTTTGCTTTTTATAATATATCTGTATATATTTTTATATATAAGGTTTTTTGTGTTCATATACATAATTTTTACATGAAAATTGATTTTAACATGCTATTTCTTCTAAGTCGCACTCTAAATATCATTAGGGGGGTCCGTTTAAATCTACTGACACCCGAGTGATATGCAGGATATAGTTGGGAAACATGAACTGACTTTTAACATTGTTTATATTTAGTATAGATTATGGGATTGATATTGTTGCAAAGTGTTACATTTGTATGTTTGTTTTTATATAATATTATTTATTTTTTTCTGGTAATATGTATCAGTGTGAAACGGTGACATACTGCACAGTTAAATATACTGCTTACATGTACCGTCTCATATGAATTGAGACATGGACAGCTAGGGGAGACTAAGACAATTTATAAATTTTCCCTTTCTCTCCTGTCTGGCTTCCGGTGTCACTCTCCTGCACGGGCTATATAATGTGGTGAGTAGGGATGAGCTCGGTGTTCGAGTCGAACATACGTTCGACTCGAACATCGGCTGTTCGATAGTTCGACGAAGATCGAACGATTTGGGCCGTTCGCGCCAAATTCGAGTGACGCGAACGGCCCACAATGCGTCATCCAGGCGCTGTGATTGGCCAAGCATGCACTGTGACCCCGCATGCTTGGCCAATCACAGCGCCGGCAGCGAGGAGAGCAATGATTGGCCACAGGCAGGATGCCTGTGGCCAATTATTGCTGAGGGTGTTTAGTACACGCCCCACACTATAAAAGGCCGCCAGCACGGCGGCCTAGTGTAGTGTGTTCCGGAGCAGGGAAAGAGAAACATAGGCAGGGACAGTGACATTTATTTTTTTCTTGCTTAACCTGGATTCCTTTAGTTTAGGGAAAGAGAAGGATAGGTAGGGAGAGTGTCAGTTTCTTTTACTGTGCGAATCCTTGTTTCTAGGGACAAAGAAGGAAAGTGAGTGAAATTCTCCTTGTGCTATAGTGTGCTTTAAAAAAACATTTTTTCTAGGGACAGAAAACTATAGGTAGGGAGAGTGTCAGTTTCTTTCACTGTGATAATCCTTGTTTCTAGGGACAAAGAAGGAAAGTGAGTGAAATTCTCCTTGTGCTATAGTGTGCTTTAAAAAAACATTTTTTCTAGGGACAGAAAACTATAGGTGGGGAGAGTGTCAGTGTCTTTTACTGTGCGAATCCTTGTTTCTAGGGACAGGGAAGGACAGTGAGGGAATTCTCCTTGTGCTATAGTGTGCTTTAAAAAAACATTTTTTCTAGGGACAGAAAACTATAGGTAGGGAGAGTGTCAGTGTCTTTTACTGTGCGAATCCTTGTTTCTAGGGACAGGGAAAAACAGTGAGGGAATTCTCCTTGTGCTATAGTGTGCTTTAAAAAAACATTTTTTCTAGGGACAGAAAACTATAGGTAGGGAGAGTGTCAGTGTGTTTTACTGTGCGAATCCTTGTTTCTAGGGACAGGGAAGGACAGTGAGGGAATTCTCCTTGTGCTATAGTGTGCTTTAAAAAAACATTTTTTCTAGGGACAGAAAACTATAGGAAGGAATAGTGTCAGTTTCTTTCACTGTGATAATCCTTGTTTCTAGGGACAAAGAAGGAAAGTGAGTGAAATTCTCCTTGTGCTATAGTGTGCTTTAAAAAAACATTTTTTCTAGGGACAGAAAACTATAGGTAGGGAGAGTGTCAGTGTGTTTTACTGTGCGAATCCTTGTTTCTAGGGACAGGGAAGGACAGTGAGGGAATTCTCCTTGTGCTATAGTGTGCTTTAAAAAAACATTTTTTCTAGGGACAGAAAACTATAGGAAGGAAGAGTGTCAGTTTCTTTCACTGTGATAATCCTTGTTTCTAGGGACAAAGAAGGAAAGTGAGTGAAATTCTCCTTGTGCTATAGTGTGCTTTAAAAAAACATTTTTTCTAGGGACAGAAAACTATAGGTAGGGAGAGTGTCAGTGTCTTTTACTGTGCGAATCCTTGTTTCTAGGGACAGGGAAGGACAGTGAGGGAATTCTCCTTGTGCTATAGTGTGCTAAAGCATTCCTCATCAACCATCTTTGAAATCCTTGTTTTTTTGGACAGTCAGGGAAATTGTCGTTGTGCTATTCTGTGCAAAAGCAATCATCCTCAACCATATTTAGAAATCCTTAAGTAAAGGGACAGAGAAGGACACCAGAAGGTAGCCCTTATTGCTTTTTTCCCATCTCCCTGCAGGCCATCTATTAGAATGTCTGGAAGGCAAACAAGGAGAGGCAGACAGTCAGGAGGCAATAAAAGAGGGCAAGCAGGCTCTGTGTCTGGGGGCAACAGTGCTGGTCGTGGACGCGGTGCATTGTCATCAGCACATGGCCATGGGACACGCTTGTCCTTCTTTTCGGCAGCTGGACATGTTGAGCCACATCATGCCGAAGACTTGGTAGAGTGGATGACCAAGCCCTCCTCCTCCTCCTCATCCTCTCTCATCCAGGCTCAGGGTACTGGAAAAGCAGCTGCCAAAGCGTCCTCTTCCCTGGTATCAATGTCAGACTCATCATCAGTCACTCCTTCCCTAGACCCACCATGTCCTCCTCCTGAGGAGTCCCCCGAACTGTTTGAGCACAGTGTTGGGTACATGCTCCAGGAGGATGCCCAGCGTTTCGAAGGGTCTGATGATGAAACCCAGCTACAGGAAGGCAGTAGCGTGAGAGCAGACAGAGGGGATGCTCAAGAAGGACACCAATCTGGCAGTCATGTTCCAGCAGCTGCAGCATACTGCCAGATTGGCTCCAGTGATGAGGAGGGAGGGGATGATGAGGTCACTGACTCCACGTGGGTGCCTAATAGGAGAGAGGAGGAGGAGGAGGATGAGGAGGAGGCACATCTCCAACGAGGCAGGATGCCCTTTGGTGGCCAGCGTAAGGGCAGTACACCGACGGAATCACACCGCAGAGCTCCGCCTGTGCAGGGCGCTGCCTCTGCCCGTCATTCAAAAAGTTCTTTGGTGTGGGCCTTTTTTGAGGCTAGTGCATCAGATCGCACAGCTGCTGTTTGCAACATATGTCTCAAGCGTATATCGCGTGGCCAAAACATCAGCCGCTTGGGTACCACATGCCTGACCAGACATATGTTGACCTGCCATGCAGCTCGTTGGCAAGCCTACCTCAAAGACCCACACCAAAGAACAAAGCGGACCTCTCCTTGCACCGCATCAGCTGGGATCTCCAACCCCACTATAACTTCAGTCCTCTCTGAAACATGCACTGAGAGGAATGAAGGTGTAGAATTAGGTGTGTCACAGCCAAGTACTTGCGGCCACTCTGCTAGCAGTACACCGACGTCCGATTCTAGCAGGCAAATTTCCCTGCCCCAGCTGCTGGACCGTCGAAAGAAGTTCACTCCCAGCCATCCACATGCCCAGCGGTTGAATGCTAGCTTGGCTAAATTGCTAGCGCTTCAACTGCTGCCTTTTCAGTTGGTAGACTCGGCCCCCTTCCGTGAGTTTGTGCAATGTGCGGTTCCTCAGTGGCAGGTTCCCAAACGCCACTTTTTCTCACGGAAGGCTATTCCGGCTCTCTACCGGCATGTGGAAGGCAATGTCTTGGCCTCGCTGGACAGGGCGGTCAGCGGTAAGGTGCATATTACCGCTGACTCATGGTCCAGCAGGCATGGACAGGGACGTTACCTTTCTTTCACGGCCCATTGGGTCACTCTTTTGGCAGCTGGGAAGGATGCAGGACAAGGTGCAGTAGTGTTGGAGGTTGTTCCACCGCCACGCCTCCAAAATGCTACTACTGGTTGTGACACACCTCTCTCCTCCACCCCCTCCTCTTCTTCTTCCTCCATGGCCTCTTCCTGTGGTTTGTCCTCGGAACCAGCGGTGCTCCGTAGGCGTTCAAGGGGCTACGCAAGTACGCAGGCAAAAAGATGCCATGCCGTGCTTGCGCTGGTGTGTTTGGGGGACAGAAGCCACACTGGGGCAGAGGTCCTGTCTGCTCTGCAGGGCCAGGCCGAGAGGTGGTTGACGCCACGCCAGCTTAAGCCAGGAATGGTGGTTTGCGACAATGGCACCAACCTCCTCTCCGCCCTCCGACAGGGACAACTGACCCATGTGCCCTGTGTGGCTCACGTCCTTAACCTGGTGGTGCAGCGGTTCTTGGGCAGGTACCCGGGCTTACAGGATGTCCTGAGGCAGGCCAGGAAAGTCTGTGTGCATTTCCGCAGATCTTATAATGCCAGTGCTCGCCTGGCTGAGCTGCAAAAGGAGTTGAACCTGCCCAAGAACCGCCTTATATGTGACATGCCCACCAGGTGGAACTCAACGTTGGCCATGCTGCAGCGGCTGCACACGCAGCAGAGGGCCATCAATGAGTACCTGTGCGACTACGGCACCAGGACAGGGTCAGGGGAGCTTGGTTTTTTTTCTCCACGCCAGTGGGGCATGATCAGGGATGCATGCACTGTCCTGGCACCATTTGAGGAGGCCACGAGGATGGTGAGCAGTGACAGTGCATGCATCAGTGACACTGTACCTCTTGTCCACCTGTTGGAGCACACGCTGCATGGAATAATGGACAGGGCACTTGAGGCAGAACAGAGGCAGGAAGAGGAGGACTTCCTTGCCTCTCAAGGCCCCCTTTACCCAGACAGTGTTCCTTCTGTCCCACCCATCGCACAGGAAGAGGACGAGGAGGAGGAGGAGGAGGAGGAGGAGGAGGATTGTGTCAGCATGGAGGTGGAGGCTGGCACTCAGCATCATCAGCAGCAGTCTTTTAGGGATGATTTACAGTCCCAAGAAACCAGTGGACTTGTACGTGGCTGGGAGGAGGTGGCTGCGGATCATGTCGTCCTTAGTGACCCAGAGGACTCCGGAGCGAATGCCTCAACAAACCTACGCTGCATGGCCTCCCTGATCCTGCAAAGTCTGCGGAAGGATCCTCGTATTCTTCGGATCAAGGAGAGGGACCATTACTGGCTGGCCACTCTCCTTGATCCACGGTACAAGGGTAAGGTTGCGGACCTTATGTTACCGTCGCAGAGGGAGCAGAGGATGAGACAACTCCGGGAGGCCTTGCAGAAAGGTCTGTGCAATGCGTTCCCAGAGACTGGGAGGTTACAAACTCCTGGTCCTGGACAACGAGTTGCTGAGGCTTCGGCCAGTCAAAGAAAGAGCGGTGGGGAAGGTGGCCGTCTGACCGATGCGTTCAGACAATTCTTTAGTCCGCAACCCCAAAGTATGATCGGTTCCAGCAACCATCGCCAGCGTCTGATAAACATGGTGCAGGAATATCTAGGGGCAAGGTCAGACTTGGACACCTTCCCCACCGAAAATCCTCTGGCTTACTGGGTCTTGAGGATGGATCACTGGCCAGAGCTTGCACAGTATGCAATTGAGCTACTGGCCTGTCCTGCATCCAGCGTTCTTTCGGAACGCACATTCAGTGCTGCTGGAGGATTTGTCACGGATCACAGGGTGCGCCTGTCCACCGACTCGGATGATCGACTGACTTTCATCAAGATGAACCAGTCTTGGATCACCACCAGCTACCACACACCTGATGCTGATATAACAGACTAATTGATTTTAACATGTCACATCCCTTCAAGACTGATGCTGATGCTGAGTGCCTGTGCTGTTATGTTGACTGGCTATCCTCCTCCTCCGAGTCCTCAATGATACGATTGATGATGATAGCTTGGAAGATCATTTTTGTTTATGGGTGCCGCCACCAGTGGCTAAGGCCCAATTTTTCAGCCCCTGTTTAACAGGGGCGTGTCATTACAATTTTTGAAGCAATACTTTGGAACAGGGCTCATTGCTGTGCTCCAAGTACAGTATCTGTGAGGGGTTGTAGTGTTGTGCCACCAGTGCCTAAGGCCCAATTTTTCAGCCCCTGTTCAACAGGGGCATGCAATTACAATTCTTGATCTAATAATTCACAGCAGGGCCCATTGCTGCACCCACCAAGAGTAACTCTGAGGGCTTACAGTGTTGTGGCAACGCCACCACCACCACCACCACGAAAGGCCCAATTTTTCAGCCCCTGTTCAAAAGGGGCATGTAATTACAATTCTTGATCTAATAATTCACAGCAGGGCCCATTCCTGCACCCACCAAGAGTAACTCTGAGGGCTTACAGTGTTGTGGCAACACCACCACCACCACCACCACCACGAAAGGCCCAATTTTTCAGCCCCTGTTCAACAGGGGCATGCAATTACAATTCTTGATCTAATAATTCACAGCAGGGCCCATTGCTGCACCCACCAAGAGTAACTCTGAGGGCTTACAGTGTTGTGGCAACGCCACCACCACCACCACCACGAAAGGCCCAATTTTTCATCCCCTGTTCAAAAGGGGCATGTAATTACAATTCTTGATCTAATAATTCACAGCAGGGCCCATTCCTGCACCCACCAAGAGTAACTCTGAGGGCTTACAGTGTTGTGGCAACACCACCACCACCACCACCACGAAAGGCCCAATTTTTCAGCCCCTGTTCAACAGGGGCATGCAATTACAATTCTTGATCTAATAATTCACAGCAGGGCCCATTGCTGCACCCACCAAGAGTAACTGTCAGGGCTTACAGTGTTGTGGCACCAGCACCACCATCAAAGGCCCAATTTTTACTACCACTGTTCAACAATTATATGTAATTAAAATTCCTGATATAATAGTTGACAGAAGGGCGTTCCAGCACCAACCAAGAGTAACTGTGAGTGCTTACAGTGTTGTGCCAACACCAACAACTAAGGGGCCTATTTCTGCAGAGTATATACGGCAGGTCCCTACTTTCAAACATCCAACTTACAAACGACTCCTACTTGCAAACGCAAGAAGACAACAGGAAGTGAGAGGAAATCTACCACTAGGAAGGAAAATTCTCTCCTGTAAGAATAAATATGGGAGAAAGGTGTCTCCTCTGTACTGATGCTTTATCAGCAATCCTTGTTTCAAGAAAAACACCACATTTCAAAAACAGTTGTCATTGGGACGGAAAGTGAGGTGAAATGTTCTGAACAGGGGCACAGACAGCAAAACAAATGTTACAGGGGTGATAACCCTTACCTATGTTTTCCAAAAAGTTTAAAAATAGATTTTTGGGCTGGAGCTACACTTCAACAATGTACCTGTTCAAAATTACAAGCATATTCTACATAAGAACAAACCTACAGTCCCTGTCTTGTATGCACCGCCTGTATACGGCTGTTCAGAGTATATAGGGCCTTTTTTATTTTATGTGCGGGGTTCCCCTTAATATCCATACAAGACCCAAAGGGGCTGGTAATGGGCTGGGGTAGGGGGGGGGGGCTGTGATGGGGTAGCTATGCCATTTTTCTTAAAGATTTTCATCCATATTACCGGGACCAGACATTACATTAAAGCCGCAAGCAGTTTTAAATGGCTTTTTTTCCTTTAGAAATGTAATTTTGTGCAGGGACAGTTCTAAACACGGGAAACACGTGGCACTTCACAGGCATACTTTAGACACCCCCCAGGTACAATATTTAAAGGAATATTTGACTTTTTTTTTTTCACTTTATGCATCATTAAAATGACTGCTCCCGAAAAACGACCGTTTTTAAAACTTCTTTTTGCATTGATACATGTCCCCTGGTGCACAACCCGGGTTCCCAAACCCTTTTTAGGACAATAACATGCATAATAGTTGTTATAATTAGCACTTTAGAATTCGAACGTTCGCATCCATTGTATTTAATAGGGTTCTAATGTTCGTACGAACTTTCGGTCCGTTCGCGGGTTCTGGTGCGAACCGAACCCGGGGGTGTTCGGCTCATCACTAGTGGTGAGTGACGTCTCCTCCTTAGCCTCCTTTCCCAGTAGACGCCTTGTAAGGAGAAACGCAGCGTCGGGTGGAGCTCAAAGGATTCTGACGTCACCACATTTCAGCTAGCTGGCGTGAGCCGCAGCTGATTGTTTCGTTTTTATTCATGGAGTTTGTTACATTGCGTTAGCATACAAACGGCACCTTGTCTTTTATTTTTTGGATGTCAGCTATCAATAAATAGTTACTTTTATATGAAACTTGCTGCACCATGAAGTTTTTTATTTCTATTTCCCTAACCTATGTGTGAGTGGTGATCTA
Source organism: Rana muscosa (assembly GCA_029206835.1). Classification (NCBI taxonomy): domain Eukaryota; kingdom Metazoa; phylum Chordata; class Amphibia; order Anura; family Ranidae; genus Rana; species Rana muscosa. The sequence continues at coordinate 89,625,305 of CM055128.1, read as the reverse complement.
TGGTTGTTACACCTTGGAAAGACTTCATCGGCCGCATTTCTAAGGAAGGGGTCACTTGGATGATGTGATCGTTGCCGCAGCGGTCTGAGTGAAGCCTATGTGTTGAGCTCGTATGACCTCTGTCACGGGGGTCCACCGTTCTTTGTAAGGAGACATCCATTATCTGATAAAGATTGTTTTTTCACCTGGACTGAAAAGCTTCAAGAATTTCTGGTCTCTCTTCAATTTTTCATTTTTTCATTCATTTTTTTGTGTTGCTTTCTTTACTGCTTCTATGGACTCTTTTATTGTATACTTAATTTTTGTGTTTTGTACTATTTATGTGCTTGTGCATATTTTGGTACATTGTACCCTAAAGGTGTTTATTCACTTTTTTTCATATCATATGTCATTTGTGACATATTGTCTCATACACTTCATTGATTCAGTTAAGGATGCGCATTATTTTTTCACATTTAACATAGGGGATATTTACATTCCCTGAGATAACAATAAAAATGATAAAAAAAAAAAAAAATATGGAAGGAACAGTTTAAAAATTAAATAAAAAAGCAAAATTAATAATAATAAAAAAAAAAACACCCCTGTCCTGCCCTGCTCTTGCGCAATGGCTAACGCAAGCGTCGGTCTGGCGTCATATGTAAACAGCAATTGCACCATGCATGTGAGGTATCACCGTGAAGGTCAGATCGAGGGCAGTAATTTTAGCAGTAGACCTCCTCTGTAAATCTAATGTGGTAACCTGTAAAGGCTTTTAAAGGCTTTTAAAAATGTATGTAGTTTGTCGCCACTGCGCCTTTGTGCGCAATTTTAAAGCATGTTGTGTTTGGTATCCATGTACTCGGCCTAAGATCATCTTTTTTATTTCATCAAACATTTGGGCAATATAGTGTGTTTTAGTGCATTAAAATTTAAAAAAGTGTATTTTTCCCCAAAAAATGCGTTGAAAAATCGCTGCGCAAATACTGTGTGGAAAAAAAATGCAACACCCACAATTTTAATCTGTAGGGCCTTTGCTTAAAAAAATATATAATGTTTGGGGGTTCAACTTAATTTTCTTGCAAAAAAAAAAATGTTTTCATGTAAACAAAAAGTGTCAGAAAGGGCTTTGTCTTCAAGTGGTTAGAAGAGTGGGTGAGGTGTGACATAAGCTTCTAAGAGCCGCTTCACACAGGGGCAACACGACTCCTTGGAGGCGACCTGGAAGCGACCTGAGCCTGCACCACAGCGTGACATGGGGCGACTTACAAGTCGCCTCCAGGACAGGAGACATTCCAGTGGCCAATCAACCTTGAATCAGCTCTGTGGGAGGGAGGGTGGAGGGAGGGGTTTGCCCTAAAAACTATTTTCACTTCCTGAAAAGTCGCTGCAGTAAAGACAGCGATCCGACTTCTGAGGCAACTTCCATTGAAATCAATGGGTACAAGTCGCCTAGAAGTCGGATTGAAGTCGTACAGGAACCTTTTTTGAAGTCAGAGCAACTGCAGTCGTGTACATTAAGACGGCTCCATTCACTTAAATTAGTTTTAAAAACAGCGCGACTTGGGGCGACTTCAAGTCGCCTCCCGAGTTGCCCCTGTGTGAACCGGCTATAAATGTTGTGCATAAAATGACAGGACAGTTCAAAACCCCCCCAAATGACCCCATTTTAGAAAGTAGACACCCCAAGCTATTTGCTAAGAGGCATGTCGAGTCCATGGAATATTTTATATTTTGACACAAGTTGCGGGAAAAAGACAATGTTTTTTTTTTGCACAGAGTTGTCACTAAATTATATATTGCTCAAACATGCCATGGGCATATGTGGAATTACACCCCAAAATACATTCTGTTACTTCTCCTGAGTACGGGGATACCACATGTGTAAGACATTTTGGGAGCCTAGCCACGTACGGGACGCCAAAAACCAAGCACCGCCTTCAGGCTTTCTAAGTGTTAATTTTTGATTTCACTCCTCACTGCCTATGACAGTTTCGGAGGCCATGGAATGCCCAGATAGCACAAACCCCCCCCCCCAAATGACACAATTTTGGAAAGTAGACACCCCAAGCTATTTTCTGAGAGGTATGGTGAGTATTTTGCAGATCTCGCTTTTTGTCACAAAGTTTTGAAAATTTAAAAAAGACAAAAAAAAAATGTATTTTCTTTCTTCATTTTCAAAAACAAATGAGAGCTGTAAAATACTCAACATGCCTCTCAGCAAATAGCTTGGGGTGTCTACTTTCCAAAATGGGGTAATTTGGGGGGGTTTTGTGCTATCTGGGCATTCCATGGCCTCCGAAACTCCGAAACTGTGATAGGCAGTGAGGAGTGAAATCAAAAATTTACACGCTTAAAAAGCCTGAAGGCGGTGCTTGGTTTTCGGGATCCCGTACGCAGCAAGGCACCCAAAAAGTCTCACACATGTGGTATCCCCTTACTCAGGAGAAGCAGCAGAATGTATTTTGGGGTGTAATTCCACAGATGCCCATGGCATGTTTGAGCAATATATCAAAAGTCCCACACATGTGGTATCCTTGTACTCAGGAGAAGCAGCAAAATGTATTTTGGGGTGTAATTCCACATATGCCCATTGAAGCAGGTAATATCGCCACCCAGGTGTACTTCAGGTAAATGCAAGATCATTTTCAGTGACCCCCGGATCCGTGAGAAATCAAAATGACACTTGGAAACGGATAGTGTGTTCATTAGATCTCTGGGCTTTATTGATTTTTAGAGTGGCTTATATGTAAAAGAAAGATAGGAGGGGCTATGTCTTAACACATACGTTTCTAAAAATTATACAAACTCAGTATATTCTTATCTTATATTATACTGCTGACAATCAGGCTACTGCATGAACAGGCTTAATCACAATGACTATCAGTAGCAGGGTGTGACTCTATTCAGTTAAGCTAAGTATGTCAAAGTTCATTTCTACTTAAAATGGAGTTGATTATTTATACATTCTATTACAATCCCCTCTTTTATCACGAATGTGATAATCACAAACCCTGAAGCCCCCAACATTCACCTGGACTACTGTCTCATAAATGTATCATTATCCTAAGCATGTAAAAATAGAGAACAATAAACAGATAATCTCAGCTTCATAGCAATTGTCCATGAAATACAAAGTGGGGAGGGGCGTGACAGTCCTTAAAAGCAAGTGGGAGGGGCATGACAGCCTTTAGGCCAAAATAAAAAATTGTCCCAAAGAAAAGCACAAAAAAAAAATCTCTTGTATGGCTTCTGAATGTCCAATAAATTCATGTAGGGAAGGAAAAAGAAATGTCCACATTATAATTCTCATTCTCCTAAACTTTTCCCAAAAATTTGGTTCGATTCTGTGTTTATCCATATTTTACAGAGATCCTTCTACCCCAAAACCCTGCCTCTTTGTAAGGATAGAACTCGATATCCACAGACAGATGGGAACTGATGCATTGGGCTAGACTTGGGCTTCAGGCTGGCGTATCTGTATCACTCATTGTGATGCTCACTGGACTTTCGTAGACCTTGGGCGTGCATCATGGCTAACCCTCAAGGTGTCATTCCAGGAATATTTTCCAACAGGTGTACGCCTTTACTCATCTCAGCATCTCCCATGGCATTTGAACAACAAAGATGAACAATGAAGATGAACAATGAAGATGAACAACGAAGATGAACAATGAAGATTTCCATGTAAAAGCTGTAGTCATCTCTTCATCCGGATAGGGTATAAGGCAGGGTATAAATGGGGTATAGGGTAGGAATGGGATGGGCATTTCTTCTGGCTGGCTGGGGCAGATATTCCTCATCCAACATGAATAATCACAGAATCTATCTGATCAATTAAGGCCTTAACCATTGGAGGTATTAAACATAATATTCCTTATTACATGCAGAAATATAAAATGTTTCTCAGCAACAGTCTTCATTATTTAGATTCAATATGTTTAAACTAAACATTTTTTCTAATCCAGTATTACAGCAGGACTTCAATAAAACTTAAACAACTTTAGTTTCTTCTATCCCCGGGACCCAAGTGGACCCGAGGAACTCAGAACTGAACATTTTACCCAAACACATATTCTGACTCAGAAGTCAGCCTCCTAACTTTTCAAATATATCTGATCATCAGCAACAAACAAAAAATTGATGGATAAACTTCATTACATCATTAACACTTCATGATTGAAACTCTGGGAATTCAAAAGGTAAATATATCCAGAATAGTCACTCTGACTGTTATTCAAACAAACTTTCCCATCATATTTTAGTACCTCATGGACTCAATATATGCAGCAATGTATTTCGTGTATCCTGGTTACTTAACCCAAACTTTTAGAGAAATATATATGATCAGGAACATGGGCCTAATAACTTTTACTCCCTGAACAAGAAAACACAATATAAGACGACTCTTTGTGTACATTTTAAACAAACACTTAAGATATTTTACTAATCAAATAATACCTTGTGCATTCATTAAACACGATACAACCACGTTCTCCTTTTATTCACATCCATTTGGCCACTCCATTCATTCTTCATTTAGAAATGTTTTCCATATTTGCCCTTTGAACATCTTTTAAGCACCTTTTACCATAACTTTTTTTTTTTTCTCTCTTATTTTTCCCTAGTGCATAGGATTACACAAACCTTAAGTTACTTCCTTTTTCTTTACCAACCACAATTCCTCTGGCGTAGCGCCAGGAATACATAACTTCCTTGGATTAGGCTGGCTCACACACCTGCGGTGCATTCGCACTCCGCACTACCCAAAAAGTGTGAGTTTTCTAGGCAGTGCGGTCCGGCTTACATGCGAATTCAAGGCCATTAAATTCTATGGGAACGCTTCTGAATCGCACATGTCATTCAGTTGTGAACAGTATAAAATCCTGACCTGATATGCAATCCTGACCTGATCCTGATCAAAACTGACATGAAGCGCTGAACAACTACTTTGTCAATTAGCTGTGAAAACAGAGCTCAAACTCGCACTGCATATGTGTAAACCCAGCCCTAAAATTGTATTTAACCAAAAAAAAAAAAATCAAACATTTTAAAATCCCCAATCAGTGTTCATACAGCCTAAACACAATTAAAACCATTTGCACAAATAACCATTCCCTTGTCTTGTAACAGGCAATGTCCTTATACAATGCAAAAGTTCCCTTTTTTTTTTTTTTTTTCCCTTCTCAACATCAACAAAACCATACCATTCACTGAACACCGCGGAGCCCAGGGCAATTATATCACATTTGTCGATACTGAAAAGAAAACAACACCTTTTAACTTCAATAACGTAAGGATAGGCAATTACACAATTAAAACAGTCCCCAAAGTCAGACTCCAAGGCTCTAAGGCTCTGTTTCCACTACTGTGAGTTGCTGTGCGACTTGACACATGCAAAGTCGCATGACAAGTCAAAAACCCATGTATTTCAATGGTCCTTGTTTTAATTTGTGCGACTCAAGTCGCAGCGACACAAAAAGGTTCTTGTACTATTTTGTTTCTAATTCGGTGCAACCTTTTCTCACACTTTTGAATGACATTGCATCAAAAATCGCATTGCAAAGTCGCACTGCAAATCACGCAAATCTGGGGTTGCAATAGCGGAAACAGAACCTAACTGAAATAATCAAAATACCCCATGTATAAGTTGAAATGCTACTCTAAAAAATAATTGTATCTGATCAGATTCCTCAAAAAAAAAAAAACATTTGGTACCAGCGCATACATCTAATTTATCAGTGACGTCACATTCCCCTTTTAATGTTTCCAATTAACTATGCATTTGACATGGGAATATGGGCCCAACACATTTCATGAATAGACTGACAATAGTTGCAACATTTTTTTTTTTTGTTTTCAAAGGAATTTTATTATTATTATAAACCAAACAAAAGCATATTGCGTACATACAAGACATAACTGTGCAATAAGTATCAATCGTAGTACACATTAAAGAGATAAAGGTAGAAATCTAGAGAGAGGGGGAAAAGAAAGAAAGGAGAGGAAGAAAAAAAAAAGGGGGGTGGGGAGAAGAAAGAGGTCAGATAATTATCATCTTAAAAATAAGAAATGAATGTGAGGGATCAGTGTTGCAGTCTAAAGATATACCAGGGGTTCCACTTGGCGTCATACAGAGGCATGGGATCCCCCAATGTATGGTGTATTTTGTCTGTCAGCATCATTTGATCTATTCTAGATACGACCAGTGAAAAGGGAACCGAGGCCGATTTCCAGGAAAGAGCTATGGCCCATTGTACTGCTAAACAGACCGAATGAATCAGTCTCATGAGAGGCCGGGGGGTGTCCTGAATATTTTGAAAGAGGAGGCACTGAGTGTGCGTCAGAGCAACTCGCCCACCTGCAAGGGAATCAATCAGCTCCCTAGCCGCAGACCATGTGGGACGCAGCCGCTCACACTCCCAAAACAAATGAAGGAGGGAGCCCGGGAGGTCGCAACCTCTAAAACAAGAGGGTGAAACCTGGGGGTAAATCTTGTGAAGGCGCAGAGGGGTGTAATACCAACGGGTCAGCAACTTAACCGCAGTTTCCCTAATTGTAAGAGAAAGCGTGCATTTTCTCATGTTAGTCCAGCCCGCATCCCAGTCCAAATCTTCTACAGTAAGAGCTAGGTCCCCCTCCCACTGGGTCCTGTATTTGGGCAACGAACCCTCCAAAGTCGACTCAAAGGCCCTGTACAAGGTAGAAACAAGGCCTTTTTGTCTAGGAGCCGTAAAACATATCTTCTCGTAGAGAGTTCTAGAGTCTGAAAGGGGGCCTGTGTAGTGATTCAGAAAAAAGTGTCTAATTTGGAGATAATGATAAAATTTGCCAGCTAGGGTCGGGTATTTAAGCACTAAATTAGGGAAAGACTCAAATCTCCCTCCCTGTAAGAAGTCCCCCAGTCTCACCAGCCCCAAGCCTGTCCAGAGTCGAAACTTCTCCGGGTGAGCAAAGGCTGCGGGAAACCGCGAGTCTCCAAGATATGAGGCGCCCAGGGGAAACCCCGAGATAAGATTGAATTTTTGCTTGTGCCGATTCCAAAGTTTCAAGCTTGCCGTCACCAAATCATTATCGAGGATGCTTAGGGAGCGTGAGGGAGCAGAGGACCACATAATCCCAGGGAGGTAAGCAGGGGAAATTGAGTCTTGCTCAAATTTGACCCAGGGGACAGTAGAATGAGGAATGTTCCATTGTGCTTGTTGTGAAAACCTGCTAGATAGGTAATAAAGCCAGACCTGTGGGACGCCCAGACCCCCCTGCCTTGCTGATCGGTAGAGGGTCGTTTTTGCAAATCTAGGGGGCCTACACTTCCATATAAATTTATTAAACATTATTTGAATTTTGAGTAAATAGGATTTGGTAAGCGTAATCGGCAGCGGAACAGGTAAAGTAATTTGGGCAGGCAGGTCATTTTGATAGCAGTTACCCTGCCCAGGAAAGAGATGTGAAGTGGGGACCAGAGTTTAAGTAGTTGTTTGAGTTTGGAGATCATAGGGGGGTAATTAGCATCAAACAGTCTGGAGAAATCACTTGTTAAATGGACCCCGAGGTACGGGAGGGACGGGCAAGCCCATGAGAATCTAAAGGACTGTTTGAGATGCTCCAGCTCGGTTTGAGTGTAGCCTATGGGGAGGGCCAAGGATTTTGAGGCATTCACAGAGAGGCCCGAGATCCCAGCAAACCTGGACAGGGATTGGAACAGATTGGGCAGGGAGATCAATGGGTTAGTGATAAACATTAAAACGTCATCCGCATACATGCAGAATTTATAGTCTGTGTGGCCTTGGCGATAACCGGATATGTCTGGATTCTCTAGAAGCGCCAAAGCAAGGGGCTCTATGGCTAGGGCAAAGATCAGAGGGGAAAGTGGGCACCCCTGTCTCGTGCCTCTGCCAAGCTTGAAAAAATCAGAACTACAGCCTGGTATTTTAATCCTGGTCTGCGGATCACTATACAAGGCTCGGAAGGCATAGAGAAATTCCCCCCGGAATCCCATGCGTTGTAACAAGGTGGACAAGTAACCCCAAGACACACTATCGAATGCCTTCTGAATATCAAGGCTCAGTAGAAGTACTTTTTTAGTAAAGAGGTTAGCATCCTGAATAATATTAGTGGTTAAGCGGATATTGTCGGTAATCAACCTATGGGGAATGAAACCAGCCTGATAAGGGGAGATCAGAGAAGAGATGGAGCGGGCCAACCTGTCCGCCAGGATCCTGCTAAATATCTTTAAATCGTTATTAATAACTGATATGGGTCTAAAATTCTGGGGGAGGGTGTGATTTTTGTTCGGCTTGGGAATGAGCGACATGTTTGCCATCAGCATCTCTGTTGGAAAAGAGCCCCCCTGCAGGACCCAATTAAACATCTGAACCAGCCTACCAGATAATGCCGGGGCAAATTTTTTGTAGTAAGCGGCAGAGAAACCGCCAGGGCCGGGGGCCGAGCTAGGCCTTAGGGACTTGATGACATTTAAGACTTCAGTCTGTGAGATAGGAGTGTTAAGTTTGTTAACTTGGGTGGGGGAGAGTGAGGGAAGAGGGAGCGAATCCAACCAGGCCATATCTTCAGCGGAGGGCTCAGATCTAGAGGGAGCCAGGAGGGTGGAGTAAAATTGACTAAAAATCTTAAGGACCTCTTGTGGGTGTGACGTGGTCTGACCTGATTCTGTCATTAGTTTATATACATGAGTAGGCCTACTCGACTGATTTAGTCGCCTGGCAAACATGGTTGATGCTGTATTGCCATGGAGCAAAAATCTGGCCTTAGACCATCTGAGTGCCTTCTCCACCTTAGAAGTTAACAAGGAATCCAGTTCTAGGCGCTTCCGTTCAATCAATTTTCTGGTGGACTCCTGGTTTAGCGCAGAGGAATCTTTATATAACAGATCTAAGTCAGAAGTAAGCTGTAGGATCTTCCGTCTATTTTCCCTATTACGGGCCGAGGCTATTTCAATGAGTTTGCCTCTAATCACAGCCTTATGGGCCGTCCAGACCACAGGTACGGGCGTCTCGGGGATAGCATTTAGGTGAAAGTATTGATCTATGGCCTGAGACACTTCAGATTCGATGGCCAAGTCCGACAACAGAGACTCATTTAGGCGCCAGGTGAAAGGGGTAGGGGCCAACCCAATGCACTTAGTCTCAAAGGATGTAGCCTGATGGTCAGACCAAACACAGGGGTGTATAGAGGCGGCTGTGGAGTTGGCCAGCGTAATTGGAGTAACAAAAATATAGTCGAGCCTGGCATAGCTATTGTGAGGGTGGGAGTAGAAGGTGTACTCCCTAGTTCCAATATTATGTGCCCTCCAGGAGTCCACCAATTGATAATCCCGCAAACACCTAGTCAGTGATCTGGGAAAACCCCTAGAGGAGGTGGCCACTGAACATCTATCAAGAACCGGATTGGCCACCATATTAAAATCCCCCCCAATAATCATGTGTGGGGACTGGTATAGCTGGAGACACTCAAAAAATGAGACAAAAAATGAGGCAGGAGAGTCGTTAGGTGCGTAAACACTTGCTATAGTTAATTCCTTATTATTCAAAATACCCTGTATTATAACAAACCTGCTTCCCTTATCTCTGTACACCTTCCTCACATCCATAGAGAGGGAGGCGTGCAAAAATATCGCCACTCCCCTGCTCTTGGTGGAGTGAAGCGAGTAAAAGGCATGAGGGAAGTGCTTGTGAAAAAACTTGGGGTGAGAAGTGTGGGAGAAATGTGTTTCCTGGAGTAGCAGGATTTTAGCGTTTAAATTTTTGTAGAAGGCAAATGCCTTTTTCCGCTTAACTGGGGTGTTAAATCCTTTCACATTGTGAGATAAAAATTTAAGGGCCATCGTACTTTAGAATAAGGACTATCAATAGAGCAATGTGATAAAAATCAACAGGGAGAAGTGCATTACATTTAAGCCAGCTATACCCTGCAGGCACCATGGGGGACACCCATATGCAGCAAAATTATACTATATCAAAGCAGAGCCCACATGACCTGACTATACTGTTACGCACAAAACATGTTAGTGAAATCACAGGGTCATAGTAGTAGAGGAACCCACATTCTTGAGAAACATACCGACCAAAAAAAAAGAAGATAAAAACAACCCAAATAAAAAGTACAGAATCCAAAATTGAATAAAATAAAAGACAAAGAATAAGAAATGGTTCAGGTATAGAGACATAACCTGAAAAAAAGAGTCGATTTATGAGACATTGTCGTCTCAAGTCCAGCCAAAGAAAGGTTTCAGAACTTTCTCCTGAGACATAACTGGAGGAGATGGGTTCAGCAGAGAAAACTGACGTCCAAAGGGCAGCAGAGCAAAAAAACTGAAGGCTGGTGGGGGAGTACATACAACGGGCTCAACGGGAGAACTCCAAAATGCCCGGGCAAACTAACAGATTTTAGCAAGAAAAATAAGTGGCAGTGTCAACAGACATGGGGATGCGGCAATGCATATTTAGAGCAGGATTTCATTCCGTACCTCAGTTCTCTGCATCGTATCTGATCCTTCTACGGTTCTGGCGAGGAGGAGGTGTGTGCCATATTGGGGATGGCCTGGGGGTCAGCGGAGGGCGGCGGATGACCTCTGGATCTAGGAGACCCAACTTGACCAGGATCTCCTGACCTTCCAGCAGGGAGGTGGCCGAGTACGTAGAGCCGTTGTGCGGGATCACCAGTTTAAAGGGGAACCCCCAGCGGTAGCGAATCCGTGCCGATTGAAGAACCAAGGTAACTTCCTTCAGGCCGCGGCGTCTCTCCAGGGTGGCTGGGGAGATGTCCGGATAAATCTGGATGACGTGTTCGTCCAGGGTGATCCTCTGTTGATTCCGCGCGGCTCTCAGGATCTCCTCTTTTGTAAGGAAATCCTTCATGCAGAGGACAACATCCCTCGGCGGCTTATCTACTGGCGGTTTGGGTCTAAGGGCCCTGTGGATCCTGTCGCATGTAAAGGCCGCGGAATCACAGTCGGGCAGGAGGGACTTAAACAGCCGGATGACAGTGGGGATGAGGACCGTCTCCGTTTCAGGGATCCCCCGTACGTGTAAGTTGTTGCGTCGATTACGATTATCGAGATCCTCGACCTGGGCTTGGATCTGTGAGAAAGCCATCGCTAGAGAATCATGTTCGCGGCTCAGGTCGTTGTAGGATAACAACAGCTCGTCGTGTTTGGTCTCGAGTTTGTCGGTCCTGTTGCCCAGCGCTGCAATTTCAGATGATAAGGTTTGGGAGGTCTTGTGCAGCTCGGTTTGGAATTTGGCAGCTATCTTAGTGTACATGTCCTCCAGACTGGCATCCAGGTCCGCCTTAGAGAGCGTGGGGTATTCACGAATAAATGCATCAGGGGGCCCCACTGAGGGGGTTGGAGTTGGTGAATGAGAACCGCCGCCGTCGCCGGCGCCATCTTGCTCCATGCCGCACAGCTCCCTCGTGCGAAGAAGGTAATGAGTAAGCGACTTTTGAGCTGAGCCCCGGTTTTTCTTCTTAGTTGAAGGCATGCACCACTCTAATAGGACTCGAGGGGTGTTAAAAGAGCAAAAATCAGAGGTGTTAATAGCCCTCTATGAGTCGTAATCAGCCCGGGCAGAGAGGAGCTAGTCTCTTAGGCGTCCATCCCGTACCGTGCCGCGCATGCACCCCCTAGTTGCAACATTTTAACAATAAACATGTATTTTTTAATCTATATAGATAACTTTTCTGAATCAAATCCTTCTTTAACATTTTCTCCACCTCAGCAAGTCTCTCGGACTCGCTGAATATGGAATGCAAATATAGCAGTATGCTTTGCGCAAAAGCGTTGACGAAGGTATGGTCGGTTGTTTGATCCCCTCTTTCACTTGAAGTGAAATAGCAGATTTATGCAAGTGGACATATACCTCTGTGTATTGTGCTAAACAATACTTTGGATAGGAGGAATCACTCAAAAAAAGCACCACACACAGATGAGTACCCTACTCTGTCCCTCTCACCTGCCCACTTTAGCAACGCTCTCCTACTTGGCAGGATCAAAGGACATATCAATTACTCAACAATCCATTTGCATTCAGAAGAAAAAAACAATTTATACTTTAAATTGGAATTCCAAGACAACAACAAACCAACACATCAAATGTAAGCATTTTTCTCTGAGCAGATGGAAGAGAATTCCCTATACTAACAACAACTTTCCCTATAGTATAGCTAAAACCCCTTTGTCCCATCTGCACCACAGCGACAACATTTATCATACATACAAAAGTACTTACCACTCTCACAATATTTGGATATAAGCAAGGGAGATTTCTAATACTGTAGACCACTTTGACTGTTTAACCTTAGGGCCAGTTCACACCCCATGCAGTCCAGTGAGTTTTAAAAAAATAAAATAAAAATTCTGAAGCAGGTTATATGGTCTTCAATGGCATAGTTCACACCAGTGCTTGCAGTTCCAGTGCACTTCAGTTCAAGCATCCTTCCTGCACTGGAACGCTGCAAAAATGCATAAAAAACGCACTGGAGGGGTGAAAAAACACTGGACTGCATTAAAAATGCACAAAAAACGCACTGGAATGCATCAAAAATGTGCATGTAAAAAAACCACCTGGAACGCATCCGGACTGCATTTCTATGGTGCAAACCGCCCCCTACAGTCAGTGTATCTACACAACAAATTATCTTATTACTTCTATGCTACAGATAGAAAAGCGAAAGTAGGTTGGATCACCGAAATATAATCCTCATTTACCATTTCAGCTCCTTGCCAAAAGGACTGTCGTGTACACTTTTCTACAGCGTTCCCAAAACGCTTCTAAATTAGGACCTTCTGAGAGGTACTTTACAGCGTTCCCAAAACGCTTCTAATTAATTAGGACCTTCTCAAAGGTACTTTACAGCGTTACCAAAACGCTTCTAATTAATTAGGACCTTCTCAAAGGTACTTTCAAAGGCGGATTTTCACAAAAAATCCCCTATACACCAAGGTGTGGTTCGTATCCCTCTTCTACATAAATTTAGTTCTAGATAAAATTTAAATCAGAGCTAAGGTAAGAGAAAACAGTCTGTCTAAAAGACAAAAAGATTCTTCTTACCAAAGGTGATTTTTTCATCTCCACCACTGCCACCATCTGAAGCAGGTAATATCGCCACCCAGGTGTACTTCAGGTAAATGCAAGATCATTTTCAGTGACCCCCAGATCCGTGAGAAATCAAAATGACACTTGGAAACGGATAGTGTGTTCATTAGATCTCTGGGCTTTATTGATTTTTAGAGTGGCTTATATGTAAAAGAAAGATAGGAGGGGCTATGTCTTAACACATACGTTTCTAAAAATTATACAAACTCAGTATATTCTTATCTTATACTGCTGACAATCAGGCTACTGCATGAACAGGCTTAATCACAATGACTATCAGTAGCAGGGTGTGACTCTATTCAGTTAAGCTAAGTATGTCAAAGTTAATTTCTACTTAAAATGGAGTTGATTATTTATACATTCTATTACACCCATGGCATGTTTGAGCAATATATCATTTAGTGACAACTTTGTGCCAAAAAATATAATTGTCATATTCCCGCAACTTGTGGCAAAATATAAAATGTTCCATGGACTCAACATGCCTCTCAGCAAATAGCTTGGGGTGTCTACTTTCCAAAATGGGGTCATTTGGTGGGGTTTTGTGCCATCTTGGCATTTTATGGCCTTCAAAACTGTCATAGGTAGTGAGGAGTGAAATCAAAAATTTACGCCCTTAGAAATGCTGAAGGCGGTGCTTGGTTTTTGGGGCCCCGTACATGGCTAGGCTCCCAAAAAGTCCCACACGTGTGGTATCCCCGTACTCAGGAGAAGCAGCAGAATGTATTTTGGGGTGTAATTCTACATATGCCTTTGGCATGTTTGAGAAATATATCATTTAGTGACAACTTTGTGCAAAAAAAAAAAAGAAAAAAAAAAGTTTGTAGTATTCCTGCAACTTGTAGCAAAATATAAAATATTCCATGGACTCAACATGCCTCTCAGAAAATAGCTTGGGGTGTCTACTTTCCAAAATGGGGTCATTTGGGGGGGGGGGTTGTGCCATCTTGGCCTTTTATGGCCTTCAAAACTGTCATATGTAGTGATAGGTAGTGTGGAGTGAAATCAAAAACGTATGCCCTTAGAAATCTTGAAGGCGGTGCTTGGTTTTTGGTGTCCCGTATGTGTCTAGGCTCCCAAAAAGTCCCACACATGTGGTATCCCCGTACTCAGGAGAACCATCAGAATGTATTTTGGGGTGTAATTCCACATATGCCCATGGCATGTTTGAGCAATATTTCATTTAGTGACAACTTTGTGAAGAAGAAAAAAGTTTGTCATATTCCCGCAACTTGTGGCAAAAAAAAATGTTCCATGGACACAACATGCCTCTCAGCAAGTAGCTTGGGGTGTCTACTTTCCAAAATGGGGTCATTTGGGGGGGTTTTGTGCCATCTTGGCATTTTATGGCCTTCAAAACTGTCATAGGTAGTGAGGAGTGAAATCAAAAATTTACGCCCTTAGAAATGCTGAAGGCGGTGCTTGGGTTTCGGGGCCCCGTACGCGGCTAGGCTCCCAAAAAGTCCCACATATGTGGTATCCCCGTACTCAGGAGAAGCAGCAAAATTTATTTTGGGGTGTAATTCCACATATGCCCATGGCATGTGTGAGCAATATATCATTTAGTGACAGCTTTGTGCAAAGAAAAAAAAAATTGTCATATTCCCGCAACTTGTGGCAAAATATAAAATTTTCCATGGACTCAACATGCCTCTCAGAAAATAGCTTGGGGTGTCTACTTTCCAAAATGGGGTCATTTGGGGGGGTTTTGTGCCATCTTGGCATTTTATGGCCTTCAAAACTGTCATAGGTCGTGAGGAGAGAAAGCAAAAATTTGCTCCCCTTAGAAATCCTGAAGGCGGTGCTTGGTTTTTGAGGCCCCGTACTCAGCTAGGCTCCCAAAAAGTCTCACACATGTGTTATCCCTGTACTCAGGAGAAGCAGCAAAATGTATTTTTGGGTGTAATGCCACATATAACTATTGCATGTGTGAGCAATATATCGTTTAGTGACAACTTGTTGTAAAAAAATGTTTTGTCATTATTCAATCACTAATAAATATTCAATGGGCTCAACATGCCTCTCAGCAATTTCCTTGGGGTGTCTACTTTCCAAAATGGGGTCATTTGGTGGGGGGGTTTACTGCCCTGCTATTTTAGCACCTCAAGAAATGAGAAAGGCAGTCATAAACGAAAAGCTGTGTAAATTCCAGAAAATGTACCCTTGTTTGTAGACGCTATAACTTTTGCGCAAACCAATAAATATACGCTTATTGACATTTTTTTTACTAAAGACATGTGGCTGAATACATTTTGGCCTAAATGTATGACTAAAATTGAGTTTATCGATTTTTCTTATAACAAAAAGTAGAAAATATCTTATTTTTTTCAAAATTTTCTGTCTTTTTCCGTTTATATCACAAAAAATAAAAAACGCAGTGGCAATCAAATACCATCAAAAGAAAGCTCTATTTGTGGGAAAAAAAGGACGCAAATTTTGTTTGGCTACAACATTGCATGACTGCGCAATTACCAGTTAAAGCAGCGCAGTGCAAAATTGTAAAAAGACCTCTGGTCCTTAGGTTGACAAATGGTCCAGGGCTGAAGTGGTTAATCAAAAGATAGAGGAGAGATTTGGGGTCTTACAGATCTCTCCAAGAGAGGAACTGTCATCCCTTATTTCTATTTCAAGGGATGTTTACATTCTGTGTAATAGGAATAAAAGTGATAAAAAATAAATAAAAAAAAGGGATTGTGTAAAAATAAAAAATAAAATAAATAAGAAAAAAAACATTGAAAGTGCCCTCATTCCTCCATATGTAAATGGTGTTCACCCCACACATGTGAGGTATCGTCGCAAACGTTAGAGCTAGAGCAATAATTCTATACTAGGTCTCTTCTAAACTCTAAACCGGTAACCTGTAAAAAAAATTAAAACATTTTTAAGTATAATCATAATTTGTCGCCATTCCACAAGCGTTTCCAATTTTAAAGTGTGACATATTAGGTATCTATTTACTCGGCGTAACATCATCCTATATATTATACCAAAAATGTGGTTATATATTGTGTTTTTTTGCATTAAAATAAAAAAATTTCCCAAAATAAATTGTGTTTGAAAAAACACTGCACAAATACAGTGTGACAATAAAAAAAAAAAAACACCATTTTATTCTCTATGGTCTCTGCTAAAAAAAATATATATATAATGTTTGAGGGTTCTTCAAATACGATGGCATTGACTTCTATCAACTAATATTGTGGCTCATGGCAAAATGTCAAGTCCTGTACAGACACAGAGTCTCAGGACCATAGGTATGCCTATTGCATTAGGGTGTGCACCCCAAAGCCCAAAAACACACTACCGATCACTCACGGCATGTGCGCACGCCTATGCTCAGGACTTATAGGCAGGACGATGACAATATAATAACATAAAATACTTATTGAAGGAAAGTTATTGGACTTGCATGCTTAGGTCGCTTATGGTCATTTGTCAATCGATATAAAAAAAATTGCTATATTTATTAGACATGTGCATTCGTTTTCGTCCGAATGCATTTTCGTCCGAATTTCAGGTATTTTCGTTATCGTTTTAACAAACGAAAACGAAAATGCAGAACCCGAAAACCGAAAGATCCGACATAAACAAATGCTTAATTTTGGTTTTCGTTGCAACAGTTCGATATAGATAGGAGATTCGACATGAGGCTGACAATAACAATCTGTGTCTATCGAACCTGTGGTTATTCTACATAGAGAGAAAAGATTCGACATTATAGAGAGAAAAGATTCGACATTATAGAGAGAAAAGATTCGACATAGAGAGAAAAGATCGCTGCTGGAATTGGGTGGGGGAAGTAAAATAAAAAAATGATGATGATGAATGTTATTGGCTGATTGTAACCAAAGAGGAGGAGCAGCAAAATAGCTAGAACTAACTTGACAATTCAACGTGAACAACAAAGATTCGACAAAGCATTGAAAAACATACAAACGTTGAATCTATCATTGAAGGTTTATGGTGTCTGTTGAAAGTTCTAAGAAGATTAGACGGAGCAGATAAACTGTACGACTCTGCAATCATACATTTCCGGTCAAATGCTCGGCCCATAGGCTATAGAAGAATTCTAATGTTGATTGACTAGTAATAATAATTAATAAACATAATTATTACTAGTCATACAACATTAGAGTTCTACTATAGCTTGTAGGCGGAACATTTGACCGGAAATGTATGATTGCGGCGTCGTATAGTTTAGCTGCTTCGTCGAATCTTCTTTGAACATTCGACAGACACCATAAGCCTTCAATGACAGATTCGACCTTAACGAAAAACGAAATAAATAAAAACGAATTTCGGGAGTAACTAAATACATTTATTTTTCTAACGAAAATGAAATTCCGAAACAAAATATTTCAGTGTGCACACGTCTAATATTTATAAAGATCATTCTTTAGCTTCTACAGACTATACAAAATCTACATATATTGGTGACCCAGGTTGTAAGTTCTGCTTCATACCTGAATGCATTTATTCTATTTTTCAAAATTGCACAAACCATTTACAATATACTAGAACATTTCTGTAACTAACACCACTAATGTTCACTGCTTTTGAAGGTTTGAATAAAGGTCTACTTGTGCCCAGGCTATGGACTATAAACTATTTTCATTATTCTTATTGAACAGTAAAAGAGTTTAAAAAAAAAAAAAAAAACATCCTTGACCTCTATAGCTGCTTTTCAATGTAAAGGTATTCATCATTCTCTAAGATTCTCAAAGATCTCAACAACGACTCTAAAGTTGGGATTCAGTTGGTTTCTAATAGCTTAGAAAAATCAGCTGTGCTTACATTAGAAGATTGGCCACAATTCTGGTGCAATAAAAAGTAAAAGAGCTAAGATTTCAATGCCTCTATTGTGAACTTTCAAATGAATTTCTTCACAATGCTTATAGATACATAGATGAATGTTGGCTTGTTTTGAAGTACTTTAAGAGCCGGTTCACACAGGGGCGACTCGTCAGGCGACTCAGCTGCCTGACAAGTCGCGATACGCTATATTCAATGGAACTGTTCTAATAGGAGCGACGCAAGTCGCTCCGACTTAGAAAAAGGTTCTTGTATGACTTTGGAGTCGACTCGGGGCGACTTGTATTGACTTCAATACAGAAGTCATTTTGCAAGTCGCCTCTCAAGTCGTCTTGAGATCACCTTGCCGAGTCGCCCCCAAAGTCGTGCCGCCCCAGTGTGAACCGGCTCTTACTGTTTCCTCATAATATTTAAATACTTTAGTGTGCATGATCTGGGCACATGTTCACTTTAATGTTTGATCTTTTTCTTCATTGCAGAATTGGTGCATGCCCAGAAGAAGAATAATGAATGGCTGAATTGCAGCAGTAGAGTAATCTCTGATCAATAAAATGATTTACATATATATAGCAACGATTTTGGAGTGCTGATTGCATTGATTGTTTTGTGACCTTACATGGTTTCATGTTCTCTGACCTGGGAATATCCTGTGTGCTGCCCCATCTTCTCATGCTTGTTTGTATGGTCATCATTTATAGGCTCACATTCATCAAAGTAATAGAACTTTCACAACCATCACTTTTGTACAGTAGACCCAATGTCACCCCATTCTCATTACTTATTGAATTTGTAGATAACGTCAAGAAGAACATTTTAAAGAATAATCCAAAAGGTTTCAGTAGAAAAATGTTGTGCCTAATCACTCGTTCCTTTCTTAGCTCCAGTTCAAAGGATGGGCGCAGTGAGGCTCCATTTGATGGGCATATAGGGGCTGCATTTTATTGGCACTGGTGAGGCTGCACTAATATGGCAGCACTGATGGGCACTGATGTTTTTTTGATGAAAACCATGGGTAGTTGCATCGCGGCATTGAATCAAATCGTTGACATGATCATCGTAATCAAATCAAATCAAATCGTGAGACCAGTGAAGATGCGCAGCTCTACTGGGTAAAGTTTCATTTTTTGCATTGGCTGGTTGATATGTAAGTCTTGGATGTTGGGGTTTGTTCTGATTGCATTGGTGAAATGTTCCATCACAATGAGATAGTAAAAGGGTGATAGGGGACAAGCTTGACTGATATTGCTGTGGATTTGGAAAGACCTAGAGAGAGAGAGCAGTTTATTCTAAGTTTGGCAGTTGGTGGACGCAGTTGGTGGACAGTAAGAGCCGGTTCACACAGGAGCAACACGACATTGAGCGTGACTTTGCGAGGCAACTTGGACACGACTTGAGACTGAACCACAGCGCGACCTGGAGTGACTTAAAGTTGCCTCCAGTACAGGCTGTCCCCTGTGTTTGGTATGAATCATTAAGGGGAACCCCCTACGCTGGAAAAAACGACGTGGGGGTTCCCCCAAAATCCATACCAGACCCTTATGCAAGCACGCAGCCCGACCGGTCAGGAAAGGAGGTGGGGACGAGCGAGCGACCCCCTCCTGAACCGTACCAGGCCACATGCCCTCAACATGGGGGGGGTGCTTTGGGGCAGGGGGGCGCCCGGCGGCCCCCCACCCCAAAGCACCTTGCCCACATGTTGATGAGGACAAGGGTCTCTTCCCGACAACCCTGGCCGTTGGTTGTCGGGGTCTGCGGGTGGGGGGCTTATCGGAATCTGGGAGCCCCCTTTAATAAGGGGACCCCCAGATCCTGGCCCCCCACCCTATGTGAATGAGTATGGGGTATGCGGAAAAGTGTCAATAAAAAAACCACACTAGACAGCTTTTTAAAGTAATTTATTAGGCAGGGGTCTTCTTCCGACTTCGGGGGTCTTCTTCTGACTTTGGGGGTCTTCTTCTGACTTCGGGGGTCTCTTCCGACTCTCCGGTGCCTTCTCCGCGCTCTCCGGTTCTTCTCCCGCTCTCCGGTGCTTTCTGCCTTCTGCCGGGCACCTCCGCTATCTTCTGCCAGCTCTTTTGCTAGCGGTGGCCCGGTCTTCCCTGTCGCCTTCTTCCCTCTTCTCTTCTGGAGATGTTGACACAACGAGGTCTCCCGCTGTAATGCCGTGTGCGCGGCGCGCAATAAGTTATATAGGCATGGGGCATGGTCACCGGGTGATGTGACCCCACCCCCTTATGACGTCACAGTCCCACAATGCCCCAGGCCTGTGACGTCATAGGGGCGGGGTCACCTGGTGACATCACCCGGTGATCACGCCCCATGCCTATATAAGTCGTTGTGCTCCGCGCACACGGCATTTTAGCGGCAGAGAGCGACGAGTCAACATCGGGTGGAGAAAAGGGGGAAGAAGACAACAATGAAGACCGGGCCCCCGATAGCAAAAGAGCTGGAAGAAGATAGCGGAGGCGCCCGGCAGAAGGCAGAAAGAACCGGAGACCCAGAGAAGAACTGGAGAGCGCGGAGAAGGCACCGGAGAGTCGGAAGAGACCCCCGAAGTTGGAATAAGATCCCCAAAGTCAGTAGAAGACCCCCGAGGACCCCCGAAGTCGGAAGAAGACCCCTGGAGCTGCCTAATAAATTACTTTAAAAAGCTGTCTAGTGTGTTTGTTTTTTTTACACTTTTCCCCGATGTACCTTATACTCATTCACATAGGGTGGGGGGCCGGGATCTGGGGGACCCCTTATCAAAGGGGGCTCCCGGATTCCGATAAGCCCCCGGCCCGCAGACCCCGACAACCAACGGCCAGGGTTGTCGGGAAGAGGCCCTTGTCCCCATCAACATGGGGGCAGGGTGCTTTGGGGTGGGGGGCCATAGGGCGCCCCCCTGCCCCAAAGCACCCACCCCCCATGTTGAGGGCATGTGGCCTGTTACAGTTCAGGAGGGGGGCGCTCGCTCGTCCCCACCCCCTTTCCTGACCGGCCAGGCTGGGTGCTCAGATAAGGATCTGGTATGGATTTTGGGGGGACCCCACACTGTTTTTTCAGCATAGGGGGTTCCCCTTAAAATCCATACCAGACCGAAGGGCCTGGTATGCTCTTGGAGGGGAACCCATGCCAGTTTTTATTTAAAATTTGGCGTGGAGTTCCCCCTCATGATTCATACCAAATACCAGCTCCGTGGGAGGGAGGGGTTTGCCTTAGGGCCGATTCACAGAGGGGCGACTTCCTGTAAAGTTGCCTCTCTATGAACAGGAATCCGACTTGGAGGCGACTTCCATTGAAATCAATGGGTACAAGTTGCCTAGAAGTCGGATTGAAGTCGTACAGGAACCTTTTCTGAAGTTGGAGCGACTGCAGTAGCGTACATTAAGACGGCTCCATTCACTTCCATTACTTTTCTAAACCGCGCGACTTGGGGCAACTTGGGACGATTTGAAGTCGGATCCCAGGACGCCCCTGTGTGAACCGGCTCTAAAGGGCCATTTATTTATTTATTTAAACTTGTCAGATAAACATATCTGCAACAGAGACACATGGATGAAGTGCCAGTCTATACTAGACATGTGCACACTGAAATATTTTGTTTCGGAATTTCATTTTCGTCCGAAAAATACATTTATTTAGTTACTCCCGAAATTTGCTTTTATTTATTTTGTTTTTCGTAAAAAAAAAATGCATTCGTCCTAAAATCAGAATTAATTAACCCCTTCCTTACTGGGCACATATACCCCCTTCCTGCCCAGGCGAAATTTCAGCTTTCAGCACTGTCACGCTTTGAATGACAATTGCGCGGTCGTGCGACGTGGCTCCCAAACAAAATTGACGTCCTTTTTTTCGCACAAATAGAGCTTTCTTTTGGTGGTATTTGATCACCTCGGCGGTTTTTATTTTTTGCGCTATAAACAAAAATAGAGCGACAATTTTGAAAAAAAAGCAATATTTTTTGATTTTTGCTATAATAAATATCCCAATTTTTTTTATATATATATTTTTTTCCTCAGTTTAGGCCGATACGTATTCTTCTACATATTTTTGGTAATTTTATTTATTTATTGATTGGTTTGCGCAAAAGTTATAGCGTTTACAAAATAGGGGGTAGTTTTATGGCATTTTTATATATATATTTTTTTTATTAGTAATGGCGGCGATCAGTGATTTTTTTTGTGACTGCGACATTATGGCGGACACATCGGACACTTTTGACACTAATTTGGGACCATTCACATTTATACAGCGAACAGTGCTATAAATATGCACTGATTACTGTATAAATGTGACTGGCAGGGAAGGGGTTAACACTAGGGGGCGAGGAAGGGGTTAAATGTGTTCCCTATTTGTGATTGTTACTGTGGGGGGAGGGGACTGACTGGGGGAGGTGACCGATCTGTGTCCCTATGTACAAGGGACACAGCATCGGTCCCCTCTCCCTGACAGGACATGGATCTGTGTGTTTACACACACAGATCCATGTCCTTGTCTCTGTAACCGCCGATCGCGGGTGCCTTGTGGACATCGCGGCCGCCAGGCACGCACATCGGCATCTCAGTGATGCGCCGGGCGCGCGCGTGTGCCGCCGGCGGCGCTCGCGCGCCCCCCAGTGGCCAAATAGCGGAGGCCGTATAATAACGGCCTCCCGGCATTTGACAACCACCTTGCGGCCGTATATTCTCATACGGCGGGCGCGAGGTGGTTAAGGTAGAATCTGTCATTGAAGGCTTATGGTGACTGTTGAATGTTCTAAGAAGATTCGACGAAGCAGCTAAACTGTACGACGCCGCAATCATCCATTTCCGGTCAAATGTTCCGCCTACAAGCTATAGTAGAACTCTAATGTTGTATGACTAGTAATAATTATATTTATTAATTATTATTACTAGTCAACCAACATTAAAATTCTTCTATAGCCTATGGGCAGAGCATTTCACCATAAATGTCCACTCGCTGCGATTGTATGTTTTTGCTGCTTCGTCGAATCTTTATGTCTCTATAATGTTGCATCTTTTCTCTCTATGTCAAATCTTTTCTCTCTATGTTGAATCTTTTCTCTCCATGTAGAATAATCTTGGACTAATAGAGTTAACTTTAGGCACATTCGACAGCAGGTTCGATGGACACAGATTGTTATTGTCAGCGTCATGTCGAATCTCCTATCTATATCGAACTGTTGTAGCAACGAAAACGAAAATAAAGCATTTGTTTATGTCGGATCTTTCGGATTTTGGATTCTGCGCTTTCATTATCGTTTGTTAAAATGATAACGAAAATACCCGAAATTCGGACGAAAATGCATTTGGACGAAAACTAATGCACATGTCTAGTCTACACTGCTGAAGGCATTCTGCCTTTTTCTGTCGCCTTTGTGATACAAATCCAACTTGTTCCCTGTTAATTAAGAATGAGATTAGGGGTTTAAGTCTAAAATCTAGTAGTTTGCATACATTTTTAGATCTATAGTATACTGGAGATGGGACAATAATTGTCACAGGGTAATGGATCTCTGTCAAGTTTAGGAATTATTGAGTGAAAGGGAAGTAGGTGAAGGTAAATTCAGGAATGAGGAAGACTGTTTCCTAACAGTGCTTTTAAATTTGTTAGTGAGTCCATCTGTGCCAGACTCTTTCCAAGGAAGGGGATTCTTTTATTATTGTGTAAGCTTCTAAAAGGATAAATTGTGTGTTTAGCTTGTCTAAAATATAATTTGAAAGTTTGAGAAGGGCCATCCTTTCCACGTAGTAGTGGAGAAGTTGTGATTTATTATTAGAATATGCATTAGTACTAGGGACTTTTATCAGATTGTAAAGGTTTTAACAGTAATGATGAAATTCCTAGTCTGATTTATGGATAATACCTTGGGAGAAAGAGTGGAGTTTCATTATGTATGTGGACGATTGTTTTCGTTGTATAGACCTGTGTCTAAAAGAGAGAGCATCTAGTATTTTATGTATTTTAGTTCTTGAGGTTAAAATTTATTGAAATAAGGAATCCTCTAGTTAATCTTTGTGGCAGGTTTCCACAGGCTTCACAATGGCAAAGTCCTATGTTAGTGGGCAAATTACAACGTGAACTACAAAACAAAATACGGTAATACAAATATACTGTGAAAAATAATCATGCAGAGACTGTTTAGGAGTAACAGAAGAAGTAAAAAACTTAAGACCAAGGGAGGCAAGGTATGTCATGCCACCGAATCTGGGGAAGGTCTTATTTACTCCCGAGGGGACAACATGATAACCTAGGAGCTTATATAAGTTTTGAGAACAATTGGACCTCAGCTCAGGTTAGCAAGTTAAGAAATTACATTTAGTTAAAAATACAAAAACAAATCAAACTCTTATGCCGCGTACACACGGTCGGAAATTCCGCCAGCAAAAGTCCGATGTGAGCTTTTGGTCAGAATTTCCGACCGTGTGTATGCTCCATCGGACTTTTGCTTTCGGAATTTCTGCCAGCAAAAGATTGAGAGCTGGTTCTCAAATTTTCAGATGGAAAATCCGATCGTCTGTAGCAATTCCGATGCGCAAAATTCCGACGCATGCTCGGAAACAATTTGACGCATGCTCAGAAGCATTGAACTTAATTTTCTCGGCTCGTCATAGTGTTGTACGTCACCGCGTTCTTGGCGGTCGAAAGTTCAGAGAACTTTTGTGTGACCGCGTGTATGCAAGCCAAGCTTGAGCGGAATTCCGATCGTGTGTACGCGGCATTAGAAATGCAAGAATAATTAAAGCTATTTTAAAACATGGGGTCCCAACGGAGGTCAAATGCAGAAAATAAGAAATCAGTAACAGGATTACAGAGCAGGGTATGACACGACAAGACATATTTGCTATTCACAAAGTAGATTAGATGAATCATGCTGACATATGATCATGTAGTCTCCAAGATGCAAACTCTGGACAGGTCTCAAAGCAGATAGTAGGTACCAAATGAGTGAAGGCCTAGTTCAAACAGGTAAAGCTTGGTGAAAATCAACTATGTAGGCAAAAAATTTAAATAAATATGTAATAGGAATGGTAAAGGGAATTCTGCGCTAATGCAAAAATAAAAAAATGCTAATTAAAGCCAAGCTGAGACACATACAAAACATGTGAAACCATGCAAAACAGAATATAAGAAAAAAGGAAATTTGCGCTAGGTGTAATGAACGGGGCCCTAGTGATGGTTGCCAGTAAAACACACAATGGATGTCCGAACAACAGGTGATAAATCAGAAAAACCACAGTGTATCTGATGACACCAATCACCGTAGTGACTAGTTAAAGTGAACAAATCAAAACGTAATAAAGGAAATCACATTAATCGCACCAGTGAAAAATATATGATGAAAAATCAAAGGTGAATAACATTCAATGATACTTGAGTGAAAAAAGATCAAAGTGAATGATAAATACACATCTGATAGTGAGTGCCACGGCTAGCAATTGTATATGGAGAAACAAATATATGATAATGTAGCTGGATTCACATAAGCATCACACATATGAGCACACTGAGTGATCATAAAAGAAAATGTGAAAACAAATAAAATTAAATAAATGAAGTGAATGTGGAAAGTCCATTTCTGATGAGAAAAAGTCCAATTCCAAAGTGCTTAGTGGAGATGGAAGGGAAGTTGAGGAAAATATTAGGAATGAAGTAATAGGTATGAATCCACCAACACCGCAGGCAAGGTTTCTCCCCGTGTTGAACTTCAGATAAAATGGGTAACCTTACCAGATGTGATGGACCTCCACTAGTGGCAAGGTCAACAGCGCCTGCAGATACAACCCTCTGCGGGGTCTTGAGATGGTCCCCAGGATGTCGCAGCACCGGTGTTCAGAAACACCCCCTCTGCCTCTGATATCTCTCCTCTGTCCATAGCAAAGTAAGATCTCCCAGCCTCTATAGGGGCCAAACACTCATCCGATTGCAATACAGCATATGGGGTAATCAAAGAAGGGGACTCGGATAGTGTATTACCTTAAGGCAATAAATGGTTTATTTCCAAAGTAGCAAAAAAGTTTACAAAGATTTTAAAAAAGCTGGCATAAAAATCCTAAGCGTGCGCCCGTGCTTCCGGGTCACGTGGGTGGGTAGTGACGTCAGTGCGTGGCACCGCCCTGACTAGTTTTGTTACACGTAACGTAAAGTGCCCTTCGAGAACTAGTCAGGGCGGTGCCACGCACTGACGTCACTACCCACCCACGTGACCCCAGGAAGCACGAGCGCACGCTTAGGATTTTTGTGCCGGCTTTTTTTAAATCTTTGTAAACTTTTTTGCTACTTTGGAAATAAACCATGTATTGCTAAGAGAAAGGACAAGGATGTAATAACCCTGCGATTTTTAACGGTGTTCACTTAAAGAAAATAGAAATACAGAGTATTAAAAGTTTTAACATGTTTATTTATAAGAGTAAAAACCAGTGAGCGATCGGAGTGCATTTATCATTGCTTATGGCCACATCTTTTGTACCATACAAGGATGGTGTTTTTATCATTGCTGGTTTTTACATTCATAAATAAACATGTTAAAACTTTTAATACTCTGTATTTCTATTTTCTTTAAGTGAACACTGTTAAAAATTCCAGGGTTATTACACCCTTGTCCTTTCTCTTATCATTTACTTAACGGGATGTGATGTTCGGATTTGAATGATTATGCCCCACATTATTGAAACCATTTATTGCCTTGAGGTAATACACTATCCGAATCCCCTTCTTTGATTTCCCCATATGCTGTATCGCAATCGGATGAGTGTTTGGCCTCTATAGAGGCTGGGAGATCTTACTTTGCTACGGACGGAGGAGAGATATCAAAAGCAGAGGGGGCATTTCTGAACACCGGTGCTGTGACGTCCTGGGGACCAACTCAAGACCCCGCAGAGGGTTATATCTGCAGACGCTGTTGACCTTGCCACTAGTGGAGGTCTTTCTCATCTGGTAAGGTTACCCATTTTATCTGACGTTCAACACGGGGAGAAACCTTGCCTGTGGTGCTGGTAGATTCCTACCTATCACTTCCTTCCTAATATTTTCCTCAACTTCCCTTCCATCTCCACTAAGCACTTTGGAATCGGACTTTTTCTCATCATAAATGGACTTTCCACATTCACTTCATTTATTTAATTCTATTTGTTTTCACGTTTTCTTTTATGATCACTCAGTGTGCTCATATGTTTGATGCTTATGTGAATTCCAGCTACATTATCATATATTTGTTAGGCTTGTGCAATTCGTTTCGTAACGAATCGAAATTCGTCCGAATTTAGCAACTTTCGGACATTCGGAAGCATTCGAATTTTCGAACAAAGCAATTACGAATAAAACCGAATCCGAAATAAATTATATTGCAAATAGCGAATGCCCGAATAATTTGTTATGAAAAAAGTTACGAATGTACAAATCCATTCGAAGCACAATAACACTCTGCTCTGCTCTCTGCTTCTCCCTCACTGTGCTGAACTCCCTCTAAAAATGGTGTACAGGGGCGGAGGCTATAGCCGCATGTAAAAAACTAAAGTAAAATACGAGATTTCGAATCGTTACAAATAACCGCTATGTGTTTAGAAAAGTACAAATCCATTCGAAGCACATTAGGCATAATAGGCAGCGTCGTTGTGAGAGAGACACGGAAAATTACGAATCAACGAACCCAAGGGGGGGGGGAAGAACTACCTCCTATCCTAAATAAAGAAGCTGGGGACATGAAACGTATCCCACATAAATGTGAGGAGGAGTGGGAGGAGTGCCCCCCCCAGCTGTAGTTTCGGCTGGGGAAATGGGTGGAAGTGCTGGGTGAATGGGTATGAGTGTTGTGTGAGTGAATGCAAGCACTTAAGTATTACTGAATAAGGATAACCGAATGAGTCCTGTGAAAATCACAGTTAAATACTCTCGATACACCTTTGGTATTAGGGTTTTGTGTTTCTTTTTTTTTTTTTTCTCTTCTCCTCCGTTGAGGAACTGGGACACCTATGTGGCCATGTGGCCACAAGCTGTAGGCCTTATTAGGCTTGTATGTTATTTCGAGACTATATTGTTTATGCTCCCGCTTCACGGTGTAATACTGGTATATTGCTACTGAATACAAGAAAATAACGTGTAAGCGTGTATGTTGATATGCTCTGTAATTTTTCTCTGTTCAATGGAAAAATCAATAAACATAAATTTAAAAAAAAAAAAAACGAACCCAAAAAAAGTTACGAAAGTAGGAGTTGTGTCCAGAATCAACGAAAAACAATGTACTCTACCGAAAGTACGAATTATAAATCAACAAAAAATAAGGTTTACATTAATACGAATCATTCCGATTCAACGAAAAATGTCGCTTGCGAAAATACGAATTAGTCCGAACACGAAAAATCCCGTCTAGCAAAATTACGAACGATTACGAATCAACAGGACCGAAAAGAAATCATATGTTTTTCACAGGTGCGATTAATGTGATTTCCTTTATTACGTTTTGATTTGTTCACTTTCACTAGTCACTACGGTGGTTGGTGTCATCAGATACACTGTGGTTTTTCTGATTTATCACCTGTTGTTTGGACATATATTGTGTGTTTTACTGGCTACCATCACTAGGGCCCCATTCATTACACCTAGCGCGACTTTCCTTTTTTCTTATAAGTAATAGGAATATAAAACCAAAATAGGAATGTCTCTTAATGGGACATCTGACCAAGTTTGGGTAAGATGTCACTTATGGGATACTGCTGGAGATTCCACAGAGAATAGTGGCTATGGTCTGCTGCTTAAACTGCTCCCATTCACCTGGCTAAGACAGGACAATTAGATATCTCGCTGACAGGGAATATATTTATATGAATGCTTACCCAAAATAAAGAAGTGGTTTGTAAAACCATTAACTATAAAGTCGACAGGGATCATAGGGTGGTGACTAGGGATGAGCTTCGTGTTCGAGTCGAACACATCGTTCAACGAAGATCGAACGTTATGGGCCGTTCGCGCCAAATTCGAGTGACGCGAACGGCCCACAATACACTGCGCCATCGCAGTGCAATCCCGGCGCTGTGATTGGCCAAGCATGCACTGTGACCGCGCATGCTTGGCCAATCACAGCGCCGGCAGCGAGGAGAGCCATAATTGGCCACAGGCAGTATGCCTGTGGCCAACCATAGCTCAGGGGGGTTTAGTACACCCCTTACACTATAAAAGGCCGCCAGCGTGGCGGCCTTGTGCAGTGTGTTCCGGCATGCAGGGAAAGAGATACATAGGCAGGGACAGTGTGTTCTATGTTCTGTTCTTTTCTCAGGCATCTGCATCTGCTGTTCTCTAAGCTAGATAGGCAGGCAGGGACAGTGTGTTCTTTTCTCAGGCATCTGCAGGAGTTGCTGTTCATTGCTGTTCTCTAAGCTAGATAGGCAGGCAGGGACAGTGTGTTCTTTTCTCAGGCATCTGCAGCAGTTAGTGGGTGTTGTGTGCCCCAGCACAGTATACACCTGTATATACCCATCATTGCTGTTCTCTAAGCTAGATAGGCAGGCAGGGACAGTATGTTCTTTTCTCAGGCATCTGCAGCAGTTAGTGGGTGTTGTGTGCCCCAGCACAGTATACACCTGTATATACCCGTCATTGCTGTTCTCTAAGCTAGATAGGCAGGCAGGGACATTGTGTTCTTTTCTCAGGCATCTGCAGCAGTTAGTGGGTGTTGTGTGCCCCAGCACAGTATACACCTGTATATACCCATCATTGCTGTTCTCTAAGCTAGATAGGCAGGCAGGGACAGTGTGTTCTTTTCTCAGGCATCTGCAGCAGTTAGTGGGTATTGTGTGCCCCAGCACAGTATACACCTGTATATACCCGTCATTGCTGTTCTCTAAGCTAGATAGGCAGGCAGGGACAGTATGTTCTTTTCTCAGGCATCTGCAGCAGTTAGTGGGTGTTGTGTGCCCCAGCACAGTATACACCTGTATATACCCGTCATTGCTGTTCTCTAAGCTAGATAGGCAGGCAGGGACATTGTGTTCTTTTCTCAGGCATCTGCAGCAGTTAGTGGGTGTTGTGTGCCCCAGCACAGTATACACCTGTATATACCCATCATTGCTGTTCTCTAAGCTAGATAGGCAGGCAGGGACAGTGTGTTCTTTTCTCAGGCATTTGCAGCAGTTAGTGGGTGTTGTGTGCCCCAGCACAGTATACGCCTGTATATACCCGTCATTGCTGTTCTCTAATAAAGGCATCTGCTGGAGTTAGTGGGTGTTATGTGCCCTAGTACAGTATATACCTGTATATACCCATCATTGCTGTTCTCTAATACAGGCATCTGCAGGAGTTAGTGGGTGTTGTGTGCCCTAGTACAGTATACACCTGTATATACCCATCATTGCTGTTCTCTAATAAAGGCATCTGCTGGAGTTAGTGGGTGTTGTGTGCCCTAGTACAGTATACACCTGTATATACCCGTCATTGCTGTTCTCTAATACAGGCATCTGCTGTAGTTAGTGGGTGTTGTGTGCCCTAGTACAGTATACACCTGTATATACCCGTCATTGCTGTTCTCTAATACAGGCATCTGCAGGAGTTAGTGGGTGTTGTGTGCCCTAGTACAGTATACACCTGTATATACCCGTCATTGCTGTTCTCTAATAAAGGCATCTGCTGGAGTTAGTGGGTGTTGTGTGCCCTAGTACAGTATACACCTGTATATACCCGTCATTGCTGTTCTCTAATAAAGGCATCTGCTGGAGTTAGTGGGTGTTGTGTGCCCTATTACAGTATACACCTGTATATACCCGTCATTGCTGTTCTCTAATACAGGCATCTGCAGGAGTTAGTGGGCGTTGTGTGCCCTAGTACAGTATACACCTGTATATACCCGTCATTGCTGTTCTCTAATACAGGCATCTGCTGGAGTTAGTGGGTGTTGTGTGCCCTAGTACAGTATACACCTGTATATACCCGTCATTGCTGTTCTCTAATACAGGCATCTGCAGGAGTTAGTGGGTGTTGTGTGCCCTAGTACAGTATACACCTGTATATACCCGTCATTGCTGTTCTCTAATAAAGGCATCTGCTGGAGTTAGTGGGTGTTGTGTGCCCTAGTACAGTATACACCTGTATATACCCATCATTGCTGTTCTCTAATACAGGCATCTGCAGGAGTTAGTGGGTGTTGTGTGCCCTAGTACAGTATACATCTGTATATACCCATCATTGCTGTTCTCTAGTACAGGCATCTGCTGGAGTCAGTGGGTGTTGTGTGCCCTAGTACAGTATACACCTGTATATACCCATCATTGCTGTTCTCTAATACAGGCATCTGCTGGAGTTAGTGGGTGTTGTGTGCCCTAGTACAGTATACACCTGTATATACCCGTCATTGCTGTTCTCTAATACAGGCATCTGCAGGAGTTAGTGGGTGTTGTGTGCCCTAGTACAGTATACACCTGTATATACCCGTCATTGCTGTTCTCTAATAAAGGCATCTGCAGGAGTTAGTGGGTGTTGTGTGCCCTAGTACAGTATACACCTGTATATACCCGTCATTTCTGTTCTCTAATACAGGCATCTGCAGGAGTTAGTGGGTGTTGTGTGCCCTAGTACAGTATACATCTGTATATACCCATCATTGCTGTTCTCTAATACAGGCATCTGCTGGAGTCAGTGGGTGTTGTGTGCCCTAGTACAGTATACACCTGTATATACCCATCATTGCTGTTCTCTAATACAGGCATCTGCAGGAGTTAGTGGGTGTTGTGTGCCCTAGTACAGTAAACACCTGTATATACCCGTCATTGCTGTTCTCTAATACAGGCATCTGCAGGAGTTAGTGGGTGTTGTGTGCCCTAGTACAGTATACACCTGTATATACCCGTCATTGCTGTTCTCTAATACAGGCATCTGCTGGAGTTAGTGGGTGTTGTGTGCCCTAGTACAGTATACACCTGTATATACCCGTAATTGCTGTTCTCTAATACAGGCATCTGCAGGAGTTAGTGGGTGTTGTGTGCCCTAGTACAATATACACTACCCAATTGCTAGTTTTCCCATCTCCCTGCAGGCCATTACTATGTCTGGAAGGCCAACAAGGAGAGGCAGACAGTCAGGAGCTAATAAAAGAAGGCAAGCAGGCTCTGTGTCAAGAGACAACAGTGCCGGTCGTGGACGCGGTGCATCGTCATCAGTACGAGGCTAGTCCTTATTTTCGGCAGCTGGACGTGTTGAGCCGCATCATGCCGAAGACTTGGTAGAGTGGATGACCAAGCCCTCCTCATCCTCCTCATCCTCTCTCACCCAGGCTCAAGGTACTGGCAAAGCAGCTGCCAAAGCGTCCTCTTCCCTCGTATCAATGTCATCATCAGTCACTTCTTCCCTAGACCCACCGTGTCCTCCTGAGGAGTCCCCCGAACTGTTTGAGCACAGTGTTGGTTACATGCTCCAGGAGGATGCCCAGCGTTTTGGAGGGTCTGAAGATGATACCCTGCTAGAGGAAGGCAGTAGCGTGAGAGCAGAGAGAGGGGATGCTCAAGAAGGACAGCAATCTGGCAGTCATGTTCCAGCAGCTGCAGAATACTGCCAGATTGGCTCCAGTGATGAGGAGGGAGGGGATGATGAGGTTACTGACTCCACGTGGGTGCCTGATAGGAGAGAGGAGGAGGAGGAGGATGAGGAGGAGGCACATCTCCAACGAGGCAGGATGCACTCCGGGGGCCAGCGTAAGGGCAGCACACCGACTGAATCAGACCGCAGAGCTCCGCCTGTGCAGGGTGCTGCCTCTGCCCGTTATTACAAAAGTTCTTTGGTGTGGGCCTTTTTTGAGTCGAGTGCACCAGATCGCACCGCTGCTGTTTGCAATATATGTCTCAAGCGTATCTCGCGTGGCCAAAACATCAGCCACTTGGGCACCACATGCTTGACCAGACATATGTTGACCTGCCATGCAGCTTGTTGGCAAGCGTACCTCCTTGCTCCTCATCAGCTGGGATCTCCAACCCCACTGTACCTTCAGTCCTCTCTGAAACCTGCAATGAGAGGAATGATGGTGTAGAATTAGGTGTGTCACAGCCAAGTACTTGCGGGCACTCTGCTAGCAGTACACCAATGCCCGATTATAGCAGGCAAATTTCCCTGCGCCCAGCTGCTGGACCATCGAAAAAAGTTCACTCCCAGCCATCCACATGCCCAGCGGTTGAATGCTAACTTGGCTAAATTGCTAGCACTTCAAATGCTGCCTTTTTAAGTTGGTAGACTCGGCCCCCTTCCGTGAGTTTGTGCAATGTGCGGTTCCTCAGTGGCAGGTTCCCAAACGCCACTTTTTCTCACGGAAGGCGATTCCGGCACTCTACCGGCATGTGGAAGGCAATGTCCATGCCTCGCTGGACAGGGCGGTCAGCGGTAAGGTGCATATTACCACTGACTCATGGTCCAGCAGGCATGGACAGGGATGTTACCTTTCTTTCACGGCCCATTGGGTCACTCTTTTGGCAGCTGGGAAGGATGTAGGACAAGGTGCAGTAGTGTTGGAGGTTGTTCCGCCGCCACGCCTCCAAAATGCTACTACTGGTTGTGACACACCTCTCTCCTCCACCCCCTCCTCTTCTTCTTCCTCCGTGGCCTCTTACTGTGATTTGTCCTCGGAACCAGCGGTGCTCCGTAGGCGTTCAAGGGGCTACGCAAGAACGCAGGCAAAAAGATGCCATGCCGTGCTTGCGCTGGTGTGTTTGGGGGACAGGAGCCACACTGGGGCAGAGGTTCTGTCTGCTCTGCAGGGGCAGGCCGAGAGGTGGTTGACGCCACGCCAGCTTAAGCCAGGAATGGTGGTTTGCATCAATGGCACCAACCTCCTCTCCGCCCTCCGACAGGGACAACTGACCCATGTGCCCTGTGTGGCTCACGTCCTTAACCTGGTGGTGCAGCGGTTCTTGGGCAGGTACCCGGGCTTACAGGATGTCCTGAGGCAGGCCAGGAAAGTCTGTGTGCATTTCATATAATGCCAGTGCTCGGCTGGCTGAGCTGCAAAAGGAGTTGAACCTGCCCAAGAACCGCCTTATATGTGACATGCCCACCAGTTTGAACTCAAAGTTGGCCATGCTGCAGCGGCTGCACACACAGCAGAGGACCATCAATGAGTACTTGTGCGACTACGGCACCAGGACAGGGTCAGGGGAGCTCGGGTTTTTTTCACCACGCCAGTGGGGCATGATCAGGGATGCATGCACTGTCCTGGCACCATTTGAGGAGGCAACGAGGATGGTGAGCAGTAACAGTGCATGCATCAGTGACACTGTACCTCTTGTCCACCTGTTGGAGCATACACTGCGTGGAATAATGGACAGGGCACTTGAGGCAGAACAGAGGCAGGAAGAGGAGGACTTCCTTGCCTCTCAAGGCCCCCTTTACCCAGACAGTGTTCCTTGTGTCCCACCCATCACACAGGAAGAGGACGATGAAGAGGAGGAGGAGGAGGATTGTGTCAGCATGGAGGTGGAGCATGGCACTCAGCATCAACAGCAGCAGTCTTTTAGGGATGATTTACAGTCCCAACAAACCCATGGACTTGTACGTGGCTGGGAGGAGGTGGTTGCGGATCATGTCCTCCTTAGTGACCCAGAGGACTCCGGACCAAATGCCTCAGCTAACCTACGCTGCATGGCCTCCCTGATCCTGCAAAGTCTGCGGAAGGATCCTCGTATTCTTCGGATCAAGGATAGGGACCATTACTGGCTGGCCACTCTCCTTGATCCACGGTACAAGGGTAAGGTTGCGGACCTTATCTTGCCGTCGCAGAGGGAGCAGAGGATGAGACAACTCCGGGAGGCCTTGCAGAAAGGTCTGTACAACGCGTTCCCAGAGACTGGGAGGTTACAAACTCCTGGTCCTGGACAACGAGTTGCTGAGGCTTCGGTCAGTAGCAGAAGGAGCGGTGGAGAAGGTGGCCGTCTGACCGATGCGTTCAGACAATTTTTTAGTCCGCAGCCCCAAGGTATGATCGGTTCCAGCAACCATCGCCAGCGTCTGATATACATGGTCCAGGAATACCTAGGGGCAAGGTCAGATTTGGACACCTTTCCCCCCCGAAAATCCTCTGGCTTACTGGGTCTTGAGGATGGATCACTGGCCAGAGCTTGCACAGTATGCAATTGAGCTACTGGCCTGTCCTGCATCCAGCGTTCTTCGGAATGCACATTCAGTGCTGCTGGAGGCTTTGTCACGGATCACAGGGTGCGCCTGTCCACCGACTCGGTTGATCGACTGACCTTCATAAAGATGAACCAATCTTGGATCACCACCAGCTACCAAGCACCTGAAGCTGATATAACAGAATAATTTATTTTGAAATGTCACATCCCTTCAAGACTGCCTATGCTGATGCTGAGTGACTGTCATGTTATGTTGACTGACTATCCTCGTCCTCCTCAATGATCCGATTCATGATGATAGCTTGGAAGAACATTTTTGTTTCTGGGTGCCGCCACCAGTGGCTAAGGTACAATATTTTTCTTTTTGGAGACTCCCACTACCTTCAGATTCAAGGGGTGGCAATGGGAACCAAGTGTGCTCCCTCCTATGCCAACTTGTATCTGGGGGGTTGGGAGCTTGACCTCTTCTTTAGAAAGGATTTACAAACTTTTTTGGAACACATTCCAGTCTGGAGAAGGTTCATTGATGATATCCTTATCATCTGGACCGGCCCCAGAGATGCCCTGGTCACCTTCCTTGACTGTCTAAAGATTAACAACTACAATCTGAAGTTTACTTTTGAAATGAGCCAAAGTGATCTAACCTTTTTGGATCTCAGGATTAGTGTACAGGCAGACGGTACTATCAACACTTCTCTATTTCGAAAAGCCTCGGCTGGGAACTCTCTGCTGCATGCGGGGAGCTCTCATTCCAATTCTCTAATTTCGAGTGTGCCCTATGGGCAGTACCTTAGACTACGTCGCAATTGCAGTAGTCAGCAGGATTTTGAACTGGAGGCCAGATTGCTTAGGACCCGTTTTCAGGAACGAGGCTACAGCAACAGATGTCTCAAAAAGGCATATGCCAGAGCTAAAAAGCAGGATAGGAGTTCCCTTTTGCATGGCCCCAAGAAAACAAAATCAAATCCCGGAATACGCCTGATCACAAAATTCTCAAACCAGCATCAACAAGTCCGTTCAATCTTACAAAAATATTGGTACTTGTTAACAAGTGATGATCAAATCGCAAAACACATTAAATCATATCCGGAGATCACATACAGGAGAGCTCGTTCCCTGCGGGACACTCTGGTACATAGACATTTTTCTCAGCAGTTACTGTCCCCCTCTACCCTTAGGGGCACTAGACCGTGCCACAAATGCAATTTTTGCAGGTACATCTATTCTGCTCCAACTGTGATTCTTCCCAGTGGTCGCACTCATTGACCATTCTTTTCTGTAACCTGCTAGTCTATTGGCATTGTTTATCTTATGCAATGCCAATGTAACGCCTTTTACGTTGGAAAGACAAAGAGGCCGTTTTTCCATCGCATTCGAGACCATGTCTCTTTAATTAAAAAGAAGAAGATGGAGACACCCATCAGTCGTCATGTGGGTCTTTTCCATCAGTTCGACAGTACAGTTATGCATTTTGTGGCACTTGAATATGTCCCTCCGGGTGATAGAGGAGGAAATTATGACAAGGTCTTACTCCAAAAAGAGGCTAGATGGATCTATAAATTATCAGCCCTTAAATATCCCGGTTTGAATGACGCCTTTAGTTTCAAGCCCTTTCTTTAACCACTTCCATACAGGGCTTTTTATACCACTTCAATACCGGGCCTATTCTGGCACTTCTCTCCTACATGTACAAATCATCATTCTTTTGCTAGAAAATTACTCAGAACCCCGAAACATTATATATGTTTTTTTAGCAGACACCCTAGGGAATAAAATGATGGTCGTTGCAGTTTTTTATCTTGCACGGTATTTGCGCAATCATTTTTCAAACGCCTTTTTTGAGGGAAAAAAATGGTTTCATGAATTAAAAAATTAAAAAAACAGTAAAGTTAGCCCAATTTTTTTGTAAAATATGAAAGCTTATGTTACGCTGAGTAAAAAGATACCTAACATGCCACGCTTTAAAATTGCGCACACTCATGGAATGGCGCCAAACTTCGGTACTTAAAAATCTCCATAGGCGACGCTTTGAACATTTTTACAGGTTACCAGGTTAGAGTTACAGAGGAGGTCTAGTGCTAGAATTGTTGCACGCGCTCTAACGCACGTGGCGATACCTCACATGTGTGGTTTGAAAGGCGTTTACATATGCGGGCGGGACTTACGTGTGTGTTCGCTTCTAAGCGCGAGCTATTGGGGACGGACGTTTTAAAAAAAAAAAAAAAAAAATCATTTTATTTTACTTATTTTATTTTTATTTTTACGAATTTTTTTACACTTTTTTTTTAATCACTTTTATTCCTATTACAAGGAATGTAAACATCCCTTGTAATAGGAATGTGTGTGACAGGTCCTCTTTATGGAGAGATGCAGGGTCAATAAGACCCCACATCTCTCCTCCAGGCTGGAAAGCATGAGATCAGTGATTTTTTTTCACATACTTACTAGCTGCAATGGTGGCTTTGTTTACATTTGAGGACCCGGGCGTGACGTCATCACATCGCGCCCGGGTCCTCCGACGATCATAGAGATGACTGGTGATCATCTGGTCACCAGTCATCTCTATGCTCATCACGTGACCCACCAACGGCACCAACGATTCTCTCCGGGTCCCCGATTGCACGGGAGAGCCCAGAGAAGCACTGGATGGCGGCGGGAGGGGGGATGTCCCCTCCCGCCGCCTATAAGAACGATCAAGCGGCGGAACCGCCGCTATGATTGTTCTTATTGTGTGCAGGATCGCCGGCTGCAAACAAGGATATCTGAATGATGCCTCTAGCTGCAGGCATCATTCATATATCCCCCCTCAAACCCAGGACGTCATATGACGTCCACCCGGAGGGAGAGGGGGTTCCTGCCGGGGTCATTCTGCTATGGCCCGGTATGGAAGGGGTTAAAGTTTGTCCTAACATTCAATTCCAACTGTTTTCATGCTTAATTTGTAATTTTTATGTTTCTTTCTTTCATCCTTTCCTTTCTTTTATGCACTATGGACTGTATTATTTACTTTATGCATAGAATATTGTAGTAAAATCAGCCATGTGAACACATTTGGGCTGATCAAGCTCTCACGAAAAGTGAATGTATGTTATATGCTCATGACCCACTCTTGATAAGTTTCAAATCCACCCATTTGTGCCCTGCTTTCAATTCCAAAATTTGGCATTTTCCGACATGCTCTAGGCTATAGGATTGCCCATCATTTATTTTTGCATTTATCTCCTATGAAAACGGAATTTCCAACTTGGAGTGTATTCATTGATAACAGTTTTGTGTTATTAATTCATTTATATATATTTTTATGTATAATTTGTCCCACCAGGCATTCCCCTGTCCGAGATGCAGAATTTGACCCACCTAAGTGCAACCATACGGACGCCCGGGGGCCCATGTTTGATATCAGCCGTTATGCCAATCGACTGATTACACGGGTTCCCCAAAGTCAGCCTGTCCTTGTCATTCAGTCTGTCAGCCCCATTTTTTACATATACTTTTGTATATCCCTTTTCCAGCCATTCTCAAGCGATACACATCCACCTTGCCAGTATACAACTTGGCCTTTCCCCTTTTTAAAATGGCGCCGCGGGCTTTTGCAATGCAGGGAGCGGTGGCGCACACGTCTTCGGACCTGTGACGCACGGCTCGGTCTGTTGCCATGGCAACGCACGCTCTGATCCATAACTTTTGGCCACGCTTGCGTACAGGGCAGGCCGAGAGACACGTACGCGTCGCGGCGATGACGTCAGACGTCGCCGCGGCGGTGGATTTAAGAAGCGCGGTTTGTACCGCCGATCTTCTGTCAGGATTCCTCTCCACACAGGGAGAGCTGGACGCACCATCCCCCGCTCCAGGGATTCGCCAGACTGCTGTATCTTGGGTAAGGTTTGAGTGAGAGCTCATGTCCGCTGTGATTTACCAGCTTCTTAGCTGACATGATGCTCACTCTGTTCCTCCTCCTTCCCTCTTTTCCACAGTGACTCTGCTGTTTGCAGTCCATTCTATTATTTAATTCGCTTTTCATTCACCCTCTTCAACGGTGTGACCTACACATATCAACATTCAGAAGATCACTATCTTTATTGGCATATTTGTTGCAAACTTTGCAATATTACTGCTCAGGTATGACTTTGCAGAGCTGCCTCAGCTATTAAGTCTGCTTTTTCTATATACATTGATTTATGTATGATTTATATAATCCATAGCTCATCTTGTGTATCAATTTACAGATTGAGCTCTGTTTTGCTCTTAACCTCTATGGTTGCCATCACAGTGGTGGGTCACTGGTCTTTTGGATAGATGGGTGCCTAATCGATGTGGAACGAATATATCCTGTTGAGCTTTGTGAAAGCTATCTTTCGTGATTACGTATTAGCCTAGCAAGTAGGTGAGTGCTTTTCTATTGTCCAGTCTGGATCATGATATATTTATGCATGTCAACCATTTTCTTTAGTAAATTTTGATATTACAACCAGGTTTTGCTCCAGCTGCAACCTTTATTTATGTTTCATTAAATTAATTGCAATGCATTTACTATTTAACCAATCCTTTATATTAATTGTATGTATTGTGTGTTTTCAGTGTAACTTGCTTAAGTTTCAATCACTCCCGAGGAAGATCTATGTAGCGAAACTAGTCAAGTGACAACATAGCAATGCTTCGCACATATGGCCCTCTAGCCATACATCTGCAAGGATGGTTATTTTATGCTTATTTTGTTATTTGTATTGTATTAAATAAAAGTTTTATTATTCTACTTCAGTGTTTATTCTCTATCTGGCACCGTAATTTAAAGTTCCAGGGTACCTAGTGTATCCACTGTTCCCCTTTGTTTTTCGGGTTGCAGTGTTGTGGCACCAGTGCCTAAGGCCCAATTTTTCTGCCCCTGTTCAACAAGGGCATGTAATTACAATTCTTGATCTAATAATTCACAGCAGGGCCCCTTCCTGCGCCCACCAAGAGTAACTGTGAGGCCTTACAGTGTTGTGGCAACACCACCACCACCACCAAAGGCCCAATTTTTCTGCCCCTCTTCAACAGGGGCATGCAATTACAATTCTTGATCTAATAATTTACAGTAGGGCCCATTCATGCGCCCACCAAGAGTAACTGTGAGGGCTGACAGTGTTGTAGCACTAGCACCACCACCAAAGGCCCAATTTTTCCTACCACTGTTTAACAATGGCATGTAATTACAATTCCTGATATAATGGTTCACAGCAGGGCGTTCCAGCGCCCACCAAGAGTAACTGTGAGGGCTCACAGTGTTGTGGCAACACCAACATGTAAGGGGAAAATTTCAGCAGAGTATATACGGCAGGCCCCTACTTTCAAACATCCAACTTACAAACGACTCCTACTTGCAAACGGAAGGAGACAACAGGAAGTGAGAGGAAATCTACCCCTAGGAAGGGAAATTCTCTCCTGTAAGAGTTAATATGGGAAAAAGGTGTCTCCTCTCTACTGATGCTTTATCACCAATCCTTGTTTCAATAAAAACCCCACTTTTCAAAAACATTTGTCATTGGGAGGGAAAGTGAGGTGAAATGTTCTGAACAGGTGCACAGAGAGCAAAACAAATGTTACAGGGGTGATAACCCTTCCTTATGTTTTCCAAACAGCTTAAAAATATATTTTTTGGCGGGAGCTACACTTAAACAATGTACCTGTTCAAAATTACAAACAGATTCTACTTAAGAACAAACCTACAGTCCCTGTCTTGTTTGCACCGCCGTTATACTGCTGCTCAGAGTATATAGGGCCTTTTTTATTTTGTGTGCAGGGTTCCCCTTAATATCCATACAAGACCCAAAGGGGCTGGTAATGGGCTGGGGTGGGATGATGGGGTAGCCATGCCATTTTTCTCAAAGATTTTCATCCATATTACCAGGACCAGATATTACATTAAAGCCGCAAGCAGTTTTAAATGGCTTTTTTTCCTTTACAAATGTCATTTTGTGCAGGGACAGTTCTAAACGCGGGAAGCACATGCCACTTCACAGGCATACTTTAGACACCCTCCAGGTACGATATTCAAAGGAATATTTTTATTGTTTCACTTTAAGCATTATTAAAATCACTGCTCCCGAAAAAACAGCAGTTTTTAAAACTTTTTTTTGCATTGATACATGTCCCCTGAGGCAGGACCCGGGTCCCCAAACACTTTTTATGACAATAACTTGCATATTAATCTTTAAAATTAGCACTTTTGATTTTTCATGTTCGTGTCCTATAGACTTTAACGGTGTTCACGTGTTCAAACAAATTTTTTGCCTGTTCGCATGTTCTGGATGCGAACCGAACCGGGGGGTGTTCGGCCCATCCCTACTCCTCACATCTTCTTTGTCAGCTGCAGGGTAATGTGCCTGGTCACGTGCACCCCAGATCACAGATTAGCCCCTGGTGCAGGAGGAATCATCATTTCCTGTTGATTTAGTACACTTGCGTCCTTGACTGTAATTATTTTGCTGACCTTTTCTAAATTTAATGGATACTTCTATTTTCTGCTGTCTGCCCTGAC
This sequence comes from Rana muscosa, assembly GCA_029206835.1. NCBI lineage: Eukaryota > Metazoa > Chordata > Amphibia > Anura > Ranidae > Rana > Rana muscosa. The sequence goes on along the minus strand of CM055128.1, from coordinate 89,583,801 downwards.
CTTTTCAATGTTCACAGATTACATCCAATGCCAAATACCAGTCCTGACTTCTGCAGAGTGGTTTCCATCTTGTTTCCTTCATTGCTGTATGGTACATCTAATCTTCTTTCTTGGGTCTGCTGGTGAAATTCCACAGTCAGGGCATATAATTTAGAAAAATTAATACTAGGGGCAACATGCTACTGGTTGGCCTGCTTGTTTTAAGGGCTAGGGGGCATGTGGCCAGACTCATTACTTCGCAGCTAACAAGGGAGATCAGAGGGGCTGGAAGGCTACCTATTGTTTTTACAAAGTTGATTTTTCTAAATCTTTGAAGTGGGACCAGAGAGCAGTAGTGTAGGATTGTTGTGTTTGGGTAGGCTCCTGAAGCAATGATATAGTCTTGTAGTCTTGTCACTATAGGCTTGCTTCAGAGACTCCATTCTGTCCATAAAGTGTTGGATGTCTTTCTGTAAGTCGAAGAAAGCTCTATCATGAGACACCTTCTTTTTGTGAAACAAGGTCTCCAAATCCCCCTTAGTGGGAAACATCTGCATTATGTCATTAAAGTAGGCTTTTGGGTTGGAGGGCAGATCATATGGGGCTAATTCATCTTCTTATTCAGTGGAGCTAGAAGAGTATTTTACTAGCTCTGAAAATTCAGGCTAGGCTTGGAGCCTGCCTGTTCTAAAGCCATCTTGGAATAAGGATCTGCAATTCTATTAAATCCGAAAAAGAGCTGATTTCTTTCCATGAGATGTTGAAGAACTGGATTTTGGAGGCTTTGGTGAAAGTTTGGATCTTATAGTGAGATCTCTGGCTAGATGCTTCCTCCAGAGACAATGCACTCACTAGCCTCCCTAGAACTGTACCTTTAAAGCTCCAGTCTGGCCAAAAATATAAAATGTGGGTGTCCTGTTCCTGCACCTGTACCAGCTGGTCCTACACTGTATGTGAATTGTTGAACTGTTGAATTAAAGACGCTTCAGTGACAGGTCCTCACTACTAGAAGAGGCATTAACTAAACCTGCAGGAAACTAGATTAAAGTACTGTAAGTATTCATCTCTATTAGAGCCTCCCTAGACAAAATAATCATTATATCTGGAAAATGCTAGGAGGGGAGACACCCACATGTGATTGTTTTCTCCCTGCCAGCTCATTGTTGGGCTTAAACCCTTTGACTATATAGGATGTGTACCACATGTCATGGCATTCAAAGGTTTAAGCTCACCATGAATTTGTTTTAAATTTGTACAGACTCTGAGCTTATATGCAAAAGCATTTCTTGACCAGCCAGAAGTTATGCTTTAACCCTTTGACTGCCAAAGATATGTACCACACTGTCAACAGATTAAAGCAAACTCACTGTTGTAACAGCAGCTATATGTTTTTTCTTCTTTTTAATTTGTACATAGGCTCTGGGCTTTTAGGTAGAAGTGATCAGTTTTACAAAGTGGCGATATGCTTTTCGGTGGGGTTAACTCGCCCATGCACACGAAGCCTCTGTCCCTTCGGGGCACGTGCTTACTAATGCTGGGGACCAGGCGAGACTGCATTTGTGTGAAGTCAACATTAAGGCAATACCCCATATTAGATGCGAGACATGCACCCAGTGTAGTTGTAATGTAACTTGAGGAATTGCGGTACAAGCCACACTGTCCCATTATACGTACATCTGTGCTTGGACATTTTGAAGGAGACACTACATAGCAATGTCCTGGGTAGGGATGAGCTTCGTGTTCGAGTCGAACCCATGTTCGACTCGAACATTGGCTGTTTGGGCGTTCGCCGAATTTCGAACACTATGGGCCGTTCGCGCCAAATTCGAGTGGCGTGTCACGGCCCATAATTCACTGCGGCATCGCAGTGCATTGCTGGCTGATGATTGGCCAAGCATGCACTATGACCTGCATGCTTTGGCCAATCACAGCGCCGTCAGCAGAGAGAGCCATAATTGGCCAAAGGAAGGGTGCCTTTGGCCAATCATGGCTCAGGGGAGTAGGTACACGCCCCACACTATATAAGGCCGCCTGCATGTTGGCCTTGTGTAGTGTGTTGCGGCATTGTGAGAGAGATAGATAGAGAGTCAGAGTGTCATTTCATTTCAGTTAGATAGAGCAGGCAGGCGATTGAGTTTGCTTTAGTCAGTGTATTTAGTATATATATGCATCCTAGGAGTTGTATATATATTGTGGCGGTGGGACCCTGTGCGACCTTAAAAACTGTTGGTTTATGCCAGACTTTTTAGAGAAAGAAATGCTGATTGCACAGCTATGTGTTGGGCTATTTAGTGCTGACCTGACTATGGCTCAGGGCCCCACCCAACAGACAGGAAGTCTGTGCATAGGAGTCAGGTGGACTCCTATCCCTCTTTGAGGAGTCAGACGCTGCATGGGTGCAGCCAGAGCATGCATGTCTGCAGGAGGCAGATGTCATTGATGATTTAGCAGCAAGGCACTGATCAGGAGTAAGCTAGGAGAGAGCTTAACACTAGGAAAACTCTGTTTGTTCTGAGGAGCAGACGTAAGGCCTAGGCTAAAGACCTGAAACAGCCAGAAGGCAAGAATGAAAGCCAGGAGGCTAAGGTATTGAATATGCAAGATACAGTAATGGTGGAACCCCAGGGCTACTGATGTATTTGTGAACTTTTTTTGTGCGTTTAAATAAAAGTGGGCTAAATTCAGTTCTGGACTGGCGTACTTACTAAAAACGCACCTACCGCTGGAGTCTGATCCCCCCCCCCCCAATCTTACAATATATATATATACACTGTTTTCAGTTTAGCTAGATCCGTTCCTGTTATTCTCTTCCTAATATACTGACAGGCAGGAAGTTGATTGTGGTAGCTGCAATATTTTCAGTCAGTGTACTGTATCCTGTGTACAGTGTGCAACTAAAGCTAACTGCAGACAATTCCTGGTGTTCTCTTCCTATTATACTGACAGGCAGGCAGCTGCAGTATTTTCAGTCAGTGTACTTTATCCTGTGCACAGTGTGCAACTAAAGCTAACTGCAGACAAATGCTGGTGTTCTCTTCCTAATAATACCGCAGGCAGGCAGCTGAAGTATTTTAAGTCAGTGTACTGTATACTGGCCACAGTGTGCAGCTAAAGCTGACTGCAGACAATTCCTTGTGTACCTACCTATTCCAATACATCAAATAAAGTATGTCTGGAAGGCCAACAAGGAGAGGCAGACACACACAGGCCAATAAAAGAGGGCAATCAGGCTCTGTGTCTAGAGACAACAGTGCTGGTCGTGGACACGGTGCATCCTTACCAGCACGTGGTCGTGGGGCACGCTTGTCCTTTTTTTCGGCAGCTGGCCGTGTTGAGCCGCAACATGCTGAAGAGTTTGTAGAGTGGATGACCAAGCCATCCTCATCCTCCTCATCCTCTCTCACCCAGCCTCAGGGTACTTTGTCAGCCAAAGTGGCCTCTTCTCTTGGCTCAATGGCATCAGTCACTCCTTCCCTAGCCCCACCATGTCCTCCTGAGGAGTCCCCCGAACTGTTTGACCACAGTGTTTGTGTACATGCTTCAGGAGGATACGCAGAATTTTGAAGGCTTCGATGATGGTAGCCAGCTTGAGGAAGGCAGTAACGTGAGCCCAGAGAAAGGGGGTTCCCAAGAAGGACAGCTTAAGGGGCCAGCTTAAGGGCAGCACACCGACTGCATCACACCACAGAGTTCCGCATGTGCAGGGCGCTGCTGTCTCTCCATCTTATTCCAAAAGTTCTTTGGTGTGGGCCTTTTTTGAGACGTGTGCAGCAGATCGCACCTTTGTTATTTGCAACATATGTCTGAAGCGTATGTCGCGTGGCCAAAACAGCAGCCACTTGGGCACCACATGCTTGACCAGACATATGTCGGCCTGCCATGCAGTCCATTGGCAAGCGTAACATAAAAGACCCACACCAAAGAACAAAGCGGACCTCTCCTTGCTCCTCATCAGCTGGGATCTCCAACCCCACTATACCTTCAGTCCTCTCTGAAACCTGCATTGGGAGGAATGAAGGTGTAGAATTAGGTGTGTCACTGCCAAGTACTTGCGGGCAATCTGCTATCGGTACACCAACGTCAGATTGTACCAGGCAAATTTCCCTGCCCCAGCTGCTGCACCGCCGAAAGAAGTTTGTTTCCTGCCATCCACATGCCCAGCGGTTGAATGCTAGTTTGGCTAAATTGCTAGCACTTCAACTGCTGCCTTTTCACTTGGTAGACTCCTCCCCTTTCCGTGAGTTTGTGGAATGTGCGGTTCCTCAGTGGCAGGTTCCCAAACGCCACTTTTTTTCACAGAAGGCGAATCCGGCTCTCTACCCGCATGTGGATGGCAATGTCTTGGCCTCGCAGATTCTCTATCTTTCTCGTCGAGATTCACGGCAGTTTCTCGTCGTAAAACCATACACACGAACGTTTTTCTCGACAATAAAGCTCTCTCTGCACTTTTCTTGTCGGTTTTGGACGAGAAACTCAGTCGTGTGTACGAGGCTTTAGGTGCGAAGAAAGACCTCTAACTCCTGATTAACCCTCTCAGTCTGTCCATTGGATTGAGGATGGTAAGAAGAGGAAAAATCCAAGACAATATTGAGGGATTTGCAAAAGGCTCTCCAAAAACGAGATGTAAATTGAACACCACTGTCGGAAACAATATGAGAAGGAACCCCATGGAGGCGGAAAATTTCTCGAATAAAAATGGGAACCAAGGCAGAAGCAGAAGGAAGGCCAGGAAGAGGAACAAAATGAGCCATCTTGGAGAACCAAACGATTACCACCCAAATTACCGTATTATTCTCAGACAGTGGGAGATCGGTGATAAAATCCATGGCAATGTGAGCCCAGGGCTCCGTAGGAATGAGCAAGGGCATGAGGAGACCAGCAGGAGCTTGTGTGGAGGGTTTAGACTGAGCACAGACATGACAAGAAACATGAGGGACCCCAAGCCAGGATCTGCCCAGAGACCCAGTCCACATGTGGAGAGTGGATCTGTAGCCAAGGAAGGCCCAATACAATTGGGTTAAGGCCTTCGGTAGAATGAGAAAGGATATCCACTCCTGGTGGAGTATCCCTACGGACATCCTAATAGTTAGCATCTGGAAGCGAACCAATCCTTGTTTCCCTAAAAACCCCACATTTTCAAAATCCGATTGTCATTGGGACAGAAAGTGAGGTGAAATCTTCTGAACAGGTGCACAGCCAACAAAACAAATGTTACAGGGGTGATAACCCTTCCCTATGTTTTCCAAAAAGCTTAAAAATAGATTTTTTGGCTGGAGCTACACTTTAAAAATGTACCAGTTCAAAATTACAAACAGATTCTACTAAAGAACAAACCTACAGGCCCTGTCTTGTTTGCACTTCTGTTCAGAGTATATAGGGCCTTTTTTTGATTTGGGTGTGGGGTTCCCCTTAATATCCATACAAGACCCAAAGGGTCTGGTAATGGGCTGGGGGGGTACCCATGCCGTTTTTCTCAATGATTTTCATCCATATTGCCGGGACCAGACATTACATTAAAGCCGCAAGCAGTTTTAAATGACTTTTATTCCTTTAGAATTGTCATTTTGTGCAGAGACTGTTCTAAACACGGGAAACACAAGCCACTTTACAGGCATACTATAGACACCCCCAGGTAGGATATTTAAAGGAATATTTCACTTTTATTTTTTCACTTTAAGCATCATTAAAATCAATGCTCCCGAAAAAATTTCAGTTTTTAAATCTTTTTTTTTGCATTGATACATGTACCCTGGGGCAGGACCCGGGCCCCAAACCCTTTTTAGGACAATAACTTGCATATTAGCCTTTAAAATTCACACTTTTGATTTCTCACGTTCGAGTCCCATAGACTTTAACGGGGTTCGAAAGTTCGTGCAAACTTTCGGTCCGTTCGCAGGTTCTGGTGCGAACCGAACCGGGGGGTGTTCAGCTCATCCCTAGTCCTGGGACAACAACCACTCGGGAGGGAGGCAGCAAACTGTTTTTCTACCTATGCATGAGACCCTTGACCCCTGTCAGTACTGCTCTGCTGCTGTCTGGCTGTCATATCATTTCCTTACGCTGGCTGCCTATAGCAAAGGCATGCTCTTTACTTCACCCCGTGTGCTTTTCTTCTAATACCCCATATACCACCATTCTCCCCTTTGCAGTAACATTAGACCAGGCATAAAAAGTTAATTAAACTTTTCTGAGCACTCTCAACAGTACAGTCCAACGGATACAGTCCAGCAGTGCAATAATAGTCTTCCCCTAAATAACTAAACATAGGCTGCCCAATGCATACCTTCCAAGGTAAAAGTCCATAGTGTGGAAGTGTTCTGGTTCCAGGGGGATCTCCCCAAAAGTGCTCAGAATGTTGCTGACGGTTACATCTTGCTGCTGTGCCTCTCCGCTCCTTCTCATGCAGGCCACAGTTTAGGGCTCTGAGCAGAGTTCTTCCTATTTTGTTTCCAGCCAAGGAAGGAGAGCAGAGCTCAAAAAGCCCGGGAGAATGCAGAACCTGGCTTAACCACTTCCCATCTGAGCAGCCTAACTAACTGTTTAGTGCAATCACAGAACTGGCATTACCACAGGAATTTTGAAGTGCAAGCAGCACCTTCTTGCATGCTTGTCAGACCTTTTGTGATAGTAACAAAGTTACTGTAAGTGAAAAACAAGTAATGTGTAATGTAAAGGACTCTTGCTCCCCTATACACACACACACACATTTTTCAGTTAAAAAAAATTGTTTATGTGCTCTAAAGTTAATTTTAGTGTATTTTTACTAAAAATATAGGTTTGATAATTGGTTGTGCAAATATGCAATGTAAAATTTGCAATGACCATCCTTTTATTCTATAGGTCCTTTACTGTCAGAAAATATGCAATGTTAGGCCTTAAAATAGCTTAGAACCCCTAAAATTAGCATTTTAAAATGCTCTGGCAGCTAAAGAAAGGTTACTATTTTATTAATGGTTTTTATTTATTTTAAGCAGCACTTTCACAGCAATGCCGGAGGTCCACAACTAATAGGGAATTAACTATGGATTGCGATTGTTAGAAATTTGATGCGGTTCTTTTGAACGCAACATCATAACTAGTACAAGGAAGGTAATATGGTACCCAAGTACAGGCTCTCTGTCTTAGTCATGTCTAACTGGAAGGGGCAAAGACTTTTCATAAATAAGTTAACCATAGCCTTAAATAAGCTTTACCTTACTGGCCTTACCGATTTTGGAATCAATATTCATGTAATTGTTCCTAACAACTGTCATTACTTTCTGTTAAAAGAATTGCTGACCCTTAATTCAGTGCAATGCGCTCCTGACCGTTAAATAAGGACATCTATTTTTAATAATGTTTTTGCAATGGTTTTCTGCTGCTTTGATGTAGGTAGTGGCAGGTTTTCAGTAAGCAATCAGAAATAGAAAAAGGCTTTTTTTTTACTGCCTTACCAAACCCAAAAAAATGAAATTGTAAGCAGAAAAAATACTAGAAATATTCTATATAATGAAATTATAGACAAACATGAGTAGAAATTGATTTTGTTATATATCTCTGTCCTTTTCATAGCTTGATTATTTCATGTCCTGGCTCAGAAACCTTGCTCACAATTGTTTTCTCTTTGATTTTTCTTTTTGCATTCATAAGTGTTAGCTGGCTATTACAAAGACATTCCTTCACTGGAGACATGCCATCTTGCCGGCCAATTGATTGTCTCTTGCAATGTGCTGACTGCTGTGTCTGTAGCATACACTAGCAGGCAAAAAAAAAACACATACACATACAGTGCCTTGAAAAAGTATTCATACCCCTTGAAATTTTCCACACTTTGTCATGTTACAACCAAAAACGTAAATGTATTTTATTGGAACTTTATGTGATAGACCAGGGGTCTTCAAACTATGGCCCTCCAATTGTCCAGGAATAGTAATGAGCCGAACACCCCCGGGTTCGGTTCGCACCAGAACCCGCGAATGGACCGAAAGTTTGCACGAACGTTAGAACCCTATTAAATACAATGGATGCGAACGTTCAAAATCTAAAGTGCTAATTATAACGACTATTATGCATGTCATTGTCCTAAAAAGGGTTTGGGAACCCGGGTTCTGCACCAGGGGACATGTATCAATGCAAACAGAAGTTTTAAAAACGGCCGTTTTTCGGGAGCAGTCATTTTAATGATGCATAAAGTGAAAAAAAAAAGACAAATATTCCTTTAAATATCGTACCTGGGGGGTGTCTAAAGTATGCCTGTGAAGTGCCACGTGTTTCCCATGTTTAGAACTGTCCATGCACAAAATGAAATTTCTAAAGGAAAAAAAGCCATTTACAACTGCTTGCGGCTTTAATGTAATGTCTGGTCCCGGTAATATGGATGAAAATCTTTGAGAAAAATGGCATAGCTACCCCATCACCCCCCCCTACCCCAGCCCATTAGCAGCCCCTTTGGGTCTTGTATGGATATTAAGGGGAACCCCGCACCCAAAAAAAAAAAGGCCCTATATACTCTGAACAGCAGTATACAGGCGGTGCAAACAAGAAAGGTACTGTAGGTTTGTTCTTAAGTAGAATCTGTTTTTTTAATTTTGAACAGGTACATTGTTTAAGTGTAGCTCCAGCCAAAAAATCTATTTTTAAGCTTTTTGGAGAACATAGGTAAGGGTTATCACCCCTGTAACATTTGTTTTGCTGTCTGTGCCCCTGTTCAGAACATTTCACCTCACTTTCCGTCCCAATGACAACTGTTTTTGAAAAGTGGGGTTTTTATTGAAACAAGGATTGGTGATAAAGCATCAGTAGAGGGGAGACACCTTTTTCCCATATTAACTCTTACAGGAGAGAATTTCACTTCCTAGGGGTAGATTTCCTCTCACTTGTTGTCTCCTTCCGTTTGCAAGTAGGAGTCGTTTGTAAGTTGGATGTTTGAAAGTAGGGGCCTGCCGTATATACTCTGAAATTTGCCTCTTACATGTTGGTGTTGCCACAACACTGTGAGCCCTCACAGTTACTCTTGTTGGGCGCTGGAATGCCCTGCTGTTAACTATTATATCAGGAATTATATTTACATGCCATTATTGAACAGTGGTAGGAAAAATTGGGCCTTTGGTGGTGGTGCTGGTGCCACAACACTGTAAGCCCTCACAGTTACTCTTGGTGGGTGCAGGAATGGGCCCTGCTGTGAATTATTAGATCAAGAATTGTAATTGCATGCCCCTGTTGAACAGGGGCTGAAAAATTGGGCCTTTGGTGGTGGTGGTGGTGGTGTTGCCACAACACTTTAAGCCCTCACAGTTACTCTTGGTGAGCGCAGGAATGGGCCCTGCTGTGAATTATTAGATCAATAATTGTAATTACATGCCCCTGCAGATTAAATAATAATAATACTGCGCCAACTCTAAATACTAAATGAAGCAGCCAAACATAAAATCAGACAGGATATATAGAACGTATAATATCATATGGGTATGATCAATATTCCAGTTAAATTGCTGTTTTTTGTTGTGCACCTATACCCCATACCAATTATTTCACTGTTAGTATTCACTTACATTTTTACCACATTCATTTGTGTACACCTATTGTATACAAACGTTTTTGTTTGACACCATATTTTTATGTGCACCATTGTGCTATACATGAAGTAGGGTTTTTTACTACTTCTCTCACAGTGCCACATTATATATTTTTTATATGCCCCTGCAAATGCCTGTTAGTGTAACACAAAAGAAAAAAAACTACGAGCAATAAGGGCTAGCTTCAGGTGTATAATGTGCAGGAAGCACACTACGCCTGCTTTAAGTGCTGCAGATGCCTGTTAGGGCTCTTTCACACGGAGGGTCCGTTCAGATCCGCCTGTCAGTTTTTTAGGCAGACCTGAACGGATGCTACATGTCCTCCTATGGAGCCACTGATGTCAGCGGTGACATGTCCGCTGACATCCGACCCGCTCCGATCCGCAAAAGTGTGACGGAGGAAAACCCTATTTTTCCTTCCGTCTGTGGATCGGATCGGATGACAACGGACTCTACGGTCCGTCATCATCCGATCCCCCCATAGGGGAGAGCGGCGCTCTGACAGGGCGGTCCCTGCACAGTGTGCGGAAACCGCCCAGTCATCCGCTGGCTCAGCGGGGATCAACGGAGCGATCCCCGCTGAGCAAGCGGAGCTTCACGGGGCGGATCATTACTGATCCGTCCTGTGTGAAAGAGCCCTTAGTGTAACACAAAAGAAAAAAAACTACGAACAATAAGGGCTAGCTTCAGGTTTATATTTTGCAGGAATCACATTACGCCTGCTTTAAGTGCTGCAGATGCCTGCCTGTGTTACACAACAGGAAATCACAGCAAAAGGGCTAGCTTCGGTTGTATACTGTGCAGGAGGCTTAGCAAAAATATCACTGACACTGTCCCTACCTATCGTTCTCTCTCCCTGCACACAAGGTTTAGCAAAATATCACTGACACTGTCCCTACCTATCCTTCTCTCTCCCTACACACAATATCACTGACACTGTCCCTACCTATCCTTCTCTCTCCCTACACACAATATCACTGACACTGTCCCTACCTATCCTTCTCTCTCCCTACACACAATTTCTCTAACACTGTCCCTGCCTATGTACGTCTTTCCCTGCACGCCAACACAATACACAAGGCCACCACGCTGGCGGCCTTTTATAGTGTGGGGCGTGTACTAAACCCCCCTGAGCTATAATTGGCCACAGGCATCCTGCCTGTGGCCAATTATGGCTCTCCTCGCTGCCGGCGCTGTGATTGGCCAAGCATGCGGGGTCACAGTGCATGCTTGGCCAATCACAGCGCCGGGATTTTGGGTCGTTCGCGTCACTCGAATTTGGCGCGAACGACCCAAAACGTTCGATCTTCGTCGAACGATCGAACAGCCAATGTTCGAGTCGAACGTATGTTCGACTCGAACACCAAGCTCATCCCTATCCAGGAACTACAATTCCCATCATGCCTAGTCATGTCTGTGAATGTCAGAGTTTTACAATGCCTTATGGGATGTGTAGATCAGCAACAGCTGGAGGGCCGTAGTTTGAGGATCCTTGTGATAGCCCAACACAAAGTGGCACATAATTGTGAAGTGGAAGGACAATGATAAATGGTTTTTAATTTTTTTTACAAATATCTGTATTCAGCCCCCCCTGAGTCAATACTTTGTAGAACCACCTTTCGCTGCAATTACAGCTGCACGTCTATTTGGGTATATCTCTACCAGTTTTGCACATCTAGAGAGTGTATAAGGAAGTGCTATAGGTATTAAATATCATATGAATGGGTGCCTTTGTCCTGTCAATTTGTTGTATGGGAAAAGAATAGAGGCTTCAGTGGACTATAGCCAAAAAATCTGGCACCATATGAAAAACTGATAGACAGTTAAAGATATGAATATAAAAGTTTTTTATTTACAAAATATTGATAAAAAAGAAAGATTTCACCATGTACACATTCAGAAAATAATTGTGACAATCGACAGTTTGTACCATTGTGACACAAATCATACAGGTATAGTTACATAGTATGCAGTGCTCAACATGTTTTGCGTTAATGATTCCAAAAGGAATCTGCTTCTTCAGGAGCTGAATATAATGTTATTTTTAATGGAAAAAAGCATGAGTTGTCACGTAACATGGGAGCCGGGCCAAATGGCCAAGACGCGGATAAAGGATGCAGATGTGTCCACAGGGACATGGGGCCCCAAAATAGACACAGAAATCCAGGAGACAAAATCTCCTAGTAGGACACATCCATAACCATCCCAGAATTAATAGGCGCAAGAGATGAAGGGGGTAGCAGACCAGATAATAGACCTCTCCGGGTGTAGGGAGGTCTTATAGTCATATTTCGATGTAGTATCTTTACAAGATTGGTTACTTTAGAGATCTGCTGGGACATATATAAGTGAAGGGTACTAGTGACCAAAATTGGTGATGTAGTTTTGTTTGGTGTGACCACAGATGGAATAAGTCAGCAGTCCCAGATGAATGTAACTCGCAGGCTCCCCAATTTCTGTGTCTATTCTGGGGCCCCATGTCCCCGTGGACACATCTGGATCCTTTATCCGCATCTTGGCCATTTGGCCCGGCTCCCATGTTACGTGACAACTCATGCTTTTTTCCATTGAAAATAACATTATATTCAGCTCCTGAAGACGCGGATTCCTTTTGGAATCATCAACGCAAAACATGTTGAGCACTGCATACTATGTAACTATACCTGTATGAATTTCCATTGTGTCACAATGGTACAAACTGTCGATTGTCACAATTATTTTCTGAATGTGTACATGGTGAAATCTTCCTTTTTTTTCAATATTTTGTAAATAAAAAACTATTATATTCATATCTTTAACTGTCTATCAGTTTTTCATATGGTGCCAATATAGTCCACTGAAACCTCTATTCTTTCCCCATACAACATCTAGAGAGTGACATTTTTGCCCATTCTTCTTCGGGAAATAGCTCAAGCTCTGTCAGATTGGATGGAGAGCGTCTGTGAACAGCAATTTTCAAGTCTTGCCACAGATTCTCAATTGGATTTAGGTCTGGACTTTGACTGGGCCATTCTAACACATGAATATGCTTTGATCTAAACCAGTGATGGCAAACCTTGAAACCCCAGATGTTTTGGAATTACATTTCCCATGATGCTCATGCACTCTGCAGTGTAGTGGAGCATCATGGGAAATGTAGTTCCAAAATATCTGGGATGCCAAGGTTCGCCATCACTGATCTAAACCATTCCATTGAAGCTCTGGCTGTTTAGGGTTGTTGTCCTTCTGGAAGGTGAATCTCTGTCCCAACCTCTGAGGGCTTCACAGAACAGCTGTATTTATACTGAGATTAAATTACACGCAGGTGGACTCTATTTACTTATTAGGTGACTTCTGAAGGCAATTGTTTAGGAGTAGTTAGGAGTATCAGAGTAAAGGTGGCTGAATACTAGGCTTGTGCAATTCGTTTCGTAACGAATCAAAATTCGTCCGAATTTAGCAACTTTCGGACATTCGGAAGCATTCGAATTTCCGAACAGAGCAATTACGAATAAAACCGAATCCGAAATAAATTATACCGCAAAATAGCGAATGCCCGAAGGTCTTCGGCATAATTTGTTATGAAAAAAGTTACGAATGTACGAATCCATTCGAAGCACAATAACACTCACTCTGCTCTCTGCTTCTCCCTCACCATGCTGAACTCCCTCTCAAAATGGTGTACAGGGGCGGAGGCTATAGCCGCATGAAAAAACGAAAGTAAAATACGAGATTTCGAATCCATTCGAAGCACAATAACACTCACTCTGCTCTGCTCTCTGCTTCTCCCTCACCGTGCTGAACCCTCTCAAAATGGTGTACAGGGGCGGAGCCTATAGCCGCATGTAAAAAACGAAAGTAAAATACGAGATTTCGAATCGTTACAAATAACCGCTATGTATTTAGAAAAGTACAAATCCATTCGAAGCACATTAGGCATAATAGGCAGCGTCGTTGTGAGAGAGACACGGAAAAGTACGAATCAACGAACCCAAAAAAAGTTACGAAAGTAGGAGTTGTGTCCAGAATCAACGAAAAACAACGTACTCTACCGAAAGTACGAATTATAAAGCAACAAAAAATTCAACGAAAAATGTCGCTTGCAAAAATACGAATGAGTCCGAACACGAAAAATCCCGTCTAGCAAAATTACGAATGATTACGAATCAACAGGACCGGAAAGAAACGAACCGAAACGGAACGAATTTTTCCGTTGTGCACAAGTCTACTGAATACAAATGCACGCCACACTTTTCAAATATTTATTTGTACAAACATTTTGAATACCATTTATCATTTTCCTTCCACTTCACAATTATGTGCCACTTTGTGTTGGTCTTTCACATAAAATACCAATACAATACATTTATGTTTTTGGGTGTAACATGACAAAATGTGGAAAATTTCAAGGGGTATGAATACTTTTTCAAGGCACTGTATAATATAGGGAGTCAAAGCCCAAAGGGATCCAAGAACACAGCAACAATACAATTCCATACAAGAGCATTAGGAGGGCCCTGCTCCTATCAGCTTACAATCTAATAAGGAGATAACAGCATTATATCAATTCTCCCCAATTAGAAATACAATTTTTGAAAGGCAGGGGGGTGCTGGGGTGGGCTGTGCACCCCATATTTCAGTTGTGCCCCCTAGGATCAGTGATGTGGGTATCTGGATGTGGAATGGCTGCACAGTGCCACCGCAGCACAATATTCCTTTCTATGATGCAGAGGATTGGACCAGGATGCACGGCATCATTTATTGCTATGCTGCTGGAAGTTGTCTGGCCTGTATTGCCTCCTGAATGCTTGTTTTATTTTCCATAATAAGCTGAATGCCTGTTTTAACCAGTGACAGCCTGCTGCAGCACAGTTGCAGTGCTATCCCGTTCACTTGATTGGGTCATATCTGGTGGTGGTGCTTCCTGCCAAATATGAAAGGCTGTATAAGTTTCACCGTGTTGTACCATGACTGTACTAACATGTGGCTCAGCAGTTGGGGGGTGGTAAAACCATGAGGCCTAATAATTGTTTTGGTTTATCTGAATCTGCTGACTTTGCCCGCCATTCTGTCCCCCTTTTATGACATCTTTAAACTGTGCACTCTGCAACCGCTGGACAGTCAGTAGGAAGTGTCCATGTCATCCAGGCAGTGAAGGGTATTCAGAACTTGGCGTGTCACATAGCCAAAGGTTTATGTACGTATTTTGAGTTTTTAGCTTGTTTAAGAGGTCAAAGGTTGTGTGTATTGGGGGGGATTGATGTTTGAAGAGAAGCTTTAAATGTATTTCAAATTCATATAATGTAAGTATCTGAATTAGACTTGGCATCAGCCTCCTGTATTCCCCTATACAGCAGCATTTAGACTGTAAAAGAGACAAGGAAGATGCTGACAGTAGAAAAGAGCACAGGGGAAAGTTCATCAGTCTGCTGCTTCTCCTTTACGGCCTGTCACAGGTTGGGGGCAGGGAGGTGACCTGGTTGTGTAGCCCAGCTGCAACAGAGAAAAGTAAAGTCACCAGGGTGGCTGTGCACATGCTAGATGTACAGAAATGAGAATCCATTAACAAGTACAACTGCCTATATACAGTGTGTATTTAGCTGCATGCCATATCGTTCAGCTTTAAACAAGTATACTACAGGGACATCTAAACAGACCTATACTTGACTGGTGTAATGCTAGTGTGCATGCTGCATTAAACAACCCCTTATCCTTATTACTAAACTTACTTATCTAAGTAACCACAAGACATCTTCTGGATTAATTGGCCAACAAAGGCCCCTTTATTATTCCAAAAGATAACGTATAAAATAACTTTATAAAAATAACCTTTTTTAACCACTTAACGACCGCTCACTGTATATATACGTCGGCAGAATGGCACCGACAGGCACAATCACGTAGAGCATACGTGATTACATTTGTATAGTTGGGGGGTCCAATCGGACCCCCCTCCTATACAGTGAGCGGTGGCTAAGTGTCCGGGAGCGTTCCGGGATGAGGGGGCAGCCATTCGTTTCCGCCCACCACCTCGCGATCGCTCCCGGCGAATGGAAATGCCCCCTCTGTCTGTGTCAGACAGAGGAAGCAGGAGGAAGTGATGTCATCTCTGGTGCGGCGCTCACATATACCGAGCGCCGTACAAGAGAAGACATCAGGTCAGTGCACACAACACTACACTGACACCAGGACACATAGGGACATAAATCGCCCCCCCCAGGCCCTCCCAGACACCCCAGATCACCCCCCAGATCACCCCCCATCACAGTGTCACTGATTGCAGTGACCATTTATTTAGTGATCACTGCAATCAGTGACATTTGTGACTGTAAAAGTGTCACCAAAGTTTAGTCTTAGGTCCAGTGTAGCCCCCTAACCCCCCCTAATAAAGGTTTAACCCCCTGATCACCCCCCAGATAACCCTTTCACCCCCTATCACCACTGTCGCTAAGCGATCATTTTTCTGATCGCTGTCTTAGCGTCAGTGATGCCGATCGGCAGCCAGTAATTTTTTTTAGGTTTGCCGCATGTTTTTATAGCGTCAGGTACCCCAATATATTATCTAATAAAGGTTTAACCCCCTTGATCACCCCCCAGGTAACCCTTTCACCCCCTATCACCACTGTCACTAAGCGATCGTTTTTCTAAACGCTGTCTTAGTGTCGGTGATGCAGATCGGTAGCCGGTAATTTTTTTTAGGTTCGCCGCAGGTTTTTATAGCGTCAGGTACCCCAATATATTATCTAATAAAGGTTTAACCCCCTTGATCGCCCCCCAGGTAACCCTTTCACCCCCTATCACCACTGTCGCTAAGCGATCGTTTTTCTAAACGCTGTCTTAGTGTCGGTGATGCAGATCGGTAGCCAGTAATTTTTTTTAGGTTCGCCGCAGGTTTTTATAGCGTCAGGTACCCCAGTATATTATCTAATAAAGATTTAACCCCCTTGATCGCCCCCCAGGTAACCCTTTCACCCCCATCACCACTGTCGCTAAGCGATCGTTTTTCTAAACGCTGTCTTAGTGTCGGTGATGCAGATCGGTAGCTGGTAATTTTTTTTAGGTTCGCCACAGGTTTTTATAGCGTCAGGTACCCCAATATATTATCTAATAAAGGTTTAACCCCCTTGATCGCCCCCCAGGTAACCCTTTCACCCCCTATCACCACTGTCGCTAAGCGATAATTTTTCTAAACGCTGTCTTAGTGTCGGTGATGCAGATCGGTAGCCAGTAATTTTTTTTAGGTTCGCCGCATGTTTTTATAGCGTCAGGTACCCCAATATATTATCTAATAAAGGTTTAAACCCCTTGATCGCCCCCCAGGTAACCCTTTTACCCCCATCACCACTGTCGCTAAGCGATCGTTTTTCTAAACGCTGTCTTAGTGTCGGTGATGCAGATCGGTAGCTGGTAATTTTTTTTAGGTTCGCCGCAGGTTTTTATAGCGTCAGGTACCCCCATATATTATCTAATAAAGGTTTTAACCCCCTGATTGCCCCCAGTTAACCCTTTCACCAGTGATCACCATATAAGTGTTACGGTTGACGCTGGTTAGTTAGTTTGCTTTTTATAGTGTCAGGGCACCCGCCGTATATAACCCAATAAAGGTTTAACCCCCTGATCGCCCGGTGGGTGATATCAATTAGGTTTTAGCGTCAGAGAGGGTCTGCGTCACACCCCAGGCAGCGTCAGGTTAGTGCCAGTAACGCTAACACCCACGCGTGAAGCATACACCCCCCTTAGTGGTATAGTATCTGAACAGATCAATATCTGATCTGATCAGATTGTTATGGGTTTCCTTATTAATAATATTAATAATAATAATAATTTTAATATTTAATTCAGAGACTTGAAAGTTCACTTAGGCTTCAAAAGCTGATAACCCAGGATGCACCATTATTGGCCTGTAGCTTGTGAACCTTTCAGAGAAGAACACAGGAACACGTTTTTCCCATAACAATTGGGCTAGCCATCTCTAACATTTACAAACCTGGTTTGAAAGTTAAAACAATGACAACTTTCCTCAGGACAAATTAGAGATGTGTAAGAAGTCAACACTGCCATTGAAAATACTCTACAGATAGTTAACCAAATTACAAACCTTCCAACTAGAGCAAACTCACCCATTGTGAGAAAGGCTTTTTAGTACACAGAAAGGACAATACTAGCCGTATGGGGACAAAGGATGATGTTGACCAAGAAGGATCCAGGTGAAGGATTTGTTTATATAGCTGAACTGGTATCTTGTCTTAAGGAAAACCCAGTCCATTATTAACAAGCAACTGAAACTGGAATAAAAAAATGACATTACGGTTCATATAAATATACATATATAAATGTATATTACAACATGCCATACATTTTGTATACTGCTTAATAGAGCGTCCTAGCACATAGTAGTAATGGAGGAAGTTAGGTCAATCGAAATGCCTTCTTACAAACCATAAACAAATCAAACCAGGTATAGCTTTTCCTATATATCTGCCTATATAAATATAGGTTGGGAATAAATGAAAAATTATGTTTAGATTACCAAACGACATGTTAAGCCATAGGGAAATTATGATTTTAGTATCTGTTGACCTAGGGACTGTGTTAGAAGAATAAATATAGATACCAGTGTGACTTTATATATAGAAGTGTCATAAAGAGTTAATTAGCATTATGAAATGCGTCAAATTATGATTATGGAATACAAAAGGAGTCTACGTTTAGAAATGACCACATATTCAAAAGATAGAGATAAATATTGAATGTTATATTGATTGACATATAATCTGTACCCTGTTTAGAAAAACCAGCTTATAGATATATTTTTAGACAGGAATATAAAACAAATTATGTTATGTGAATGAATCAAGAAGTATATTAGAAGTATGTTATATATACCGGATTACAAGAAGATTAAAATCCATATATTCTTCTCACAATATACAAATTACACACATTCTGAGAATAGAATATATCAACTTAAAGAATTGATGCCCTAGTGGCTGAAAGTGGTATTACTTGAGGTTCCCAAAAATTCAGGGAACAGTTAATTATTAAATTACCAACCTATAGAAACCAGAGATCCTTGGACAGTAACGCCCCTAACTGCAGCCACCAATAAGTGGAAGAACCACCTCCTTTGGGAAGAACTTAGGATAATTTTTATAATCTTATTGTCCAGAGACAAGATTTAAGGGAAGAAAAATTAGACAAAAGGGGGACAGAGAGACCACCACACACTGACATCACTCACCAAGGACTCCCAGACAGCCAGTCACTCCCATCGGCCGGGGAGAGACACTCAGGGACCCACCCTGAGGGCACACTGGGAGATCCACACTCTCAGGGAGACTGACACCCATGCACCATGCATGAAGACATATTCTTACACTCATGAAGATTCCTAGACACCCGAATCCTGAAAACCACGGCAGCCATCTTAACTCTGGTCAGGAGATTGCCATTATGGAATGGGTAGATATGCCATTTTTGATTTTATCTTGAATTCATTGTTGTTCTCAAAATTGTTGAAGTATTGAATATTCTGCAATCATGATTTATTCTCATTAACCAACAACTGGTAGATGTTTTTTGTAAAGATTACATTTTTCATTGTATTTTTCTTTTTGCATAGTTCCAATCTTAGTGGCAAAACAGAGGTCCAATTTATTTCACATTGTTAACCACTTACTTACCTGCAGTATAGTAACGGTTGGATGTGTGAAATACAGACGTTCTGTTTCATTGTCGATTATACAAGGTTGTTGAACCTATTGAGAATTTATCATGACAGCATTATGTCTAAGGGACTGTATGCCCATTTTGCGGGTAATTGTATTGATTTTGAAGTCGTTCATGTAACAGAATTGGTATTTTAATTTCATGTAAATATTTACTTTTTGTCAACCAATAAATGTAGCTATTTTGTATGATCACACGTCTCCGTGAATAAGTTTCATATTATAGACTGTATCATATAGATTGACTTGTATTTAAAAATATCCTTCGTTAAAAAGAACTTAAAATTAATATATTGTGCGGACAAAACTGTCCCTTAAAAGCACAACAAGATCTATACTAGCGTCCCCAGCAGTTTAGGGTTCCCAAAAACGCAGTGTTAGCGGGATCAGCCCAGATACCTGCTGGCACATGCGTTTTGCCCCTCCGTCCAGCCCAGGCCACCCAAGTGCAGTATCGATCGATCACTGTCACTTACAAAACAAAAACACACATAACTGCAGCGTTCGCAGAGACAGGCCTGATCCCTGCGACTCCAGTGCTGTAGAAGGTGATTTCACCACCACAGTTAAAAAAAAAAAAGAAAATATGCCGAAGCATTGGGGCAGCAGGGGCGGAGGAGCGATTTTGCTCCTAATGCCGCGTACATACGTACACGGAGGCTTGCCCGTGGAAAAGTCCGACCATGTGTGTGCGGCATAACTTTTTTGCGGGAGGATGCCCCCATGCTTCGGCATATATAAATGGTGCGTGTATGCCCATCATTGGAAGTAGGTGGATGAAGGGCGGTATTCTAATGGTGGGCATACCCACCGATCAATCTCTTTTTTCGTTCAGCCAACTGGCTGCATGAAAAAAAAAAGATTACAATACATGTCCAACAAGGACCAGCAACGTACTGGTATGTTGCTGGACTTTGAATGTTTATACCAGAATGATGCCTGCGGGTTTAGGTATCATCTTGGTATCATTCTTTTCAGCCTGCGGCCGGCTTTCATGTAAAAGCAATCCTAGCGGCTAATTAGCCTCTGGACTGCTTTTACAAGCAGTGGGAGGGAATGCCCCCCCCCCGGATATAAAAAGCGCCATTGGGAAATTGGGAAAGCATTTTATCACACCGATCTTGGTGTGGTCAGATGCTTTGAGGGCAGAGGAAAAATCTAGGGTCTAGAAGACCCCAGTTTTTTCAAAAAAAGAGTACCTGTCACTACCTATTGCTATCATAGGGGATATTTACATTCCCTGAGATAACAATAAAAATGATAAAAAAAAAAAATACTTGGAAGGAACAATTTTAAAATAAAATAAAAAAGCAAAATTAATAATAAAAAAAATAAATAAAAAAAAAAAAGCACCCCTGTCCTGCCCTGCTCTTGCCCAATGGCGAACGCAAGCGTCGGTCTGGCGTCATATGTAAACAGCAATTGCACCATGCATGTGAGGTATCACCGCGAAGGTCAGATCGAGGGCAGTCATTTTAGCAGTAGACCTCCTCTGTAAATCTACTGGGGTAACCTGTAAAGGCTTTTAAAGGCTTTTAAAAATGTATGTAGTTTGTCGCCAATGCGCGTTTGTGCAAAATTTTAAAGCATGTCGTGTTTGGTATCTATGTACTCGGCCTAAGATCATCTTTTTTATTTCATCAAACATTTGGGCAATATAGTGTGTTTTAGTGCATTAAAATTAAAAAAAGTGTATTTTTTAACCCAAAAAATGCGTTTGAAAAATCGCTGCGCAAATACTGTGTAGAAAAAAAAAATGCAACACCCACCATTTTAATCTGTAGGGCCTTTGCTTTAAAAATATATATAATGTTTGGGGGTTCAAAATAATTTTCTTGCAAAAAAAAATAAATGTTTTCATGTAAACAAAAAGTGTCAAAAAGGGCTTTGTCTTCAAGTGGTTAGAAGAGTGGATGTAAGCTTCCTAATGTTGTGTATAAAATGCCAGAACAGTTCAAAACCCCCCCAAATGACCCCATTTTGGAAAGTAGACACCCCAAGCTATATACTGAGAGGCATGTCGAGTCCATGGAATATTTTATATGTTGACACAAGTTGCGGAAAAACGACAATTTATTTTATTTTTTTGCACAAAGTTGTCACTAAATGATATATTGCTCAAACATGCCATGGGCATATGTGGAATTACACCCCAAAATACATTCTGTTGCTTCTCCTGAGTACGGGGATACCACATGTGTGAGACTTTTTGGGAGCCTAGCCACGTACGGGACCCCAAAAACCAAGCACTGCCTTCAGGCTTTCTAAGGGTGTAAATTTTTGATTTCACTTCTCACTGCCTATCACAGTTTCGGAGGCCATGGAATGCCCAGATGGCACAAACCCCCCCAAATGACCCCATTTTGGAAATTAGACACCCCAAGCTATTTGCTGAGAGGTATTGTGAGTATTTTGCAGATCTCGCTTTTTGTCACAAAGTTTTGAAAATTGAAAAAAAATATATATATATATATATATTTTCTTTCTTCATTTTCAAAAACAAATGAGAGCTGTAAAATACTCGCCATGCCTCTCAGCAAATAGCTTGGGGTGTCTATATTCCAAAATGGAGTCATTTGGGGGGGTTTTGTGCTATTTTGGCATTTTATGGCCTTCGAAACTGTGATAGGTAGTGAGGAGTGAAATCAAAAATTTGTGCCTAGAAATCCTGAAGGCGGTGCTTGGTTTTCGGGGTCCCGTACGCGGCTAGGCTCCTAAAAAGTCCCACACATGTGGTATCCCCGTACTCAGGAGAAGCAGAAAAATGTATTTTGGGGTGCAATTCCACATATAACCATGGCATGTGTGAGCAATATATCATTTAGTGACAACTTTTTGTAATTTTTTTTTTTTTGTCATTATTCAATCACTTGGGACAAAAAAAATATATTCAATGGGCTCAACAGGCCTCTCAGCAATTTCCTTGGGGTGTCTACTTTCTAAAATGGGGTCATTTGGGGGGGTTTTGTGCTATTTTGGCATTTTATGGCCTTCGAAACTGTGATAGGTAGTGAGGAGTGAAATCAAAAATTTGCGCCCTTAGAAATCCTGAAGGCGGTGCTTGGTTTCCGGGGTCCCGTACGCGGCTAGGCTCCCAAAAAGTCCCACACATGTGGTATCCCCGTACTCAGGAGAAGCAGCAAAATGTATTTTGGGGGGAAATTCCACATATAACCATGGCATGTGTGAGCAATATATCATTTAGTGACAACTTTTTGTAATTTTTTTTTTTTTTTTTTTAGTCATTATTCAATCACTTAAGACAAAAAAAAAAAAAATCAATGGGCTCAACATGCCTCTCAGCAATTTCCTTGGGGTGTCTACTTTCCAAAATGGGGTCATTTGGGGGGGGGTTTGTACTGCCCTGTCATTTTAGCACCTCAAGAAATGAGATAGGCAGTCATAAATTTAAAGCTGTGTAAATTTCAGAAAATGTACCCTAGTTTGTAAAATTTTGCGCAAACCAATAAATATACGCTTATTGACATTTTTTTTACTAAAAACATGTGGCTGAATACATTTTGGCCTAAATGTATGACTACAATTGAGTTTATTCGATTTTCCTTATAACAAAAAGTAGAAAATATCATTTTTTTTCAAAATTTTCGGTCTTTTTCCATTTATATCGCAAAAAATAAAAATCGCAGAGGCAATCAAATACCATTAAAAGAAAGCTCTATTTGTGGGAAGAAAAGGACGCAAATTTCGTTTGGGTACAACATTGCATGTCCGCACAATTTACAGTTAAAGCAGCGCAGTGCAAAATTCTGAATTCACCTCTGGTCCTTTAGCTACCAAATGGTCCGGGGCTTAAGTGGTTAATAAATATATATATGTTTCCATAAATATATATATATTTACCACAAACATTTTTCAACATATTTTTTAACTTGCTGCGCCTGGGTTCCTGAAAGAAGGTACCAAATTGCTATCTCATCGGCTGTCCACGATCTCCACCGTATCCTGGCCTCCAGCCGCGATCCCATCGGCTCAAGAGACAATGAAGGCCTCTTGAACCCCCCCTAGGGAAAGAGAGCCTTGACTGATGGGGGCATGGCCAGGTGCAGGACAAGGCGTTGGTCACCCAAGGATTGGTCAATGAGGGGGATGGGTTGGGCCTGAGCTCGGGTAAAGGATTGCCCCAGGGAATTCTGGGGTCCTTTCGGAAGACATGCTGGGAAGAGCTGATCCTCCAGCCATGGACACTGAGCTGCTGATGGCCAGGGTCCGTGAACTGGCTCTGCAGGGTCAGGCTGACTGGCTCTTCTCCCTCCTCTCCCCTGAGGTGTTCCCCTCTGCCTCTCCCCCCCGCCTGGGGCCCCTGCTGCGGGGCTCCCGGCTCCCAGGGCCCGTAGGTGGGTTCGCCCTCCTTCCCGTCTGAGCCCTAGTGCCTCCGGAGCCTCTTACGTCCCTCCCTGCCCTCCCCGCTCCCACGGTTCTGCTCATGACCCAGGCCACGTCCCTTTCCCTCATAGGGGGACTGGTGCTTCAAATGGTCCCCGCCGGGGCCCTGCTAGGCGGGCTTCCCCATCACCAGAGCCGGCTTCGGCTCGGGCCTTGTCACGCCACCCACGCTCGCGGAGCCCTAGAGCCGCGATTCGGTCCTCCCGGGCACCTCCTGTGTCACCTCCCCACAGCTACCGCCCTGTACCTTCTCGGGTGGATGCTGCAGCTCTCTCCGTTCCCATTCAGCGTGCCCGGGCGTCCATTACGTCCGCGCCCTGTCCCGCCCCCGCTCCCTCGGCAGGCGATGGAGTGGCGGCTGGCGGGGCTCCCCGACGTTCGTCCCGGGTGTCCTCTGCCAGGTCCCTGTTGCGTGGAGGCCACCAGGCAGTCTCTCCTGTGTCCCCTCCGGGTGCCCGCTCCCATGTCACTGATGGCAGTTCCGCGGCTGGTACAGCATCCGCGCTGCTGCCGCCAGTGGCGCCTTCTCTCCCTGCGCCCTACAGGGTGGGAGATTTAAATGCGTCCCTTTCCTCTGCCCAGCATGTAGTGTCAGTCCAGGATCTCCTTGCACCCAGCCGGGTGGGAGATCCTTACGATCCACTGGTTGCTCACCCTGCACTGTGGTCTACTGACTGCCATGATCTCCCTGCGCCCAGAAGGGCGGGAGACAGCCACTTCGCACCAGCCACCCACCTCTCCCAGCCGATTACCGTGCAACGGCATCTCCCTGCACCCGGCAGGGCGGGAGACCACAGATGCACGTCGGCAAATCGTCCCTTGCAGCTGCCCGCCGCACGCCAGCACCCCCCTGCGCCCGGCTGGGCGGGGGATGGACGTTCCGCTACGGCTACCCTACCCTCTCCGCAGACTCCTGCATTCCCGCTCCTCCCTGCGCCCGGCTGGGCGGGAGGTCCTTGCGGGCGGCTTACCACCACTCAGCCTCGTCTCCCTGCGCCCGGCAGGGCGGGAGACTCCTCCAGTCCTGGAATGTCGACTGCTCCTGCTGCGGGTCCTGGAGTCCGCAGTTGCTCCTGTTGCTGCTCGACTGCTGTCCGTGACCACCCAGGCTCCTCAGGATCGGTGGTTGGATCCCCTCCCCGGGACCTCTCCTGCCGTTCAGCTCCTGTCGCGGTCGATCCTGCTCCGGATGTTCTGCCTGGACCTGCCGCCGTTCGCCCTTCATCGACTCTGCCTCCACGCATTAGTGAGTATGATTGTGATTTGATTTGGGGTAGGTCCAATGACGCTTCCGTATCGGTCCCACCAGACGAACGCATAGCTACGGTCGTTAAGTCGGTCTTGTCTCAAATGGGGGTGTCAGGTTCAGCGGCTAGTTGGGGCTCCGTCGCCGGCGGTGCTTTGTGGGCGGTTTCGCCTACTGACTCGCACCTGACGGAGGAGGTCAAGGGAAAAATCTGGCGTTGCGAATTTCTTGATTTTCTCGCGCTCGTCCCTCCTGACAGGGAGTCGATCGACAAATCGCGTCGTGTTGATGTCGCAGTTCAGGGCGAAAAATCAAAACAGCTTCCTCGAACGTTCGGGAACTGGCTTCAAGGGTTCTGCGCTTACGCCGGCGTGCTTTGTGAGCAGTTCCCGGAGTTGGCCGCATCCCTCTTTTCCTATTTAGACCTTATTTGGGGTGCCTACAAGGTATACGGGGACCAGTGCTGGTTTCACTACGACACTCAGTTTCGCCAAAAGATGGCGGCACGTAAGGAGTTTAGTTTTGATTGCCAGGACGGTAGCCTGTGGTTGTTACTCATGTGCCCCCACAGGCCTTCATCCCCCGCCGGCGCTCCCCCTGGAGCATCGGCTGCCCCCAAAAAAGGTATCTGTTGGCTGTTCAACGAGAGCCACTGCAAGTTGTACACCGAGTGCCGTTTTAAGCATGAGTGCTCCAGTTGCGGCGGTGCTCACCCCGCCAGCCAATGCTTCCGCAAGGGAAAACAACCCCTTGCCGGGCCGGGAGCCAATCCTGACCTTTCTAAACCAGAGGCCTCCGGTGAACATGCCATAGATTCTTCCCTGGCAAGACCGGTACCCTCTCCATAGGGAGGCTTGATTTTGAGAGTCGGCCTGGACCGGTGTTTTTGGATACCTTTCATTACTTCGGAGGTGCCTACTATGGCTCCTAATCTGAAATCCGTAATTGAATTTGAGTTTCCGTGGCCGATAAGCTCCGGACGGAGCTGGAGTTGGGTCGTACGGTGAGCCCCTTTTGATTCCCCCCCCCTTTTTTACAACATGAGGGTGTTCCCTCTGGGTGTGGTCCCAAAGAAGGCGGAGGGAAAATTTCTCCTTATTCCCCACCTGTCCTACCGGTCCGGCTTTTCGGCCCTCCTGGGCTGCTGTTTTCAGGGAAGCTACTGTTTGACATGTGCCTGCCCATGGGCTGTGCCATGTCGTGTTTTTTCTTCGAGCTCTTCAGTTGCTTCCTTGAATGGGTGGTCGCCCAGGAGGCTGGTTTTCAGTCCACGCTACACTACTTGGATGACTTCCTCTTCGTTGGCTCAGTGGTCGGTGTCAGCATTACCTATCTGTTTTCAGGATACCTGCAGACGGTTTGCCGTTCCATTGTCCGCTGACAAGACCGAGGGTCCCGTGACGGTTTTTAGCCTTTTTGAGCATAGAAATAGACACAGTGGCAATGATTTTTTCGGCTGCCCAGTGACAAGCTGACCAGGCTCCTCTCTGGCTCCGCCGGCTGCCCAGGAGGCCCCCCCTGTCCGGCCTACTTGTGGAACCTCGTTTCCGATGTTTGCTAGACCTCCTACGGGCGTCGCTGTCTCCGCGGACATGGGCGTTGTATTGTCGAGTATGGCACTAATGGGTCCAAACGTCGGGTGGTAGTTTTTCCATTTCCTCTCCAGTTGACAGACGCATTGCGTAGTTTGCTTAACTGGTTTACTTGCAGCAAAAGGTGCTTTGGGTTCCACGGTTTCGTCTATCATGTCGGCATTGTCCTTCTGGTCCAACTCCTGGGGTGGGAAGAGGTCCTTCCGGAATGCTTGCGCCTTCGGGCTCATGTTTCTGGCCCCATCATCTTGGTTCTCCATGCTGGTGGGCATGATGTTGGTTACGGACGTTCCTGTACAGGCTCTGGCGGCGGTGGGGGCGCCCGTCAGTTAGCCACTGACAGGCGGTGGCGGTTTTTCTTGACCTTGCGAGCAGAAAATGGCGGTAATGGGCCATCCCCTTGATGGATATCGGAAGTAGGCGGCCTGTCCAGCACTTATGGTAAGGACAGGCCCCTCCCACCCCCTTTGGTATTGTGTGCTCACAGTACAACTGTGACTGGCACTTGTTGAAATAATGTTCACATGTTATGTTTGGAATCAATAAAGCTGTGGCCTTGCCCTTTCCAACCTAATGGTTGTAAGTGTTTTATTTTAATAGGGTGAGGGGGCAAGGGGGAAGGTTTATAATATATATATATATATGTTACAGTTAATGGTACCTGGGCCCATTGCGCCTCAGCAGTCATGAAGGCCTCTTGAACCCCCCCTAGGGAAAGAGAGCCTTGACTGATGGGGGCATGGCCAGGTGCAGGACAAGGCGTTGGTCACCCAAGGATTGGTCCTTGTGACGCGCAAACGTTCGCCCTTCTCATACAGGTGTATTATATTACACCTAGAAATGAGCAAATGGGGAGTAAGTATGCCTAATTGGCTCTCTCACTGCCAACACAGGTATATAATTAAGGCTATAATTAAGGCTGTTGCAGCTCACAGTTGCTGCACAGCCAAGTGTTATCTGACAGGTACTTCCAACCAACCATTCTACAAGGTAAGACACACCACCATCTTGCTCCCTCTTATGGTTATACTTTAAGGCATTTTAATAGCCATTGTACATGTATATCTACCAAAATAATTTATTGTTATTACTCTTTTCTGCCCACTAGGTTCCCCTTGTTCCGCCCTTGTTGCCTGCTCTTGTGAGCCCTGGCGCTACTGCTGCTATCCCTCTGGTCCCTCCATTTTTATCCCCAGCCATTAGTATGGCTATTATGCCATAAGGAGAGCATTTGCCTACAAGGGCTAATTATCTCACCGGGTGATAAGTGAATGCGAATCCAGCATTCTCCCGGGTTCAACAGATAACAATAATATAAAAAAATAAAAAAATAATTTTTGGTCTGTTTTCGCCTGTACCTGCAACACCATCCATCTGAGCTAACACTGTGCATTTATTCCCACTGAATATAAAATCTGTGAGTATTTTGGAAAATATTATTTCTCTTCCTTTTTCTCCTTTTGGTTGGGGTTAATAAATTAACAAATAAATAAATACTATATGTATATGTGATTTACCTTCAAATCCCCTGTTTCTATAGAAACACATCAGCAAGCTCGACTCAAATCCCTGAAGAAGGAATATACCCAACATAACAGGGTTAATGTACCTGTATGCTTTTCCGAAACATGTAGGATTGGTCGTATGTATTAGTGATTTCTGATCTGTATCAGTCCATTTATACAATACGCCCTGGAGCAGCTGTTTTGTTATATTTTGTTATTCTGTAATTGTTTTTAACACTCTTTTCTAATCTAATTAAATATACCTTTTTACTATTCCTTTGTGGTGTTCTGCATTCATTCTCCCACCCATACAATCCCTTGGGGCCCCCATTCTTTTTTGTCTACAAAATTGGGATGTGGTGGGAAGTTTCAGTAGCCACATATGTCTCTAGTATAGTTTCTTCCAATATTTTTGACCCAAGGATTGGTCAATGAGGGGGATGGGTTGGGCCTGAGCTCGGGTAAAGGATTGCCCCAGGGAATTCTGGGGTCCTTTCGGAAGACATGCTGGGAAGAGCTGCCCACCCTAAAGCCCCTTTTTCGGTGGTATGTCACAGCTTGCTGCGGTTTTTCTTGACCTTTCCAGCAGAAAATGGCGGTAATGGGCCATCCCCTTGATGGATATCGGAAGTAGGCGGCCTGTCCAGCACTTATGGTAAGGACAGGCCCCTCCCACCCCCTTTGGTATTGTGTGCTCACAGTACAACTGTGACTGGCACTTGTTAAAATAATGTTCACATGTTATGTTTGGAATCAATAAAGCTGTGGCCTTGCCCTTTCCAACCTAATGGTTGTAAGCGTTTTATTTTAATAGGGTGAGGGGGCAAGGGGGAAGGTTTATAATATATATATATATATATGTTACAGTTAATGGTACCTGGGCCCATTGTGCCTCAGCAGTCATGAAGGCCTCTTGAACCCCCCCTAGGGAAAGAGAGCCTTGACTGATGGGGGCATGGCCAGGTGCAGGACAAGGTGTTGGTCACCCAAGGATTGGTCAATGAGGGGGATGGGTTGGGCCTAAGCTCGGGTAAAGGATTGCCCCAGGAAATTCTGGGGTCCTTTCGGAAGACATGCTGGGAAGAGCTGCCCACCCTCCCGCCCCTTTTTCGGTGGTATGTCACAGCTTGCTGCGGTTTTTCTTGACCTTGCCAGCAGAAAATGGCGGTAATGGGCCATCCCCTTGATGGATATCGGAAGTAGGCGGCCTGTCCAGCACTTATGGTAAGGACAGGCCCCTCCCACCCCCTTTGGTATTGTGTGCTCACAGTACAACTGTGACTGGCACTTGTTGAGATAATGTTCACATGTTATGTTTGGAATCAATAAAGCTGTGGCCTTGCCCTTTCCAACCTAATGGTTGTAAGCGTTTTATTTTAATAGGGTGAGGGGGCAAGGGGGAAGGTTTATAATATATATATATATGTTACAGTTAATGGTACCTGGGCCCATTGCGCCTCAGCAGTCATGACTCGCTCCTTCTTCCGCCAATCAGCCTGATGATCAATAGCCCATAACCAGATAAGGGAGGTGCCCATCCTGAGACAGGCCCCCACCCCTACCACCATAACTGATATACACATATGAATATATATATATATATACAATCACCATCCAACCTTCAGGAACCCGAGACCACTGCCATCAGCTCCTGAAATGAAAAACACATAAAACACACACACCCATACCAGACAGCTGTCTAAAGGGAGGGAGGGAGGAAAATGTGCACTGTGTGTCCCTGTCCTGCTTATCGCGCCAGAATGCAAGGCCCCACCCCCCTTCAATATATAGGCTCCCAGCATGGTGACCAAAACCCCACCCCCTGTGCAGGGCTAATACTGCACCCGGCCCTACATCACTTCCTGTGCACCATTCCACAGCGTACCCCCAGTCATGTGTCCCTGCGCTGAGGTTCCCTTTTAGCTCCGGGACTTTCTGTAGCAGGGATGTGCAGTCAGGGGATGCAGGTGAGGCAGAGACTCACCTGCCATGAACATAAAAAAAAACACACTTCGAGGGTCGTAGTTTGTCGACCCGGGGTCACAGAGCCTAAGTCCTACCCCATCCCTACCCCATCACTGGTAAAAATTTGGGATTCCTACGACCTATGGTTCCGGAGATACGGGGCTCCTTGCGCAGCCTGTCAGAAGCTACATACAGAGCAGACAGTTTAAATGCAAGGTGACACACTCTGTTTGCAGCAGACTGAGAGGATGAGCTCACAGTGCCTCTCCTCACTTCTTGTCAGAAGCACTGAGCTCAATGAACAGCTTGGCGTCTTGGACCAATTACCATTAGCCCCAGCTGTCCAATAAAAATGCTGCAGTGGAGGCCCGCCCCTCACTGCAGTGTCATAGAAGGGGGCATGTGCCAATCCCAAACTTTGGAATTTAGCGCATCCATTACATGACGACCGCCTGCGTAAAACAAAGATATGAAATTAAATTGCAATGGCGCTCACTCACACCAGACTGGTCCCGGCTGAGCAATTCAGCCAAAAAGGACAGATGTAATTTTTTTTTTATTTCAAGATATGTCTCAGCGGAGTGGAGCACCAGCTCAGGCCAAAAAACATCATTTGTTTTATAACCATCTTGCTTTCCTGCGCCGATTCATGATAGAGAACGCAAGAGAGTAATTTTTTATTTTTTTTATGTCACATTTACCCTTTTGTGCATTGCTCTAATCTACCAAATATTCAAAAATGTACAAAATCTTACCCGTTTCATTCTCTGTAGCACAACATCCAACATTACGGACAGCAGGGAGCGTATCGTGGAGGAGGAGGTGGATGCTCCAGATGCTGCATGTGCCGAAACTCGCAGTGTGACAGATACAGAGGTTCTATCACCTAACATATCTGTTCTCCAAAGTCAATCCTCATTACAGGTAATTATCCGTCTATTATGTCTCTTTCTGTCTGTCAGTCTATGTACCAATCTGAACATGTTCATTTTGTTCACAGGAATCTAGGAGCCAGGTTACAGCTTCCAGCTGCCTCCACCAGGATCCCGAACAACCAGCAAAGTTTGTGGCCGTGGCGAAAGCAGTGCACGTGGTAGAGGCCGCAATCAGTGCCAGAGGGGTGACATATTCACCGCTGAAACTGAGGACAGCCTTGCTGCAGGAAGTGCGGCAGGAGAGGCGCAGCGTGGACCCATTCTTGGATCCTTTAAATCCATGTACCTCATTCCTCCGAAACATGTACCACATCCTGGAGGACATTTGTGGAGCCGAGGAGAAGCACTGTATGGATCGAATGTACGGTATTGCTGTGCAATACCGTAACGCAAAATTTAGTGGTGGGCTACCACCTAGCGATCCATACAGTGCTTTTCAGGATCTCACAATGTCCCCCAGGACTGCAGCAACGCTACCACCCCCCTCATATCAGCCCTCTAGACAGCAGCCACCACCCAGCCATTCCTACCCTTCCTATTACCCCCCACATTTCTTCATGGAATTTCCTCCTCCCCTGCTTTCCAAGGACCATACTATCCTCAGGACATTGGGAACAAGTGCCTGCCCCAACCTACCCATTCCCACCCCGAATCCACTTTCCCCCATCCCCAATTACCTCATCCGAGCCCTGCTGACCCATCTGCTCAATATCAACAGTTATAAGTTGAGCTTATTTTTTTTGTTACTCCAATAAATCTTTGTTAATTTAATAAATAATTGTTAATTTGAAACGTTAATTTGTATTTTTTTTTGTTTTTGGGTTATGGTGCACTTCAGCAGTATGTTAGCATATGGGTATCATACGCTTTCCTCAAGCAGAAGAAAAGGACTCTTTTTCCTCTGCCTGGGGCAAGCGTATGTGCAGCCCAACAAGGGGTATCATGCGCTTTCCTCAAGCAGAAGAAAATGACTCTTTTTACTCTGCCTGGGGCAAGCGTATGTGCAGCCCAACAAGGTACAAGGCACAGCTGAACTAAAGAAATGGGAGACATGAAAAGAACTGCCAGATTTTAAAATGCTTTATTTCAAATTTACGATAAAATTAAAGAAGGCAGAGCTTGGAAAGATTCAATTTTTTTTTTAAACATAATCATTTTGCCACAAAACGTCTCCATCAGGTGATAAGAAAAAATCGGCAAACTGATTACGAATGGCCATCACCCGTGCCGTTGACCGCAAGTCGGAAAATTGTACTCGTTGACTTGTGTTTCGGGGTTCCGGTTCAACGGTGCTCCTCTCCTTATCCCGCAGGAAATTGTGGAGAACACAGCATGTCAGGACCACCTTAATGGCATTTTCCACATCAAGCTGCATACAGGTGAGTAATACTCTCCATTTTGCTGTGCAGACTCCGAAAGCACATTCAACAACGTGGCGGGCACGGCTGAGACGATAATTCAAATTTTTTTGGTCATCGCTGAGACAATAGCCACTGTATGGCCTCATTATTTTTTCAGCCAGTCCAAAGGCCTCGTCTGCTACCATGACCAATGGTAAGCTTGGTTCCTCGGTACAAGGTAGAGGCCTGCTTTCTGGAATGTTGAGCCTTCCTTCATGTAGCCGACGTCCAACATTAACTACTATGAACCGCAGATTCCTATCAGCCAATGCCAGGAGGACCACCGAGAAGCATTTTTTATAGTTGTAATATGAAGAACCAGAGTGCAGAGGCTTCTTCACCCTGATGTGTTTGCCATCCAGGGCGCCCAGACAATTGGGAAACTGAGTTTTTTCCCAAAACTCGTCCACCACTGCTTCCCAGAGGTCATCTGTTTGCTCCAGCATTACAACCGGATTCAGCTCCACCCATATTGCCACACAGCTTTCTCTGACTATCTTGCCAACCGTTGAGATGCCAAGAAGAATGTGGTGGTGCAAGGACACGAAACTCAGTCCTGTAGCAAGGAACCTAAAAGAACAAAATTGGGAGTGTCAAAACAATACATTTTGTACACATGCGATGCGACATAAGCCATACAATCGGTTTGGATGAAATGGCAATGAACAGACATTGCATGAGATTTGCATAGCAGTGCGGTACAAATTGCATGCACTGTCATGCAATGTGTGACATTGCATATGTGTGAACAGGCACTAACCCCCCTTCAAAACAAATATCACTTACCGGAGTGTCACAAGCAGTCGTTCCTCTGGTGACACACTGCTTCTCATCATGGTGTCCATCCTTTGCAGTCTTGGCCTGAGCCTCTTCAGCAGGTCATCGAAGACAGGCACTGACATTCTGGTGAAGCTATAGAATTTTTCAGGATGCATGCGAAGATGGACGTACATGCTCTGAAAGTACCCCAACGTAGGACGCTGGGATACAATTGGATGTATCCAGAATCTACGCCGACTGCTGCTTCTCTCCTCCTCCATCTGGCTCCTTCGCCGCATCCTACACAGAACAATCAGCAGAATTGCTTCATCAATCTTTTGAATCACAGGATCCATTTTCCTCAAAACAATCTCCAAAAACTCTGTAAAATGCTCTCTCCTCAGTTTCTCCTCACAAAATGGCATAGTCATGTGATATTTCACATATTTTATGGAATTCTGGGTAATATGGGAGTAAATTTATGTAAAAAGTTGTGTTTAGTATAAAAAACGCTAGTTAGCGCTGACGCGCCCAAACGCGCCTAAACGCGCTATGACGCCAATGCAAAACGCGGCTTGAAGCGCATTTTTGACACAGCTTTTTCCTGGCGTCAAGAAACAGCTTTGGAGCTCGTTTTTATGACGCCCTGTGTGCATGGGGCCTTACATGTAATAATCATAATTTTTTGCTAAAAAATTACTCGGAACCCCCAAACATTATATATATTGTTTTAGCAGACACCCCAGGGAATAAAATGGTTGTTGTTGCAACTTTTTATGTTACACGGTATTTGCGCATCATATCTTCAAACGCGTTTTTTTTAAAAAGAACTCTTTCATGAAAAAAAAAAAAAAAACACTAAAGATAACCCGATTTTTTTTGTATAATGTGAAAGATGATGTTATGCCAAGTAAATATATACCTATCATGTCACGCTTTAAAATTGCGCAAACTTCAGTACTTATAAATCGCCATAGGAGACGCTTAAATTTTTTTTACAGATTACATGTTTAGAGTTACAGAGGAGGTCTAGTGCTAGAATTATTGTTCTCGCTCTAACGATCGCGGTGTATGTAACCTGTGTGTATCTGGCTCTGATACTAGCCAGTGCCTCACCAGCCACTGGTCTCACTGCACATCCCTGCCCTGTAGCTGCTGTAAAAGCAGAAAAAAATAAAAAATAATGCCCTGTACACACGATCGGAATTTCCGATGAAAAAAGTCAGATGGACTTGTTTCATTGGAAATTCCGATCGTGTGTGGGCCGCATCGGTCTTTTTTCCATCGGTATAAAAAAATAAAACATGTTTTAAATTTTTCGAATGAAAAAAAAAACGATAGGAAATTCCGATCGTCTGTGTGGAACTCCATCAGAGAAAAATCCACGCATGCTCAGACTAAATTAGGAGATGGGAGAGCTCGTTCCGGTAAAACAAGCATTCGTAATGGAGATAGCACATTTGTCATGCTCCAAATTATTGCATCGTTAAATGTAACGCATTCTTTTCTTCTTTCTAATGCTAGAACAAATTTTATTTTTCGCTGCGGATATTCACACCGAGTTCTGACAAACGTATTTCTTTGTTTCTTTTGATCTCATGAATCATCGTATTTAATTTTAAAGCCAGGTCTCCAAAATACCTTAATATTTAGTTTAAGCGCGAAGCGGCTAACTCCAAACTTTTACTAACACGCGGTAACACGAAATCAGCAAAAGCAGCCCAATGGGTGGAGCCGTTGGATTTGAACTTCCCCTTTATAGTGACGTCGTACGTGTTGTACGTCACCACGTTTTGGACGGTCCGAATTTTGTCTGATGGTGTGTATGCAAGACAGCTTTGAACGGAATTCTGACTAAAAATTCCATCGGATTTTAGCCCATCGGAATTCCGATCGTGTGTACAGGGCATAAGCATGCCTCTGTTTAAGAAACAAAAAAAGAAGACTTTATTAGGCCTTATACACAGGGCATTTTACTGCCACTTTTAGTAGCGTCAGGCATTTTTTTTTTTTACAGCTTCAAAACGCCTCTCCGTGTTATTCTATGTGTTCATGCACACACAGGCTTTTAGGAGCTTTTAGTGGCATAGACGTTTAGAAGCTGTAAAAAAAAAAAAAAGGGCCAGCGCATTCTGGAGTAGCAGCATTTTGGCAGGAAAAAATGCTGACAGCTCCTAAATGCTACTAAACTCTGCTAAACGCCGGTGTCCAGAGTTTTCTTTTCTTTTTGATGCGGAGGCCACCAGTGTCCTTAACAAGCAGTGATTAGCTGGTTGTTAAGGAGCGGGCCGGGAAGCCAGCCGCTGCATCCTTAAGTTAGTCATCAACTGTCAGCGGGCTAACAACTGAATGAAAAAAAAAAAACATTGCAGGCAATACTAAAATGTGCAAAAAAACGGTGTGTAGGACCCCCCCCAATCCATACTAGGCTCTTTGGGCCTGGTATGGATTTTAAGAAGGAACACCAGGACAAATAAAAAATAAAAAAAATTGTAGGGCCCCCCCACAATCCATACTAGACCCTTATCTGAGCATGCAATCTGGCAGGCCAAGAAAGGGGGGGTATGAGCGAGCGCCCCCTCCCCTCCTGAACCACACTGGCTACATGCCCAGGGGGGTGCATGCTGGGTCCGTGACATCGCAAGGGGGCAGTGCCACCAGGTGATGTCGCCAGGTGGTCCTGCCCCTTACCTATTTAAGAACTGTGACACGGCGAAGCAGGCAGACAGTGGTAGCCTTCGACGCGGGTGGAGTTTGTTTTTATTTTTTCGGGTCTGGCAGGCATCGTGATTGACGATGGATCTACACATTTCCCATTCACATAGGGAGGGGGCTGCAATCTGGGGGCTCCCTTGTTAAAAAAGGCTTCCAGTTTCCGATAAGCCCCCTGCCCGCAGAGCCCTGGGCGGTGGTTGTAGGGAAGAGGCCCCCTGTCCCCATTAACACGGAGACAAGGTGCTTTGGGGTGGGGGACAGCTTCTCGCTTGTCCACCCCTTCCCTGGCCTGCCAGGCTGCATGCTCAGCTATGAGGCTGGTAAGGACTGGAGGGATGGCCATGCCATTTTTTCACATTTTTGTATTGCCGGAAAATGTGTTTTTTATATTCAGTTGTCAGCGGGGAAACCTACTGACAGCTGGTGACTCATACTTTGTTAGGGACACGGCGGCCAGCTTCCCGGCCCGCACCTTAAAGAGGAACTGCAGTCTGCTCACATCATTTGTTATAAAAACATATTTGCCATTCTGAAGCTTCCCTCCAACCACTTTGCATAATATTTTATACAGTTGTGCTCATAAGTTTACATACCCTGGCAGAATGTATGTAAAGCAGTGTGAAAATGTCCTCAGTGTATGATAATTTTTAGTCTAAAGTCTAGCTTTATCTCAGACAGGCTTCGTTCCCACGCTGATTCCCTTCTTAGATTTGTTTTTTAAATATCCTATGCATATCCTATGCATACTTTTTATCTTGGCATTCTCAAGCTGGTCCAGTGATGTCACAGGCTGTGTGACGTCACTCCTTCAGGGGGTGTGTCTATGACAGCCTGGGCTCGAAGGAAGTGGAACAAAGGATGACGCTGGTCATCAATTAGCCTGGAAGAGGACCGATGTTGTTCATGAGAAAAAAGAGGTTGGTCTGCGGGAGACAGAGTTGGGAAGGGGAGCCATGATTTCCATTTTTTATTTTTTTAAATGCTGAGCAATTTAATTTGAATCAAATTTCCTATACTGGAAGGGGGTGTGGCAACCAAGCTCTAAGATGGATGCTTAGTCTGTGAGCTCTGTCCGTCCGCTGGAGAAATCCGCCGACACAAAGTAGCAGACCCGGAAGCTATAGCAAATCAATTTGCAGATTACTACAGTTCACTGTATAACTTACATTCAGACCCCAAAACACCTCAGCCAACCACAGACAACATCCAATCATTTTTGCAGGGACTGAATCTCCCATCTCTCTCCGAACTACAACTATCGGAGCTTAACACCACCATATCACACCAAGAAATAGAACAAGTTATAGACACACTTCCGAACGGTAAATCACCAGGACCAGATGGATTCTCAAATGATAACCTGAAAACATTTAAACACATCCTTTCACATCACATGCAACCAGTTTTTAATAAAGCAGCAGAATCTGAATCCTTCCCTCTGGAAATGCTGAGAGCACACATAGTAACACTACCCAAACCAGGAAAGGACCCCATTACTCTGGCCAATTTCAGACCAATATCCCTTCTAAACTCAAACATCAAAGTTTATGCAAAATTACTGGCCAAACGATTAATGAACGTCATACCATCACTTATCAAACGCGACCAGATGGGCTTTGTGAAGGGGAGACAAACCTCAGATGCTACCAGACGGATTATAAATGTATTGCACTCTGCTGAAACAAATCGAACGCCTTCTCTGTTGTTATCTATTGATGTAGGTAGAGAAGGCGTTCGACAGGGTCCACTGGACCTACATGAAAATGGTCTTATCAAAATATGGTTTTAGAGGTCCCATATTAACTGCTATATTAGCGCTCTATTCGTGCCTGTCTGCACAGGTGCACTCAGCTGGTTTCTTGTCCAAAGTCTTCGACATAACCAATGGGACAAGACAAGGATGCCCCCTCTCTCCGACCATTTTTAATCTTATGATTGAACCATTAGCTGAAACAATCAGAACTCACCCCCTGATTACGGGTTTCCAGTTTGGCTCTAGCGCACATAATATTAACTTATTCGCGGATGATGTCATCTTGACCAATCCACTAACATCCTTAAACCAGGCACATAAAATCCTAACGGATTTTGGAGATATCTCTTATTACAAAGTGAACTTTAGTAAGTCCCTAATCCTGGATCTGGGTGTCACATCCAAAGTGCGAAGTGAACTGCAAAAACAATTACCATACACCTAACATGACCAAGCTAATTGCCAAACTGGAATCCCAACTGAAAGGTATATCAAATAAGGAAATATCTTGGCTTGGGAGAATAACAGCCTACAAAATGTTGATACTGCAGCAAATCTTATATATATTCCGCACCCTACCAATTCACATACCTAAAAGTTACCTTAATCACCTATCCAGCATGAGTTGGAAATACATATGGGGAAATAAAAAAGCTAGATGCTCACGAAACAATCTTATCTCCCACAGAAAACCAGGAGGGGCAGGCCTAGTAGACATAGGGGGGCGTGGCCTGGACCAGCATGTGAGGGGACACAGCTCTCACAGCTCCTGAGCTTGATCCGTGATTGATCCTCCCTCAGCCACATTACCGACATTCTGCTACTATATGCTGCAAGCTGCCGATCCCGGGATTACAGGGGAACCTCCGCCAGCCCTCTGCACCAGAGGAATGACCCGGAAAACTTACTCTGAAATGGGTCCCGATTTCCAAGATGGCGCCGCTGCGCCCGCAGTGAAGGGAACCTCACGAGGCGCTGACAGGGTGAAGGAGCTGGGACCTAAAGGACAGAGAGAGCCCAAGGCACAGGATAAGGAGACACCCAAAGATATGGTGTACTACGCCCAGAAAATGAATGGGCTGATGGGGAATGAGGCGGCTGGACACTCACAGCACGCGGAGCCTGCTTTGCATGAGACACAGGCTGGGGTGGCCATCTTGGCTGCAAACAGTGAGAATGATGAGCCTGATCACTCTGATTCTGGGGTCCCTGAAACTAGTGAGCAGGACATTTCTGGGAACTCAGCCCACGCTGGCAGATATCCTCAGGGCAGTTAACATTGGCAATGCCTCGGTAGCCACCATGCGAGAGGAACTGTCGCTGCTGCGACAAGATATGCAAAAAATGCGGGAGCGCACTACTGCGGTGGAAAGTAGGGTGAGTGAAATCGAGGATCATTTACCCCCCATTGAGAGGGATACCAAAGCTGTTTTTCAACTTGCAAGGGAGGCTATGGACAGAGCAAAGGATTTTGAGAACCGCCTCAGGAGAAATAACCAGAGACCCCACGGCATATGTGGAGGGTTGGCTACCGGACATATTTGGAAAAAATGCCTTTTCTCCCCTGTTCGCGGTGGAGCGTGCCCACAGGGTGCCGGCTCGCCCCTCTCAGCCTGGGGGGCCCCCCAGGCCAATACTAGCAAGATTACTGCACTATAGAGATAGAGAAACTGTGCTCCGACTCTCGCGGGAGCGGGCCAACATACAACATAATGGAGCCAGAGTGTCTTTCTATCCTGATTTCTCAGCTGAGGTGCAGAGGCGCCGGGCGAAGTTCTTTGATGTGAAGCGCAGGCTTCGGCAGTTGCAGCTCTCATATGCCATGCTGTACCCAGCTAAGCTGCGGGTGATTGTGAGTGGGCAGGCGCAATTCTTTGAGTCGGCCAAAGATGCTAATAACTGGCTGGACCGCAATGAACAAGCCCTGAGGCGGTGTGATCAGAATGGTGAGGAATGACTGATGGGGGTGTGCTGGCCCGCGGAGGATGCCTGACCTTAACATGGCTTCTGAGGTGCTTTGATCTGCCATGGAAACTTTGTACTGAACCTATCCGGATGAACCCTGGCTGAGGGACATTATCTTGCAACATATCAAGACGAGAGCTTCAGACATCATCAGCGTGGATTTACAAGTTGTGTACTTGAGAGACCCCCTGGCTGTATTTCCAGGGGACCATGATTGTCCTGCCCTGTTGACAGGAAATGGTTCTACGTTACTGGAGGGGAATGCTTGTTGCTTCCTCAAATTTTCTCCTTTGTTGTTTTTTTTTCTTTTTCATTTTCTTGGTGGGTGGTTTATCAGCAATGTTTCTATGGTGGGCACTATGACCAGCCCATGTACACTTCTTCAGGACTTGTGCACTTGTTCGAGGATTGCCAAGCTCCCAGGCCTGGGGGTGTTCAACCTGCTTGCTTATATGTTTAACTTTGTCAAATGGCAGGGATTCCTATAGTCTAATGGAATGTGAGGGGACTCCATTCACCTCTTAAGAGAACCATGATACGCATGTGTCTTAAAAATTTCAACCAGGGATATTCTGCTTCCAGGAAACACATTTGACGGGGGAGACTGTGGGGTGTATACAGTATAACTGGGTGAACAAAGCTTACCAATCTACTCACACCTCTTACTCTAGAGCAGTGTTTCTCAACTCCAGTCCTCGAGGCGCCCCAACAGGTCATGTTTTCAGGCTTTCCATTATTTTGCACAGGTGATTTGATCAGTTTCACTGCCTTAGTAATTACCACAGCCGTTTCATCTGAGGGAAATCCTGAAAACATGACCTGTTGGGGCTGGAGTTGAGAAACACTGCTCTAGAGGGGTGAGTGTCTTGTTTCACAACTCCTTGGACTACCAAGAGATGGACAGTCTCATTGACCCTGATGGTCGATTTGTGTTTCTCCATTGCAGATTGGGTGCCTTAACATGTGTAATTGCTGGAGTATATGTCCCCCCCCCTTTCACGGCGGTGGTGCTGAGGACCTTGATATCCTATTTGGATGGTAGGCCGGAGGTACTGCTACTGGTGATTGGGGACTTTAACTGTTGTTTGGACCTCTCGCTGGATAGACACCCAGCTGTAGGAGCCTCTGCCCTCTCCGGGGGTACCCCCCTGGCGCGGTTGTGGCAAGAGGTGGGCTGGGTGGATATCTGGCGACATCGTCACCCAGGGATACGAGAGTATTCCTGTTTCTCCAAATTGCATGGCAGCCTGTCCAGGATAGACTTGGGGGTGGGAAACACACACATGCTCCAATATGTGTCCACAATGGAATATAGGCCCCGTAGCGTGTCTGATCATTCCCCATTGATAGTGCACCTGGTGGTTTCCCGACCAGTTGCACTCCCAAAAGCCCCATGGAAATTTAATGCATTCTGTCTGAAATTGTTTAAATCCCCTGAAACTATAGAAGAGAGCATGCGTGGGTTTTTCACTGCTCAGAACCCCGAGGGTCCTTGTATGCAGCAGTGGGAGGCCTTTAAGGCATTTTTGAGAAGGGTTTTGACCACTGAAATGACTAAAGTGAAAAAGGATTCATCTGCTCTTGTGGCGGAGCTGGAGAATAGGGTGAAGGAGCTTGAGCAGTGCTTTGTCTTGGACCCCTCTGATTTGGCTAGGGAGGAGTGGCAGGCCGCTCAGTCAGCGTATGGACGTGTGCTCTCCTCAACTGCCGAGAAAAAAAAGTTTTTTTACCAAACAGGCATTTTTTGAGGAAGGGGAAAAAACTGGGCGTATGCTGGCTAGAATAGCGAATTCGCAACAGAGGTCCCCGACCATAGGAGCCATAAAATCCAAAGCTGGGCCACTTCCCACGATCCCTCACGATCACCCGAACTTATTATGCAGGAGTTGGCGGGGTTTTATGAGGAGCTGTACTGCCCCGGACCCGCCTATGACCGGGCGGATCTGGAACAGTACTTAACGGGGTTGACCTTCCCTAGGCTTAATGCAGGACAGAGGGAGGGGTTGGACGCACCGCTCACAGTGGAGGAAATGCAGGAGGCAGTGGGGCTGTTCCCTAATTGTAAGGCACCGGGGGAGGACGGGATCCCCATGGAAGTATACAAGCAGCATGCAGAGGTATTGCTACCACGCAGCCTTGGAGGCGGGAGAACTTCC
This sequence comes from Rana muscosa, assembly GCA_029206835.1. Classification (NCBI taxonomy): domain Eukaryota; kingdom Metazoa; phylum Chordata; class Amphibia; order Anura; family Ranidae; genus Rana; species Rana muscosa. The sequence goes on along the minus strand of CM055128.1, from coordinate 89,542,166 downwards.
ACCCTCTATGGCGAAAGCAAATATTGTCCTTCTCCTTAAAGGATCATACAGGCCAATTTCGTTGCTACAATGTGATATTAAAATTCTGGCGAAAGTGCTAGCACTGCGGCTTAATAAGGTTATAGCCTCCCTCATACACGGCGATCAGGCAGGGTTTATGCCAAATAAATCCACGGCCATTAACCTGCGGTGGTTATTCTTAAATATGCAGTCAGACATAGATATACCGGGGAGTAGGGCTCTGCTGTCCCTGGATGCCACTAAGGCATTTGACAGTATTGACTGGGAATATTTGTGGGCGGTATTGGAGCGCTTTGGATTCGGTGACACATATATAGCGTGGGTGCGCCTTTTGTACAGTGGACATGAGGCTGCCATTCGGGCCTTCGGTTTTCTGTCGCATGACTTTGCGCTGAGGAGGGGGTCGAGGCAAGGTTGCCCGCTGTCCCCTCTGCTCTTCGCATTGGCTATTGAACCCCTGGCCATCGAGATAAGGGCTAATGAGCATGTTGTGGGATTTTGCTATGGCCCCCTGCAGGAGAAGATAATGCTTTACGCGGACGACACCCTGCTTATGCTGGGAGATACTGATGAGTCCCTGCGGGAGGCCATGGCAACCATTACAAAATTTGGGGTTTAATCTGGGTTACAGATTAACTGGTCGAAGTCCGCTCTGTTGCTGTTAGACAGTGATGACACGCAGACAGTGGCCTCGTCGTGCCCTATCCCAGTCACAACCTCCTTTAAATACCTGGGGATTCAGGTTACCTCCAACCCAAGGGACTTTGGCCGATTGAACATTTCGCCCCTGCTTCAGAGGTTTAGAGAGAGAGTCAGGACGTGGAACGGCCTCCACATATCTGTGGCGGGTAAAGTAAATTTTGTGAAGATGATACTTATGCCTCAATTACTTTACTGCCTTCACAATGCCCCGGTGGTGATCCCTTTGAAAACGTTTCCAATGGTTAACTCCATCTTTCGCGCTCTAATATGGAAGAATAAACCCCCGAGGATAAAACTAGAACATCTCCAACGGCCTAAGGACGATGGCGGGTTGGCATTGCCCAATCCGTGGTTGTACTATCTGGCAGCTCAGCTACAGCACCTGGTGGGGTGCTTTGGGACCGAGCCGGCTGGCTCTTCCCAGGCACTCATGCTCCGCACGGTAGATGCAGGTCCCATTCCCATGGCACTGGAAGCCTTGGCATTTGCCAGGCCAAACAAGAAATATCCTACGTACAACCTTATCCAGAAAGTTTGGAACAAATGCAAATACATACAGCAGGCCGAGGGGTATACTGAATATAGTCCTCTTTGGCTTAACGATACTTATACGGAATTAGCCAAGCTGCAGGGAGGGGCTAGATGGATAACATATGGGATTACCCATATTAAGCATGTTTTTAAAAATGGCATTCTTAGGACATTTGCGGATTTGCAGGGGGAGTTTGGCCTGCCGTCCTCAATGCTCTTCCAGTATCTGCAGCTTCAGCATGCGGTTAGGGCGCAGATTAGGTCTTCTGAGTGGTGCTTGTCACCAACCCCGGTGTTTGGCCTCATTAGGGATGCTGTGACCTCGAAGGGATTTATTTCTCAAAGCTACAATATCCTTTTACAATACTTCCTCGGGCAGCATCCCCTGAGGGTGAGGGAGAGATGGGAGAAGGACGTGGGCCAAATGGATGGGGAGTAATGGGAGGAGATATTTCAGGGGGGAGTGTATGCTCTCTGAATGTGGCCCAACGGCTCACTCAATTGTATATTATCCTGAGGGTGTACTACACGCCACATAGACTGCAGTTGATGGGGTTTCAGACTGAGGATACATGTACCAGATGTAGGCGTGACCATGGGGACCTTATTCACCTCCTGTGGTGTTGCCCCAAACTACATTTTTATTGGAACGAGGTGGTGAGTGTGGTCAACTCGGATATCTCTACTGGTAGATCCCAAGGTATGCTTCTTAGGGATGGTGGAGGAGTATGTGCTGGAAGTACACACCAGGGAGGCAGTTCGGAGGGTGATGTTCCAGGCCAGAAGGTTGATTATGCCATATTGGAAATCCTAAACGCCCCGACTTCGAGGGAATGGATATGCAAGATAGGGGATATGCTATGTATGGAAAGACTAATTTACCAGCACAGGGGGAGTATGCGGAAATATGAGAATCTCTGGGCGCCGTGGCTGGATACACCGGGGCTCGCCCCGGTGGACCTGGTCACGGACAGGTTGTTTGGCTAGATGTGGGGTTGAAAATCTGCTTATAGCTGAATTGTTGTTGGATAAGAAGTATTGTGATGCTGTTAATTTACTCTTGCCTTGTATCAATTGGTCATGTACGTGGACGTGTTGATTATTGTTTTGGTGTATATGGCTGTGTACCACCTTTGAATCAATAAAATCATTTTTGTTGGTAAAAAAAAAAAGACATATGCGATTACCTATGGGCAGTTAGAATGGATCACATCAAATATTGGCTAGATAATCAGGAAACGCCATTATGGGTAGACATCGAAAAATCAACATCACCAACTAAGGACCTCAAGCTACTACTTCTGGGCGATAGGTGGTCACCTTGGAACATTTCAACCCTTTCCCCTCCCACGCAGACCTCCTTAAGAGCATGGAGATTATTCCTTAAATTGAATGACAAAGATGCCCAGGAGATTAACTATAGACTACCGTTGAGTATCCTTGAAGCAAAAATCCCAATGCTATCAGTAAAAGACTTGGTGAGACACGGCATGTCACATGTGTCGGACCTATATAAAGGACCCCAGCCCATCACCTCAGCACAAATTATGTCACAATATCAACTGCCTAGAGACAAGTTGTTCACATGCTTGCGCATATCACACTTTCTCCAATCCCATCCAAGCCCAAACTATATATCCCACCTAAAATCTGGCATTTTTACTCAACATCCATCTAACAAAGCTACGAAAGGAATCTCCTTATTTTACAACCTTTTCCAAGACAAGCAAACTTTTAAAAAAACTATAGCAATGATCAAAAGGGAAAATTACATAGGTATTTCATTCTCTGATGATCAGTGGCAAGGTACGTTTAAGGAAATACATAAGGCTTTACACTGTATTAAACACTGGGAAATTACAATAAAAATAGCTAACAGGTGGCACTACACTCCGTATAGACTTTCAAACTACTCTTTGGGTTCATCACCACAATGCTGGAGAGTAGTGATGAGCCGAACACCCCCGGGTTCGGTTCGCACCAGAACCCGCGAACGGACCGAAAGTTCGAACGAACATTAGAACCCTATTAAATACAATGGATGCGAACGTTCGAATTCTAAAGTGCTAATTATAACAACTATTATGCATGTTATTGTCCTAAAAAGGGTTTGGGAACCCGGGTTCTGCACCAGGGGACATGTATCAATGCAAAAATAAGTTTTAAAAACGGTCGTTTTTCGGGAGCAGTCATTTTAATGATGCATAAAGTGAAAAAAAAAAAGTCAAATATTCCTTTAAATATCGTACCTGGGGGGTGTCTAAAGTATGCCTGTGAAGTGCCACGTGTTTCCCGTGTTTAGAACTGTCCCTGCACAAAATGACACTTCTAAAGGAAAAAAAAGCCATTTAAAACTGCTTGCGGCTTTAATGTAATGTCTGGTCCCGGTAATATGGATGAAATTCTTTAAGAAAAATGGCATAGCTACCCCATGACCCCCCCCCCCACCCCAGCCCATTACCAGCCCCTTTGGGTCTTGTATGGATATTAAGGGGAACCCCGCACATAAAATAAAAAAGGCCCTATATACTCTGAACAGCCCTATACAGGCGGTGCATACAAGACAGGGACTGTAGGTTTGTTCTTATGTAGAATCTGTTTGTAATTTTGAACAGGTACATTGTTGAAGTGTAGCTCCAGACCAAAAATCTATTTTTAAACTTTTTGGAAAACATAGGTAAGGGTTATCACCCCTGTAACATTTGTTTTGCTGTCTGTGCCCCTGTTCAGAACATTTCACCTCACTTTCCGTCCCAATGACAACTGTTTTTGAAATGTGGTGTTTTTCTTGAAACAAGGATTGCTGATAAAGCATCAGTACAGAGGAGACACCTTTCTCCCATATTTATTCTTACAGGAGAGAATTTTCCTTCCTAGTGGTAGATTTCCTCTCACTTCCTGTTGTCTTCTTGCGTTTGCAAGTAGGAGTCGTTTGTAAGTTGGATGTTTGAAAGTAGGGACCTGCCGTATATACTCTGCAGAAATAGGCCCCTTAGTTGTTGGTGTTGGCACAACACTGTAAGCACTCACAGTTACTCTTGGTTGGTGCTGGAACGCCCTGCTGTCAACTATTATATCAGGAATTTTAATTACATATAATTGTTGAACAGTGGTAGTAAAAATTGGGCCTTTGATGGTGGTGCTGGTGCCACAACACTGTAAGCCCTGACAGTTACTCTTGGTGGGTGCAGCAATGGGCCCTGCTGTGAATTATTAGATCAAGAATTGTAATTACATGCCCCTGTTGAACAGGGGCTGAAAAATTGGGCCTTAGGCACTGGTGGCACAACACTGCAACCCCTCACAGATACTGTACTTGGAGCACAGCAATGAGCCCTGTTGCAAAGTATTGCTTCAAAAATTGTAATGACACGCCCCTGTTAAACAGGGGCTGAAAAATTGGGCCTTAGGCACTGGTGGCACAACACTGCAACTCCTCACAGATACTGTACTTGGAGCACAGCAATGAGCCCTGTTGCAAAGTATTGCTTCAAAAATTGTAATGACACGCCCCTGTTAAACAGGGGCTGAAAAATTGGGCCTTAGGCACTGGTGGCACAACACTGCAACTCCTCACAGATACTGTACTTGGAGCACAGCAATGAGCCCTGTTGCAAAGTATTGCTTCAAAAATTGTAATTACACGCCCCTGTTAAACAGGGGCTGAAAAATTGGGCGTTAGGCACTGGTGGCGGCACCCATAAACAAAAATGATCTTACAAGCTATCATCATCAATCGTATCATTGAGGACTCGGAGGAGGAGGATAGCCAGTCAACATAACAGCACAGGCACTCAGCATCAGCATCAGTCTTGAAGGGATGTGACATGTTAAAATCAATTAGTCTGTTATATCAGCATCAGGTGTGTGGTAGCTGGTGGTGATCCAAGACTGGTTCATCTTGATGAAAGTCAGTCGATCAACCGAGTCGGTGGACAGGCGCACCCTGTGATCCGTGACAAATCCTCCAGCAGCACTGAATGTGCGTTCCGAAAGAACGCTGGATGCAGGACAGGCCAGTAGCTCAATTGCATACTGTGCAAGCTCTGGCCAGTGATCCATCCTCAAGACCCAGTAAGCCAGAGGATTTTCGGTGGGGAAGGTGTCCAAGTCTGACCTTGCCCCTAGATATTCCTGCACCATGTTTATCAGACGCTGGCGATGGTTGCTGGAACCGATCATACTTTGGGGCTGCGGACTAAAGAATTGTCTGAACGCATCGGTCAGACGGCCACCTTCCCCACCGCTCCTTCTTTGACTGGCCGAAGCCTCAGCAACTCGTTGTCCAGGACCAGGAGTTTGCAACCTCCCAGTCTCTGGGAACGCGTTGCACAGACCTTTCTGCAAGGCCTCCCGGAGTTGTCTCATCCTCTGCTCCCTCTGCGACGGTAACATAAGGTCCGCAACCTTACCCTTGTACCGTGGATCAAGGAGAGTGGCCAGCCAGTAATGGTCCCTCTCCTTGATCCGAAGAATACGAGGATCCTTCCGCAGACTTTGCAGGATCAGGGAGGCCATGCAGCGTAGGTTTGCTGAGGCATTTGCTCCGGAGTCCTCTGGGTCACTAAGGACGACATGATCCGCAGCCACCTCCTCCCAGCCACGTACAAGTCCACTGGTTTCTTGGGACTGTAAATCATCCCTAAAAGACTGCTGCTGATGATGCTGAGTGCCAGCCTCCACCTCCATGCTGACACAATCCTCCTCCTCCTCCTCCTCCTCCTCCTCCTCTTCCTGTGCGATGGGTGGGACAGAAGGAACACTGTCTGGGTAAAGGGGGCCTTGAGAGGCAAGGAAGTCCTCCTCTTCCTGCCTCTGTTCTGCCTCAAGTGCCCTGTCCATTATTCCACGCAGCGTGTGCTCCAACAGGTGGACAAGAGGTACAGTGTCACTGATGCATGCACTGTCACTGCTCACCATCCTCGTGGCCTCCTCAAATGGTGCCAGGACAGTGCATGCATCCCTGATCATGCCCCACTGGCGTGGAGAAAAAAAACCAAGCTCCCCTGACCCTGTCCTGGTGCCGTAGTCGCACAGGTACTCATTGATGGCCCTCTGCTGCGTGTGCAGCCGCTGCAGCATGGCCAACGTTGAGTTCCACCTGGTGGGCATGTCACATATAAGGCGGTTCTTGGGCAGGTTCAACTCCTTTTGCAGCTCAGCCAGGCGAGCACTGGCATTATAAGATCTGCGGAAATGCACACAGACTTTCCTGGCCTGCCTCAGGACATCCTGTAAGCCCGGGTACCTGCCCAAGAAGCGCTGCACCACCAGGTTAAGGACGTGAGCCACACAGGGCACATGGGTCAGTTGTCCCTGTCGGAGGGCGGAGAGGAGGTTGGTGCCATTGTCGCAAACCACCATTCCTGGCTTAAGCTGGCGTGGCGTCAACCACCTCTCGGCCTGGCCCTGCAGAGCAGACAGGACCTCTGCCCCAGTGTGGCTTCTGTCCCCCAAACACACCAGCGCAAGCACGGCATGGCATCTTTTTGCCTGCGTACTTGCGTAGCCCCGTGAACGGCTACGGAGCACCGCTGGTTCATAGGACAAACCACAGGAAGAGGCCATGGAGGAAGAAGAAGAGGAGGGGGTGGAGGAGAGAGGTGTGTCACAACCAGTAGTAGCATTTTGGAGGCGTGGCGGTGGGACAACCTCCAACACTACTGCACCTTGTCCTGAATCCTTCCCAGCTGCCAAAAGAGTGGCCCAATGGGCCGTGAAAGAAAGGTAACGTCCCTGTCCATGCCTGCTGGACCATGAGTCAGCGGTAATATGCACCTTACCGCTGACCGCCCTGTCCAGCGAGGCCAAGACATTGCCTTACACATGCCGGTAGAGAGCCGGAATAGCCTTCCGTGAGAAAAAGTGGCGTTTGGGAACCTGCCACTGAGGAACCGCACATTGCACAAACTCACGGAAGGGGGCCGAGTCTACCAACTGAAAAGGCAGCAGTTGAAGCGCTAGCAATTTAGCCAAGCTAGCATTCAACCGCTGGGCATGTGGATGGCTGGGAGTGAACTTCTTTCGACGGTCCAGCAGCTGGGGCAGGGAAATTTGCCTGCTAGAATCGGACGTCGGTGTACTGCTAGCAGAGTGGGCGCAAGTACTTGGCTGTGACACACCTAATTCTACACCTTCATTCCTCTCAGTGCATGTTTCAGAGAGGACTGAAGTTATAGTGGGGTTGGAGATCCCAGCTGATGCGGTGCAAGGAGAGGTCCGCTTTGTTCTTTGGTGTGGGTCTTTGAGGTAGGCTTGCCAACGAGCTGCATGGCAGGTCAACATATGTCTGGTCAGGCATGTGGTACCCAAGCGGCTGATGTTTTGGCCACGCGATATACGCTTGAGACATATGTTGCAAACAGCAGCTGTGCGATCTGATGCACTAGCCTCAAAAAAGGCCCACACCAAAGAACTTTTTGAATGACGGGCAGAGGCAGCGCCCTGCACAGGCGGAGCTCTGCGGTGTGATTCCGTCGGTGTACTGCCCTTACGCTGGCCACCAAAGGGCATCCTGCCTCGTTGGAGATGTGCCTCCTCCTCATCCTCCTCCTCCTCCTCTCTCCTATTAGGCACCCACGTGGAGTCAGTGACCTCATCATCCCCTCCCTCCTCATCACTGGAGCCAATCTGGCAGTATGCTGCAGCTGCTGGAACATGACTGCCAGATTGGTGTCCTTCTTGAGCATCCCCTCTGTCTGCTCTCACGCTACTGCCTTCCTCTAGCTGGGTTTCATCATCAGACCCTTCGAAACGCTGGGCATCCTCCTGGAGCATGTACCCAACACTGTGCTGAAACAGTTCGGGGGACTCCTCAGGAGGAGGACATGGTGGGTCTAGGGAAGGAGTGACTGATGATTTGTCTGACATTGATACCAGGGAAGACGACGCTTTGGCAGCTGCTTTTCCAGTACCCTGAGCCTGGGTGAGAGAGGATGAGGAGGAGGAGGAGGGCTTGGTCATCCACTCTACCAAGTCTTCGGCATGATGTGGCTCAACATGTCCAGCTGCCGAAAAGAAGGACAAGCGTGTCCCATGGCCATGTGCTGATGACAATGCACCGCGTCCACGACCAGCACTGTTGCCCCCAGACACAGAGCCTGCTTGCCCTCTTTTATTGCCTCCTGACTGTCTGCCTCTCCTTGTTTGCCTTCCAGACATTCTAATAGATGGCCTGCAGGGAGATGGGAAAAAAGCAATAAGGGCTACCTTCAGGTGTCCTTCTCTGTCCCTTGAAACAAGGACTTTCACAGTGAAAGAAACTGACACTCTCCCTACCTACAGTTTTCTGTCCCTAGAAAAAATATTTTTTTTAAGCACAATATAGCACAAGGACAATTCACTCACTGTCCTTACAGGTCCCTGGAAACAAGGACTTGCAGAGTGAAAGAAAAAAAACACTCTCCCTACCTACAGTTTTCTGTCCCTAGAAAAAATGTTTTTTTTAATCACAATATAGCACAAGGACAATTCACTCACTGTCCTTCCAGGTCCCTGGAAACAAGGACTTGCAGAGTGAAATAAACTGACACTCTCCCTACCTACAGTTTTCTGTCCCTAGAATAAATGTTTTTTTTTAAGCACAATATAGCACAAGGACAATTCACTCACTGTCCTTAGAGGTCCCTGGAAACAAGGACTTGCAGAGTGAAAGAAAAAAAACACTCTCCCTACCTACAGTTTTCTGTCCCTAGAAAAAATGTTTTTTTTAATCACAATATAGCACAAGGACAATTCACTCACTGTCCTTACAGGTCCCTGGAAACAAGGACTTGCAGAGTGAAAGAAAAAAAACACTCTCCCTACCTACAGTTTTCTGTCCCTAGAAAAAATGTTTTTTTTTTAAGCACAATATAGCACAAGGACAATTCACTCACTGTCCTTCCAGGTCCCTGGAAACAAGGACTTGCAGAGTGAAAGAAAAAAAACACTCTCCCTACCTACAGTTTTCTGTCCCTAGAATAAATGTTTTTTTTAATCACAATATAGCACAAGGACAATTCACTCACTGTCCTTACAGGTCCCTGGAAACAAGGACTTGCAGAGTGAAAGAAAAAAAACACTCTCCCTACCTACAGTTTTCTGTCCCTAGAAAAAATGTTTTTTTTAATCACAATATAGCACAAGGACAATTCACTCACTGTCCTTACAGGTCCCTGGAAACAAGGACTTGCAGAGTGAAAGAAAAAAAACACTCTCCCTACCTACAGTTTTCTGTCCCTAGAAAAAATGTTTTTTTTAAATCACAATATAGCACAAGGACAATTCACTCACTGTCCTTACAGGTCCCTGGAAACAAGGACTTGCAGAGTGAAATAAACTGACACTCTCCCTACCTACAGTTTTCTGTCCCTAGAATAAATGTTTTTTTTAAGCACAATATAGCACAAGGACAATTCACTCACTGTCCTTACAGGTCCCTGGAAACAAGGACTTGCAGAGTGAAAGAAAAAAAACACTCTCCCTACCTACAGTTTTCTGTCCCTAGAAAAAATGTTTTTTTTAATCACAATATAGCACAAGGACAATTCACTCACTGTCCTTACAGGTCCCTGGAAACAAGGACTTGCAGAGTGAAAGAAAAAAAACACTCTCCCTACCTACAGTTTTCTGTCCCTAGAAAAAATGTTTTTTTTAATCACAATATAGCACAAGGACAATTCACTCACTGTCCTTCCAGGTCCCTGGAAACAAGGACTTGCAGAGTGAAATAAACTGACACTCTCCCTACCTACAGTTTTCTGTCCCTAGAATAAATGTTTTTTTTAATCACAATATAGCACAAGAACAATTCACTCACTGTCCTTACAGGTCCCTGGAAACAAGGACTTGCAGAGTGAAAGAAAAAAAACACTCTCCCTACCTACAGTTTTCTGTCCCTAGAAAAAATGTTTTTTTTAATCACAATATAGCACAAGGACAATTCACTCACTGTCCTTACAGGTCCCTGGAAACAAGGACTTGCAGAGTGAAATAAACTGACACTCTCCCTACCTACAGTTTTCTGTCCCTAGAATAAATGTTTTTTTTAAGCACAATATAGCACAAGGACAATTCACTCACTGTCCTTACAGGTCCCTGGAAACAAGGACTTGCAGAGTGAAAGAAAAAAAACACTCTCCCTACCTACAGTTTTCTGTCCCTAGAAAAAATGTTTTTTTTAATCACAATATAGCACAAGGACAATTCACTCACTGTCCTTACAGGTCCCTGGAAACAAGGACTTGCAGAGTGAAATAAACTGACACTCTCCCTACCTACAGTTTTCTGTCCCTAGAATAAATGTTTTTTTTAAGCACAATATAGCACAAGGAGAATTCACTCACTGTCCTTCCAGGTCCCTGGAAACAAGGACTTGCAGAGTGAAAGAAAAAAAACACTCTCCCTACCTACAGTTTTCTGTCCCTAGAAAAAATGTTTTTTTTAATCACAATATAGCACAAGGACAATTCACTCACTGTCCTTACAGGTCCCTGGAAACAAGGACTTGCAGAGTGAAAGAAAAAAAACACTCTCCCTACCTATAGTTTTCTGTCCCTAGAAAAAATGTTTTTTTTAATCACAATATAGCACAAGGACAATTCACTCACTGTCCTTCCAGGTCCCTGGAAACAAGGACTTGCAGAGTGAAATAAACTGACACTCTCCCTACCTACAGTTTTCTGTCCCTAGAATAAATGTTTTTTTTAAGCACAATATAGCACAAGGACAATTCACTCACTGTCCTTAGAGGTCCCTGGAAACAAGGACTTGCAGAGTGAAAGAAAAAAAACACTCTCCCTACCTACAGTTTTCTGTCCCTAGAAAAAATGTTTTTTTTTAAGCACAATATAGCACAAGGACAATTCACTCACTGTCCTTCCAGGTCCCTGGAAACAAGGACTTGCAGAGTGAAAGAAAAAAAACACTCTCCCTACCTACAGTTTTCTGTCCCTAGAAAAAATGTTTTTTTTAAGCACAATATAGCACAAGGACAATTCACTCACTGTCCTTACAGGTCCCTGGAAACAAGGACTTGCAGAGTGAAAGAAAAAAAACACTCTCCCTACCTACAGTTTTCTGTCCCTAGAAAAAATGTTTTTTTTAATCACAATATAGCACAAGGACAATTCACTCACTGTCCTTACAGGTCCCTGGAAACAAGGACTTGCAGAGTGAAAGAAACTGACACTCTCCCTACCTACAGTTTTCTGTCCCTAGAATAAATGTTTTTTTAAGCACAATATAGCACAAGGACAATTCACTCACTGTCCTTCCAGGTCCCTGGAAACAAGGACTTGCAGAGTGAAAGAAACTGACACTGTCCCTACCTACAGTTTTCTGTCCCTAGAATAAATGTTTTTTTTAAGCACACTATAGCACAAGCACAAAACACACTGACACTCTCCCTACCTATCCTTCTCTTTCCCTAAACTAAAGGAATCCAGGTTAAGCAAGAAAGAAATAACAGTCACTGTCCCTGCCTATGCTGCTCTATCCCTGCTCCGGAACACACTACACTAGGCCGCCGTGCTGGCGGCCTTTTATAGTGTGGGGCGTGTACTAAACACCCTCAGCAATAATTGGCCACAGGCATCCTGCCTGTGGCCAATCATTGCTCTCCTCGCTGCCGGCGCTGTGATTGGCCAAGCATGCGGGGTCACAGTGCATGCTTGGCCAATCACAGCGCCTGGATGACACTGCGATGGCGTAGTGCATTGTGGGCCGTTCGCGTCACTCGAATTTGGCGCGAACGGCCCAAATCGTTCGATCTTCGTCGAACGATCGAACAGCCGATGTTCGAGTCGAACGTATGTTCGACTCGAACACGAAGCTCATCCCTACTGGAGAGAATGTGGGCAGATAGGAAATTACTACACATGTTGTGGCACTGCCCAAATATAAGAAGCTTGTGGAACCAAACATTTTATCTAATTTCCTCCTTAACAGGAATATTGACTCCCTCTACCCCGGCATTAGCAATCCTTCACCTAGGCATAGAAAATTTCCCACCAGATTATAGACCAGTCGTGAGCCACATCCTACTGGAGACAAGAGTACTAATATTACGCAATTGGAAATCAAAAACTACTGTGAACATCTCTGATGTTACCAAAGCAGGCCATAGAAACTATACGTTTGAACGCCTAATAGCAATTAATTCTCTGCAATGTATTAAGTTTGACCAATGTTGGTCTATATGGCCTAAACAGTGTTAATTTGTTATTACTCACTGGACATGTAAAGTGTACTTGTTACCAACCAAAACTGATAATTGAAAGTATATCGTGTAAATTGTGTATATCAAAATATCCTTACTAATCCTTACTAATTTGTACAATGTTATATATAAAATTTTCAATAAAAATGATTGAAAATAATTTTCCTATACTGGAGTTCTACTTTATGTATACATCCTATAACTCAAATTTGATTGGATTGCTAATTACTTGTATATGTCAAACATCTACAGAAACATTTTCACTTTTTTTTTGCTTCGTAATTTATAAGAATTGTCCAAAAACATTTTTATGTGTTATAGCTTTAGTTTGAAAATCTCTCCAGGTACCATGCCTGTAATAGCAGGAATTTGCCCACAGGTTGCTCATTTTATTTGTTTCCAGCTAAAAGTATGGTTGCCTTCTTTCATGCTGAGTTGTGAGAGGTGTAATTCAGCTTCTGTTAAAAAGTATCATTTTTATTTCATGTCTTCAAAAGTGTACAAAGGTGCATACATAAAAACGGTGGTATTCATTTGGTACAATGTAAAATTCCAGCATATTGGAGAAAGTGGCTATAAAAGAAAAGCAATACAATAATAAAAAATAATTGTTTAAAAATAATAATGTATTAGTGTGCTTTTAGCTTGATTCTTGTGAAGACATTAGCGGGTACTGTAATCAATCAGTTATTAGCTGAAAATTGCTAAACAAGACATATGCCATATATAAAAAATATAATAAAAAAGATAATGATTCTTTATACTATATTTAGCTTATAATTTTGCAACTGAAAAATTGCTTAAAATGGAACTAAATCTGCAATAAAAAAATTCAGAGCAAGCAGGTCTTTATTGCAGAAGAGACATACTATGTTTCTTCAGCAATAAAACAAACTTACCCACATATCTTCTATTAAAGTGGTATTGAACCCAAGACGAAAAATGTATTATATTGCAGCTTATCAATCATTATATGTGGTGGCTACATCACGTTTCTCTTCTTTGGGTTTTTTCACTCTGTTTTCACTGGTGATGTGGCCAGTAACACACCTCCTGTATTAGTGAGACACAATTCCGGAGGAATGGGCAAGAGAGGCACAGCACAGCAGAGAGCACCATCGTCAGTCTGGGGGGAGGGTAGTGTTAAATGTAGTGGCAGATTTATATGCACTAACAAATGGAAGCCAAACTCCAGCTCACACTTTATAATCAGTTACAGCAAACCGTTTTTTTTCAACCGGGTTGCTGCAGTACCCTGGTGTGCCGCAAAGAGTTCTCAGGGGTGCCGTGGCCACATCCCAGTCTGAGCGCAACTTTATATTACTCCCATGCACTGTGACCCTGCAAGGAGAGCACAGCTTGCACAGCTCTCTCCTCCTGCTTCTCTCTGCAGCTATGTGAACAGCTATATGAACTATGTGAACTTTTGCGAGGAAAGCAGAAAGCTGTGCGGGCTGACCGACCACCTTCTACCAACCAATGACGTCATCATTTGTTAAGGACATGTTGAGCGGCTCTACAGCTTTCTGCTTTGCAGCAATAGATCACATAGCTGTTCACATAGTTCACATCGCTGCAGGGAGGAGGAGAGAGCCTTGTAGGCTGTGCTCTATCTCCTTGCAGAGTCGCAGTGCATGATAGTTAATGCAAAGTAGCACTCTCATCCTGAAATACAGGATTTAACTACTGCCCCTATCTCCGCTCCACACTGCTCCTGTATAGGCATCAGAAATTGTGGGCAGGGGCAGAGGAAAAGAAGTGGAGGGGGAGAGTGAGAAGGGAGCACAGCCCACATTTGTGCTAGAAAGGGGATATGGGGGGGGGGGGGTTGTGCTAAGAGGGGGGATTTAAGTGGATTGTGCTGGGAGAAGGGAATTTGAGAGCAGGGGGGGTTGTGCTAGGAGGGGGGATTTGGGGGGGTATGTTGTGCTAGGAGGGGGGATTCGGTGGAGGATTTGTGTTAGGACAAATTTGGGGGGGTTCTAGGAGGGGGTATTTGTGGTATAAGGGGGAATATGGAATCTAAGATCAATGACCTCTGCCGCACTGACTACATTTTAGGGCTTCTTCACACCGGTGCAGCGAGGTAACGTGTGAAATCGCACATTTTCCTGTACTGCACAAAAATGTGCTGCCTTTTGCAGTTGCATGTGGGTGCCATTATTTCTTAATGACACCCCACACATCTAGCAAATGTGTGTACTTTTCTACTCATTACAAAAAGCGCATGCTCGGACGCACCTCCTTGTGTAAATGAGCCCTCAGACTGGTGTGCCCCGGGACTGTGCACAATTCTAATGGGTGCCTTGCCTGAAAAATGGTTAAAAAACACTTCACTAATGTATTGTGATCCAGTGGCAGCTAGTGCTCAAAATTTTTGGGGGACCGCAAACAAACTGAAAAATTCTGAAAAAAAAACCCCATCAATTGCAGCCTTACTGTGCCCATCAAACATGACCACTGTACCAAATGCAGGCACTGTGCCATCAAACGCAGGCACTGTGCCATCAAACGCAGGCACTGTGTCCATCAAACGCAGGCACTGTGTCCATCAAACGCAGGCACTGTGTCCATCAAATGCAGCCACTGTGCCCATCCAACGCAGCCACTGTGCCCATCCAACGCAGCCACTGTGTTATCAAACGCAGCCACTGTGTTATCAAACGCAGCCACTGTGCCATCAAAAGCAGCCACTGTGCCATCAAACGCAGCCACTGTGCCATCAAACACAGCCACTCTGCCCATCAAACGCAGCCACTCTACCATCAAATGCAGCCACTTTGCCCATCAAATTCAGCCACTGTGCCCATCAAACACAGCCACTTTGCCCATCAAACGCAGCCACTTTGCCCATCAAACGCAGCCACTTTGCCCATCAAACGCTGCCACTGTGCCCCAAATGCTGCCTCTGTGCCCATCAAACGCTGCTACTGTGCCCCAAATGCTGCCACTGTGCCCCAAGTGCTGCCACTGTGCCCCAAGTGCTGCCACTGTGCCCCAAATGTTGCCACTGTGCCCCAAATATTGCCACTGTGCCCCCTGTTTGGCACTTAACTTGTCTCGGGTGGGCAGCGGGTGACGGCGGCAGGCGGCGAGCGGTGTCTGGTGTCCTCCATTTCTTCTCCGACCCAATGTCTTCTAGCGCCCGCTCCTCCTCTCGTCCTCTGCCTGATAGGCGTCCGAACACAGTGCCCGTCATTTCAGCCAATCAGGTGACAGGTAACACAGACCCGGTGCACCTGATTGGTTGAGAGGCGGTTCAATGTTAGCTGAGTGAGAAGCGAACGCACAGTATTGTGCCTGCGTTTCACATTTTTCGGTGCCTAATCAGGTGCTTCCAAAAAAAAAACACCGCTGTAATTCAGGTGCCAGACACCTGAATAGGGGGTGTCAGCAGCGACCATAGATAGATTCATGCAATGCATGAATCAATCTATGGTAATTAGAGCGGTGACAGGAGAGGGGGGATGGCGCTCCTGCACCCTTTATGGACGCAACGCCGCTGTTGTGTTCTTTTGATATAGTAATTATTAGCAGGGTTCCCTGAGCCAGGAAAGTTATTGCAAAGGTTCCTCCATGGTAAAAAGGTTAAGAAACATTCATGTAAACAAATGGCCTTTTTTAACACAGCTGAAAGCCAAAACAGCTGAAAATGGGAAAAGCAGACTAGAGCACCATCTGCTGGGCAGGGAAAATACTGCAATATTGCATATTTACCTAACTAGTCCTGAGCATAATAAATACATAAAATATTTACAAAATCATTTAATGCTCTTCTTGTTACAGCTGACATGTTTAATTCTCAACAAGATTGTCTTGTACCTGGGGTTTTGCTGTTTTGGTAGCATAGATCGGTTGACATTGACACTGACAGAGACAAAGTGATGCTGACATAGATTAAGGTAGTACGACAAGGCAGACTTACTTTGGTCCAGCATCAATCACGGATGTATTGCTGTGATGAACAGAAAATAGGATGTTTTTGTCATAGAGGCACGCAAGGCCTGTGATATTATTATTATTATTGACAGTGATTTATCCACATGTTGAAAATGAAGATATATTTTCTGCATCACCTCAAACAGTATTTGCATACAGTTATTATACCGTTCTCTCTAACCAGCAAGCCAAGGCCAACTTATGGACAATTCTGTCTGCCTTGTTAACCTTAGTATTCTTTGTCTAGTGACTAGTGATGAGCCGAACACCCCCGGGTTCGGTTCGCACCAGAACCCGCGAACGGACCGAAAGTTCGCACGAACATTAGAACCCTATTAAATACAATGGATGCGAACGTTCGGATTCTAAAGTGCTAATTATAACGACTATTATCCATGTTATTGTCCGAAACAGAGTTTGGGAACCCGGGTTCTGCACCAGGGGACATGTATCAATGCAAAAAGAAGTTTTAAAAACGGACATTTTCCGGGAGCAGTCATTTTAATGATGCATAAAGTGAAAAAAAAAATCAAATATTCCTTTAAATATTGTACCTGGGGGGTGTCTAAAGTATGCCTGTGAAGTGCCATGTGTTTCCCGTGTTTAGAACTGTCCCTGCACAAAATAACATTTCTAAAGGAAAAAAAGCCATTTAAAACTGCTTGCGGCTTTAATGCAATGTCTGGTCCCGGTAATATGGATGAAAATCTTTAGGAAAAATGGCATAGCTACCCCATCAACCCCCCCCTACCCCAGCCCATTACCAGCCCCTTTGGGTCTTGTATGGATATTAAGGGGAACCCCGCACACAAAATAAAAAAGGCCCTATATACTCTGAACAGCCGTATACAGGCGGTGCATACAAGACAGGGACTGTAGGTTTGTTCTTATGTAGAATCTGTTTGTAATTTTGAACAGCTGCATTGTTTAAGTGTAGCTCCATGCCAAATTCCTTTTTTTTAGCTTTTTGGAAAACATAGGGAACGGTTATCACCCCTGTCACATTTGTTTTGCTGTCTGTGCCCCTGTTCAGAACATTTCACCTCACTTTGCGTCCCAATGACAACTGTTTTTGAAATGTGGTGTTTGTATTGAAACAAGGATTGGTGATAAAGCATCAGTAGAGAGGAGACACCTTTCTCCCATATTAATTCTTACAGGAGAGAATTTTCCTTCCAAGGGGTAGATTTCCTCTCACTTCCTGTTGTCTTCTTCCGTTTGCAAGTAGTAGTCGTTTGTAAGTTGGATGTTTGAAAGTAGGGACCTGCCGTATATACTCTGCAGAAATTGGCCCCTTAGGTGTTGGTGTTGGCACAACACTGAAAGCACTCACAGTTATTCTTGGTGGGTGCTGGAACGCCCTGCTGTCAACTATTATATCAGGAATTGTAATAACATATAATTGTTGATCAGTGGTACTAAAAATTGGGCCTTTGATGGTGGTGCTGGTGCCACAACACTGTAAGGCCTGACAGTTACTCTTGGTGGGCGCAGCAATGGGCCCTGCTGTGAATTATTAGATCAATAATTATAATTGCATGCCCCTGTTGAATAGGGGCTTAAAAATTGGGCCTTTGATGGTGGTGGTGGTGGTGATGGTGGTGCTGGTGCCACAACACTGTAAGGCCTGACAGTTACTCTTGGTGGGCGCAGCAATGGGCCCTGCTGTGAATTATTTGTTCAATAATTATAATTGTATGCCCCTGTTGAACAGGGGCTGAAAAATTGGGCCTTTGGTGGTGGTGGTGATGGTGGTGCTGGTGTCACAACACTGTAAGGCCTGACAGTTACTCTTGGTGGGTGCAGCAATGGGCCCTGCTGTGAATTATTAGATCAATAATTATAATTGCATGCCCCTGTTGAATAGGGGCTGAAAAATTGGGCCTTTGGTGGTGGTGGTGGTGGTGGTGGTGGTGATGGTGGTGCTGGTGCCACAACACTGTAAGGCCTGACAGTTACTCTTGGTGGGCACAGCAATGGGCCCTGCTGTGAATTATTAGATCAATAATTATAATTGCATGCCCCTGTTGAACAGGGGCTGAAAAATTAGGCCTTTGGTGGTGGTGGTGGTGGTGATGGTGGTGCTGGTGCCACAACACTGTAAGGCCTGACAGTTACTCTTGGTGGGCGCAGCAATGGGCCCTGCTGTGAATTATTAGATCAATAATTATAATTGCATGCCCCTCTTGAATAGGGGCTGCAAAATTGGGCCTTTGGTGGTGGTGGTGGTGGTGATGGTGGTGCTGGTGCCACAACACTGTAAGGCCTGACAGTTACTCTTGGTGGGCGCAGCAATGGGCCCTGCTGTGAATTATTAGATCAATAATTATAATTGCATGCCCCTGTTGAACAGGGGCTGAAAAATTAGGCCTTTGGTGGTGGTGGTGGTGATGGTGGTGCTGGTGCCACAACACTGTAAGGCTTGACAGTTACTCTTGGTGGGCGCAGCAATGGGCCCTGCTGTGAATTATTAGATCAATAATTATAATTGCATGCCCCTGTTGAACAGGGGCTGAAAAATAGGGCCTTAGGCACTGGTGGCACAACACTGCAACCCCTCACAGATACTGTACTTGGAGCACAGCAATGAGGCCTGTTGCAAAGTATTGCATCCAAAATTTTAATTACACGCCCCTGTTAAACAGGGGCTGAAAAATTGGGCCTTAGCCACTGGTGGCGTCACCCATAAACCAAAATGATCTTCCAAGCTATCATCATTAATCGTATCATTGAGGAGGAGGAGGAGGATAGCCAGTCAACATAACAGCACAGGCACTCAGCATCAGCATCAGTCTTGAAGGGATGTGACATTTTAAAATCAATTAGTCTGTTATATTAGCATCAGGTGTGTGGTAGCTGGTGGTGATCCAAGACTGGTTCATCTTGATGAAAGTCAGTCGATCAACCGAGTCGGTGGACAGGCGCACCCTGTGATCCGTGACAAATCCTCCAGCAGCACTGAATGTGCGTTCTGAAAGAACGCTGGATGCAGGACAGGCCAGTAGCTCAATTGCATACTGTGCAAGCTCTGGCCAGTGATCCATCCTCAAGACCCAGTAAGCCAGAGGATTTTCGGTGGGGAAGGTGTCCAAGTCTGACCTTGCCCCTAGGTATTCCTGGACCATGTATATCAGACGCTGGCGATGGTTGCTGGAACCGATCATACTTTGGGGCTGCGGACTAAAGAATTGTCTGAACGCATCGGTCAGACGGCCACCTTCCCCACCGCTCCTTCTTTGACTGCCCGAAGCCTCAGCAACTCGTTGTCCAGGACCAGGAGTTTGTAACCTCCCAGTCTCTGGGAACGCGTTGCACAGACCTTTCTGCAAGGCCTCCCAGAGTTGTCTCATCCTCTGCTCCCTCTGCGACGGTAAGATAAGGTCCGCAACCTTACCCTTGTACCGTGGATCAAGGAGAGTGGCCAGCCAGTAATGGTCCCTCTCCTTGATCCGAAGAATACGAGGATCCTTCCGCAGACTTTGCAGGATCAGGGAGGCCATGCAGCGTAGGTTAGCTGAGGCATTCAGTCCGGAGTCCTCTGGGTCACTAAGGACGACATGATCCGCAGCCACCTCCTCCCAGCCACGTACAAGTCCACTGGTTTCTTGGGACTGTAAATCATCCCTAAAAGACTGCTGCTGATGATGCTGAGTGCCAGCCTCCACCTCCATGCTGACACAATCCTCCTCCTCCTCCTCCTCCTCTTCCTGTGCGATGGGTGGGACAGAAGGAACACTGTCTGGGTAAAGGGGGCCTTGAGAGGCAAGGAAGTCCTCCTCTTCCTGCCTCTGTTCTGCCTCAAGTGCCCTGTCCATTATTCCACGCAGCGTGTGCTCCAACAGGTGGACAAGAGGTACAGTGTCACTGATGCATGCACTGTCACTGCTCACCATCCTCGTGGCCTCCTCAAATGGTGCCAGGACAGTGCGTGGTGAAAAAAACCCGAGCTCCCCTGACCCTGTCCTGGTGCCGTAGTCGCACAGGTACTCATTGATGGCCCTCTGCTGCGTGTGCAGCCGCTGCAGCATGGCCAACGTTGAGTTCCACCTGGTGGGCATGTCACATATAAGGCGGTTCTTGGGCAGGTTCAACTCCTTTTGCAGCTCAGCCAGGCGAGCACTGGCATTATAAGATCTGCGGAAATGCAAACAGACTTTCCTGGCCTGCCTCAGGACATCCTGTAAGCCCGGGTACCTGCCCAAGAACCGCTGCACCACCAGGTTAAGGACGTGAGCCATACAGGGCACATGGGTCAGTTGTCCCTGTCGGAGGGCGGAGAGGAGGTTGGTGCCATTGTCGCAAACCACCATTCCTGGCTTAAGCTGGCGTGGCGTCAACCACCTCTCGGCCTGCCCCTGCAGAGCAGACAGGACCTCTGCCCCAGTGTGGCTCCTGTCCCCCAAACACACCAGAGCAAGCACGGCATGGCATCTTTTTGCCTGCGTACTTGCGTAGCCCCTTGAACGCCTACGGAGCACCGCTGGTTCCGAGGACAAACCACAGGAAGAGGCCATGGAGGAAGAAGAAGAGGAGGGGGTGGAGGAGAGAGGTGTGTCACAACCAGTAGTAGCATTTTGGAGGCGTGGCGGTGGAACAACCTCCAACACTACTGCACCTTGTCCTGCATCCTTCCCAGCTGCCAAAAGAGTGACCCAATGGGCCGTGAAAGAAAGGTAACGTCCCTGTCCATGCCTGCTGGACCCTGAGTCAGCGGTAATATGCACCTTACCGCTGACCGCCCTGTCCAGCGAGGCCAAGACATTGCCTTCCACATGCCTGTAGAGAGCCGGAATCGCCTTCCGTGCGAAAAAGTGGCGTTTGGGAACCTGCCACTGAGGAACCGCACATTGCACAAACTCACGGAAGGGGGCCGAGTCTACCAACTGAAAAGGCAGCAGTTGAAGCGCTAGCATTTTAGCCAAGCTAGCATTCAACCGCTGGGCATGTGGATGGCTGGGAGTGAACTTCTTTCGACGGTCCAGCAGCTGGGGCAGGGAAATTTGCCTGCTAGAATCGGACGTTGGTGTACTGCTAGCAGAGTGCCCGCAAGTACTTGGCTGTGACACACCTAATTCTACACCTTCATTCCTCTCAGAGCAGGTTTCAGAGAGGACTGAAGGTATACTGGGGTTGGAGATCCCAGCTGATGCGGTGCAAGAAGAGGTCAGCTTTGTTCTTTGGTGTGGTTCTTTAAGGTAGGCTTGCCAACGAGCTGCATGGCAGGTCAACATATGTCTGATCAAGCATGTGGTGCCCAAGCGGCTGATGTTTTGGCCACGCGATATACGCTTGAGACATATGTTGCAAACAGCAGCTCTGCGATCTGATGCACTCGCCTCAAAAAAGGCCCACACCAAAGAACTTTTTTAATGACGGGCAGAGGCAGCGCCCTGCACAGGCGGAGCTCTGCGGTGTGATTCCGTCGGTGTGCTGCCCATACGCTGGCCACTCAAGGGCATCCTGCCTCGTTGGAGATGTGCCTCCTCCTCATCCTCCTCCTCTCTCCTATTAGGCACCCACGTGGAGTCAGTGACCTCATCATCCCCTCCCTCCTCATCACTGGAGCCAATCTGGCAGTATGCTGCAGCTGCTGGAGCATGACTGCCAGATTGGTGTCCTTCTTGAGCATCCCCTCTCTCTGCTCTCACGCTACTGCCTTCCTCTAGCTGGGTATCATCATCAGATCCTTCGAAACGCTGGGCATCCTCCTGGAGCATGTACCCAACACTGTGCTCAAACAGTTCGGGGGACTCCTCAGGAGGAGGACATGGTGGGTCTAGGGAAGGATTGACTAATGAAGATAATGATACCAGAGAAGAGGACGCTTTGGCAGCTGCTTTGCCAGTACCCTGAGCCTGGGTGAGAGAGGATGAGGAGGATGAGGTGGGCTTGGTCATCCACTCTACCAAGTCTTCGGCATGATGTGGCTCAACATGTCCAGCTGCCGAAAAGAAGAACAAGCGTGTCCCATGGCCATGTGCTGATGACAATGCACCGCGTCCACGACCAGCACTGTTGCCCCCAGACACAGAGCCTGCTTGCCCTCTTTTTTTGCCTCCTGACTGTCTGCCTCTCCTTGTTTGCCTTCCAGACATTTTAATGGATGGCCTGCAGGGAGATGGGAAAAAGAGCAATAAGGGCTACCTTCAGGTGTATACTGTGCAGGAGGCTTAGCAACAATGACACTGACACTGTCCCCTGCCTATCCTTCTCTGTCCCTAAACTCAAGGATTTCAAATATGGTTCAGCAAAATTGGTTTAGAACAGAATAGCACACTGACACTTTCCCTCACTGTCCTACTCTGTCCCTCCCTACAAACAAGATTTAGCACAGAATAGCACACTGATAGTTTCCACGAGTGTCCTTCTCTGTCCCTAAACTCAAGGATTTCAAATATGGAACAGCAAAATTGGTTTAGAACAGAATAGCACACTGACACTTTCCCTCACTGTCCTACACTGTCCCTCCCTACAAACAAGATTTAGCACAGAATAGCACACTGATAGTTTCCACGAGTGTCCTTCTCTGTCCCTAAACTCAAGGATTTCAAATATGGAACAGCAAAATTGGTTTAGAACAGAATAGCACACTGACACTTTCCCTCACTGTCCTACTCTGTCCCTCCCTACAAACAAGATTTAGCACAGAATAGCACACTGATAGTTTCCACGAGTGTCCTTCTCTGTCCCTAAACTCAAGGATTTCAAATATGGAACAGCAAAATTGGTTTAGAACAGAATAGCACACTGACACTTTCCCTCACTGTCCTACTCTGTCCCTCCCTACAAACAAGATTTAGCACAGAATAGCACACTGATAGTTTCCACGAGTGTCCTTCTCTGTCCCTAAACTCAAGGATTTCAAATATGGAACAGCAAAATTGGTTTAGAACAGAATAGCACACTGACACTTTCCCTCACTGTCCTACTCTGTCCCTCCCTACAAACAAGATTTAGCACAGAATAGCACACTGATAGTTTCCACGAGTGTACTTCTCTGTCCCTAAACTCAAGGATTTCAAATATGGAACAGCAAAATTGGTTTAGAACAGAATAGCACACTGACACTTTCCCTCACTGTCCTACTCTGTCCCTCCCTACAAACAAGATTTAGCACAGAATAGCACACTGATAGTTTCCACGAGTGTCCTTCTCTGTCCCTAAACTCAAGGATTTCAAATATGGAACAGCAAAATTGGTTTAGAACAGAATAGCACACTGACACTTTCCCTCACTGTCCTACTCTGTCCCTCCCTACAAACAAGATTTAGCACAGAATAGCACACTGATAGTTTCCACGAGTGTCCTTCTCTGTCCCTAAACTCAAGGATTTCAAATATGGAACAGCAAAATTGGTTTAGAACAGAATAACACTGACACTTTCCCTCACTGTCCTACTCTGTCCCTCCCTACAAACAAGATTTAGCACAGAATAGCACACTGATAGTTTCCACGAGTGTCCTTCTCTGTCCCTAAACTCAAGGATTTCAAATATGGAACAGCAAAATTGGTTTAGAACAGAATAGCACACTGACACTTTCCCTCACTGTCCTACTCTGTCCCTCCCTACAAACAAGATTTAGCACAGAATAGCACACTGATAGTTTCCACGAGTGTCCTTCTCTGTCCCTAAACTCAAGGATTTCAAATATGGAACAGCAAAATTGGTTTAGAACAGAATAGCACACTGACACTTTCCCTCACTGTCCTACTCTGTCCCTCCCTACAAACAAGATTTAGCACAGAATAGCACACTGATATTTTCCACGAGTGTCCTTCTCTGTCCCTAAACTCAAGGATTTCAAATATGGAACAGCAAAATTGGTTTAGAACAGAATAGCACACTGACACTTTCCCTCACTGTCCTACTCTGTCCCTCCCTACAAACAAGATTTAGCACAGAATAGCACACTGATAGTTTCCACGAGTGTCCTTCTCTGTCCATAAACTCAAGGATTTCAAATATGGAACAGCAAAATTGGTTTAGAACAGAATAGCACACTGACACTTTCCCTCACTGTCCTACTCTGTCCCTCCCTACAAACAAGATTTAGCACAGAATAGCACACTGATAGTTTCCACGAGTGTCCTTCTCTGTCCCTAAACTCAAGGATTTCAAATATGGAACAGCAAAATTGGTTTAGAACAGAATAGCACACTGACACTTTCCCTCACTGTCCTACTCTGTCCCTACAAACAAGATTTAGCACAGAATAGCACACTGACACTTTCCCTCACTGTACCTCTCTGTCCCTAAACTCAAGGATTTCAAATATGGTTCAGCAAGATTGGTTTAGAACAGAATAGCACACTGTCAGTTTCACTCACTGTCCTACTCTGTCCCTACAAACAAGATTTAGCACAGAATAGCACACTGACACTTTCCCTCACTGTACCTCTCTGTCCCTAAACTCAAGGATTGAAAATATGGTTCAGCAAGATTGGTTTAGAACAGAATAGCACACTGACACTTTCCCTCACTGTACCTCTCTGTCCCTAAAAACAAGGTTTAGCACAGAATAACACACTGACACTCTCCCTACCTATCCTTATTTGTCCCTAAACACAAGGAATCCAGGATTAGTAAAGGAAAAAAATGACACTGTCCCTGCCTATGCTTCTCTTTCCCTGCTCCGGAACACACTACACAAGGCCGCCGCGCTGGCGGCCTTTTATAGTGTGGGGCGTGTACTAAACCCCCTCAGCAATAATTGGCCACAGGCATCCTGCCTGTGGCCAATCATTGCTCTCCTCGCTGCCGGCGCTGTGATTGGCCAAGCATGCGGGGTCACAGTGCATGCTTGGCCAATCACAGCGCCTGGATGACACTGCGATGGCGTAGTGCATTGTGGGCCGTTCGCGTCACTCGAATTTGGCGTGAACGGCCCAAATCGTTCGATCTTCGTCCAACGATCGAACAGCCGATGTTCGAGTCGAACGTATGTTCGACTCGAACACGAAGCTCATCCCTACTAGTGACCTATGCAGACGAAACTGTAATACCTCTAACACATAGTCCCGTCGCTGTAACAAGTGCAGAGGAGATCAAGGCGCTATATGGTATATGAAGATCTGTTTCAGCACTGCAAGCAAAACTCAGACTTTAACCCCTTTATGCCTGAAGGAAAAACAAATATTAAATATTTATATACAGGTGCATCTCAAAAAATTTGAATATCATCAAAAAGTTAATTTATTTCAGTAATTCAATTCAAAAAGTGAAACTTGTATATTATATAGATTCATTACACACAGAGTAATATATTTCAAGGATTTATTTCTTATAATTTAGATTATCATGGCTTATGCCGCGTGCACATGATCGGAATTCTGATGGGCTAAAATCTGATGGAATTTTTCGTCAGAATTCCATTTAAAGCTGTCTTGCATACACACCATCAGACTAAATTCTGACCATCCAAAACGCGGTGACGTACAACACGTACAACGTCACTATAAAAGGGAAGTTCAAATCCAACTGCTCCACCCTTTGGGCTGCTTTTTCTGATTTCGTGTTACCGCATGTTAGTAAAAGTTTGGTGTTAGCCGATTCGCGCTTTTCAGTCTCCGTGCTTTTCAGATCATTTTCTGTGTTTCAGTTTGTGCTTGTGGATTTGTATCTGTCTTTCAGTGCGTGTAGTCAGGTCGTATCCATTTTTCAGTGCATTCTTGTTCGCTCGTTTACTGGTTTTCAGGTCGTTCTTCATAGGACTTGCTGTTCCTCAGTGCGTTCTGTTTAAGTTCGTTCTGACCAGCCGGCCAGTTTCTAGCCATGTTGGAAGTACATTCTCATCGTAGAACTCGTGCTGCGTATGCGCTTGGTGTTGCGGTTAATACTTTGACCCGAGCTCAGTCAATGAACAGGGTGAGGAGGAGTTCATGGACCAAGAATTGGTTGCTCCAGCGGGACCAATTCTCTCATATGCCTCTGCTGTGGGAAATCCAGGAGAATAATCCTGATGACTACAGGAATTATCTCCGGATGACGGACCCCGTATTTCACCGTCTGTTGGATTTGCTGTCACCCTATATCACGAGGCAGGACACTGTGATGCGCCAAGCCATCACTGCCGAGCAGAGGCTAATCGCCACGTTGCGATACCTGGCAACTGGGAGAAGTCCGCAGGACCTCAAGTTCACGACAGGCGTCTCCCCCCAGGCTCTGGGGGTCATTATTCCAGAGACCTGTTCTGCTATAATTCAAGTTATGCAGAAGGACTATATTAAGGTAAGTTTTCTCCTTTAACATCATATTCTATGTATCTTAATGCTTGCTAATGTATTGTATGTCGTTCATCCTTCCCTAATTACCATGATTGTAATATGCTGCGAATGTCCCCTTTGTCCTCATGCATGCTGTAAGCTTTTAATGCTCCTTTTTTGGCCTACATGCATATTTCCCATAACTAACCTCTCCAGCATGCTTTCCTGGGCCCAAACACACCTAGCCTATTCTGTTAAGAATGTATTTTGTCAGCTCCATTGTAGTGCTTTACCCCCCTCCCCCCCCCCTCTAAAATGTGTACAAATGTTTTGCTTCTCATTATATTTATGCAGAGTGGCAGAGGCTTTTTTTTGAGGTCCCAAACTCAACTAGAACCCCTCCCCCCCCTAAAAAATTTACAATGGGCCATCAGAGGGGGTGAGGAATGTGATAATTGTGCCTTCTATTTTTGTGTTTAAATACTCCTAAAAATGAATGTTATACTGATATTGGCCAAGAATGTTTTTGTGTAATCTGCTTGCAATGTTATGTGCAAAAGTACTATTTTTTTTTCTGGTTTGACTCCACAGTTTCCTTCATCGCCACAGGAATGGCAGACTGTGGCATCCCAGTTTGCCGAGCGGTGGGACTTCCCCAACTGCGGAGGGGAAATAGACGGGAAGCACGTCCGCATAGTACCACCACCCCATTCGGGGTCCTACTATTATAATTATAAAGGTTTTAATAGTACAATGTAGTTTAATAGTAAAAACTATATAGTTTGTGCCTTATAATGTCCATTTCACGACTCATAACCATGAGATCCTGGATTATGATTTGTGCGCTACCACTTGAGAACAAGCAGCACATCACCTAAAAAAAAAAAAAAACGCATGTCTTTTAAATATGCATGCATGCATGCATGCATGCATCTATTCCCTGAATCTGTGGTGTATGACACTGACCTGTTGTGGTGACAATCTCGCACACTTCCTCCACATCTCTTTTCTCCACCTCTTCTTCCTTCACCTCTTCTTCCTCCACATCTCCTTCCGCCACATCCTGAGTTTTGGGTTCTCTCTGGTCCCCTTCTTTCTGAGGTCTGTGGTTCCTGGCCTCCTCAGAGTGGTGTGCTCCGAGTCTTCTCTCCCCTATGAGAATGAATCAAAAGGTATACTTTAGCACACAGATATTTGAGGGCAGAAATCGGAGTTCCAAGATGATGACATGATTTTTGGATTTTTACAAAGCTGAAATACATACCTTTTTTGTCCAAGTTACACACATGGAGACACCCCAAGTATCCACTCTAGCACCTGTGTGAGACACCCTAAAAAGGTTGTTCTGGTGTGCCACACAGGTGCTCCTAAGTACAGCTGTGGAAACAGCTGCTGAGTGTCCTCTCCTTTACATTGAATCAAGTTTGCATTACACATTCTAGTTACAAACACATCATCTAGACAACAATGTTTATAAACTTTGTTTTAATACAAATAGGCATGACTAAATGTGGTTTACCTGTATCTGCGCAAAACAGAATATTTTTGACGATAGATGTTTACTACGAACTATTATACTTTGGCCACCAACCTGAAAGTTGCCATTTTCAAATGTCCAACCAGTCAATCAAAGCACATGGAGTAACATGCAAGTATAATAATCAAATTAGTAAAAACACAGGAGAAATACTTACTTTTTGCTAGCATTTTTTTGATCTTCCTGTACTGCTCCGGCTCCCTCAACTTCAGGTCAGACCACCTTTTTCTCAGCTGCTCTTTGAATCTCCGGACCCCAATTTTTTTCTACAGACTCCTCACCATTTTGCCCATTATTTTGGCCTTCCTGAGATTAGCGGTGTTGTACGGCCCATGCTTCCCATCATAATCTCTACTCTGCAAGATCTCCACCATCTCCGCCATCTCAGCAAAGGACATATTACTGGCCTTGTATCTTCTTCTCCTGGATCGGGATGTTGCTGGCTCCGCGCTTTCCTCGTCGGTAATAATATAACACGCACCTGCTGTGTCACCGCCATGTCGTCTCCCACTGTGCGTCAAACGAAAAGGGGCGGGGAATATCCTAGAAAGAACGTCAGGGGCGGGCAACGCGGGTGGAGTTTCACGCATGCGCAGGGTATATAATGATAACACGCATGTGTCGTAACTACGTTGTGCGCGCGGAGTAAGGAGGACCGGAAGTCCTGAACGTCACAAACGAAGGTAAAAATGAAACTTGGGCCATCAGTGGCCTATACTGATTCATGAATATAAAGGCCTATATTGGGATAAGATTAGGACAGTTTAAGCTGACCTGGTGTTTTTGTCTGGGGTTTTATCTTGAAGAAAATATGCAGCAATTTAAGGATTAGGGATGAGTCGAACACCCCCGGGTTCGGTTCGCACCAGAACCTTCGAACGGACCGAAAGTTCGCGCGAATTTTCGAACCCTATTCGTTATAATGGACGCGAACGTTCGAAATCAAAATTGCTAATTACAACGGCCAATATGCATGTTAATGTCATAAAACAGGTTTGGGGACCCGGGTCCTGCCCCAGGGGACATATATCAATGCAAAAAGAAATTTTAAAAACTAACGTTTTTTCGGGAGCAGTCATTTTAATGATGCATAAAGTGAAAAAAAAAAAGTGAAATTTTCCTTTAAATATGGTACCTGGGGGGTGTCTAAAGTATGCCTGTGAAGTGGCATGTGTTTCCCGTGTTTAGAACTGTCCTTGCACAAAATTACATTTGTAAAGGAAAAAAAGAAGCCATTTAAAACCACTTGCGGCTTTAATGTCATGTCTTGTCCTGGCCGCCATATGGCTGAAAATCCTTGAGAAAAATGGCATGGCTACCCCATCACCCCCCCCCCCCCCACCCCAGCCCCTTTGGGTCTTGTATGGATATTAAGGGGGACCCCGCACCCAAAATAAAACCCTATACCTACAACCCTATATACTCTGAACAGCAGTATATAGGTGGTGCAAACAAGACACGGACTGTAGGTTTGTTCTTAAGTAGAATCTGAACAGGTACATTATGAAGTGTAGCTCCATCCCAAAAAAATGTATTTTTAAGCTTTTTGGAGAACATAGGGAGGGGTTATCACCCCTGTAACATTTGCTGTCTTTGCACATCTGTTCAGAACATGTCACCTCACTTTCCGTCCCAATGACAAATGTTTTTGGAAAAGTGGGGTTTTAATTGAAACAAGGATTGGTGATAAAGCATCAGTAGAGAGGAGATACCTTTTTCCCAAATTAAATCTAACAGGATAGAATTTCCCTTCCTAGGGGTAGATTTCCTCTCACTTCCTGTTTTCTCTTGCCGTTTGCAAGTAGGAGTCGTTTGTAAGTTGGATGTTTGAAAGTAGGGGCCTGCCGTATATACTCTGCAGAAATTTGCCCTATTAGATGTTGGTGTAGCCACAAGACTGGTGGGCACAGGAATGGGCCCTGCTGTGAGTTAATAGATCAAGATTTGTACTTGCATGCACCTGTTGAACCGGGCAGAAAAATTGGGCCTTTGGTGGTGGTGGTGGTGGTGGTGGACGGTGTTGCCACAAGACTGTAAGCCCTCACAGTTACTCTTGGTGGGTGCAGGAATGGGCCCTGCTGTGAGTTATTAGATCAAGATTTGTAATTGCATGCACCTGTTGAACAGGGCAGAAAAATTGGGCCTTTGGTGGTGGTGGTGGTGGTGGACGGTGTTGCCACAAGACTGTAGGCCCTCATAGTTACTCTTGGTGGGCGCAGGAATGGGCCCTGCTGTGAACTATTAGATCAAGATTTGTAATTACACGCCCCTGTTAAACAGGGGCTGAAAAATTGTGCCTTAGGCATTGGTGCTGGTGCCACAACACTGCAACCCCTCACAGATACTGTACTTGGAGCACAGCAGTCACCCCTTTTGTGAAGCATCTTTTTAAAAAATTGTAATTACACGCCCCTGTTATACAGGGGCTGAAAAATTGTGCCTTAGGCACTGGTGCTGGTGCCACAACACTGCAACCCCTCACAGATACTGTACTCTGAGCACAGCAATGAGACCTGTTGCAAAGCATTGCCTAAAAATTGTAATTACACGCCCCAACAGGGACTGAAAAATTGTGCCTTAGGCACTGGTGCTGGTGCCACAACACTGCAACCCCTCACAGATACTGTACTTGGAGCACAGCAGTCACACCTGTTGCGAAGCATCTTTTTAAAAAATTGTAATTACACGCCCCTGTTATACAGGGGCTGAAAAATTGTGCCTTAGGCACTGGTGCTGGTGGCATGGATCATTGAGGAGGAGGAAGAGGATAGTCAGTGAACATAACAGGACAGTCACTCAGCATCAGCATAGGCAGTCTTGAAGGGATGTGACATTATAAATTATTCCGTTATATCCGCTTCAGGTGTCTGGTAGCTGGTGGTGATCCAAGACTGATTCATTTTTATGAAGGTCAGTCGATCAACCGAGTCGGTGGACAGGCGCACCCTATGATCGGTGACAAATCCTCCAGCAGCACTGAATGTGCGTTCGGAAAGAACGCTGGATGCAGGACAGGCCAGTAGCTCAATTGCATACTGTGCAAGCTCTGGCCAGTGATCCATCCTCAGGACCCAGTAAGCCAGAGGATTTTCGGTGGGAAAGGTGTCCAAGTCTGACCTTGCCCCTAGGTATTCCTGCACCATGTATATCAGACGCTGGCGATGGTTGCTGGAACCGATCATACCTTGGGGCTGCGGACTAAAAAATTGTCTGAACGCATCGGTCAGACGTCCACCTTCCCCACCGCTCCTTCTGCTACTGACCGAAGCCTCAGCAACTCGTCGTCCAAGACCAGGAGTTTGTAACCTCCCAGTTTCTGGGAACGCGTTGCACAGACCTTTCTGCAAGGCCTCCCTGAGATGTCTCATCCTCTGCTCCCACTGCGACGGCAAGATAAGGTCCGCAACCTTACCCTTGTACCGTGGATCAAGGAGAGTGGCCAGCCAGTAATGGTCCCTCTCCTTGATCCGAAGAACACGAGG
This sequence comes from Rana muscosa, assembly GCA_029206835.1. Taxonomy (NCBI): domain Eukaryota; kingdom Metazoa; phylum Chordata; class Amphibia; order Anura; family Ranidae; genus Rana; species Rana muscosa. The sequence goes on along the minus strand of CM055128.1, from coordinate 89,510,551 downwards.
ATCCTTCCGCAGGCTTTGCAGGATCAGGGAGGCCATGCAGCGTAGGTTAGCTGAGGCATTCGGTCCGGAGTCTTCTGGGTCACTGAGGATGACATGATCGCCAGCCACCTCCTCCCAGCCACGTACAAGTCCACTGGTTTGTTGGGACTGTACATCATCCCTAAAAGACTGCTGCTGCTGATGCTGAGTGCCAGGCTCCACCTCCATGCTCACACAATCCTCCTCCTCCTCCTCCTCCTCATCCTCATCCTCTTCCTGTGTGATGGGTGGGACAGAAGGAACACTGTCTGGATAAAGGGGGCCTTGAGAGGCAAGGAAGTCCTCCTCTTCCTGCCTCTGTTCTGCCTCAAGTGCTCTGTCCATTATCCCACGCAGCGTATGCTCCAACAGGTGGACAAGAGGTACAGTGTCACTGATGCATGCACTGTCACTGCTCACCATCCTCGTGGCCTCCTCAAATGGTGAGAGGACAGTGCATGCATCCCTGATCATGCTCCACTGGCGTGGGGAAAAAAAGCCAAGCTCCCCTGACCCTGTCCTGGTGCCGTAGTCGCAAAGGTACTCATTGATGGCCCTCTGCTGCGTGTGCAGTCGCTGCAGCATGGCCAACGTTGAGTTCCACCTGGTGGGCATGTCACATATTAGGCGGTTCTTGGGCAGGTTCAGCTCCTTTTGCAGCTCAGTCAGCCGAGCACTGGCATTATAAGATCGGCGGAAATGCACACAGACTTTCCTGGCCTGCCTCAGGACATCCTGTAAGCCTGGGAACCTGCCCAAGAACCGCTGCACCACCAGGTTGAGGACGTGAGCCATACAGGGCACATGGGTGAGCTGCCCCTGTCGCAGGGCGGAGAGGAGGTTGGTGCCATTGTCAGAAACGACCATTCCTGGCTTAAGCTGGCGTGGCGTCAACCACCTCTCGGCCTGCCCCTGCAGAGCTGCCAGAACCTCTGGCCCAGTGTGGCTCCTGTCCCCCAAACACACCAGCGCAAGCACGGCATGGCATCTTTTTGCCTGCGTACTCGCGTAGCCCCTTGTACGCCTACGGAGCACCGCTGGTTCCGAGGACAGAGCACTCGAAGAGGACATGGAGGAAGAAGAAGAGGAGGGGGTGGAGGAGAGAGGTGTGTCACAACCAGTAGTAGCATTTTGGAGGCGTGGTGGCGGAACAACCTCCAACACTACTGCACCTTGTCCTGCATCCCTCCCAGCTGCCAATAGAGTGACCCAATGGGCCGTGAAAGAAAGATAACGTCCCTGTCCATGCCTGCTGGACCATGAGTCAGCGGTAATATGCACCTTACCGCTGACCGCCCTGTCCAGCGAGGCATGGACATTGCCTTCCACATGCCGGTAGAGAGACGGAATCGCCTTCCGTGAGAAAAAGTGGCGTTTGGGAACCTGCCACTGAGGAACCGCACATTGAACAAACTCACGGAGGGGGGCCGAGTCTACCAACTGAAAAGTCAGCAGTTGAAGTGCTAGCAATTTAGCCAAGCTAGCATTCAACCGCTGGGCATGTGGATGGCTGGGAGTATACTTCTTTCGACGGTCCAGCAGCTGGGGCAGGGAAATTTGCCTGCTACAATCGGACGTCGGTGTACTGCAAGTACTTGGTTGTGACACACCTAATTCTACACCTTCAGTCCTCTCAGAGCAGCTTTCAGAGAGGACTGAAGATATAGTGGGGATGGAGATCCCAGCTGATGAGGAGCAAGGAGAGGTCCGCTTTGTTCTTTGGTGTGGGTCTTTTATGTGTGCTTGCCAACGAGCTGCATGGCAGGTCGACATATGTCTGCTCATGCTTGTGGTGCCCAAGCGGCTGATGTTTTGGCCACGCGAGATACGCTTGAGACAAATATTGCAAATAGCAGTGGTGCGATCTGATGCACTCGTCTCAAAAAAGGCCCACACCAAAGAACTTTTGTGATAACGTGCAGAGGCAGCGCCCTGCACAGGCGGAGCTCTGCGGTGTGGTACAGTTGCTGTGCTGGCCTCTAGCTGGCCTCCAGGGGGCATCCTGCCTCGTTGGACATGTGACGCCGCATCCTCCTCCTCCTCCTCCTCCTCCTCCTCTCTCCCTTCAGGCACCCACGTGGAGTCAGTGACCTCATCATCCCCTCCCTCTTCACCACTAGAGCAAACCTGGCAGTAAGCTGCAGCTGGTGGAACAGTACTGCCAGATTGCTGTCCTTCAGCATCCCCTCTCTCTGCGTGCACACTACTGACTTCCTCAAGCTGGGTATCATCATCCGAGCCTTCGAATCGTTGGGCATCCTCCTGGAGCATGTACCCAACACTGTGCTCAAACAGTTCGGGGGACTCCTCAGGAGGACATGGTGGGTCTAGGGAAGGGGTGGCTGATGATGCCATTGAGTACGCGTTGGCAGCTACTCTGCCAGTACCCTGAGCCTGGGTGAGAGAGGATGAGGAGGATGAGGAGGGCTTGGTCATCCATTCTACCAAGCCTTCGGCATGATGCGGCTCCACATGTCCAGCTGCCGAAAACAAAGACAAGCGTGTCCCATGGCCACGTGCTGATGACGATGCACGACCACGTCCACGGCCAGCACTGTTGTCTCTAGAAACAGAGCCTGCCTGCCCTGTGTTCTTGCCTCGGCACGCTCTGCCTCTCCTTGGCGGTCTTCCAGCCATTGTAGTCGGTAGTGTATATAGTATAAAAAATAGAGCTCCTATGTGTGCTCACAACACACTGTAGGTCCTATGGGTGCTGACACTAACACACTATAGGTACTATGTGTGCTGCTGACAAGAAAATATAGGAGCTCTGTTTGCTGCCACTAACACACTAGAAGTCCTATGGGTGCTGCTGAGAAGAAAATATAGGAGCTCTGTGTGATGCCACTAACACACTAGAAGTCCTATGGGTGCTTCTGAGAAGAAAATATAGGAGCTCTGTGTGATGCCACTAACACACTAGAAGTCCTATGGGTGCTTCTGAGATGAAAATATAGGAGCTCTGTGTGATGCCACTAACACACTAGAAGTCCTATGGGTGCTTCTGAGAAGAAAATATAGGAGCTCTGTGTAATGCCACAAACATACTAGAAGTCCTATGGGTGCTGCTGAGAAGAAAATATAGGAGCTCTGTGTGATGCCACTAACACACTAGAAGTCCTATGGGTGCTTCTGAGATGAAAATATAGGAGCTCTGTGTGATGCCACTAACACACTAGAAGTCCTATGGGTGCTTCTGAGAAGAAAATATAGGAGCTCTGTGTAATGCCACTAACACACTAGAAGTCCTATGGGTGCTGCTGAGAAGAAAATATAGGAGCTCTGTGTGATGCCACTAACACACTAGAAGTCCTATGGGTGCTGCTGAGAAGAAAATATAGGAGCTCTGTTTGCTGCCACTAACACACTAGAAGTCCTATGGGTGCTGCTGAGAAGAAAATATAGGAGCTCTGTGTGATGCCACTAACACACTAGAAGTCCTATGGGTGCTGCTGAGAAGAAAATATAGGAGCTCTGTGTGATGCCACTAACACACTAGAAGTCCTATGGGTGCTTCTGAGATGAAAATATAGGAGCTCTGTGTGATGCCACTAACACAATAGAAGTCCTATGGGTGCTTCTGAGATGAAAATATAGGAGCTCTGTGTAATGCCACTAACACACTAGAAGTCCTATGGGTGCTGCTGAGAAGAAAATATAGGAGCTCTGTGTGATGCCACTAACACACTAGAAGTCCTATGGGTGCTGCTGAGAAGAAAATATAGGAGCTCTGTGTGATGCCACTAACACACTAGAAGTCCTATGGGTGCTTCTGAGATGAAAATATAGGAGCTCTGTGTGATGCCACTAACACACTAGAAGTCCTATGGGTGCTTCTGAGATGAAAATATAGGAGCTCTGTGTGATGCCACTAACACACTAGAAGTCCTATGGGTGCTTCTGAGAAGAAAATATAGGAGCTCTGTGTAATGCCACTAACACACTAGAAGTCCTATGGGTGCTGCTGAGAAGAAAATATAGGAGCTCTGTGTGATGCCACTAACACACTAGAAGTCCTATGGGTGCTGCTGAGAAGAAAATATAGGAGCTCTGTGTGATGCCACTAACACACTAGAAGTCCTATGGGTGCTTCTGAGATGAAAATATAGGAGCTCTGTGTGATGCCACTAACACACTAGAAGTCCTATGGGTGCTTCTGAGATGAAAATATAGGAGCTCTGTGTGATGCCACTAACACACTAGAAGTCCTATGGGTGCATCTGAGATGAAAATATAGGAACTCTGTGTGATGCCACTAACACACTAGAAGTCCTATGGGTGCTTCTGAGATGAAAATATAGGAGCTCTGTGTGATGCCACTAACACACTAGAAGTCCTATGGGTGCTTCTGAGATGAAAATATAGGAGCTCTGTGTGATGCCACTAACACACTAGAAGTCCTATGGGTGCTTCTGAGATGAAACATAGGAGCTCTGTGTGATGCCACTAACACACTAGAAGTCCTATGGGTGCTTCTGAGATGAAAATATAGGAGCTCTGTTTGCTGCCACTAACACACTAGAAGTCCTATGGGTGCTTCTGAGATGAAAATATAGGAACTCTGTGTGATGCCACTAACACACTAGAAGTCCAATGGGTGCTGCTGAGAAGAAAATATAGGAGCTCTGTTTGCTGTCACTAACACACTAGAAGTCCTATGGGTGCTGCTGAGAAGAAAATATAGGAGCTCTGTTTGCTGCCACTAACACACTAGAAGTCCTATGGGTGCTTCTGAGAAGAAAATATAGGAGCTCTGTGTGATGCCACTAACACACTAGAAGTCCTATGGGTGCTTCTGAGATGAAAATATAGGAGCTCTGTTTGCTGCCACTAACACACTAGAAGTCCTATGGGTGCTGCTGAGAAGAAAATATAGGAGCTCTGTGTGATGCCACTAACACACTAGAAGTCCTATGGGTGCTTCTGAGAAGAAAATATAGGAGCTCTGTGTGATGCCACTAACACACTAGAAGTCCTATGGGTGCTGCTGAGAAGAAAATATAGGAGCTCTGTGTGATGCCACTAACACACTAGAAGTCCTATGGGTGCTTCTGAGATGAAAATATAGGAGCTCTGTGTGATGCCACTAACACACTAGAAGTCCTATGGGTGCATCTGAGATGAAAATATAGGAACTCTGTGTGATGCCACTAACACACTAGAAGTCCTATGGGTGCTTCTGAGATGAAAATATAGGAGCTCTGTGTGATGCCACTAACACACTAGAAGTCCTATGGGTGCTTCTGAGATGAAAATATAGGAGCTCTGTGTGATGCCACTAACACACTAGAAGTCCTATGGGTGCTTCTGAGATGAAAATATAGGAGCTCTGTGTGATGCCACTAACACACTAGAAGTCCTATGGGTGCTTCTGAGATGAAAATATAGGAGCTCTGTTTGCTGCCACTAACACACTAGAAGTCCTATGGGTGCTTCTGAGATGAAAATATAGGAACTCTGTGTGATGCCACTAACACACTAGAAGTCCAATGGGTGCTGCTGAGAAGAAAATATAGGAGCTCTGTTTGCTGTCACTAACACACTAGAAGTCCTATGGGTGCTGCTGAGAAGAAAATATAGGAGCTCTGTTTGCTGCCACTAACACACTAGAAGTCCTATGGGTGCTGCTGAGAAGAAAATATAGGAGCTCTGTGTGATGCCACTAACACACTAGAAGTCCTATGGGTGCTTCTGAGATGAAAATATAGGAACTCTGTTTGCTGCCACTAACACACTAGAAGTCCTATGGGTGCTGCTGAGAAGAAAATATAGGAGCTCTGTGTGATGCCACTAACACACTAGAAGTCCTATGGGTGCTTCTGAGAAGAAAATATAGGAGCTCTGTGTGATACCACTAACACACTAGAAGTCCTATGGGTGCTGCTGAGAAGAAAATATAGGAGCTCTGTGTGATGCCACTAACACACTAGAAGTCCTATGGGTGCTTCTGAGATGAAAATATAGGAGCTCTGTGTGATGCCACTAACACACTAGAAGTCCTATGGGTGCTTCTGAGATGAAAATATAGGAACTCTGTGTGATGCCACTAACACACTAGAAGTCCTATGGGTGCTGCTGAGAAGAAAATATAGGAGCTCTGTGTGATGCCACTAACACACTAGAAGTCCTATGGGTGCTGCTGAGAAGAAAATATAGGAGCTCTGTTTGCTGCCACTAACACACTAGAAGTCCTATGGGTGCTGCTGAGAAGAAAATATAGGAGCTCTGTGTGATGCCACTAACACACTAGAAGTCCTATGGGTGCTTCTGAGATGAAAATATAGGAGCTCTGTGTGATGCCACTAACACACTAGAAGTCCTATGGGTGCTTCTGAGATGAAAATATAGGAGCTCTGTTTGCTGCCACTAACACACTAGAAGTCCTATGGGTGCTTCTGAGGAGAAAATATAGGAGCTCTGTGTGATGCCACTAACACACTAGAAGTCCTATGGGTGCTGCTGAGAAGAAAATACAGGAGCTCTGTGTGATGCCACTAACACACTAGAAGTCCTATGGGTGCTTCTGAGGTGAAAATACAGGAGCTCTGTGTGATGCCACTAACACACTAGAAGTCCTATGGGTGCTTCTGAGATGAAAATATAGGAACTCTGTGTGATGCCACTAACACACTAGAAGTCCTATGGGTGCTGCTGAGAAGAAAATATAGGAGCTCTGTGTGATGCCACTAACACACTAGAAGTCCTATGGGTGCTTCTGAGAAGAAAATATAGGAGCTCTGTGTGATGCCACTAACACACTAGAAGTCCTATGGGTGCTGCTGAGAAGAAAATATAGGAGCTCTGTGTGATGCCACTAACACACTAGAAGTCCTATGGTTGCTTCTGAGATGAAAATATAGGAGCTCTGTGTGATGCCACTAACACACTAGAAGTCCTATGGGTGCTGCTGAGAAGAAAATATAGGAGCTCTGTTTGCTGCCACTAACACACTAGAAGTCCTATGGGTGCTGCTGAGAAGAAAATATAGGAGCTCTGTGTGATGCCACTAACACACTAGAAGTCCTATGGGTGCTTCTGAGATGAAAATATAGGAGCTCTGTGTGATGCCACTAACACACTAGAAGTCCTATGGGTGCTTCTGAGATGAAAATATAGGAGCTCTGTTTGCTGCCACTAACACACTAGAAGTCCTATGGGTGCTGCTGAGAAGAAAATATAGGAGCTCTGTTTGCTGCCACTAACACACTAGAAGTCCTATGGGTGCTGCTGAGAAGAAAATATAGGAGCTCTGTTTGCTGCCACTAACACACTAGAAGTCCTATGGGTGCTTCTGAGATGAAAATATAGGAGCTCTGTGTGAAGCCACTAACACACTAGAAGTCCTATGGGTGCTGCTGAGAAGAAAATATAGGAGCTCTGTTTGCTGCCACTAACACACTAGAAGTCCTATGGGTGCTGTTGGGGTGCAATGCTGTGCTAACAGCACTGCGGTTGGTACTACTGCAATACTGTACTAACAGTAAGCACGCACCAGACTAATCCCCAGCAGCAGCTAATAACACACTAACTGTGCAATCAGCAGCAATGAACGATCAATGACTTAGGTAGCAATGGTTTAGCAAAGAAATAGCCAATGGTTTAGCAAAGAAGAGCAAATCTTTCAGTATCAAGCAAAGACAGAATCAGCAGACTGATCTCTCCTAAAGCCGGAACTCATGTGACCGGGGCCGACGGCGTGGCGGCCTTTTAAATGGTGGGGCGTGTACTAAAGCCCCTGAGCTGTAATTGGCTACAGGCGTCCTGCCTGTAGCCAATTATTGCTCTCCAAGTTTCGGGCGCTGTGATTGGCCAAGCATGCGGGGTCACAGTGCATGCTTGGCCAATCATCAGCCAGCAATGCACTGCGCCGGCCGCGCCGGCCGCAATGCATTGTGGGGCCGCTCGCATCACACGAATGTGATGCGAACGGCCCAAATAGTTCTGGGCTCGCCGAGCGAGCGAACGCCCGGTGCTCGATTCGAGCGTGGGTTCGAATCGAGCACCGGGCCCATCCCTATTAAGGATCCTGTGATCATGACAGCTTTTATTGACAAATATAGAGAGCTGAGAAACTTGTGGGAGGTAAGAAAAACTGTTTGTACCATAACTGTGAGGTAAGGAGGGCAACAATTGAGAAATTCGCTGAATTTATGAAGACCTGGATCCCAGAGGCAGACTATATAACATGTTAAATAATAAAATCAATAACGTGAGGAATAAAAACAAAAAGCAGTACAAAGAAGTCCACAAATCACGGACATCAGGAGCAGCAGCAGACCAAGTACATGTCCCCAAGTACTATAAACACCTGCATTTTTTGGACGACCAGATTGAAGCCAGGGAATCACTTTCAAGCCTTCCTTACAGCCTTCCCTCCACCCTTCCCTCCAGCCTTTCCTCCACCATTCCCTCCACCCCTGCAGAGGGTGCCATGGAACTAGCTGACCTGGAAGAGCCGGATCTGCACATCTATAGCCAGGTATAGTATTTTACAACATATTTGTTGTCCTAGAATTATTGTTGGGAACTAGATGTTATTCTTTACAAATTAAGAATTAAAACACAAAATAATTTACATATCAATAGACAGTAGTGGCCAGAATTGTTGGGACAAGAATGAAAAATGCTGGGGTCAGAATGAGAGTCTTTTCTATTTATTAACATTCAATTTGCAACAGTCATGAGCTGAAAATTGTGTGTGATGAACCAAAAACTAAAACTATGTCTCTTTTTTATACACAGGAGGAGATCAGCAGGGAGGACGAGGCTCTGGAGTGTGGCAGCCAGGAGGAGGCAGGGGTGAGTGGCAGCCAGGAGGAGGCTGGGCCGAGTGGCAGCCAGCAGGTGCCCAGGCCAAGTGGTAGCACCCAGTCCCAGGTGCCTGCCCTCCACGTCAGACCAAAAAGGTCAAGGAGGATGACTCAGGTGGAGGAGGAATCCCTAAAAATAATAAGGGACGCAGCCAAAATAATAAGAGACCCCCTCAACCCTGTAGAGGCCTATAGCTGCTATCTGGCCGATTAGCTCCAGAAAGTGGAGGAGGGACAACGTAAACTCTCTGAGGAGCTTTTTTCTAGGGTCCTTCAGAAGGCGGGGAGGGGCCAGCTGACTGATACCACCCATCTGTGTGATCTCGCCCATCCTTCTCCTCCTCCTTCTCCTGCTCCTCCTGCCACATTACCACCACCAGAGCCACAGCATGCAAGGGGGCGTGGAGGGAGCCGTGAAAGGAATGCTGCAGGGAAGCGTGGATGGAACGCTGCAGGGAAGCGTGGAGGGAAGGCTACAAGGAAGACCAAAAAGTGAATCCCTGGCTTCAAGCTGCTCTGCCAGAAGACGCAGTTTGTTGGAGTACCACAGCCTGGGGACATGTATAACATCTGCTGCTGCTCCTGATTTCTGAGATTTGGGGACCAGATTGTGCTCCCAATTAGAGGGACTCCTCAAGATATTTAAGTTTCGTTATAACACACTTTGATGTCTGCCTTGGGGTCCAAAGGCTGCATAAATTCTACAAATTTCTCCATTGTTGTGTGAAGGGGTTAGCTCGGCAGCGGGTGTGTGTGACCCCCTGGAAGGGTTCACCACACAAAATTAGGCACAGCAGACAGTGGTAGGAGAAAAACAAAAGGGTGGGGTTTTATTTGAACTATATACAGACAAAAAATATAACAGAAAACAAAAGAAACAGGAAAATAAATCCTGGTCAACTTGACCGCTCACTACACACATTGGTGTCCCTAACTAACAACTGGGTACAGCCTTGTGCTGCTCCAGTCCCTAGCTCCCTGCTTTTAGAAGGTCTTAGCAATAGCCACACAGGCTTTGGCTCACCACACAGAAAACACACTCCCCAGTCCCCAGTCTCTACACACAGATCTGGTTCCAGGTTGGAGCATCTCCCTTAGCATGCTGGGAGTTCTTGTAGAGGCCTTAATGAGCCCATTTACTTCAGCTGGGCTCATTAACTCTTCCCCTGCAAGACTCCCAGCACTCCCCCTAGTGGTATAAATTGGCATAAAGCCTGAATCTAGGACATGTATATCTTCCATCCTGGATGCAACCTGGTGATTTTACCTGCCTGCTGTCACATACCCCCCCCCCTCTTGTTTTAACCTTGGGGTTGGAACACAAGCAATCAGGCATGCATGTACTCGAGACAAAGCATCCACATTCCCCATTTGAACGCCAGGGCGATGCTTTACCGTAAAGTTGAATTCCTGTAGGGCCAGGAACCACCTATTTACTCTTCTATTTGTCTCTTTGTTTTGAGCCATCCACTTTAAAGGAGCGTGATCAGTAATCAGGTCAAAGTGCCTACCTAGCAGATAGTACCAAAGGGAATCTAGAGCCCACTTCACCGCTAAACACTCCTTCTCAATTGTGGCGTAATTTATCTCATGGGACTTCAATTTCCTGCTGAGGTAAATGACTGGGTGCTCTTCCCCGTTCCAGACCTGGGACAATACTGCTCCTAACCCAACGTCTGATGCATCACTTTGTACGACAAAGTCCCTAGAGAAGTCTGGTGAGTACAACACTGGCTGGCTACATAAGGCTTTTTTTAAGAATTGGAATGCTGCCTCAGCCTCTGGGGTCCATTTAACCATGACAGACTCTTTCCCTTTTGTCAGGTTGGTTAGGGGCACAGCTTGAGATGCAAAGTGGGGAATGAATCGCCGATAATAACCAGCGATTCCCAGAAAGGCTCGTACCTGCTTCTTGCTGTTGGGACGTGGCCAATTCTGTATGGCCTCGACTTTATTGACTTGGGGTTTTATCACTCCCCTCCCAATGGTGTACCCAAGATATTTGGCCTCCTCCTGTCCAATGGTACACTTCTTTGGGTTGGCCGTAAACCCAGCTTCCCGGATAGAGTCTAGGACTGCTTGCACTTTTGGCAGATGTGAGGCCCAATCTGTGCTATGGATAATTACATCATCCAGGTAAGCCGCAGCATACTTCTGATGGGGCCTCAGTATCTGGTCCATTTTCCGCTAGAATGTTGCCGGTGCATTCTGTAATCCAAACGGCATTCTTTTATATTGGAACGCCCCGTCTGGGGTTACAAACGCGGTTTTCTCCATGGCCGATTTGGCCAGGGGAATTTGCCAATACCCTTTTGTGAGATTGAGAGTTGTCATGTATCGGGCTGTTCCCAGCCTATCGATCAACTCATCTATACGTGGCATGGGGTAGGTGTCAAATTTTGTAACTTTGTTCAGCTGTCGCAAATCGTTACAAAATCGCCAGCTCCCAACCGGTTTAGGCACTAACACTATGGGACTGGACCAATCACTTTGGGATTCCTCTATCACCCGCAACTTAAGCATTTTCTGTACTTCCACACGTATTGCCTCCCGTCGGGCCTCTGGGATCCGATAGGGTTTTAGCTTCACCCTTTCACCGGGCGGGGTAATAATATCATGCTCTACCCCAGAAGTTTGTCCCGGCAGCTCAGAGAAAACCTCTTTGTTGCGAAGCACAAACTCCTTAACCTCCTGTTGTTGGGGTTTTGACAAGGTGACTGCTTTCCAACCTCAGGAATCACGCAATCAGAATGAGCTGGTGACAAAGTTTCTGCGACTAAGGATTCCCTATCCCTCCAGGCTTTCAACAGATTAACGTGATAGATCTGTTTGGGCTTTCACCTTCCTGGTTTCTGACTTTGTAATTCACTTCGCTCACTTTTTCCATTATCTTGTAGGGGCCTTGCCATTTGGCGAGGAATTTGCTTTCAACCGTAGGGACAAGTACCAATATCCTATCCCCCGGGGAAAAGGTACGGGTCTTGGCCCCACGGTTGTACACTCTTTGCTGTGCCAACTGCGCTTGGGCCAAATGTTCCTTTACGATTGGCATTACCTGTGCAATTCTATCTTGCATCAGGGCGACATGCTCAATCACACTCCTGTGGGGGGAACTCTCACTTTCCCAAGTTTCCTTGGCGATATCCAAAAGCCCTCTTGGGTGTCTCCCATAGAGTAACTCAAAGGGTGAGAAACCCATAGAGGATTGGGGTACCTCCCTAATGGCAAACATTAAATAGGGAATTAGACAGTCCCAATCCTTTCCATCTCCATCGACCACCTTCTTTAACATTTGTTTTAGGGTTTTGTTGAATCTTTCAACCAACCATCTGTTTGGGGGTGATACACAGATGTACGCAATTGTGTCACTTTGAACAACTTGCACAGCTCTTTCATAACCCGGGACATAAAGGGTGTACCTTGGTCCGTAAGCAGTTCCTTACAAATACCCACACGGCTAAAAACAAGAGATAGCTCTTTGGCTATGGTTTTGGCCGAGGTATTTCGGAGAGGAATCGCTTCCGGATAACGGGTGGTATAGTCGAATATAACCAAAATGTACTGCTGCCCCCTAGCGGACTTCATTATCGGACCTACCAAATCCATTGCGATCCTCTCAAAGGGGGCCTCAATGATGGGAAGAGGTACCAGCGGTCTACGGAAATGTGGCATCGGTGCCGACCTCTGACACACAGGGCAGGAGGAACAATAATTTTCTGTTTCCTTCATGACCCCAGGCCAATAGAATCTCTGCAATACTCTCTCTCGGGTTTTCTCTGTCCCCAGATGACCTCCAAGAATGTGCCCATGGGCCAACTCTAACACCAACTTCCTGTAAGGTTTGGGCACCACAAGCTGCTCAATAGTTTCTTCTGCCCTTTTAGCCACCCGATACAGTAGGTCCTTTTCCACGAGGAAGTACAGGTAAGTGCAGGTCTTATCTGGGTTCACTAACTCGCCATCTATTTTCACTACATTTTCCCATGCCTTTATTAGGGTGGGGTCTTTTAACTGTTCTGTGGCAAAATTTTCCTTGTGAACCTTGAGATCAGAAAACTCCACAGACGGCATGTTTTCATCTGATGATGTTGGCTCCTCCCCAGTTTCTCGAGTCTCCCCTGCCAATACCGACAAGGGGAATTCTGGAGAGTCCTCACCACTCTCAGAGGAATTCTGGTTATCACATTCCTGGTATATAGGGGCACCAGTGGGGGGCTCAGGACAATCCCAGAGTTCCCAGAACTTTGGAAAATCCCTTCCCACAATGGCATCATGTGGTAAGTGAGACACTAACCCAACTGATGAGAGAGGTTACATTTGGAGGTCTCACACACTGTAGTCACAGGATACTCTCAGGTGTCCCCATGCACACAAATAACAGCTACCTTGTTATTCCCTAGGACCTCTGTAGTAACTAATTCAGCTTTTATCAGTGTCGCCAGGCTACCTGAATCCAGCAACACAACAACATTTCTACCATTAATACACATTTTGCATAAATGTTTCTCAGTTCCCCGAATGGCAGTGCATGCAACTGTTGCAAACGGCGACTGACGTCTGTCCCTTAGAAAGTCACATTGCATGGGTTCATCCACAACCGGGCAATTTGCTGCAATATGTCCCTCTTGCCGGCAGCGGTAGCAAACAATCCTTTTTGCTGCCTCTTGAGCCCCTGACTTCCCAGGCTGTTTTTGCCAGACATTAGGTAGAACTCTCACCCTCTCATTCTCTCCACCCTCACCCCTTGGAATCATCTTACCCGCCACTGGGAATGGTCTGGTCTTAGGGTGGAAAGTCCGTGAGTCTCTGGAAGAAGCAGTCAGGTTCTCTTTAGCCAAGTACTTCTCTACACGATCCACAAGCTTATCGGCCGTTTCTGGGTCTCCATGGCTTACCCACTTTTGGATGGCAGTAGGAAGAGCTCTCAGGAAACAATCCATCACAACACCTTCCACAATCTTTGGTGCGGACAAAGTCTCTGGCTGTAGCCACTTCCTGCTCAGGTGAATGAGATCATACATTTGAGACCTGGGGGGTTTTCCAAGCCGGAAAGTCCAGTTATGCACATGCTGAGCCTGGACGGCCAGAGTAACACCCAGCCATGCCAATATTTCATTTTTTAGCATCACATAGTCTTTTGCTTGGTCAGGCTCTAGGTCATAGTAAGCTTTCTGCGATTCACCAGTTAACAGAGGGGCCACCAGTCCAGCCCACTGCTCCTTAGGCCACTTTTCACTTTCAGCAGTCCTTTCAAATGTGGTCAAAAACACCTCTGGATCATCCTCTCCAGTCATTTTTGTCAGTAAACGACCCCAAAGGACGCAGTATTAGTGGAACTACTTGCCTCACTGGTCTGCGGACGTTGCTGCATTAATGTCTCCATTTGTTGCTGTAGTCTCTGCTCTTGCTTCTGCAACAGGTCTATGAAGCGGGCCTCAGATTGCTGCTGGGCTTGTTGCTGAGCTTCCAGACTCTTTTTTTTTTTTTCAAATCGTTTTTATTAAGAATTTTCAAAGAAAAAAAAAAAAAAAAACAAATGACAAGATACAAAAGTCGAAGCAAGTAAGTAATATAGCATTACAATATCAACACGCGTGACGATGACATAGTCGCGAGGGATTAAGATAACGATAAACCTTGGCCCGTGTGATTAGGATATCATGACTTACTTGAAACAATGCAAAACTGGAGAAAAGGGAGAGAAGAAAAAAAAAAAGAGAAAAGAAAGAAAAGGGGGAAGGAGAAGAGAGAGAATAGGGGGAAGTTGGAAAGAAAGAGGGGGAAGGGACTAGGGGAAGGGGAGAGGGGAAAAAAGGGTCAAAAGGGTCATCCTGCGGTCTCACCATAAATATAGCACAAGAAGAGCAATTACATAAAATGCAAACTCACATAATAAATTCAAACATGACTTTTGTTACTTTTAAACCATAACGTCCATATTTTCCAATTACTATCAAACTCTTGTTTATTCCCTCTTCTACCAGCCAGCATGGACTCATATACATAATGCGTCTGGGTGATCAAGAGTACCTCTGAGGCGTTGGGTGCCTTATCTGCTTTCCATTGCCTTGCAATCAAAGACCTGGCTGCTAGAAGGATATGAGTCACCACCACCCTGAAGTTTGGGGGGAACATTTCGATGCCTATATGTAGTAATGCCAGGCTAGGCTTTGGGCGAGTCAGGATCCCAGTGATCCTGGAGACACAGCGGAAGACCGAGTTCCAAAAACTAGTTAAATGTCTACACAACCAGAACATATGTAGTAAATTGCCTGTCATTCCACAATTCCTCCAGCACAACGGAGAGTTGAGGGCGCCAAACCTAGATATTCTGTAGGGGGTGAGGTACCACCTAAGTGCTATCTTTTGGGAGAGCTCCCAGTGGTTAATGCAGCTAGAGGCTTTATAGAGCGATTTCAGCGCCTGTTGCCATTGAAGAGTCGAGATGTTAATACCCAAATCCACCTCCCACTTTCTAAAGGGTTGGGATTTTACGAATTGTAGTTTGTGTTGGAAGAGATTGTAGAACAAGGAGATGCCTCTAGGGGGAGTGGGGGTCGTAGTATAGAAACGCCAAACTTCTTTTGGTAGCAGAATCTGATGTGAACTGAGAGAACCAAGGAAGTGAGAAATTTGAGTGTGTTTGTATTGGTCGTTAGATGCTAGATTAAACTTTTCTTGAATTGAGGTGAACGAAAGGAGGGTGTGGTCATGATATAAGTCATCTATCGTTTTAATCCCTTTCGCCTGCCAATCAGAGAGAGATATGTTAGGGATAATCTGGGAGAGGATTGTTATGGGAATGGGAACTGACGTTTGATCAGAGAGTGGGACTGGGATTTTTAGGAGATCTCTCCAGGCCTCCAAAGAGGCCTGAATCGTTGGAGGTAGTGTATGTATAGGAATTGGTTTCCACACATCTACTAAGAGGAGAAGACAAAGGTTTTTAGTAGGGCTCAGAGATTGTTCAATATCACACCAATTTGAGTCAGCCGTCGGGACTAACCACCCCTTCAATTGTACTAGGATGGCAGCGCGGAAGTAATCCCGTATGTCGACCAGGCCCATGCCCCCTGCTAATCTGTTTTTAACCAATAAAGATTTGGAGCATCTTGGTCTATTAGTTCTCCAAAGAAATCTGGAGAGTAGAGAGTTCAAGTGAGTGAGGTGTGATCTAGGGATGGGCACAGGAAGTGTCCTAAAAATGTAAAGTATTTGCGGAAGAATGAGCATTTTAAATGCAGCTAGGCGGCCAGACCAGGACAATTCTGTGTTGGATAGTCTTTTAGCTTCATTGGAGATTTTGTCAAGCAATGGGGAATAGTTTGCTTCAGCTAGTTGTCGGGGGTCAGTCGTTAGTTTAATTCCTAAGTAGGAAATATTTGATTTACTCCATGAGTAGGGAAAAGATGCCTGTAGGCGATTTTTCAAAGGGGGTGGTATGCCCATTTCCAGGATGACTGATTTTGTGAAATTTACCTTGTAAAAGGAGACTGAACTAAATGCATTAAGAGCGTCATGAGCATGGTGTAGAGAAGTGGAGGGGGAAGTCAGAAATAGAGTAATGTCATCTGCAAACAAATTTATCTTGTGTATTTTACCTTTTATGGGGAACCCTGTGATGTCTGGATGGGACCTGATCCTCTCCGCCAGGGGCTCAATAAGAAGGTTAATTATAGAGGGGGAGAGGGGACACCCCTGTCTAGTGCCATTAGAGATAGTGAAGGTATCGGACAGCAAATTGGATGTGTAAACCTGAGCACAGGGAGACGAGTAGAGAGCAAGAATGGCCGAGAGGATGGGCCCCGTAAATCCGAATCTCTGTAGGGTGCTTTTCATGTATCCCCAGTGAATCCTGTCAAACGCCTTCTCCGCGTCCAAGGATAGGAGCAGAGAAGGCGTCCGACTGGACCTAGCACACTGCATAACGCCCATGACTCTTCTAGTGGCGTCCGACGTCTGCCTTCCGGGGGTGAAGCCAGACAGGTCAGGACCGATGAGCGAAGGGAGAATGGGTAACAGTCTATGAGCCAAAATCTTTGCATATAACTTGACGTCCGTGTTGAGCAAAGAAATTGGCCGAAAGTTATTTGGAGTAGTAGGCTCTTTACCAGGTTTAGGAATAGTAACCACATATGCCTTAAGCATCTCAGCAGGGAACGAGGCAGAGGACATTGCATTCATAAATACCGCCTGCAAGGTCGGAACCAAATTATCCTGGAATGATTTGTAATAGTCATTCGGTAGACCATCGGGGCCAGGTGACTTACCCAGGGGAAGGGTTTTAATAATTCTCTTGATCTCAGAGTCCATAATGGGAGCATTCAACGCCTGAAGTTGTGTTTGCGTGAGGGAGGGGAGGTTAATTTTAGCTAGGAATGCCTGAATACCCTCCTCCGTAGGTTGAGGGGTTATGGGGTCAGTGTTGAGATTATATAAGGAGGAATAATATTCTGCAAACGAGTTTGCTATGTCTTTAGGATTAAGGATTTTGTGTTTATTTATCGGGTGGATCAAAAATTTTATTTTCGATCTAAGTCTGGCGGATTTTAGCCTCTGGGCCAGGAATTTACCTGCCCTATTGCCAGAGGAGTAATGGTTTAGCTTCAGGTATTGGAGATGCTTGTCATATTGTTCGATAAGAAGGAGTCTGAGATCAGAGCGAAGCTGGGAGATTTGTTGGGCTAATTGTGTACTAGCATTGGATTTGTTTTGGGTCTCCAATACCTTAATATCATTCAGAAGACGGTCCAGTTTCTGTGTCCTCTGCCTCTTTACCCTAGCACAAATTTGTAAAATTATACCTCTTATATATGCCTTATGGGCACACCATAACATCGCAGGCTCAGACACGGAGCCTGTGTTTTCAGCAAAGAACTTGGACAAACTATCCGTAATCTTCGCAGCATGTGAGGGCATCTGGAAGACTTGAGAGTTAGCCCTCCAGATATAGGCAGGGCTGGGTGTGTGCCCCTCCACCACCGTGACAGAAACCGGGGCATGATCTGACCACGTGATATCATGGATGGAGGAGGAGGACACTGCCTGCAAAAGCATTTTGTCAACAATGATCAGATCAATTCTGGAATAAGAATTATGTCTGGCAGAGCGATATGTGTAGTCTCTCTCATTCGCATGTTGGCATCGCCACACATCATAGACGTCCTCTGTATGAAGCAGACGTTGAAGTTGAGGGGAAGGACGTTTCGCCTTGGAAGAGGAGTCCATAGTATGATCTACAGTAACGTTATGGTCCCCACATATTACTAGGGAGCCTTTCCGGAGATTTGCAATCGTGCTATAAAGTTTTTTCAAAAAGCGGAATTGGTGGGAGTTGGGTGCGTACAAGTTAACAATAGTGAAGGGCTTATTGTTGAGTTCTCCTACCAGAATGAGAAACCTCCCTTCCGGGTCAGCGTGGGTTTCTATGAGGCAGAAGGCTACCGAGTCCCTGATTGCGATCAGCACGCCTTTCTGTTTGGTGGGTGCTGAGGCTAAAAAGATGTGGGGAAAATTCTTGTGATGAAAGTGAGGAGGCTTGTCAGCTAAAAAGTGAGTCTCTTGGATGCAGAGGACGTCAGCCTGGAGCTTAAGCGCTTCTTTCCAGGTCGAGGTCCTTTTGGCCGGGTGATTGAGGCCATTCACATTAAATGAAACTATCTTAAGCGCCATGTGAGCATTGTTGGTGTAGATAGGAACAGTACCTTATCCTCAAAGAATGGAAGGTTGTTGTCGCAGGAATTCGGCACAGGATGAGGGTTCATGAGATGAGCAGCATCAAGATCGCAGAAGTGTGTTGGATCCAGCGCAGGATGGAGCAGCAGAGGGGGAGAAAAGGATGAATCAAAGGGATAAAACAAAATGAAATATAGAAAAAAAACAGTTACTCGAGTAAAAAATTTGCTCAAACAAGAGTCTGAGAGCAGATCAGCTGCCCAGAACATGGGAGGGGAAAACAAGAAACAGCGAACTGAATATTCCAGAACACATCAGGAACCTTGAACTTGGAGTATGCGGATCTCAGGGTGGCAGATTATGCGGCGTGTTTCTTGCCGCTTTTTTTGTTTGACACCGTTTGCCATTCATACTGGCTATTGAACCTCGCAGGGGGAGAGGAACTTGCGGGTGCTAGATCAGGGAGTATATCCAAAGAGCGTAGAAGAGCTAGGCCCTCGTCCAGCTCCCTAATTACAGTGGTTTTATCATCATGGGTGACAGTAAGCTTTACCGGATATCCCCAGCGGTAGGGGATATTGTGGTTGCGGAGTGCTTTGGTCACAGGGAGTAATGCCTTACGCTTTTGCATGGTAAACTGTGACAAATCTGCAAAAAGCTGGATATGAGCGAATTGCTCAGGAGGTTGCTGGCACTTTCGGAATGCTACCATGAGTTGTTCTTTTACGTGGTAAAAGTGCACCCGCATCAGAACATCTCGGGGTACTTTGCCTGGGAGGTGTGACGGCTTAGGCAGTCTGTGGATGCGGTCCACTAGGAGTTCTGAGTCAGGGACTGATGGGAGGAACTTCTTCAAAAGGTCATGAGCATATTGCTGAAGTTGTGTGGGGAGAACAGACTCGGGCAGCCCTCTGACCTTTACATTGTTCCTCCTTGACCTGTCTTCGAGGTCAGCGACCTTTGCTCTCAGCCAGGCCAACTCATCAGAGTGATCAGAGTGCGCATCAATCAGGGTATTATGGGATGCTGCAAATTCCCCCATTTTGTCCTCAACATGTGCTACCCTTCCCCCCAGCTCAGTTATGTCAGTCTTAAAGTTCTTCATACACTGCATCAGGTCCGCATGCATGGAGCTGCGGAGGGAGACAAGCATGTCCTTCAGGGTAGTGTCAGAGACCGCCGCGCCTGTTGTGGGGAATGCAGTGAAGGGATCCACGAGCTCCCTCGTGTCCTCCATAGAGTCATGGCCTGTGCTCACCTTATTAGTGTTGACATCCAGGCGAGGCTTGGACTTCGCAGGGCTGCTTGCTAAAGGAGTAGATGCCTCCGGAGAGTGTTGCGGCGCTCTCAGCTGTAATCCTGGGCTAGGCGCTGTGGACCGCGAGTTGCAGGAGAAGGAAGGAGAGATGCCTTCCCCGCCGGCGCCATCTTGGATAATGCTGCGGCCTTTCGGCGAATAAAAGTCCTCCAGTTTTTTTGGCTTGGCCGCTTCTTTTCGCTTGCGGGTCATTCCGCGGGTGTTGCTAGACCTTTACAGGTAATGTGGATGTGGATACAGCCTGTTGCGACCCCGTAGTTGTTTGCGGTTCCCGTGTCTGGATCAGAGCTGTGCTCTTACACGTCCATTCACTTGCGCTGTAGCCACGCCCCCCGAGCTTCCAGACTCTGTTGGTGAGCTTGCTGCTGGGCTGCAAGGCTCTGTTGATGAGCTTGCTGGTGGGCTGCGAGGCTCTTTTGCAGACCTGCATTTGTCTGCTGCTGATTGCCATTTGCTAGAACCAGCTGATTCAGTATCTCCTCCATGCTGGCCTTAAAAAAAAAACTGCCACTGGTTCTCCACCAACTGTGAAGGGGTTAGCTCGGCAGTGGGTGTATGTGACCCCCTGGAAGGGTTCACCACACAAAATTAGGCACAGCAGACAGTGGTAGGAGAAAACCAAAAGGGTGGGGTTTTATTTGAACTATATACAGACAAAAAATATAACAGAAAACAAAAGAAACCGGAAAATAAATCCATAAAAGTCCATAAGAATAAAAATAAAAATCCCAAATCAAAGTTCATACAGATGCATTGAAAATAATCCTCCACCCTGACAACTGAAGTCCAAACTGGATGTGCACCAAGAACGGGTGATGTATAGGACAGCCTTCACCAATGTAAATACTGCCTCTTACCGCAAGACATGGATCCCTTATCACAGGGGATCAAAGAACGCCTATGGCTTTTCCCCAGCCAGGGGTATATGGCATGCAGCGTCCAACTACCAGGATAACGTCTGAACCGGGAGGTCAACAGCTCAGGATAGTAGAAACCACGGTCCCCGTATATCAAAAAAAGGGAGGAGCCACATTCTGACGTCATCGTGCCCACGCTACCCGGAGACATACGGGCTGCTGAATTTCATAGCCGGCCGGCTTACTATACGCTTGTTTTTATCTACAATTCTGTAAGTGTGTATTCACTTTTTTATTAATAAATGTGTAAAGGGTTTTACACTATAGTCCTTTCCCTTTTTTTGATATACGGGGACCGTGGTTTCTACTATCCTGAGCTGTTGACCTCCAGGTTGAGACGCTATCCTGGTAGTTGGACAATTGGAGGATTATTTTCAATGCATCTCTATGAACTTTGATTTGGGATTTTTCTTTTTCTTTTTAAGGACACTATTAATTGTTTATTGATTTAATTGATTACTAGTGATCTTCTATAATCATAGGATTTACAGGTGTATGTGAATATTGCCATATATGTCATTATTTTGGTGGTCTATTCACTGTGTGAGCCGCTGTGCTCATTGATTATATGTTTATATCTATCACATTATTTGATCACTCGTGCAAATCAATTTTTCAGGTTTTGTTTTCACTTTAGTTGTCACGTTCACATTTAGCGCAACTTTTTTCTTCTTTATTATGTATTTTTGTCTTGTATAACATCTATTGTTGCAGCTTTATTTAGAGGTTCATCGGCGCAGTTTTTTTCTTTCCTATATGACAAGGTATATTCACAGTTCAATACTTAAATAATTCTTGTACATTTAAAACTTGGTAACTCTTGAAATGTTTCTCCGTTACTTCACGGAAGGTGTAAACACTGTTGTTTACATTAACACTATTATCTTTCTCCAAACAAACAGATCTCCTGATTACACTTCTTAACCACCTCGCGCCCGCCGTACGAGTATATACGGCCGCAAGGTGGTTGTCAAATGCCGGGAGGCCGTTATTATACGGCCTCCTCTATTTGGCCACTGGGGGCGCGCGCACATGCCCGGCGCTTCACTGCAATGCCGATGCGCGTGCCTGGCGGCCGCGATGTCCGCCAGGCACCCGCGATCGGCGGTTACAGAGACAAGGACATGGATCTCTGTGTGTAAACACAGAGATCCATGTCCTGTCAGGAAGAGAGGAGACTGATGCTGTGTCCCTTGTACATAGGGACACAGATCGGTCTCCTCCCCCAGTCAGTCCCCTCCCCCCACAGTAAAAATCACTAATAGGGAACACATTTAACCCCTTCCTCGCCCCCTAGTGTTAACCCCTTCCCTGCCAGTCACATTTATACAGTAATCAGTGCATATTTATAGCACTGTTCGCTGTATAAATGTGAATGGTCCCAAATTAGTGTCAAAAGTGTCCGATGTGTCCGCCATAATGTCGCAGTCACAAAAAAAATCACTGATCGCCGCCATTACTAATAAAAAAAAATATATATATAAAAATGCCATAAAACTACCCCCTATTTTGTAAACGCTATAACTTTTTCGCAAACCAATCAATAAACGCTGATTGCGATTTTTTTTTTTACCAAAAATATGTAGAAGAATACATATCGGCCTAAACTGAGGAAAAAAACTATAAAAAAATAAATAAAAATTGGGATATTTATTATAGCAAAGTGTAAGAAATATTGCTTTTTTTTCAAAATTGTCGCTCTATTTCTGTTTATAGCGCAAAAAATAAAAACCGCCGAGGTGATCAAATACCACCAAAAGAAAGCTCTATTTGTGCGAAAAAAAGGACTTCAATTTTGTTTGGGAGCCACGTCGCACGACCGCGCAATTGTCATTCAAAGCGTGACAGTGCTGAAAGCTGAAATTACGCCTGGGCAGGAAGGGGGTATATGTGCCCAGTAAGGAAGTGGTTAAACGTGTCCAGACCAAGTGTCCTATTAGGAACATGGCTTGACAATACAATCAAGGCTTATCTTAAATTTAGAAAGAATCAATTTTTACACATACTTCACACCAAAACCATTGTACTACTTAGCTCTAGCTTTAGAAAGACAACCAAATTAGGGCATGTGTCTTAATATTTGGAATATAGTTACTTTATACTGCAGATAAAAATAACCATATCTCCAACACTAGGCTATATATATTTAAATGGTTTTAGTTATGTGTATGCAAAAACAATTCCATTAACAAAAAAGCTAAATAAACAAAATAAATACATTACCAGGTTAAAGTTCTGTCTGTTTGAGAAGCTTCCATTATGAGTCCCACAGGACTCCTTCCAACATTGCTACATGCGTTCAAGATCTCCCCCTTCCAGCTTCCTTCAGATGTAGACCCCCGAGAGAGATCTTTTCAGAGAGTGAGTTCCCCAGACCTCTTTTCAGAGCGAGCTTTCTCAGAGATAGAGTGAGAGATCCCTTCAGTTTTCTTTCCTCCCAAGAGATCTTTTCACACTGAACTCTTCCTTCTTTTATCTTACTCCAACAACTGGGTGTGTATCTCATTACTAGGTGTAGCGGGGTGTTTCCCCTTTAATTAGGAGAAAGAACTACGGTTCCCAGAGCTCCACTGTTCACCGGATGTTTCGGGTTATGCCCCAGAGACTCATGGGGGAAGTGATATAAGGAAGGGGCGAGGCCTGACTCGCTCTCTTTGGACACGGGACGGCTGAGACTGATCCACCTGTGCGGAGCTGTGCTGTGTGAGGGCCTGAAGCCTGGGGACTTCTTACAGCGAACCAAAGAGCCTTCCACCCTTTTGCGAGCCTGGGTGGCATCCAACATCTCCTGCCTGCAGCCTAGATTGGATGGGAGACCCGATGGCAGCAACCGCTGTGTACGAGTGACGACACAGCCGGTGGAAGTCCCGGACGGGTCGCGTCCGGAGGGTGAGCTGAGCGAAAGCTCATCCAATAACCTGTTTATAGTACTGTGCCTATAGACTGCCGAGGCCTACCACCTCACTTTAAGACTCTCACTGGAGATCCGCAGCAGGACTGATCCAGAGGATCTCTAGTGAAGTACGGTCAGTTGTTCAGATTCTCCCTGTTGGATTACAAAGTGTTTATTATTCTTATGTGCACCACCTCTACAGCAAGCCGGTGAAGAATCCATTATTCTTACAGGACTAAGTTTTAGAGTAAGGGATCAGGCCTGATCCGTTAGGTATACATTTAGCTGTTGTACCATAGGGTACCTAGTTAACGGTCGCCCCACGTGGCGTTCCTTTACCCCCCCCCTTTATTCTTATGGTGTAATGTGACTGTCATTGCAGGGCTCTGCATACAAGTTAAAAATCATATTGTCATTGCTGTGTGTTTTCTTTGCATAACAAGAAGTAAAATCCGTTATCCTTTTATTACTGTTCTATGTTTGAATCTCTCTCTTAAAAAATAAGGATATATGTGTGTATCCTTTAGACTAGCTGTGCCAGAGTGGGTAGAGCCGATTGCCGGTGGGTTGGAGAGCTGTACTCAGGGCCCAAATCAAACCTTGCGGCCCGCTTAAGCTGAGGGTATCGCTACACATGGGGGCTCGTACATCCGGGATTACTGAGACAGCGGTGAAACCGCCAGAAGCTACCGGCATGGACCCGATAGAGGTGGGACAGTGGTACAAGAGATGGGGCGTAGACCCAGCCAGGACGGCAGTTATAGAACTCCCGGGGATATGGCAGACACAAGCAATGATACAACTCATAATGTCCCTATCACCGATTCACAAACCATGGGTGATAGATATGAAAACTAGTGGTGGACTTTCACATGTCTTACTGGAATGGCAGGCAGAAATTCCTGAACAGTTTAGAGGCAACAGCATACAAGATGAGGACGATCAGGTCTATCATTTGCTGCATGCGCTGCCGCGCACAAGAGACAGCCCTCAGACAAAAATAACACTGTCACCGCAGCCATCTTCCCCATCATCCCCACAGAAGGACACAAAGAGTCCCAGGACAAGCCCAGGCACCCTTAGTGCAGAATTATGCGCTGTTCTGGGGGAGATTGTAGCTCAGTGCAAGAAAGAGCCCACAGATTACCCGATGTCGGGGTACAGGAAACTCCGGATGTTTTCAGGGAGGAAACCAGTACCTTTGGAAGAAGAGGGATTTGAGGAGTGGCTAGACAGCGCAACTCAGGCACTAGAGGAATGGGAAGTTCCGGACCGCAGAAAGAAACAGAGGGTTGTGGAAAGTTTGAAAGGGCCTGCTCTAGAGGCCGTACGCAACCTGAAGATGAGCAAGGCAGATTGTACTGCACAAGAGTGCCTCGATGTGTTACAGAATGTGTTTGGTGGGACAGAGAAAGTCATGGAGCTTGCTTATCAGCTGGAGCATTGCTACCAGAAGGAAGGTGAGAAACTATCAGACTATATGGCACGCCTGGACAAAATACTGCATAGGATGATCCTAAAGAAGGGGATCAGCCCAGAGAAAGTAGATGAGGCCCGTGCTCAACAGGTAGTGAGGGGAGCTCAACCCATGGATCCAATTGCATGGACACTGCGTGCCCGGCAGGATGGGAGGAATCTGGAGTACCCTGACCTCATCCGAATGATTAGAGAGGAAGAGGCTATATTGGAAGAAAAAAAAAAAGAACGCCTGATAGAGCCCGTCAAACAGCCGGTAGCAATAGTTACACCGGCCATGACTCCCGATAGGGGAGCGGAGGTGGACACTTTGAAGTTGCAGATGTCCCAGATGATGGAGATGATAACTGCTATAATGGCGAAAGGTCAAGGTGGAGCAGAGAAACCAAGCCCCAGAAAGGAGTTGTTTCCAGATACGTCAATACCGAGTCCCACTCAGAACCGAGAAGAGATGTTATGCTACAACTGCGGAGGCAGTGGCCACTTTGCCAGTAGGTGTTCCAGTCCTAAGAAGAAGAAAATGGATAATCGCCAGCCGGCGGGAAACGCCAGAGGGCCCCGGTGAGGGAGTCAACCGGGTGCCCATCTCTTTCAGTGAGCTCCAAACTGAATAGAAGGGAGAGGAAGAGAGAAAACACGACCCCTGAGAAGGAATTTAGGGTCTCTCAACCAAGATACACACCAGAGAGAGGGGACAAGACCCCTCAGAAGAAATTTAGCACTCCCAAGAAGGAATGCCTACAACCAAGAGACAATAACATCCCTCAGCGGGTTTGTAACCCCATTAGGGTGGCGAGGGTCAATGCATACCAGGCTCAGGGGAGAACAAAGTCAAAAACCAACTGGATGAAGACAAGTTCTCAGAAGAGAGTGACCTCAACCCGGCCGTACCCAGAAGAATTGGTCGGCCCGTCCCCCACGGTATCTATCCAGGTGGAAGGAGTATATACAAAGGCCCTTCTGGATACTGGAGCTCAAGTGACTTTATTGTATAGAGACTTCTATGATAGGCACTTAAGCCATTTGCCTATACGGAAGATAGAAGAGCTGGAGATATGGGGCCTGGGAACGCAGAGTTTCCCTTATGATGGTTATCTACCCATAAAGCTGACATTCGACCCCTCTGTGGCTGGGAAGACAGAAGTATTCGACACCCTGGCGGTTGTGTGTCCTAGACCACCCGGGGCCAACCAGATGTCCCTCATCATAGGCACCAATACGGATCTAGTGAGAAGACTTCTGACCCCCCTGGTGAAGATGAGGAGCCATCAAGATCCAAACATCCATCTCATGCTGAAGACAGCCTACCAACGGTTAGTGTTGGAGCAGAAGACCCCAGGAGAGGGGATAGGGAAGGTGTGGAGACTGGGGAGAGAAGGAGTGGTGCTGCAGCCCGGACAGGTGGCTTGCCTCAAGGCCACTGTGAAGCTCACCTGGGAGCAGCCTGGCCCCTTTGTCATGCTGGAATCCGACCCAAGGGAAGATCACTCAGGCCTGGAAGTGATACCGGAAGTGATTCCAATCAAGGCCTTGAAGAAAGCCAGGGGAAGAGTCCCGGTGAGTGTAAGGAACTCTACAGGAAGGGCCATAGAGATACCTGCCCGGATGTTGCTGGGACAGGTGAGTCCTGCTGTCCCAGTCAGCTGGTCAGAAGTGAAGCAAGCGGGTGAAGAAGGAGATGTTTGGGAAAAACTTTCCATTGAGAACCCGAACTTACCTGGGGCCTGGAAGGAGAGAGCCAAGGCCCAGCTGACTAGATGGGAGAAGATTTTCTCAAAAGATGAATTCGATGTGGGGCGTGCGAGGAGTGCTACCCACCGCATCCGCCTGCAAGAAGACAAACCGTTCAGGGAGAGAGTCAGGCGGGTTCCGCTGGCAGATCTGGAGGATCTGAGAGAACAGCTTGCAGAACTGAAAAAGACTGGGGTGATTCGAGAGTCCCGAAGCCCTTATGCCTCTCCAATAGTGGTGGTCAGGAAGAAGAATGGGTCGCTGAGGCTCTGCATTGACTACAGAACTCTCAACAGGAGGACCACCCCTGATCAGTACACCACGCCAAGGATAGAGGACGCCTTACAGAGTTTGTCTGGAGCTAAGTGGTTCAGCGTGATGGACCTCAAGAGCGGGTACTATCAAATTCCCATGCACCCAGAGGATAGGGAAAAGACCGCTTTCATAACTCCTGTGGGATTCTTTGAGTTTAACAGAATGCCCCAGGGCCTATCTGGAGCCCCAGCTACTTTCCAACGACTCATGGAGAAGACTGTCGGAGACATGAACCTCATAGAAGTCCTAGTGTACCTGGACGATGTCATTGTTTTCGGGAGAACTCTGGAGGAACATGAGGCCCGATTGGAGAAAGTGTTGAGGAGACTTAGTGAAGAGGGGTTGAAGCTTTCCCCCGAGAAGTGTCGGTTCTACCAGTCTTCGGTGAATTATCTGGGACACGTAGTGTCTGAAAAAGGGGTGGCGACTGATCCTGAGAAGTTGGAGGCGGTTACCTCCTGGCCAAGACCCACAACAGTCACCGAACTTAGATCTTTCCTGGGGTTCTGCTCCTATTATAGGAGGTTTGTGGATGGGTTTGCCCGTATTGCCAAGCCTTTAAATGAACTGCTCCGGACTGAAGGGGAAGAGGATGGCTTGGGCCCTAGAAGACCCGGGGAGTCGGTTCAAGATCAGTGGACCCCCAGGTGTGAAGAGGCCTTCAGAACCTTAAAGAGGAGCCTCACCACAGCCCCAGTATTGGCCTATGCTGATCCCACCAGACCCTACGAGTTACATGTTGATGCTAGTCATGAAGGCCTAGGGGGAGTGCTCTATCAGGAGCATGAAGAGCAAATGCGACCAGTGGCTTATGTGAGTCGAAGTCTGACCCCCTCGGAGAAAAACTACCCCACCCATAAGTTGGAGTTCTTTGCCCTCAAATGGGCAGTTGTGGACAAACTAAGAGACTACCTTTATGGAGCAGAGTTTACAGTGAAAACAGATAACAACCCCCTGACCTACCTGTTCACCACTGCCAAGCTGGATGCCACAGGACACAGGTGGCTAGCTGCATTATCTGGGTTCAACTTCAGTCTGAAGTACAGACCAGGGGCTGGAAATAGGGATGCAGATGCCCTGTCCCGAAGATCTCATGCCATGGCTGATGACTGGGAGGACTGGACTCAGGTAGCACCAGACGGGGTGCGGGCCCTTTGTCAAGGAGCTGAATTCCAAGCCCGAGGAGGCTCCAGAGCAGAGGAAATAGGAGTTACCACGGTGGGAGTTCCAAAACACTACTGTGGGGTGACTCAACTTGAAGAGGAAGGCTTGTCAAAGCTGTCTAAGAAGGAACTGGGGTGCGACCAATTGGAAGACCCCATAGGGAGATTGGTCTTTGAAGCATTGGAAAACGAGAGTCCAGAGAAACTTCGACATCACCCCTCCAAGGAGGCTCGTCTGCTATGGAGGGAGCTAGACAAGCTACAGGTCCATCAGGGAGTGGTCTACCGAAGGGGCCCCTCTGAAAAATCTGAGGATAAATGGCAGTTGTTTCTCCCAGAGAAGCACCGAGAGACAGTGCTGGTTGCTTTACATGACCAGCATGGTCACCTGGGAGCTGAAAGAACCTTCCAACTTGTCAGAAGACGGTTCTATTGGCCCTGTATGAGGGCTGAAGTGGAGGAATATTGCCACTCCTGTGCACGATGCATCCAGAGGAAGACTCTACCCCATCAAGCTGCCCCAATGGGCCACCTACAGAGTCAAGGCCCAATGGATCTGGTATGCATTGACTTTCTCTGCCTCGAACCCGATTTGAGTGGATTGGGAAATGTTCTGGTGGTAACCGATCATTTCACCCGTTATGCACAGGCGTTCCCCACCAGAGACCAGAAGGCTTCCACTGTAGCTAAGGTGCTTCTAGAAAAATACTTCGTCCACTATGGATTACCACAGAGAATCCACTCCGACCAAGGAAGGGACTTTGAGAGTCGCCTGATCCGGAACCTACTGGACTCCCTGGGAGTGGAAAAGACCAGGACTACCCCTTATCATCCACAAGGAGATGCCCAGCCTGAGAGGTTTAATCGGACTTTGTTAAACATGCTGGGGACTCTGGAGACAGAGAAGAAGCAGCATTGGAGTCAACACATATCCACTTTGGTGCATGCCTACAATTGCACCACCAGTGATGTGACGGGTTACTCTCCCTACCGCCTCATGTTTGGGAGAGAAGCAAGATTGCCAGTGGATCTGGCCTTTGGCATTTCCCTAGACTATACCTCTGCTACCTCCCACAAAGGATATGTGGACCGACTTAGGTATAAACTGAAAGCGGCCTATGAACAAGCCCAAGCGGCCTCAGATCGGAGAGGGGTCAGAAATAAAAGGAACTTTGACCTGAAGGTTCGAGTGCAAGACCTGCAGCCTGGAGACCGTGTGCTGCTACGCAACCTAGGGATCCCAGGGAAGCATAAACTTGCTGATAGATGGAGGTCCGAGCCTTATGTCATTTGTAGAAAACTTCCTGGACTACCGGTGTATAAGTTAAAGCCAGAGGGGAGAGTGGGATCCTTGAAAACCTGGCACAGAAATCACTTACTCCCACTTAAAGAGGCAGTCAGGATACCTTCAGTGAAGAACCTGCCGGAATCTGTTTCCATCTTGGATACCCCCAGACCCAACACTCGGTCTCAGACCCTCCGAGCTAGGGATGGACAGGCTTCCCAACCAAGTGAAGATGGGAGGGGAGAACTTGAGTGGCTATGGCCCTCCTCAACTCCAGGGAGTTCCACCATAGACCTTCCACCCACTGAAGATACACAGGATGGGACCCTGAACCCAGAGGCTACAGAGTTCATTCCATCCAGTGATGTGCCTGAATGCTGGGAAGATATTCCGGGCCTTTACTCAGAAGCAGAGGAGGAAGAGGCCCCAGAGTCAGTGATGGTGTCAGAAAGTGTTCCTGACGCAGAGCCTGTGGTACCTGAGCCTGAAGTCCCAAGGGAGCAAAGAACTTACAGAGTCGTGAGGCCTCCCAGGAGATTAACCTACCCTCAATTGGGAAAAAGCTCAGAGGACTCTGTTGCCACTGCCAGAAGAAGTACTGAGTGCTCAGATCCTTCCACTGTTCATTTGGTGGAAGGCAACCCCAGCTCACTCTCTGGCACAGTTAGACAGGCCACCCATGCTAGTGTGACCTGTGGTATAGGGAACCCCACCTCTGAGTTTTGGTGGAAATTCCCTGTACCAACATCATACTCCGCATTCAGTAAATTGGTTCAGAATTGTTGTTAAATTGTTTATCTTTGGGGACCAAAGAGTTTTAGTGGGGGGAGTGTGTAGCGGGGTGTTTCCCCTTTAATTAGGAGAAAGAACTACGGTTCCCAGAGCTCCACTGTTCACCGGATGTTTCGGGTTATGCCCCAGAGACTCATGGGGGAAGTGATATAAGGAAGGGGCGAGGCCTGACTCGCTCTCTTTGGACACGGGACGGCTGAGACTGATCCACCTGTGCGGAGCTGTGCTGTGTGAGGGCCTGAAGCCTGGGGACTTCTTACAGCGAACCAAAGAGCCTTCCACCCTTTTGCGAGCCTGGGTGGCATCCAACATCTCCTGCCTGCAGCCTAGATTGGATGGGAGACCCGATGGCAGCAACCGCTGTGTACGAGTGACGACACAGCCGGTGGAAGTCCCGGACGGGTCGCGTCCGGAGGGTGAGCTGAGCGAAAGCTCATCCAATAACCTGTTTATAGTACTGTGCCTATAGACTGCCGAGGCCTACCACCTCACTTTAAGACTCTCACTGGAGATCCGCAGCAGGACTGATCCAGAGGATCTCTAGTGAAGTACGGTCAGTTGTTCAGATTCTCCCTGTTGGATTACAAAGTGTTTATTATTCTTATGTGCACCACCTCTACAGCAAGCCGGTGAAGAATCCATTATTCTTACAGGACTAAGTTTTAGAGTAAGGGATCAGATCCGTTAGGTATACATTTAGCTGTTGTACCATAGGGTACCTAGTTAACGGTCGCCCCACGTGGCGTTCCTTTACCCCCCCCCCCTTTATTCTTATGGTGTAATGTGACTGTCATTGCAGGGCTCTGCATACAAGTTAAAAATCATATTGTCATTGCTGTGTGTTTTCTTTGCATAACAAGAAGTAAAATCTGTTATCCTTTTATTACTGTTCTATGTTTGAATCTCTCTCTTAAAAAATAAGGATATATGTGTGTATCCTTTAGACTAGCTGTGCCAGAGTGGGTAGAGCCGATTGCCGGTGGGTTGGAGAGCTGTACTCAGGGCCCAAATCAAACCTTGCGGCCCGCTTAAGCTGAGGGTATCGCTACATAGGTAATTTATGACGTCAAGTGACGATGTGATTGGGTAGGTTGTCTTAGCAACCAAATATGCGGCCATCTTGAACAATGTCATTTTTAACCTGTACGGGCAGTGGTGTATAAGGAATAATTCCTAATGTTAGGGTCACCGAGGCCTAATAAAATTTATGACCCCCTTTGACCAAGGCTTAGAAAAACACAATTAATTGTCTAAGGGTGTCAAACATATGTCAAGTATGCCAGCCAACCTGGCAACTTCTTCAGATTTATAGGTGTGAATGTTTATGATCAACACTACCCTGCACCATTAGCTAATGGTTTGGGAAATTCCTTGAAACTAATCACTGGAATCCAACTCTTAACTTACATTTGACAAATACAGTCCCTAATGTCCTTCACAGTTAGGATCTCACATCATAAGATATTATATTTGTAACTTCCTAGTATATAAACCCATTTATGGATATATATGGATTACTATTGATTACTAGAACAGATACTTTGTGAAGATACTTAAAAGAAACAATTTAAGATATACAATACCACAGGAATTGTGAATAAGCCCTATGGTCTTGTTATACAGAGATAATAATACACAGTTTGTGTTAGCCCGTACCAACACCCCCTTATCTCTAAGTGTCAAACCTTTGAATTACAACCTGGAGAGACTGGTACAGCCAGACCCCTTAGTGAGACATAAGAACAAGGCCTATTCATACCTATGAATCTAATTTAAACTTTTAAAGATAGTGAATTTGGGTTATCCTCTTAAAGAGAAAGTAGAAACCAAAGTATTGTTCATAGCACATCATTAGTTATGAACTTAAACTTTAGAGACAAAATGTCTGTCCTCTTGTTCATAATATACATGAATATGAACAATATGAAAAATACATAATATGCATAATATAAAGGCCTATATGTATATTCTTTTTAACCCCAAATGTTCTGACAACACAGTGGACTAACACAAGCAGATGACATGGCTCCCCAAATCATCACTGACTGTGGAAATTTCACACTGGACCTCAAGCAACTTGGATTCTGTGCCTCTCCACTCTTCTTCCAGACTCTGGGACCTTGATTTCCAAATGAAATGCAAAACTTACTTTCATCCGAAAAGAGGACTTTGGACCACTGAGCAAAAGTCAAGTCCCTTTTCTCCTTAGCCCAGGAAAGACGCTTCTGACGTTGTCTCTGGTTCAGGAGTAGTTTGACACAAGGAATGCGACAGTTGTAGCCTATGTCCTGGATACGTCTGTGTGTGATGGCTCTTGAATAAGGATGAGCTCAGGCATGTTCGCAACTCCACGTGCCCACGCCCGCCAGTAAGCTGACACTCGTAGCACTAATCACAGGTAGTGAGACATTTCCCGATCTGTGCAGCCACGGATCAGGAAATGTCTCACTGCCTGTGATTAGCGCTGCAAAGTGTCAGCTTCCTGGCGGGTGCGGGCACGTGGAGTTGGGAATACGCCTGAGCTCATCCTTACTCTTGAAGCACCGAAACCCACTGTAGGTCACGTTTGTGTTTTCACTAGCTGTAAGCCATAATCATCAAAATTAAAAGAAAGAAAAGCTTGAAATATATCACTGTGTGTGTAATGAATCTATATAATAGATGAGTTTCACTTTTTTAATTGAATTACTGAAAAAAGAACGTTTGAAACTGGATAGAGTGCACCGTGTACTCACAGCCAAAAAAGTAGATGGTCCTCCACGTGATATAATCACAAAACTACATTATTACAGAACAAAGGAACAACTAATGGCTGCAGCAAAGGAGAAAAAATATCTAAACTTCTAAGGCTATAATTATAAATTGTTCGCTGACATATCCCAGCTTACTATCGCAAAGAGAAGATCTATGAAACCTCAGCTCATGGAGCTGCAACGCCACAATATAACCTACCAATGGGGCTTCCCCTTTTCAATTCGATTTACCTACCAAGGTACCAGATACATATGTAGATCTGCTGAGGAGCTACAACAGACCTTGTTATAACTACATCTGACAGAAGCTTCAACTAATACCTCTTCAGCAAGAAGAAGAGCAGCCTCATCCTCACCTCCAATCAAGGCTTCACAAACATGGGAGAAAAAAGGAGGTCACCATTCACTCACACAAGAGGAGCCGCCATGCCTCTCCCCCAGTAGAGCCAGAAGACTTCATGGATTGAAGATCTGCACCAGTTCTATTCTCCTATCATTGGACTGCCACACAAGTGGTTCTTCAATAGTCTGGTCGAATGACAATATTAGGCCATTTTCATATTCTCAAAGTCTAAACAATGTTATGCTCACTAAAAACTCAATGTCTTAATTTAGTTAACCTCCTTTAAGTCCGCCAATGTCCCTGGAGGTATCTCCTTCCCATGAATCTATATACTCACAACAATAATCAGTGATATATTCACTGTAGGGTTGTAGAACAGAAGTTTGAGGCATATGCAACTACCAGCTACTTGCATCCCTCAACTCACTATTATCCCAATTAACTTGTATTTATTCCCCATATTCCCTGGAACATTAGGGTTACTTTATAAGGAAAGGTTGTCATAAGTATTGATACGGTTATCCTAAATAAATTAAAACAGGTAGTAAGTTTATTGTGAAGTATAGGTGTAAGGGGGCGCTAGTGAAAATATAGTAGCAATGGTGTACCTATAAATATAGTAATATATTATTAGAACAGTAAAATTACAATAAGCACCAGCCTGCCTAAGTGACCAAATAAAATAAAATAAATAAAATAAAGACCATACAATACACCTGTGAAATAAGTAAGTATATTGTGTTAGCAAACAAATTATTTAAATCCTGTCACTAGATTATCTAGAGGTTCACATTAGTCTAGAAGTTAGTTATTTTAATGTTAAAACAATAGTTAAAATCCCCTTTCCTACCATGATTTCAATGGTACCAAACATTAAGCCGATTGATGCAGTATGGGTTTAGCCCTCATACCTAACTGAAACAACTAACATAACGTCCATTGGCTACAGTATGATAAATTAACGCAGGCATCATTTAGATGCTTTCCTTATGGAGCTTTCCTCCTGTACGTGGAAGATCCGTGTGCCCTCTTTAGCCTCCCTCGCACACCCACCCATAATATGTGGGTGTCCGACGTGGGCATTTTTTCCCCTGATAGAGATTTATACCCTCTGTCACGGGCTATTTTTGTAACTTTATTTCAATTTTTTCAAGAAATGTATTTATTTATTTATTACATTTCTTTGTTATTTATTTATTACATTTCTTTGTTATTAATTTTTTCTTTATTCCAGGCTTCACTGCATTCTTCTCTACTTTCAAACCTTTCAAGTCCACACAGGTCGATCCACCCAGTCAGAAATGCAAGGTATTTGAAAAGTTGTATCTTCTGTTGGATCAGTTGCCATGGCACCACTGAACATCCTGTCCCTGAACGTTCAGGGCATAAATAAGGCATCAGGGCATTTTGCATGTTCCAATCACGAAGGGCACACATAGTGTGCTTGTAAAAAACACATTTCACAAAAGAATCCACTCCCAAATTCATGTCTCCCTCATACCCACAATTTTTCACTGCTTCTGCCAACACTAAACAAAGGGGAACTCTAATAGCGTTAGATAGATCTACTCCATTCACTCTTGCAAAAGATATTACAGATCCAGAAGGTAGATACATATTACTGATGGGTCAAGTAATGGATACTCCTGTCACGATAGTCTCGGATTATGCCCCCAATAAGCAACCCAACTCCTTTCTTTCCCACCTAATGCAAGTGATCAATGACCACAAATTCGGAACAATAATTATGTGCGGGGATTCGAACCAGGTCCTCCTCCCATTCCTTGACAAATCACCTTATGTCCCACCTGTAAGCCAAAACAAATTATCTTTCTCACAACTCCTTTTGAAATATAATATGGTAGATACATGGAGAGAAAGCATCCCAACAAAAAAAAGATTCACCTATTTCTCCCACCCACACCAATCATTCACCCGTATAGACCATATCTTTTTAACCATTGGAATGATTCCAGAAATCCTTGACTCTGATATAATTTCCATACCATGGTCTGATCATAATGCAGTATACACAACTATTGCATCTACCATACCAAAAGCGCATGATCCAACCTGGTATTTCCCTGACACATTGCTTAAACCCCAAACCCATCGCTCAAAAATTGAACAAACATCGCTTTCAGGGGGGGAGTGGTTACGGCGCGACGGAGTGAGCTGGCGTGCAGAGAGATCTAGGTGCCTGAACATGCACCCTCCAGGAGACCGTCAGTGAATCCCGAATCCCGGATATCGCCTACAGCAATACAGCCCCATACAGCCCCCATAGCGTGAAGTAGGAAGCGGGCATCGTCCATGCTGAGGCCTATTCCACCCGTTACAGGACGGGAAGGAGGACGGAGAAGGTGGACAGAGAGGTGCTCTGCTTCGGAAATACCTGCCAGAATTATCGACACCAGCTGCAGCGATCCTCATATCACAGAGAGTACAGCAGCCAGGAGGGAGAGATGCTAAAGCAGGATCCCCTACAGCAGGAACCCCTACAGCTATGCAGGAGCCTAATAGCGGAGACGCATCGTACAGCCCTCCAGGATCCGAGGTCCAAGGACCCCAGGTAGGACAGCCTGTTACACACAACATTCGGATGCAGGTATAAGGGGGAGAAACTGATATTGAGACTGAGATTAAGATGCTATTTCAGCTTATACAGGCATTGCCTACCAGAGAAGATATGCAGACGCTGATGGTCAGTGTAACTGGGGCATTAAGAGTGGAGATTGAGGAGGTGCGCACAAAAGTTGCAGGGATGGATGACAGACTTTGTAAGTGGGAGTCTATGCAGAGCATATTGGACCCACGTATGGAGGCGCTGGAGGAAAAGGTACACTTACAAAGTCACCAACTAACCATGCTACAGCTGCAGTCAGAGGAAAATGAAAACAAGAGTAGGAGAAATAATATCCGGATTAAGGGGGTCCCGGAAAACATTGAGGGGCAGGCATTAAGAGACTGTGTGACGACTATTCTAAATCGCTTGCTAAAAAATGCCCCAGAAACTGCGATTGAATTAGACCGCGTACATAAGGTACCTACTACTGCAAATTATACCTTGACTAATCCACGAGATGTACTCTGTAGGATCCATTTCTATAGGATAAAGGAAGACATTCTGAGAGCCGCCTGGCAGATGGGAGTTTTGGAATACGAAGGAGGGGGAAATACAAATTTCCCCAGATTTATGTAGACAAACAAAAGCCAAGTGGCGTATGTTGAAACCTCTTTTGGATCATATATTAGCGAATGGGGGTACATATCGGTGGGGACACCCATTGGCAGTATATGTGAAAAAGGGGGGGCGAAGTTTTAACCTGCGAGATCCAGATCAACTTCCGGAGTTATTCAAATTCCTGGGAGGCCGGGCCATTGAAGTCCCCAACTGGCTAGGTCTACCAGCCTGGATGGACTCCACATTACATCCCGCAACGACAAATATAAACAAAGAGGACAGTAGACAAAAAACAGGGACATAACATACAACCCAACAATCCAATAGGATGAATTAAGCTACCCAAAGGATTTTTATTATTTTTTTTTTTTCTTTTCCTCTTTTTGTAGTTCTTTTCCAGGTGAACTAAGCAGACCAGGAAGAAAAAGAGGAAAGGAGAGTTTTTATTTTTTTTTTGGGTGGGGGAGGGATAAGGGAGAGCCTAGACTCTACTTCTAACCGGCATATGAAGAGGACTGAGTGGGGAGGGGGATCTGATAGTCTAATCATCGTAAATAGCACCCCCCCTGCCACCCCTTTTTTATTTTGTATTTTATTTTTTTGGGGGTGTGTGGTCTTTTTTTTTTCAGGGGGGATGCATATGTGTTTTCTTCCTTTTTTTTTTGTCCATGTCTGGGGGAGCAATTGGGAGGAGAGATAGGATGGGAAGGGAAGGGAAGGGTAAAAGGGGGGAAAAAATAAAAACAATAAAGAATGAAGGTATAAATGTATATAAATTTATGGAAGCAACTATAAGTAAATATAAATGTAAAAAAAAAAACATGGGGAGCGGGTATATGTAAAAATACAGACGTCCAGGTACTTGGCAACCAATTTGGAAGGGGAGGGGGATTAGGTGAAGAATTAATAATACACAATATATTCACAAGGTAGACCAATATAGCATAGGGTGAGCACTGGTCGATAGTTGGGGTTTTCCTATTTTTTTTTTTGGATTAGATCACATGAGTTTTTTTTTTTTTTGCCTTTGTATTTTTTTGTATTTTTTTTTTTTTTGGGGGGGGGGGTTTGGAAGAGATTAGTAGGGTAAGGAAGTTACACACTATACTAAAATTTGGGTGTTGATTTTTTTAGTTTTTTTTTTTTAGCGACACTTACACATGTCCTTCGGACCATTATATAGGTGGGAGCGATAAGGGGGCAGTAATCTATGCCACTCTGTCACTTTTGTCACCTTCTTCGACACGTTTTTTTTTTTCTTTCCTTGTGTGTTTTTGTTGCACAGATAATAGAACACAGGGGGGGAGAGGGTAAGGGGTAATTACTACAGCGAATGGAAATGCTAAGTAGGGAACTAGGCAGTAGACCAGTCAGACAGACAGACAGATATACAGAGGAGGCAGAAGCAGAAGCAAGACATATACCCACCCCCAATACTATGGGTAAGAGGTACCCGAGTAAGATACAGGACAGATACCGGACAGAAGACAAGAGCATGGAAGAATAGATAATATATATTGTTGATACATACGGTCTTATTAGGAATACGTAGGAGACTTCCCGGCTGATATTGCTTCTCTAGCTCTGTTGGAGGTCTTTTTTTTTTTTTTTCTTTGTTATACGTGGGTAAATGTGTGAACATTAAATATGGAATACTGTAGGGTATGAACAACTCAACTTAACCTGTATGTATTGTGAGGGGGCTAGCTCGGCAGCGGGTATGTGTGACCCCCGGGATGGGCTCCCCACCCAAAAACAGGCCCAGCAGACGGAGGTTGTGGTTTTCAAAATCAAAAAAGGTGCGGTTTATTTTCTATTTACAGTGACAAAAACACAGCAAGGCAAAAAAAACAAACACAAAATAAATCCTGGTCAACTTGACCTCTGACTAAACTTACAGGTTTCCTAACTAACGACTGGGATCAGCCTAGTGCTGTCCTAGTCCCTGGTTTTAAATGTCCAAGCAAAATATAGCCACACAGGCTTTCTCTCACCGCACAGGGGTTCACTCTCCCTAGACAGTCCACACAGGTCTGCTTCCAGGCATGAGCTAACATCTAATGAAGCTGGGAATTCTTATAGAGGCCTAAATGAGCTGACAAGCTTCAGCTGGCCTCATCAACTCCCTGTCTGTACGACGCCCAGCCCTCTCCCTAGAGGTATGAGTCATCAATGAGCCCACTAGTCTCAGCTGGGCTTATACAACTCTCCACCTAGCTGTATAAGTCGGCGTAAAGCCTGAATCTGGGCGAAATATATCTACCCCCCTGGATGCAACCAGGTGACTTTACCTTCCTGCTGTCACATACCCCCCCCTCTTGTTTTAACCTCGGGGTTGGAACACCAGCAATCAGGCATTCATGTACTCGAGACAAAGCATCCACATTCCCCATTTGAACGCCAGGGCGATGCTTTACTGTGAAGTTGAATTCCTGGAGGGCCAGGAACCACCTATTCACTCTTCTATTTGTTTCCTTGTTTTGAGCCATCCACTTTAACGGAGCGTGATCCGTAACCATGTCAAAGTGCCTACCTAGCAGGTAGTACCGAAGGGAATCTAGAGCCCACTTCACCGCTAAACACTCCTTTTCAACGGTGGCGTAATTTACCTCATGGGACTTCAACTTCCTGCTGAGGTAAATGACTGGGTGCTCTTCCCCGTTCCAGACCTGGGACAATACTGCTCCTAACCCCACATCTGACGCATCACTTTGTACGACAAAGTCTTTAGAGAAGTCGGGTGAGTACAACACTGGCTGGCTACATAAGGCTTGTTTCAAGAATTGGAATGCTGCCTCAGCCTCGGGGGTCCATTTAATCATGACCGACCCTTTCCCCTTCGTCAGGTTGGTTAGGGGCACAGCCTTAGAAGCAAAGTGGGGAATGAATCGCCGATAATACCCAGCGATTCCCAGAA
Source organism: Rana muscosa (assembly GCA_029206835.1). Classification (NCBI taxonomy): domain Eukaryota; kingdom Metazoa; phylum Chordata; class Amphibia; order Anura; family Ranidae; genus Rana; species Rana muscosa. The sequence goes on along the minus strand of CM055128.1, from coordinate 89,470,961 downwards.
AGGCTCGTACCTGCTTCTTGCTGTTGGGACGTGGCCAACTCTGGATGGCCTCGACTTTGTTGAGTTGGGGTTTTATTACTCCCCTCCCAATGGTGTACCCAAGATATTTGGCCTCCTCCTGCCCAATGGTACACTTCTTGGGGTTAGCCGTAAACCCTGCTTCCCGAACAGAGTCCAGGACTGCTTGCACTTTTGGCAGATGTGAGGCCCAATCTGTGCTATGGACAATTACGTCATCCAGGTAAGCCGCAGCATACTTCCGATGGGGCCTCAGCATCTGGTCCATTTTCCGCTGGAATGTGGCCGGCGCATTCTGTAACCCGAACGGCATTCTTTTATATTGGAACGCCCCGTCTGGGGTTACAAATGCGGTTTTCTCTTTGGCTGACTTGGCCAGGGGGATTTGCCAATACCCTTTTGTGAGGTCAAGAGTCGTCATGTATCGGGCTGTTCCCAGCCGGTCGATCAACTCATCTATACGTGGCATGGGGTAGGTGTCAAATTTTGTAACTTTGTTCAACTGACGAAAATCGTTACAAAATCGCCAGCTCCCATCCGGTTTAGGCACCAACACAATGGGACTAGACCAATCACTTTGGGACTCCTCTATCACCCCTAAGTTCAGCATTTTCTGTACTTCCTCCCGTATTGCCTCCCGTCGGGCCTCTGGGATCCGATAGGGTTTTAACTTCACCCTTTCACCGGGCGGGGTAATAATGTCATGCTCTACCCCAGATGTTTGTCCCGGCAGCTCAGAGAATACCTCCTTGTTGCGAAGCACAAACTCCTTAACCTCCTGTTGTTGGGGTTGTGACAAGGTGGCTGCGATTCCAACCTCAGGAATCACGCAACCAGTTTGAGCTGGTGACCAAGTGTCTGCGACTAGGGACTCTCTATCCCTCCAGGCTTTCAACAGATTAACGTGATAGATCTGTTCGGGCTTTCGCCTTCCTGGTTGTCTGACCTTGTAATTCACTTCGCTCACTTTTTCCATTATCTCGTAGGGGCCTTGCCATTTGGCAAGGAATTTACTTTCAACCGTAGGGACAAGTACCAATATCCTATCCCCCGGGGAAAAGGTACGGGTCTTGGCTCCACGGTTGTACACTCTCTGCTGTGCCAACTGCGCTTGGGCCAAATGTTCCTTCACGATGGGCATTACCTGTGCAATTCGATCTTGCATCAGGGCGACATGCTCAATCACACTCCTGTGGGGAGAACTCTCACTTTCCCAAGTTTCCTTGGCAATATCCAACAGCCCTCTTGGGTGTCTCCCATACAGTAACTCAAAGGGGGAGAATCCCGTAGAGGATTGGGGCACCTCCCTAATAGCAAACATCAAATAAGGAAGTAGACAGTCCCAATCCTTTCCATCCCTATCCACCACTTTCTTCAACATTTGTTTTAGGGTTTTGTTGAATCTTTCAACCAGCCCATCGGTTTGGGGGTGATACACAGATGTACGTAATTGCGTCACTTTGAACAATTTACACAGCTCCTTCATAACCCGGGACATAAAGGGTGTACCTTGGTCCGTAAGCAGTTCTTTACAAATACCCACCCGGCTAAAAACAAGAGATAGCTCTTTGGCTATGGTTTTGGCCGAGGTATTTCTGAGAGGGATCGCTTCTGGATAACGGGTGGCATAGTCCATTATAACCAATATGTACTGGTGCCCCCTAGCGGACTTGATTATAGGACCTACCAAATCCATTGCGATTCTCTCAAACGGGACCTCAATGATGGGTAGAGGGACCAGCGGGCTACGGAAGTGTGGCATCGGGGCCGACCTCTGACACACAGGGCAGGAGGAACAATAATTTTCTATGTCCTTCATCACCCCAGGCCAATAGAATCTCTGTAATACCCTCTCTCGGGTTTTCTCTGTCCCCAGATGACCTCCAAGAATGTGCCCATGGGCCAACTCCAACACCAACTTCCTGTAAGGTTTGGGCACCACCAGCTGCTCAACGGTTTCTTCTGCCCTTTTTGCCACCCGATACAGTAGGTCCTTCTCTACGCTGAAGTATGGGTAAGTGCAGGTATTATCTGGGTTCACTAACTCGCCATCTATTTTCACTACGTTTTCCCGTGCCTTTATTAGGGCGGGGTCTTTCAACTGTTCTGTGGCAAAGTTTTCCCTGTGAACCTCAAGATCAGAAAACTCCACAGACGGTAGGTTTTCGTCTGAGGAGGTGGGCTCCTCTCCAGTTTCTTGAGTCTCCCCTGCCAATACTGACAAGGGAAATTCGGGAGAGTCCTCACCACTCTCAGAGGAGTTCTGGCTATCATATTCCTGGTACATAGGGGCACCAGTGGGGGGCTCATGATCATCCCACAGTTCCCAGAACTTCGGAAAATCCCTTCCCACAATGGCGTCATGCGGTAACTGAGACACTAAGCCCACTGGATGAGAAAGGGTACCTTTGGGGGTCTCGAAACACACTGTAGTCACTGGATACTCTCGGGTGTCCCCATGCACACAAATAACGGCTACCTTGCTATTCCCAGAGACCTCTGTTTTAACTAACTCAGCCTTTATCAGGGTCACAAGGCTACCTGAATCCAGCAATACCACAACATTTCTACCATTAATACACATTTTGCATAAATGTTTCTCAGTTCCCCGAATGGCAGTGCATGCGACTGTCGCACACAGCGACTGACGTCTGCCCGTCAGAAAGTCACACTGCATGGGTTCCTCCAAAACCGGGCAATTTGCTGCAATATGTCCCGCTTGCCGGCAGCGGTAGCAAATGATCCTTCTTGCCGCCTCTTGAGCCGCTGATTTCCCAGGCTGTTCTCGCCAAACTTGGGGTAGAGCTCCCACCCTCTCACTCTCTCCACCCTTACCCCTTGGAATCATCTTATCCGCCCCTGGGGATGGTCTGGTCTTAGGGTGGAAAGTCCGAGTGTCTCTGGAAGAGGCCGTCAGGTTCTCTGTAGCCAAGTATTTCTCCACACGATCCACAAGACCATCGGCCGTCTCTGGGTCTCCATGGCTTACCCACTTTTGGATGGCAGTAGGAAGAGCTCTCAAAAACCGATCCATTACAACACGTTCCACAATCTTTGGTGCGGACAAAGTCTCTGGCTGTAGCCACTTTCTGCTCAGGTGAATGAGATCATACATTTGAGACCTGGGGGGTTTTCCAAGCTGGAAAGTCCAGTTATGCACACGCTGAGCCCGGACAGCCAGGGTGACACCCAGCCTTGCCAATATTTCAGCTTTTAGCATCACATAGTCTTTTGCTTGGTCAGGCTCTAGGTCATAGTAAGCTTTCTGCGATTCACCCGTTAACAGAGGAGCCACCAGTCCAGCCCACTGCTCCTCAGGCCACTTTTCTCTTTCAGCGGTCCTTTCAAATGTGGTCAAAAATACCTCTGGATCATCCTCTCCAGTCATTTTTGTCAATAAACGACTCACCCCAAAGGACGCGGTATTAGTGGGACGGCTTTCCTCACCGGTCTGCGGACGTTGCTGCATTACTGCTTCCATCTGTTGTTGTAGTCTCTGCTCTTGCTTCTGCAACAGGTCTATGAAGCGGGCCTCAGATTGCTGTTGGGCTTGTTGCTGAGCCTCCAGACTCTGTTGTAAAGTTGCAAGGCTCTGTTGATGAGCTTGCTGCTGGGCTGCAAGGCTCCTTTGCAAACCTGCATTTGTCTGCTGTTGATTGGCATTTGCTAGAGCCAGCTGTTTCAGTATCTCCTCCATGCTGGCTTAAAAAAAAACTGCCACTGGTTCTCCACCAACTGTGAGGGGGCTAGCTCGGCAGCGGGTATGTGTGACCCCCGGGATGGGCTCCCCACCCAAAAACAGGCCCAGCAGACGGAGGTTGTGGTTTTCAAAATCAAAAAAGGTGCGGTTTATTTTCTATTTACAGTGACAAAAACACAGCAAGGCAAAAAAAACAAACACAAAATAAATCCTGGTCAACTTGACCTCTGACTAAACTTACAGGTTTCCTAACTAACGACTGGGATCAGCCTAGTGCTGTCCTAGTCCCTGGTTTTAAATGTCCAAGCAAAATATAGCCACACAGGCTTTCTCTCACCGCACAGGGGTTCACTCTCCCTAGACAGTCCACACAGGTCTGCTTCCAGGCATGAGCTAACATCTAATGAAGCTGGGAATTCTTATAGAGGCCTAAATGAGCTGACAAGCTTCAGCTGGCCTCATCAACTCCCTGTCTGTACGACGCCCAGCCCTCTCCCTAGAGGTATGAGTCATCAATGAGCCCACTAGTCTCAGCTGGGCTTATACAACTCTCCACCTAGCTGTATAAGTCGGCGTAAAGCCTGAATCTGGGCGAAATATATCTACCCCCCTGGATGCAACCAGGTGACTTTACCTTCCTGCTGTCACAGTATATGTAAATGTATATATGCATCCATTAGAAAGGGTGGGTACTAAAGGAATGCATATTAAAGAGGATAGATATAAGTTGTATAGAATTTATGAGTTGGAAGGGGCAAGGGGGGAGGGATGTATAAACTTAATATGGAAATATATCAGGATGATTAGGGATATTAGTATGAAGGGGAAATTACTATTTAATAAATTGAGGGTGCATGGGAAGGGAAGCCGCAAATCTCCATTGTCGCACAACTACCCCCTCCCACTATATACGCCTCTCCTCCAGAGAGAGGGAAGTCGGAGGCATTCCCTTTTTTTTTTTTTTTTTTTTCTCCTTAGAGTCACAGGGATATACCGGACTCTGGGATATAAGTTTCTTTTGCTTTTTGACTGCTTTTTTCTCTTATTTTTTTTTCTCCTTTTCTGGGCTTTATTCTCCTTTTCCCCTCTCCCCACTTCTCCTCCAATTGGACTCCTGCGGCCCCATACACATTTGGTAAGTGTCCGGGAAAACCCCGGAACTACCTTTTGAAAGATCAGGGTCTAGCTCTAGAACGCACAAAGAGACTGAGTTAACAAATAAAATATAAGGATGACTAGAATAACGTTCAATTCCTATAATGTGAAGGGACTGAACTCCCCAGAGAAACGCAATATGCTATTGGCGGAATTGTGGAGACTGAAATCTAATTTTACATTTCTCCAGGAGACACACTTTAAAAAAGATAAAATTCCAAGACTTGGGAATTATAGATTCCTGACGATATATCACAGTGCATCTCAGACATCAAAAGCAAAGGGTGTTTCGATTATTACAGGTCCTTCTCAAAAAATTAGCATATTGTGATAAAGTTCATTATTTTCTGTAATGTACTGATAAACATTAGACTTTCATATATTTTAGATTCATTACACACAACTGAAGTAGTTCAAGCCTTTTCTTGTTTTAATATTGATGATTTTGGCATACAGCTCATGAAAACCCAAAAATCCTATCTCAAAAAATTAGCATATCATGAAAAGGTTCTCTAAACGAGCTATTAACCTAATCATCTGAATCAACTAATTAACTCTAAACACCTGCAAAAGATTCCTGAGGCTTTTAAAAACTCCCAGCCTGGTTCATTACTCAAAACCGCAATCATGGGTAAGACTGCCGACCTGACTGCTGTCCAGAAGGCCATCATTGACACCCTCAAGCAAGAGGGTAAGACACAGAAAGAAATTTCTGAATGAATAGGCTGTTCCCAGAGTGCTGTATCAAGGCACCTCAGTGGGTAGTCTGTGGGAAGGAAAAAGTGTGGCAGAAAACGCTGCACAACGAGAAGAGGTGACCGGACCCTGAAGAAGATTGTGGAGAAGGACCGATTCCAGACCTTGGAGGACCTGCGGAAGCAGTGGGCTGAGTCTGGAGTAGAAACATCCAGAGCCACTGTGAACAGGCGTGTGCAGGAAATGGGCTACAGGTGCCGCATTCCCCAGGTCAAGCCACTTTTGAACCAGAAACAGCAGCAGAAGCGCCTGACCTGGGCTACAGAGAAGCAGCACTGGACTGTTGCTCAGTGGTCCAAAGTACATTCGGAAATCAAGGTGCCAGAGTCTGGAGGAAGACTGGGGAGAGGGAAATGCCAAAATGCCTGAAGTCCAGTGTCAAGTACCCACAGTCAGTGATGGTCTGGGGTGCCATGTCAGCTGCTGGTGTTGGTCCACTGTGTTTTATCAAGGGCAGGGTCAATGCAGCTAGCTATCAGGAGATTTTGGAGCACTTCATGCTTCCATCTGCTGAAAAGCTTTATGGAGATGAAGATTTCATTTTTCAGCACGACCTGGCACCTGCTCACAGTGCCAAAACCACTGGTAAATGGTTTACTGACCATGGTATTACTGTGCTCAATTGGCCTGCCAACTCTCCTGACCTGAACCCCATAGAGAATCTGTGGGATATTGGGAAGAGAAAGTTGAGAGACGCAAGACCCAACACTCTGGATGAGCTTAAGGCCGCTATCGGAGCATCCTGGGCCTCCATAACACCTCAGCAGTGCCACAGGCTGGTTGCCTCCATGCCACGCGGCATTGAAGCAGTCATTTCTGCAAAAGGATTCCCGACCAAGTATTGAGTGCATAACTGAACATAATTATTTGAAGGTTGACTTTTTTTGTATTAAAAACACTTTTCTTTTATTGGTCGGATGAAATATGCTAATTTTTTGAGATAGGATTTTTGGGTTTTCATGAGCTGTATGCCAAAATCATCAATATTAAAACAAGAAAAGGCTTGAACTACTTCAGTTGTGTGTAATGAATCTAAAATATATGAAAGTCTAATGTTTATCAGTACATTACAGAAAATAATGAACTTTATCACAATATGCTAATTTTTTGAGAAGGACCTGTATATCGAAACAGATACCGTGGAAAGAAATAAATACAATTAAAGATGAGGAAGGCCATCTCCTGATCGTAAAAGGGTTCATATATGATCAAAAAGTCACCTTGGTGAATCTTTATCTGCCCAATGAGGGTCAGGTGGCGGCCTTGGAAACATACATGACCCTAATACAGCAAAACAAAGAGGGGATTTTGATAATGGGAGCAGATCTAAATATGGCACTGGATCCAACTCTGGATGTGTCAAAGGGCACTTCTCATTTATCGTATGCAAAATTATGAAAAGCAAAAAGACTGCTCCAGGAACTGCAAATTAGGGATAGCTGGAGAACTCTCCACGTGCACGACAGGGACTATACTTTTTTCTCTCCAAAATAGAATAGACTACGTATTTATATCTCAAAATGCCCTGCAGTGCATAGTGGAGACTACTATTGGGACACGTACGCTATCAGACCATGTGCCAACCAATTGTGTTGTAGAATGGGGAGAAGTAACAACGCGAGAATGGCAATGGAAGCTAAATGAGACCCTGTTGAAAGAGACAGAGTGTGAGAAACAGATAGCACAGGAATTGGATTTTTTTTTCATCAAACGAGACAGGAGAGGTGACCCCACCATGTCTATGGGAAACACATAAATGCTATATTAGAGGCATCTTGATATCATTAGGGACACGTAGAAAACGTCGAATGGGTGCTAGGCTAGAGTCCTTGCTCGGGGAGATCCGTAGTCTAGAAATGACACATAAGAAATCACAAGCGATACAGACTGAGGAAAAGTAAAATCGTCTGCGCGAGGAATGAAATTTAATACTAATGGATAAAGCTAAAGCTACAATGACTCGAAGCAGACGGGCTTTCTATGAGTACGGTAATAAACCGAGCAGGATGCTAGTGAATGCACTCAGAGAAACGAGAACACGAAATTACATTGAACATATCAAAACACAGGGAGACGTATTAGTGAATTCATCTCAGGCAATCGCAAGGGCGTTTAGAGACTACTATGTAAGCCTTTAACAGTTAGGGGACCAACACCGGGCCCCAAGGATACTTAGTGCAGTGGAAGCTAAAGAATACATAGAGGACTCGGGAATGCCCAGACTGCCGGATGAAGGAGCAGAAGACATAGATGGCCGAATTACTATGAAAGAAATTACGGATGCCCTTAAAACATTAAAACCAGGGAAGGCCCCTGGCCCAGATGGGTTTACTCTACTCTATTATAAAACTTTTGCGGATAAATTGGCACCAAGATACTTGGAGGCCTTCAACTCGATTCGAGAAGGCGATGCTTGCAGAAACATTGATGGCGCATGTAACTGTAATACCCAAGGAAGGGAAAGATCCATCACAATGTGCAAGTTACCGCCCAATTTCCCTACTAAATGTAGATCTAAAGCTTCTAACGAAAATATTGTCAAATAGATTATTGCCGTAATATTTCAGCTCTGATCCATTCGGATCAAGTTGGGTTTACGCCTGAGAGAGAAGGAAGGGAAAACACGCAACGGGTTATAAGTGCGATACAGTTTGCGCAACTCCACCAAAAACCACTAGTACTTTTATCTACAGATGCAGAAAAAGCATTTGACCGAGTGGACTGGAACTTTCTGAAAGCTACTATGCAACATATAGGATTGAAGAGAGGGATGCAGAACTGGGTCATGAGTTTATATTCCTCACCAAAAGCTAGAGTTAGGGTAAATGATATATTATCTGAACCCTTTTCGATATATAATGGAACATGGCAGGGCTGCCCATTATCACCCATTATCTTTATTTTGACCCTGGAACCATTCTTAAGAACAATAAGGGTCAATCCAGATATCAGGGGTATTGTAGTTAAAGGAGAGGAACATAAGCTGTGTGCTTTTGCAGATGATCTTTTGTTTTTTATAACCTCCCCAGTAATATCAATGCCTTCACTACTGGTCGAGATTGGTAATTATGGGAGACTGTCGAACTTTAAGGTCAACTACAACAAATCAGAAGCAATGGGAGTTGAGATAAACATTACGATGCAACAGCAGTTAGCTACGTCTTTCTCGTTTAGATGGACAGACTCCCATATAGGATACCTAGGGACGAAAATACCAAAGAGATTAAATAAGATACTCGAACTTAACTTTATCCCCCTGGTACGACAGATAAAATTGGACCTACAGCGGTGGGATAAGGAAGTATTTACGTGGTTTGGCAGAATTAATATCATAAAAATGAATGTAATGCCGAGACTACTATATCTATTACAGACACTACCTATCAGGATCCCTATAGGATTCTTGAGGGACTTGAGAGCAAAGTTTGGGAGCTTTATTTCGGCAGGGAAACCAGCCAGAATTTGGAGAGATATTCTGACCCTAGCAAAGGAACAAGGTGGGGTGGGATTTCCCGACCCAGTGGGCTACTATGAGGCGATATACCTAACAAGAGTACTGGATTGGTGCACATCTAAAAAAAAACATGGGTGCAGATGGAGCAGGCAATGTCCGAGATATCCCTAGAGATATCCCTAGAGGGATTGGCATGGCTTCCGAATACGATCATACCGAAGGCAGTAAAGCACCACCCAACGGTGGGGGCCATGCTGAATTCGGTTAAAAAGACATTTAAGAAAATCAAAATGGATAGGCCCCTGAGCCCAATGACCCCGATCGTGGATAACCCAGGATTTTTGCCGGGTCTAAAAGATAAAAAATTCACAAATTTAAAGCAACAGGGTAGAAGTAGTCTAATACATTTCTCAAAAAAATAACCAAGTGATGTCTAGAGATCGATCGAGAACTCTCAGAGGAATTAGACCCATTTAGGCAGATGCAATTGAATGCCTTCCTTTAATCAATATCTAAGCAGACAAGGGAAATAACTACATTATTTAAGCTCGAGAAGCTATGTCTTAAGGGGAAAGCATTGAGACATGCGCTATCGATGATGTATGCAATGGTGAACGAGTTGAAGGCCCCACAAGAACTGGGCTTCATACAGGCATGGGAAACAGATTTGGGGGTCACCTTCTCAGAGACCCAGAAAAACAAGATATTTAGAAACACACATAAGTCCTCATTAGCAACTCGATATCAAGAAGGGGGCTATAAGATCCTGAGTAGATGGTATAGAACCCCAGCAGTGTTGAATCAAATTTATCCACAGGTATCTAACCTTTGCTGGAGATGCCAAGGAGCTAAGGGCACATTGATGCACATTTTTTGGGATTGCCCGGGAATAAAAGAGTTCTGGAAGATGGTTGCAGAAACAATAAAATAAATCACTAATGTGTCTCTTGGAGAGATGCCGGCCACCTTCCTTCTGATTGACATTCCGCTCTCAATAGAAAAGTACAAAAAATCTTTGGTGAGACATCTGCTTACAACAGCGAAAGCATGTATTCCAGCTCTCTGGAAGAGTACAGCCTCACCAACAAGAGCACAATGGATTGCTAAAATAACTGAAATCCAACAAATGGAGAGTCTCACCATGAGTATGAGGGAGCAGGAGGACAAATACCATCAAACGTGGGCTCCCTACACCATCTTTAGAGAACGGGGGGGGGGGGGGATAGGAGGAGAGGTGGAGGAGAGGGGGTGACTGTTTTTTTTTTTGTTTTTGTTTTTTCTTTCTTCTCTTCTTCTCTCTTGAAGATTTTTAGTTTTATAATTAGATGATCTAGATCTGTATGATGATATGCATAACCCGGTGTCCTAGGTCCCCGGATACAGGAGGGAGGGAGAGGGTTGGGGGAGGGGTGGAGGAGAAAATAATGGAGATTTACAGCGATATGATTAATGAGAAAGAAAAATGAAAGAGAAGGTAAAATTTTTGAGGCGATAGATCGGAAAGAGCGATAAACGACAATATACATGACGTGGGGAAGGAAACAGAAGTTAGGATTGTTATACACGATGTATTGTATGAAATGCTGTATCTCTGTATATGTGAGAAAATTTTAAATAAAGAATTTATAAAAAAAAAATTAACAAACATTAAAGGAATATTTGCTTTACAATAGAACCCCCGACATATCCCCTTTAACACTCTGGGAAGCTCACAAACCTGTGTTGCGTGGTACCCTACAAAGACAAATGGCTACTCTTAAACGGGAACGAAAATCCCTTGCCCGCATATTTGAAATGGAATTCAATGCAGCATTCATAGCATTTCAAGACAACCCATCATCAATCACGAAAACCCATTTGGAAAAAACTCGATTAGAGTATGACATTTTTCTCACGGAATCAGTGGATAAATCTTACAAGCGCTCTAGACACAATTTCTACACAAAAAGCAACCAACCAGGTACATACATGGCACGGGCTCTAAACTCATTAAACAAAAAGTTCAAGCCAATCCGTTTAAAATTAGCAAAAGATATATATACTAGCAACCCCACCAAAATTGTTTGCAAATTCCACTCACACCTTGCTTCTTTATATGAATCAACTAATGAATTCAACCTCTCAGAAGCGGAATCTTTCTTTTCTCATATCACCTTACCAGAATTAACGCAAACCCAAAGAAATCTGATGGAGGAACCTATAACGACTGAAGAAGTAGCTTTTTCCATCAAAGATTTAAAAATAATCAAGCGACCAGGCCCAGATGGATATTCCTCATTATATTATAGAGCATTTACAGAAACCCTTTCCCCCATGTTAGCTGGGGCATTCAATACATTATTAAATGGACACTCCTTTACACAAGAATCATTATTGGCAATTGTCTGCATGATTCCAAAACCACACACCAATGACACCTCATGTACAAACTACCGTCCCATCTCTCTCTTGAATGTGGATATCAAGCTGTTGGCAAAAATTATGGCTAAACGCCTTAATGGTATCATAAATAAACTTATACATAGAGACCAGGTAGGCTTTATGCCAAACAGGCAAGCGGGTGACAATGTCCGCAGAGCAATGCTTCTTGCGCATATTGCCAGGAAGCGACGTATTCCCTCATGCTTTTTATCCCTCGATATAAAGAGAGCTTTTGACACGGTATCCTGGCCTTATATGTATTATTCTTTACAAAAATTGTGTTTTGGTGCTCATTTTATAAAATGAATTGAGGCACTCTATAACAATCCAAAAGCATACATAAAATATGCTGGATATAAATCTGATTCTTTCAACATTAAGCAAGGTACACGACAGGGATGCCCATTATCTCCCCTCCTATTTTCCCTAGTATTAGAACCATTAGCCCAGTATATTAGAACCAATCTCACAATTAACGGCAATGAGATTGGAGGTTATCTGCATAAAATCTGCATGTTTGCGGATGATATTTTGCTCTTCATGTCATCACCACAGGTGTCAGGTCCTAACCTTTTACCTATCCTAGATAAATACGCGACCTTCTCTGGCTTGGTCATCAATTCCAAGAAATGTGTAGTGCTTAACCACTTGCTTACTGGGCACATATACCCCCTTCCTGCCCAGGCAAAATTTCAGCTTTCGGCACTGCGTCGCTTTAACTGACAATTGCGCAGTCGTGCAACGTGGCTCCCAAACAAGATTGACATCATTTTTTTCCCACAAATAGAGCTTTCTTTTGGTGGTATTTGATCACCTCAGCGGTCTTTATTTTTTGCGCTATAAACAAAAAAAGAGCGACGATTTTGAAAAAAACAATATTTTTTACTTTTTGCTATAATAAATATCCCAATTTAAAAAAAAAAAATAATAATTTTAGACCGATACGTATTCTTCTACATATTTTTGGTAAAAAAAAATCACAAAAAGCGTTTATTGATTGGTTTGCGCAAAAGTTATAGCGTCTACAAAATAGGGCATAGTTTTATAGCATTTTTATTATTATTTTTTTACTAGTAATGGCGGCGATCAGCGATTTTTATTGTGACTGCGACATTATGGCGGACACATCGGACACTTTTGACACCATTTTGGGACCAGTCATTTTTACAGTAACCAGTGCTATAAAAATGCACTGGTTACTGTAAAAATGACACTGGCAAGGAAGGGGTTAACACTAGGGGACGAGGAAGGGGTTAAATGTGTAACCTGGGAGTGATTACTACTGTGGGGGGAGGGGACTGACTGGGGGAGGTGACCGATCTGTGTCCCTATGTACAAGTGACACAGCATCGGTCTCCTCTCCTTGACACGTCCTTGTCTGTGTACCGGCCGATCGCGGGTACCTGGCGGACATCGCGGCCGCCAGGCACGCGCATCAACATCAAAGTGACGCGCCGAGCGCGCGCGCCGCCATCGGCGCTCGCATGCCCCCCAGTGGCCGGAGGAGCCGAGGCCATCTATTGACGGCCTCCCGGATTTCTAGAGCCACCTTGTGGCCATCATTTGTATATGGCCCGAGCTCCAGCAGGTTAATTTCACTTACAGAAGCAGAATTAATCCCAACAAAAATAGCACTCCCCTTTTCTTGGGCAGAGAAATCACTACCATATTTAGAAGTAAACCTGACAGCCGCCATAACAGATTTATTTTCAGCTAATTACCCCCCTCTATTAAAACAGATTACAAATTTACTAAAACAATGGTCCTATCTCTCGCTGTCCTGGATAGGGAAGATCAATGCTTCTAAAATGACTATCCTACCCAGACTACTATATATCTTTAGAGTCCTGCCAATCCCAATCCCTTCATATTATTTATGATTGATCCAAAAAAGAACATCTACCTTTATATGGGGTACCTCCAAACCACGCATACCGATTCGCACACTACATCTCCCTAAATCACAAGGAGGACTAGGCTATCCCAACTTTGCAACCTATTACAATGCTTCTCACTTAGCTAGTCTTCCAAAGTACCATGCAACACAGGAATCTCCCTTATGGGTATCGATAGAGGCCTCAGAAAGTGACCCTTTATTGATCTTCAACATACTATGGCTTCGGCCCAGAGATCAACGTGAATTGAGTAACCCTATCACAAAACAATTTTTATCCCTTTGGGATAAATTTAAAACGTAAACACCAATTACAATCGGAACACAATCCCCTCTTATCTTTCCTCAAAAATCCAGCTTTTTATCGGGCATGGATTTTCCCAAACACTTTTAAAACTTGGACAAAAACAGGAATACTGACGTTACATGACTTGGTCACTTCAAAAAACGTTGTACCCTTTTCTATACTCAGAGAGAAACACGACTTACCAGAAACAGAACAGTTTAGATATCTCCAAATTAAACATTTCTTTTCTCCACTTTTACAAGTTGCAGCACCACTGACCCAATTATCTAATTTTGAAAAAAATTGTAAAAAAGATCCATTAGCCAGAGGAATGATATCAACCCTCTACACCCAACTTCTTATAGACCCCAATTATGACAAACCAACCTATGTGCGGAAATGGGAGGAGGACCTGGCGCGTACCCTAGATAATGCTGATTGGACTAAGATTTGGTCAACCATAAAATCATCCTAGCCCAATGTCACGGCGATGGAAACAAATTACAAGGTCCTGACGCGGTAGTACCTTGTACCTGCTAGAGTAGCCAAGTTTGCGCCTACACATTCAGCTCTTTGCTTTAGGGGCTGTTCAGATTTGGGCACTCACTTGCATGTATGGTGGACGTGTCCGATAATGCAATCTTTCTGGAAAGAAATCTTTGCAATGGCCTCTAAAATGTTCCGACAAGAGATACAACTAGACCCGTTTATGGCACTACTTAATCTAAAGCCGGAATGCTTAACATTTTTTAAAGTTAATCTTTTTATTCCACTTCTAACTGCAGCAAAACAAACGATAGCCAAAGCATGGAAATCCCCAACTTTGGGGTTGGCAGAAACAATTCATAGAATGAACACCACAATGTCACATGCCAAAATGATAGCCACTGACGGGGACCAAATCCCAAAATTCAAAAAACTTTGGCTCCCTTGGATAAAACACAATTTACCTCCAGATTTCAATGATGAGGTCCTTCTGTCATGGTAGCTGATTAATCGCTTCAATGCAAACCCCATATACCTAAGAAATGGTAATCATTACGCATCGTACTGGTTCTTGGATCGCCCTTGTGGACTTTCTCTCTCACGACTCTTTTCTTTACTCTCCCTATTTATTATAGATATATTGTTCTTCACTACAATAAGTTTAAGTTGTTAGGTCACAACTCATGTAGTTAATATGACGGTAGTTTAATTATACTTTAAGGCACAGTAGTCATGTATACAATGCGACTCACCGGCTATCTAGTTAGTGAAGATCGAATTAATTCTCTTTAAATATTCTATGTTATCCATTATTTATTTTTAAAAAACCTTTATGGAAACGTCATTATCTGTATCCTTGCATAAATAACCAATGTATGTACTTATTATTGTGTAATCAATAAATATTTTTGACAAGGAATTACTGAAAAAAAATTACTTTTTGATGATATTCAATTTTTTTTAGATGCACTTGTATATACACTCACCAGTCACTTTTATAAAGTACACCTTGCTAGTAACAGGTTGGTCCCCTTTTGCCTTCAGAACTGCCTTAATTCTTCATGGCATAGATTCAACAAGGTTTTAAAAACATTCCTCAGAGATGTTGATTCCTCAATTGCTGCAGATTTGTCGGCTGCACATCCATGATGCCAATCTTCTGTTCCACCACATCCCAAATGTGCTTTATTGGACTGACATTTGGTGACTGTGAAGGCCATTGGAGTACAGTGACCTCATTGTCATGTTCAAGAAACCAGTGGTGAGATGATTTGAGCTTTGTGATATGGTGCATTATCCTGCTGGAAGTGGCCAACAGAAGATGGGTACACTGTAGTCATAAAGGGATGCACATGGTCAGCAACAATACTCAGGTAGGTCGTGGTTAGGGATGAGCTAAACACCCCCCGAATCGGTTCACACCAGAACCTGCGAACGGACCGAAAGTTTGCACGAACTTTAGAACCCCATTCTCGAACGTTCGGATTCAAAAGTGCTAATTTTAGCGGCTAATATGCAAGTTATTGTCCTAAAAGGGGTTTGGGGACCCGGGTCCTGCCCCAGGGGACATGTACCAATGCAAAAAAAAGTTTTAAAAACAACCGTTTTTTCGGGAGCAGTGATTTTAATGATGTTTAAAGTGAAAAAAAAAAGTGAAAAATTCCTTTAAATATCGTACCTGGGGGGTGTCTAAAGTATGCCTGTGAAGTGGCACGTGTTTCCCGTGTTTAGAACTGTCCCTGCACAAAATGAAATGTCTAAAGGAAAAAAAGCCCATTACCAGCACCTTTGGGTCTTGTATGGATATTAAGGGGAACCCCGCACCCAAATTAAAAAAGGAAAGGCGTGGGGACCCCAGGACCTATATACTCTGAACAGCAGTATACAGGCAGTGCAAACAAGACAGGGACTGTAGGTTTGTTGTTAAGTAGAATCTGTTTGTAATTTTGAACTGGTACATTTTTAAAGTGTAGCTCCAGCCAAAAAATCTATTTTTAAGCGTTTTGGAAAACATAGGGAAGGGTTATCACCCCTGTAACATTTGTTTTGCTTTCTGTGCACCTCTTCAGAAGATTTCACCTCACTTTCTTTCCCAATGACAAATGTTTTTTAAAAATGTGGGGTTTTTAGTGAAACAAGGATTGGTGATAAAGCATCAGTGGAGAGGAGACACGTTTTTCCCATATTAACTCTTAAGCCTCGTACACACGACCGAGTTTCTCGTTGTAAAAAAACAGTCGATTTTCTCGACGAGATTCTTGTCAAGCTTGATGAGCTTCTTGTCAAGCTTTCCTTGCATACACACAGTCAATTCAAAATCTTGTCGTTGTTCTGCGCGGTCACGTACAGCACGTACGACGGCAGTATAAAGGGGAAGTTCGATTCCAATGGCGCCACCCCTTGGGCTGCTTTTGCTGACCTCGTGTTACTGCGTGTTAGTTAAAAATTTGGTGTGAGACGAATCACGCTTTTCAGCCTTGTGCTTTTCAGTTCAGCATGACGAATGTGCTATTTCCATTACGAACACTAGTTTTACTAGAGGGAGCGCTCCCGTCTCATACTTGATTCTGAGCATGCGCGATTTTTTAAGACTCGGAAAAGCATACACACGAACAGTTTTCTCGTCGCAAAACAGGCCGACGAGAAAATCGAGAATCCTGACGAGAAAATAGAGAGCAGGTTCTCTATTTTTCTTGTCGAGATTCCTGGCAGTTTTCTTGACGAAAAACCATACACACAAACGATTTTCTCGGCAAGAAGGCTCCCTCGGCAGTTTTCTTGGCGTTTTTTGTCGTGTGTACGAGGCATAACAGGAGAGAATTTCCCTTCCTAGGGGTAGATTTCCTCTCACTTCCTGTTGTCTCCTTCCGTTTGCAAGTAGGAGTCGTTTGTAAGTTGGATGTTTGAAAGTAGGGGCCTGCCCTATATACTCTGCAGGAATTTGGGCCTTAGGTGTTGGTGTTGCCACAACACTGTAAGCCCTCACAGTTACTCTTGGTGGGCGCTGGAACGCCCTGCTGTGAACTATTATATCAAGAATTGTAATTACATGCCATTGTTGAACAGTGGTAGACAAATTGGTGGTGGTGGTGGTGGTGTTGGTGCCACAACACTGTAAGTCCTCACAGTTACTCTTGGTGGGCGCATGAATGGGCCCTGCTGTGAAATATTAGATCAAGAATTGTAATTACATGTCCCTGTTGAACAGGGGAAGAAAAATCGGGCCTTAGGCACTGGTGACACAACACTGCAACCCCTCACAGATACTCTAGTTGGAGCGCAGGAATGAGCCCTGTTGCAAAGTATTGCATCATAAATTGTAATTACACGCCCCTGTTAAATAGAGCTTGAAAAATTGGGCCTTAGGCACTGGTGCTGGTGCCACAACACTGCAACCCCTCACAGATACTCTAGTTGGAGCGCAGGAATGAGCCCTGCTGCAAAGTATTGCATCATAAATTGTAATTACACGCCCCTGTTAAACAGGGGCTGAAAAAATGGGCCTTAGCCACTGGTGGCGGTGCCCAGAACCAAAAATGTTCTTACAAGCTATCAGCATGAACATTGAGGAGGAAGAGGATAGTCACTCAGCATAACAGGATAGTCACTCAGCATCAGCATAGGTAGGCAGTCTTGAAGGGATCTGCCATTCAAAAAAAAATTATTCGGTTACATCAGCATCAGGTGCTTGGTAGCTGGTGATCTAAGACTGATTCATTTTTATGAAGGTCAGCCGATCGCCCGATTCGGTGGACTGGCGTACCCTCTGATCGCTTACAAAGCCTCCAGCAGCACTGAATGTGCGTTCCGAAAGAACGCTGGATGCAGGACAGGCAAGTAGCTCAATTGCATACTGTGAAAGCTCTGGCCAGTGATCCATCCTTAAGACCCAGTAACCCAGAGGATTTTCGGTGGGAAAGGTGTCCACGAATGATCTTGCCCCCAGGTATTCCTGCACCATGTAAAACAGACGCTGGCGATGGTTGCTGGAACCGATCATACCTTGGGGCTGCAGACTAAAAAATTGTCTGAACGCATCGATCAGACGGCCACCTTCTCCACCGCTCCTTCTTTGACTGACCGAAGCCTCAGCAACTCGTTGTCCAGGACCAGGACTTTGTAACCTCCCAGTCTCTGGGAATGCGTTGCACAGACCTTTCTGCAAGGCCTCCCGAAGATGCTTCATCCTCTGCTCCCTCTACGATGGAAAGATAAAGTCTGCAACCTTACCCTTGTAACGTGGAAGGAGGGTTGCCAGTCAGTAATGATCCCTCTCCTTGATCACATGAATACAAGGATCCTTCCGCAGGCTTTGCAGGATCAGGGAGGCCATACAGCGTAGGTTTGCTGAGGCATTCGGTCCGGAGTCCTCTGGATCACTCAGGATGACATGATCCGCAGCCACCTCCTCCCAGCCACGTACAAGTCCATGGGTTTCTTGGGACTGTAATTGATCCCTTGAAGACTGCTGCTGATGCTGAGTGCTAGGTTCCACCTCCATGCTGACACAATCCTGATCCTCCTCCTCCTCCTCTTCCTGTGTGATAGGCGGGCCAGTAGTATCACTGTCTGGATAAAGGGGGCCTTGAGAGGTAAGGAAGTCCTCCTCTTCCTCCCTCTGTTCTGCCTCAAGTGCCCTGTCCATTATTCCATGCAGCGTGTGCTCCAACAGGTGGACAAGAGGGACAGTGTCACTGATGCATGCACTGTCACTGCTCACCATCCTCGTGGCCTGCTCAAATGGTGACAGGACAGTGCATGCATCCCTGATCATGACCCACTGGCGTGGCAAAAAAAAAACAAGCTCCCCTGACCCTGTCCTGGTGCCATATTGGCACAGATACTCATTGATGGCCCTCTGCTGCGTGTGCAGCCACTGCAGCATGGCCAACGTTGAGTTCCACCTGTTGGGCATGTCACAGATTAGGCGGTTCTTGGGCAGGTTGTATTCCTTTTGATCAGAACACCAGCAATTGTCTTCAGGTAGCTTTAGGTGCACACTGTGCAAAGGACACAGTACACTAACTGTAAATACTGCAGCTGCCTGCCTGTGGTATTAATATGATCAGAAGAAGACCAGCAATTGTCTTCAGGTAGCTTTAGGTGCACACTGTGCAAAGGACACAGTACACTAACTGTAAGTACTGCAGCTGCCTGCCTGTGGTATTAATATGATCAGAACACCAGCAATTGTCTTCAGGTAGCTTTAGGTGCACACTGTGCAAAGGACACAGTACACTAAATGAAAATACTGCAGCTCCCTGCCTGTATTTGTATGAGAACACCAGCAATTGTATTCAAGTAGCTTTAGGTGCACACTGTGCAAAGGACACAGTACACTAAATGAAAATACTGCAGCTAGCACAATCACCTGCCTGTCAGTATATTATGAAGAGAATAACAGGAACGGATCTAGCTAAACTGAATACAGTATATATATATATATATATATATATATATATATATATATATATATATATATACACAACACCTAGGATGCATATATATCCTCTACACACTGTAACTGCAGCTAACTGACTCGCCTGCCTGCTCTATCTAACTCAAATGAGATGACACTATCTATCTCTCTCTCTCTCTCTCTGTCTTTCTTTAACAACCGCCGCCGCAACACACTACACAAGGCCACCACGCAGGTAGACTTATATAGTGTGAGGTGTGTACTAAACCCCCGAGCCATAATTGGCCAAAGCCACCCTGGCTTTGGCCAATTATGGCTCTCTGTACAGACAGCGCTGTGATGGGCCAAGTATGCGGGTCATAGTGCATGCTTGGCCAATCATCAGTCAGCAATGCACTGTATATTTTCTCTTTTTCGGACCATTCTCTCTAAACCCTATGTAGCGCTACCCCCAGTTAAGAGAGCCGCTGATATTGATTTGGGCCCTGCAGTGCACTGCTGTCAACCCCCGGCAATCGGCTCTAACCTCCCGTGGCACAGCTGGTGATAGAGAGATAGGACCGCGTGATCGCAACTGTTGGTGACGCAGTCCTATAACAAACATACACAGAATATACTTTAAAACTCCTATTAAAGTAAGCGGAACTGACACCAAATGTACTTTACCCAGATATTTTACTGAGGCTAATGGGCAAGTAATAAACAACAGTATAACAAGTTGCAGATCCCTGCAATAAACAGTTATAAAGATAAACAGAGTAATCAGAATAATAAAGTATTGCTATGCAACTCTAGCGCTGCCCTTTTACAGCTACTTCCCCTCATGGGTAGACTAACACCCAGCAATGTCTACCTATGCAGTCAGGCCTGACTGATCTAAATGGAAGTTCAGTAAAACAATATTCGCTAGCAATCTCTCGGTGGTGCACTTGAAGAACAACTTTGTAATCCCAACGAATAGTAAAGATAAAGGATCTGTCTTTAAACAGCTCTCACCACCTGGACAAGTCCAAGTCCGTTCCCTCCATCGATTCGTCTAGGAACAGGAATCCACCGACATCCAAGTCTTCAATCCTTCTGGTGTACTGCAGCAAGGAGGATTAGATGTCTCTAAGGCTCTGCTAGGCTGGCAGAGGGCTCTTTGGAAAGGAGCACACGGCCCAGGCTTCAGGCCTTGTGCACACAGCAGTTCAGCACAGACATCCTCTTGCTAGGAGAGGGGTGTCCAAAGAGACCGACCAAAACTCCGCCTCCCCTTTATAAAGTCTGCCCCAGCAGTCTCTGTTCTGGAGCAATGCACCCTGGGTGCTGCAAGATGTACTGGGAGATGTAGTCTCTCTCTCCTCTGCTTTCACTTCCATAATGTCTCTTTACTTCCTCCCGACTCACCTCTCACCTGGAACTTCTTGTCTCTCTGCATTAAAGGGGAACACCCCGCTACACACTCCCCCCACTTGAACTCTTTGGTCCCCAAAGATAAACTTCAACAAATACTGTTTACCATTTTGGACAATGTCGAGCATGATGTTGGCATAGGGAATTCCCACCAAAACTTTGGGATGGAACTCTCTTGCCCACAGGTCACACTACCATGAGTGGCCTGCCTAACTGTGCCAGAGAGTGAGCTGGGGTTGCCCTCCACCAAATGGACGGTGGAAGGATCAGGTTGTTCAACACTTCTCCTAGCCGTTACAACAGAGTCCTCTGAGCTCGTCCCCATTTGGGGGTAAGTTAGTTTCTTGGGAGGCCTGATGACTCTGCGAGCCCTCTGCTCTCTTGGTGCTTCTGACTCTGGCACCACAGGCTCTTCTTCAGGAGTAAGTTCAGGTAACATTGCTGGTTCTGGAACCTCTGATTCAGAAGTCGACTGACGTATGGAATCTCTAGAGTCCTCCTCTGCGCAAGTGTCAGGAACATCTTCCCAGTAATCAGCTGAGGGACTGAAGGGTATGAATTCAGTAGCCTCCGGATTCAGCGTTGCATCTGGGGTATCCCCTCCATTTGGGAGATCTATGGCGGACGTTCCCAGAGTCGAGGGAGGCCACAGCCAGTCCAGTTCTCCACCTTCTTCTGTACTCAATTGGGAGGCCTCCCCATCTTTGGCTCGAGAGGTCTGGGACCGAGTGTTCGGCCTAGGAATATCCAGGATAGAGGCCGGTTCAGGGGAGTCTCTCACAGGAGGTATTCTGACTGCCTCAGCAAGTGGGAGCAGGTGGATCCGATGGCACGTCTTCAGTGGACCCACCTTTCCTTCTGGCTTTAGTTTGTAGACAGGCAAACCGGGCAACTTCCTACAGACAACATAGGGCTCAGATCTCCACCTGTCGGCAAGCTTGTGTTTTCCAGGGACCCCCAGATTGCGTAGCAGTACTCGGTCCCCGGGCTGCAGATCTTGCACTCGAACCTTCAGATCAAAATTTCTCTTGTTGCGGGCCCCCCTTTGATCCGAAGCCGCCTGGGCTTGTTCATAGGCCACCTGCAAGCTACGTCTAAGTCTGTCCACGTATCCCTTGTGGGATGTAGCTGAGGTATTGTCTATAGAAGTGCCAAAGGCCAGGTCCACAGGTAGCCTTGCTTCTCTCCCAAACATAAGTCGATAAGGGGAGTAGCCAGTGGCGTCACTTGTGGTACAGTTATAGGCATGTACTAGGGCTGATATGTGCTGACTCCAGTGTTGCTTCTTCTCTGTTTCTAAGGTTCCCAACATGTTGAGCAGGGTCCGGTTAAATCTCTCCGGCTGAGCATCTCCTTGTGGGTGGTAAGGCGTGGTTCTGGTCTTCTTTATTCCTAATGAATCCAAAAGTCTTCGGATCAACCGACTCTCAAAGTCCCTTCCTTGATCTGAGTGGAGTCTCTGTGGTAGTCCGTAATGGACAAAATACTTCTCCATAAGTATCTTGGCCACGGTGGATGCCTTCTGGTCTTTGGTTGGGAAAGCTTGAGCATAGCGGGTGAAATGGTCGGTTATTACCAGAACATTCCCCAATCCACTCAGGTCGGGTTTGAGGCAGAGAAAGTCAATGCATACCAGATCCATTGGGCCTTGACTCTGTAAGTGGCCCATTGGGGCAGCTTGATGGGGTAGGGTCTTTCTCTGAATGCATCGTGCACAGGAATGGCAATACTCCTCTACTTCTGCCCTCATGCAGGGCCAATAGAACCGATTTCTGACAAGCTGGAAGGTCCTTTCTGCCCCTAGGTGACCA
Organism: Rana muscosa; assembly: GCA_029206835.1. NCBI lineage: Eukaryota > Metazoa > Chordata > Amphibia > Anura > Ranidae > Rana > Rana muscosa. The sequence goes on along the minus strand of CM055128.1, from coordinate 89,448,166 downwards.
TGATGGTCATGCAGGGCAATTAGTACAGTCTCTCGGTGCTTCTCTGGAAGAAATAACTGCCACTTATCTTCTGAGTCATCAGAGGGGCCCCTTCGGTAGACCACTCCCTGATGTACCTGTAGCCTGTCCAATTCCTTCCTCAACAGGCGAGCCTCCTTTGAGGGGTGATGTAGGAATTTGTTGGGATCCTGATTCTCCAGGGCTTCGAGGACCAATCTCCCCATGGGGTCTTCCAATTGGTCACACCTCAACTCCTTCTTGGACAGTCTCGGTAGGTTGTCTTCCTCCAGTTGAGTTACCCCACAATAGTGTTTGGGGACTCCTACCATGGTAACCCCTATTTCTTCTGCTCTGGAGCCTCCTCTGGCTTGGAATTCAGCCCCTTGACAAAGGGCCCGCACCCCGTCCGGTGCCACTTGGGTCCAATCTTCCCAGTCATTTGTCGTGGCATGAGACCTCCGGGACAGGGCATCTGCATCAATATTTCCGGCTCCTGGTCTGTACTTCAGACTGAAGTTGAATCCAGACAATGCGGCCAACCACCTGTGTCCGGTGGCATCTAGTTTCGCGGTGGTGAAGAGGTAGGTCAGGGGGTTGTTGTCTGTCTTCACAGTAAACTCTGCCCCATACAAGTAGTCTTTTAGCTTGTCTACTACCGCCCAGTTGAGGGCCAGGAATTCCAGCTTATGAGTGGGGTAATTCTTTTCTGAGGGGGTCAGGCTCCTGCTCACATAGGCCACTGGTCGCAGTTGTCCTTCATGTTCTTGGTAGAGTACACCACCTAGACCCTCATGGCTGGCATCCACATGTAATTCATAAGGTCTGGTAGGGTCGGCGTAGGCCAGGACTGGGGCAGTGGTTAAGCTCCTCTTCAGAGCATGAAAGGCCTCTTCACACCTTGGGTTCCACTGATCTTGAACTGACTCACCAGGCCTCCTGGGCCCTGAGTCATCCTCTTCCCCTTCTGCCTTTAGCAATTCATTCAACGGGCGGGCAATCCGAGCAAACCCCTCCACAAACCTCCTATAATAGGAGCAGAACCCCAGGAAGGATCTGAGCTCTGTTACTGTGGTGGGTCGTGGCCAGGAAGTGACTGCTTCCAACTTCTCAGGATCTGTGGCCACCCCTTCTTCAGACACTATGTGCCCCAGATAGTTCACAGAAGACTGGTAGAACCGACACTTCTCGGGGGAAAGCTTAAGTCCCTCTTCGCTGAGTCTTCTCAATACTTTCTCCAACCTGGCTTCATGTTCTTCCAAGGTTCTTCCAAAGACAATGACATCGTCCAAGTACACAAGGACTTCTATAAGATTCATGTCTCCAACAGTCTTCTCCATAAGGCGTTGAAAGGTAGCAGGAGCTCCAGACAGACCCTGAGGCATCCTATTGAATTCGAAGAATCCCACCGGGGTTATGAAGGCTGTCTTCTCCCTGTCTTCTGGGTGCATAGGGATTTGATAGTACCCACTCTTGAGGTCCATCACACTGAACCATTTGGCTCCAGACAAACTTTGTAGGGCATCTTCTATCCTTGGCGTGGTGTATTGGTCAGAGATGGTTCTCCTGTTGAGAGTCCTGTAATCGATACAAAGCCTCAACGACCCATTCTTCTTTCTGACCACCACGATTGGGGAGGCATAGGGACTTCTAGACTCCCGGATCACACCAGTCTTCTTTAGTTCTACAAGTTGTTCCCTCAGATCCTCCAGATCTGCCAGGGGGACCCGCCTGACCCTCTCTCGGAAGGGCTTATCTTCTTGGAGGCGGATCCGATGGGTGGCACTTCTTGCACACCCCACATCGAATTCATCTTCGGAAAAGATCTTCTCCCACCTGGTCAGCTGGGCCTTGGCTCTTTCTTTCCAAGCCCTGGGTAGGTTCGGGTTTTCCACGGACAGTTTCTCCCAAACATCTCCTCCGTCACCCGTCCCCTTGACTTCGGACCAAGTGACCGGGGCAGCAGGGCTCACCTGACCAAGCAACACTCTGGCAGGGATCTCCATGGGTCCTCCCGTAGTGTTCCTAACACTCACCGGAACTCTGCCATGGGCCTTCTTCAGGGCCTTGAACGGAATCACTTCTGGTATCACTTCTAGGCCTGAGGACTCTTCCCTTGGGTCTGATTCCAGCATGACAAAGGGGCCAGGTTGTTCCCACGAAAGCTTCACAGTGGCCCTAAGACAGGTTACTTCTCCGGGCTGTAGCACTACTCCTTCTCTGCCAAGTCTCCACACCTTCCCTATCCCCTCTCCCGGGGTCTTCTGCTCTAAGACCAGTCGTTGGTAGGCCGTCTTTAGCATGGGATGGATTTTGGTGGCTGAATGGTTTCTCTCTTTCACTAGAGGGGTCAGGAGTCTCCTGACTAGATCCGTGTTTGTCCCAATGATCAGGGAAATCTTGCTGGCTCCAGGCGGCCGGGGACACACAACTGCCAGGGTGTCAAACACTTCAGCCTTCCCAGCCACGGATGGGTCGAAAGTCATCTTTATGGGCAGGTACCCATCATAAGGGAAACTCTGGGTTCCAAGTCCCCATATCTCCAGCTCTTCTATCTTCTGGATAGGCAGATGACTCAAGTGCCTATCATAGAAGTCCCGGTATAGTAAAGTCACCTGTGCTCCGGTGTCCAAAAGAGCTTTAGTATAGACTCCTTCCACTTGAATGGGCACAGTAGGAGACGGGCCCACCAGTTCCTTTGGGTATGGCCGGACTGGGGTCACCTCTTTTTTTTGGCTTTCGACCCTTGCCCTGCTCCTTTTGGACTTTAATTTTTCCTGAGCCTGGCATGCATTGACTTTCTCCCTCTCAATGGGGGCACAAACCCGCTGAGGGATGTTATTGTTCCTTTTAGGTGGATGTTCCTTCTTTGGGGTGCTGTACTTCCACTGAGGGGTCTTGCCCCCTCCCTCTGGGGTACATCTTGGTGGGGGTGTACTATACCTCCTCCTAGGAGTTTTGTCTCCTCCATTCTTGGCCTTTTTTTTTAGTTTGGAGCGCACTGAAGATGATGGGCACCCGGTTGACTCCTTCACCGGGGCCCTTTGGAGTTTCCCGCCGGCTTGCAATTATCTGTTCTCTTCTTCTTTGGGCTGGAGCATACGTTAGCAAAGTGGCCACTCCCTCCGCAGTTATAGCAAATCACCTCTTCTCGGTCCTGTAGGGAGGCCGGTGCTGAGGTGTTCGGGAACAACTCCTTTCTTGGGCTTGGTTTCTCTCGTCTTCTCTGATCTTTCTCCATCAAAGAGGTCAGCATCTCCAACACTTGGGCCATTTGCGATTTCAGAGTGTCAACCTCTGCATCTCTTTCTGGGCTCTTGACAGAATGGACCAACACTGGTACAGGTGTGACATTCGCCTTGGCCACCTGCTGATCTTCCTGCAGCGCCTCTTCGTCCCTAATAATTTTTATTAGATCAGAGTAGGTTAGTGACATTCCTCCTCCTGAGGTTTTCAGGTGCAGCCAGACCGGGTCTGAGCGCCGCGCTCCCCTCATGATCTGCTTCATGCGTGCTTCATCTGCATCTTTGGGCAGCATTCCCTTCTTCAGTACAATCTTGCATAACTGCCTGTTCAGCCTTCTAACATATTCTGACAGTTTCTCATTCGGCTGCTGGAGAGTGTGTTCAATTTGATAAATCATCTCTGACACCTTCTCCAGCTGACCAAACTCTTCCTGCAGCATGGCCAGGCAATCTTGAGCTGTACAGTTTTCATTTCCAAACCGGAAGCTCTTCACCGCTTCTGCCGCGGCACCTTTCAGACTTTCTAAGACTCGCTGTCTCTTCTGTGCCTCAGGCACCTCCCATGCTTCTACTGCCTGCAATGCCTGTTCCATCCAAGTGTCAAAATCTTCCTCCCCCGCAGGGACGGGGAGCTTCCCTGAGAAGGTGCTAAGCTTCCGGTAACCGGCCTCCACATGCACCGTACTGCTTTTCTGGCACTTAATTACAAGGTCTCCTAGAGCATTCAACAATTCAGGCCCTATAGCGGCCAGCGGTGATCCCGGGCTTAATAGTTCCTTAAGCTTTTCTGCTTTAGGGGATAGTGGTGGAGATAATTGTGGGAGTGATGGCTTTGGTGTCTGAAACCATTCTTCCTTCACTGGCAGCGTATGTATCAAGTGATAGATCTGATTATCTATGGCTTGTATACTCTGACTTTTAAAATGTTCTGGGATTTCGTTTTTCCATTCTACCAGTGCGTATGTAAACGAGATCACTGGATCTGGCCTAAAATCCATCACCCATGCTTTGTGGCTCGGAGACAGTAACAATACGAGCTGTTTTATCTCCTCTTCCTTCCATCTTTCCCCCGGGAGTACAATGACTACCGCCGCGGTTGGATCGGCGCCAATCGCTGCGCACCACTGTGACATTGCCAGCGGGTCCATGCTGGTACTTCTGACCGGCTTGATTGCAGCGTGCAACGTACAAGGATCCCGGACTCGAGCCCCCACGTGTAGCGCTACCCCCAGTTAAGAGAGCCGCTGATATTGATTTGGGCCCTGCAGTGCACCGCTGTCAACCCCCGGCAATCGGCTCTAACCTCCCGTGGCACAGCTGGTGATAGAGAGATAGGACCGCGTGATCGCAACTGTTGGTGACGCAGTCCTATAACAAACATACACAGAATATACTTTAAAACTCCTATTAAAGTAAGCGGAACTGACACCAAATGTACTTTACCCAGATATTTTACTGAGGCTAATGGGCAAGTAATAAACAACAGTATAACAAGTTGCAGATCCCTGCAATAAACAGTTATAAAGATAAACAGAGTAATCAGAATAATAAAGTATTGCTATGCAACTCTAGCGCTGCCCTTTTACAGCTACTTCCCCTCATGGGTAGACTAACACCCAGCAATGTCTACCTATGCAGTCAGGCCTGACTGATCTAAATGGAAGTTCAGTAAAACAATATTCGCTAGCAATCTCTCGGTGGTGCACTTGAAGAACAACTTTGTAATCCCAACGAATAGTAAAGATAAAGGATCTGTCTTTAAACAGCTCTCACCACCTGGACAAGTCCAAGTCTGTTCCCTCCATCGATTCGTCTAGGAACAGGAATCCACCGACATCCAAGTCTTCAATCCTTCTGGTGTACTGCAGCAAGGAGGATTAGATGTCTCTAAGGCTCTGCTAGGCTGGCAGAGGGCTCTTTGGAAAGGAGCACACGGCCCAGGCTTCAGGCCTTGTGCACACAGCAGTTCAGCACAGACATCCTCTTGCTAGGAGTGGGGTGTCCAAAGAGACCGACCAAAACTCCGCCTCCCCTTTATAAAGTCTGCCCCAGCAGTCTCTGTTCTGGAGCAATGCACCCTGGGTGCTGCAAGATGTACTGGGAGATGTAGTCTCTCTCTCCTCTGCTTTCACTTCCATAATGTCTCTTTACTTCCTCCTGACTCACCTCTCACCTGGAACTTCTTGTCTCTCTGCATTAAAGGGGAACACCCCGCTACACCTAGAAATGGTTGTGCATGAAAATTCCAGTAGATCAGCAGTTTGGGCAGCAATAACTGTGCCATGTTCAAAGTCACTTAAATCCCCTTTTCTTCCCCATTCTAATGCTCGGTTTGATCTTCAGCAAGTTGTCTTCACCACATCTAGATGCCTAAGTGCATTGAGTTGCTGCCATATTATTGGCTAATTAGCAATTTATGTTACCAAGCAATTAACCAGATGTACCTAATAAAGTGGCCAGTGTATATACAGTATATATTAAATTAATATTAAACCCTCAGTTTTAAATGCTTTCAGGAACTGATTTAATCACTGAGTATGCAGCTTCTTTTAATTTCCTGCCTATGTTCCGGTTTAAACTGGTGCTATGACCACGGCCACAGGTTTCCTGTTTCAAGGTGACTCCTTTCTCTTGCAGCATCCTATGGAGCCAGGGACTAGAGGTGTGTTGCCCTATAATGCGTGCATCAATAGAAACATACAGCCCCATAGCTCTCTCTTCCTCCCTACTTCTCCCTCCTCCCTTCTCCAAGCCAACAGACTGGCTGAAGATTGCACTGTCCACTGTTAATGCTTTCCCGTAAAGACCAGAAGCAGCACTAAGCGAGCAGGAACCAGCAGCATTGAAAGTTGTGAACTGAAAGTGCTGGGATAATCATTTTAACTAAGTAGTTTACTGAATGTTTATTTTATTGTGCTCATAGTATTAAAGTGGAGGTCCACACAAAAATGGAACCTCCACTTGTTGGAACCCTTCCCCCCTCCGGTGTCACATTTGGCACCTTCCAGGGGGGAGGGGGGTGCAGATACCTGTGTAATACAAATATTTGCACCCACTTCCGAGAATAGACCCCCCGCAGGAGTTACGCCCTTTCCCTTCCCCCCCACTGTCTTCTGGGAGGCACACAAGTCCCAGAAGACAGGGGGGACCATTTCGATTGCGCAGCGCAACTCGCGCATGCGCAGTAGGGAATGGGGAAGTGAAGCCGCAAGGCTTACCGAAGACGGTGGCGGCAGCATCCAAGGACCGAGGCACGGGTCGGCCTCGGGTGCCGACATCGCGAGCACGCTGGACAGGTAAGTGTCCATATTTTAAAAGTCATCAGCTGCAGTATTTGTAGCTGCTGACTTTTAGAAAAAAAAATTTAGGCGGACCTCCGCTTTAAGCTAAAAAGCTCAGAGGGTTTTGCAACTTTGGCTTGTGTTAGTAAAACTGTACACTTTTGCAGCGTGCACACGGTCGGAATTTTCGACAACAAATGTTCAATGTGAGCTTGTTGTCCGAAATTCCGACTGTGTGTATGCTCCATCGGACATTTGCTGTCGGAATTTCCGACAACAAAAATTTGAGAGCCTTCCTCTGGCCTCGCACCCAGCTCCCCTGGCATGCCTCCTCTAGATATCCACTGTGTCACACTCACCGACCTTCTCCTGCCGCGAGTCCATGATGGAGAACCTTGACTGGACATGCGTTCCAATAGCTTCTCCAGCCCTTCCGTTCCAAGACACCTTCTCCATGACCGTGTAAGGATGAGACCAGCTCTCCCGGGCTGCTCTGCTGGGCCACACACCCCCCCCCCAGATGGGGCCCCTGCGGCTATCTAGCACTCCATTCTCCACGTCTCCAGGCCGGCAACTCCCCTCCAGTGGGCTGGACCTGAGCTCATATGGGAGGCCTGCCCCCTGCCAATTCCAGTTGGGGATTGGTCAGGGGCAGGCTCCTCACATGAGCTCCCTGTCACTCCAGTCCTGTGCCCTGCCCCTCTTCCAGAACATTCAACCTGGAAGGGGAGGAGCCCCAGAACTAAAGCACAGGTGATCACACTCACTGCTACACTAACCACTCCCTGCCCCCAGATCAAAACAAGCAGGCCTAGCCTGAAGCATAGGCCTGCCTAAATTTACCTGCGCTGGCAGCTTACCTCACAAAAATCCTCACTCTAGCACCTACCTATGGTAGAGGGTGCTACAATTTTCTTTATTAGTAATAATAATAAAGTATTTGTTTATGGAACCATTTTAGAGGGGTGGGATTTTTTAAGGGAGAGCAACCTTGGAAAAATGGAAAAAACATTTTGGAAAATGTGTATGTATTGTGATTTGAAGATACAGATACAGATACAGATACAGTGAGGGCAAAAAAAAAGTATTTGATCCCTTGCTGATTTTGTATGTTTGCCCACTGACAAAAAAATTATCAGTCTATAATTTTAATAGTAGTAATATTAGATTAATTTAACAGTGAGAGACAGAATAACAACAGAAATATTCAGAAAACGCATTTCAAAAAGTTATAAATTAATTAGCATTTTAATGAGTGAAATAAGTATTTGATCCCCTATCAATCAGCAAGATGTCTGGCTCCCAGGTGTGGTTGCGATTATTGGCAAATGGAAGAAACTCACAATAACTGTCAATCTCCCTCGGCTGGGGCTCCATGCACGATCTCACTATGTAGAGTTTCAATGATCCTGAGAACGGTGAAGAATCAGCCCAAAACTACATGGGAGAATCTTGTCAATGATCTCAAGTCAGCTGGGACCATAGTCACCAAGAAAACAATTGGTAATACACTATGCCGCGCAGGACTGAAATCCTGCAGCGCCCGCAAGGTCCCCTGCTCACGAAAGCACATGTACAGGCCTGTCTGAAGTTTGCTAATCAACATCTGAATGATTCAGAAGAGAACTGGGTGAAAGTTTTGTTGTCAGATGAGACCAAAATCAAGCTCTTTGGCATCAAATCATCTCACTGTTTTTGGAGGAGGAGGAATGCTGCTATAAAAATGCACTGATTACTCTGAAAACGACACTTGCAGTGAATGGTTTAACCTATAGGTGGCGCTGTAGGGGTTAAGTGTGACCTAATGAGTGATTCTAACTGAAGAGGGCGTGGCTTGGCGTGTGTCATCACTGATCGTCGTTCCCTGTGACAGGGAACAGACGATCAGTGACACTGCCACTAGGAAGAACGGGGAAAGGTTTGTTTACACTTACCTCTCCCTGTTCTTCAGCTCTGTGACCCGATCGCGGGACACCGGCGGCGATCTGGTCTGCGGTTCCCACGCGCGGTCACGGAACTTCGGACCAGGTTGCGAGCGCGCCGGCAGCGGCGCGTGCGTGACCCACGGACAGGTTCTTAAAGGGGACCTGTATGCCCTTGTGCCTGTCTGTGCCATTCTGTCGACATACACCGTCGTGTGGCGGTCCTTAAGTGGTTAAAATGCAAATCAATTTATAACTTATTTGAAATGCATTTTATGGATTTTTTGGTTGTTATTCTGTCTCTCACTGTTAAAATAAACCTACCATTAAAATTATAGACTGATCATTCCTTAGTCAGTGGGCAAACATACAAAATCAGCAGGGGATTAAGTACTTTTTTCCCTTACTGTAGGCACACATTTAGATCATGGAGTTATATACACAGGTAAAAACACATAGACATGGGGTAAATATATATATATATATATATATATCTGTTACATCTCATACTAATATACCTTACTAGGTTTGTGAATGTAAAAATGTTTGGTAATGTCAAAGCATGACTAATTGGATATCATCTGTAGTTATGCAAGAGGGCTTTGGGTGGATAGAGGAGAGAGCTTTAGGTGTGTAGCGGGGTTCTACTGTTATGGACTATTGTTGCAGTTACAACTTTATAAACTATTGTTTACTTATGTTCAGTAATGCATGTGGAACTTATGGTACAGGGAGAGAGAGACTCCGTTGCCATGGATACCAAATAGACAATGGTACACACAGTGCAGCTGTGCTCCCAGAATGCATTACAACCACCGCACAGCCTGCTGGGGGAGGTTACTTAAAGGAAGGGAGGGGCTACGCTCGGTCTCTCTGGACTCCACGCTCAACCAAGCAGGAAGTTTGCGTGAGGCCTACTGCCGGGGCGACTAGGCCCAAAGCCTGGGCCTATAACTTTGCGGAGTATCACCACGCCAGAGAGGGATCTCTTTCAGTGTGACTAGCTCGTGTCACCCTCAAACCGGAGTCGTCCGCCATCAGACATCTTCAGCTGCTGTGAGAAGGACCAGAGGCTGTGTGTTACGGAGAGGTCGGCGATCGAGGTACCGACCCCAAAGCGTGTCAGGTGGAAAAGACCTGTCTGGGTGAGCGGGCACCTGCCCAGAATCTACAACTGTTGCTAGGTTTGTGACTCTTGAAGGCCCACCACCACCCGAGTAGTGAGCTACACGTACCCCAGGACATAGTGCAGCGTGTGGTAGCTGTGTAGTTAAAGATGGCGTTATACTGACTATTAGTTTCACTTTCAAAAGCACTGTGAGAGTCTAGTTCACATCTTTAATCTCCTGTGGATTACAATTATAAAGTGCACCAACGTTTGCTAGCGAAGATTCCCACCTTCAAGGAACTTGTACAGTAATCTGAGTCAGGCCTGACAGGAACTAACTTTAACGGGACGCGGGGTGGTATTGCACACTAGGGGAGCTCGCAAGCTTAGGATTGTTTATCCATAGATAGTAGGTACCAGTTTATTTTAAAATCTTTATCTTACAATTATTATTGACTCTTGCAGGGCCCTGCAGAGTCATTTGAAGCTATTTACATATTGTGACAGCAGGAAGGTAAAGTCACCTGGTTGCATCCAGGGGGGTAGATATATTTTGCCCAGATTCAGGCTTTACGCCGACTTATACAACTAGGTGGAGAGTTGTATAAGGCTAGTGGGCTCATGGATGACTCATACCTCTAGGGAGAGTGTGGGGCGTCGTGCAGACAGGGAGTTGATGAGACCAGCTGAAGCTTGTCAGCTCATTTAGGCCTCTATAAGAACTCCCAGGTTCATTAGATGTTAGCTCATGCCTGGAACCAGACCTGTGTGGACTGTCTAGGGAGAGTGAACCCCTGTGCGGTGAGACAAAGCCTGTGTGGCTATTTGCTTGGACATTTAAAACCAGGGACTTAGGGACTAGGACAGCACTAGGCTGATCCCAGTTGTTAGTTAGGAAACCTGTATGTTTAGTCAGAGGTCAAGTTGACCAGGATTTATTTTGTTTATGTTTCTTTTGCTTTGCTGTGTTTTGTCACTGTAAATAGAAAATAAACCGCACCTTTTTGATTTTGAAAACCACAACCTCCGTTTGCTGGGCCTGTTTTTGTGTGGGGAGCCCATCTCGGGGGTCACACACACCCGCTGCCGAGCTAACCCCCTCAGAGTTGGTGGAGAACCAGTGGCAGTTTTTTTTTTTTAAGCCAGCATGGAGGAGATACTGAAGCAGCTGGCTCTAGCAAATGCCAATCAACAGCAGACAAATGCAGGTTTGCAAAAGAACTTCGCAGCCCAGCAGCAAGCTCATCAACAGAGCCTTGCAGCCCAGCAGCAGACAAACGCAACTTTGCAACAGAGTCTGGAGGCTCAGCAACAAGCCCAGCAGCAATCTGAGGCCCGCTTCATAGACCTGTTGCAGAAGCAAGAGCAGAGACTACAACAACAGATGGAAGCAGTAATGCAGCAACGTCCGCAGACCAGTGAGGAAAGCCGTCCCACTAATACCGCGTCCTTTGGGGTGAGTCGTTTATTGACAAAAATGACTGGAGAGGATGATCCAGAGGTATTTTTGACCACATTTGAAAGGACCGCTGAAAGAGAAAAGTGGCCTGAGGAGCAGTGGGCTGGACTGGTGGCTCCTCTGTTAACTGGTGAATCGCAGAAAGCTTACTATGACCTAGAGCCTAACCAAGCAAAAGACTATGTGATGCTAAAAGCTGAAATATTGGCAAGGCTGGGTGTCACCCAGGCTGTCCGGGCTCAGCGTGTGCATAACTGGACTTTCCAGCTTGGAAAACCCCCCAGGTCTCAAATGTATGATCTCATTCACCTGAGCAGAAAGTGGCTACAGCCAGAGACTTTGTCCGCACCAAAGATTGTGGAACGTGTTGTAATGGATCGGTTTTTGAGAGCTCCTCCTACTGCCATCCAAAAGTGGGTAAGCCATGGAGACCCAGAGACGGCCGATGGTCTTGTGGATCGTGTGGAGAAATACTTGGCTACAGAGAACCTGACGGCCTCTTCCAGAGACACTCGGACTTTCCACCCTAAGACCAGACCATCCCCAGGGGCGGATAAGAGGATTCCAAGGGGTGAGGGTGGAGAGAGTGAGAGGGTGGGAGCTCTACCCCAAGTTTGGCGAGAACAGCCTGGGAAATCAGCGGCTCAAGAGGCGGCAAGAAGGATCGTTTGCTACCGCTGCCGGCAAGCGGGACATATTGCAGCCAATTGCCCGGTTGTGGAGGAACCCATGCAGTGTGACTTTCTGACGGGCAGACGTCAGTCGCTGTGTGCGACAGTCGCATGCACTGCCATTCGAGGAACTGAGAAACATTTATGCAAAATGTGTGTTAATGGTAGAAATGTTGTGGTATTGTTGGATTCAGGTAGCCTTGTGACCCTGATAAAGGCTGAGTTAGTTAAAACAGAGGTCTCTGGGAATAGCAAGGTAGCTGTTATTTGTGTGCATGGGGACACCCGAGAGTATTCAGTGACTACAGTGTGTTTCGAGACCCCCAAAGGTACCCTCTCTCATCCAGTGGGCTTAGTATCTCAGTTACCGCATGACGCCATTGTGGGAAGGGATTTTCCGAAGTTCTGGGAACTGTGGGATGATCCTGAGCCCCCCACTGGTGCCCCTATGTACCAGGAATGTGATAGCCAGAACTCCCCTGAGAGTGGTGAGGACTCTCCGGAATTTCCCTTATCAGTATTGGCAGGGGAGACTCAAGAAACTGGAGAGGAGCCCACCTCCTCAGACGAAAACCTACCGTCTGTGGAGTTTTCTGATCTTGAGGTTCACAGGGAAAACTTTGCCACAGAACAGTTGAAAGACCCCGCCCTAATAAAGGCACGGGAAAACGTAGTGAAAATAGATGGCGAGTTAGTGAACCCAGATAATACCTGCACTTACCCATACTTCAGCGTAGAGAAGGACCTACTGTATCGGGTGGCAAAAAGGGCAGAAGAAACCGTTGAGCAGCTTGTGGTGCCCAAACCTTACAGGAAGTTGGTGTTGGAGTTGGCCCATGGGCACATTCTTGGAGGTCATCTGGGGACAGAGAAAACCCGAGAGAGGGTATTACAGAGATTCTATTGGCCGGGGGTGATGAAGGACATAGAAAATTATTGTTCCTCCTGCCCTGTGTGTCAGAGGTCGGCCCCGATGCCACATTTCCGTAGCCCGCTGGTCCCTCTACCCATCATTGAGGTCCCGTTTGAGAGGATCGCCATGGATTTGGTAGGTCCTATAATCAAGTCCGCTAGGGGGCACCAGTACATATTAGTTATAATGGACTATGCCACCCGTTATCCAGAAGCGATCCCTCTCCGAAATACCTCGGCCAAAACCATAGCCAAAGAGCTATCTCTTGTGTTTAGCCGGGTGGGTATTTGTAAAGAACTGCTTACGGACCAAGGTACACCCTTTATGTCCCGGGTTATGAAGGAGCTGTGTAAATTGTTCAAAGTGACGCAATTACGTACATCTGTGTATCACCCCCAAACCGATGGGCTGGTTGAAAGGTTCAACAAAACCCTAAAACAAATGTTGAAGAAAGTGGTGGATAGAGATGGAAAGGATTGGGACTGTCTACTTCCTTATCTGATGTTTGCTATTAGGGAGGTGCCCCAATCCTCTACGGGATTCTCCCCCTTTGAGTTACTGTATGGGAGACACCCAAGAGGGCTGTTGGATATTGCCAAGGAAACTTGGGAAAGTGAGAGTTCTCCCCACAGGAGTGTGATTGAGCATGTCGCCCTGATGCAAGACCGAATTGCACAGGTAATGCCCATCGTGAAGGAACATTTGACCCAAGCGCAGTTAGCACAGCAGAGAGTGTACAACCGTGGAGCCAAGACCCGTACCTTTTCCCCGGGGGATAGGATACTGGTACTTGTCCCTACGGTTGAAAGTAAATTCCTTGCCAAATGGCAAGGCCCCTACGAGATAATGGAAAAAGTGAGCGAAGTGAATTACAAGGTCAGACAACCAGGAAGGCGAAAGCCCGAACAGATCTATCACGTTAATCTGTTGAAAGCCTGGAGGGATAGAGAGTCCCTAGTCGCAGACACTTGGTCACCAGCTCAAACTGGTTGCGTGATTCCTGAGGTTGGAATAGCAGCCACCTTGTCACAACCCCAACAACAGGAGGTTAAGGAGTTTGTGCTTCGCAACAAGGAGGTATTCTCTGAGCTGCCGGGACAAACATCTGGGGTAGAGCATGACATCATTACCCCGCCCGGTGAAAGGGTGAAGTTAAAACCCTATCGGATCCCAGAGGCCCGACGGGAGGCAATACGGGAGGAAGTACAGAAAATGCTGAACTTAGGGGTGATAGAGGAGTCCCAAAGTGATTGGTCTAGTCCCATTGTGTTGGTGCCTAAACCGGATGGGAGCTGGCGATTTTGTAACGATTTTCGTCAGTTGAACAAAGTTACAAAATTTGACACCTACCCCATGCCACGTATAGATGAGTTGATCGACCGGCTGGGAACAGCCCGATACATGACGACTCTTGACCTCACAAAAGGGTATTGGCAAATCCCCCTGGCCAAGTCGGCCAAAGAGAAAACCGCATTTGTAACCCCAGACGGGGCGTTCCAATATAAAAGAATGCCGTTCGGGTTACAGAATGCGCCGGCCACATTCCAGCGGAAAATGGACCAGATGCTGAGGCCCCATCGGAAGTATGCTGCGGCTTACCTGGATGACATAATTGTCCATAGCACAGATTGGGCCTCACATCTGCCAAAAGTGCAAGCAGTCCTGGACTCTGTTCGGGAAGCGGGGTTTACGGCTAACCCCAAGAAGTGTACCATTGGGCAGGAGGAGGCCAAATATCTTGGGTACACCATTGGGAGGGGAGTAATAAAACCCCAACTCAACAAAGTCGAGGCCATCCAGAGTTGGCCACGTCCCAACAGCAAGAAGCAGGTACGAGCCTTTCTGGGAATCGCTGGGTATTATCGGCGATTCATTCCCCACTTTGCTTCTAAGGCTGTGCCCCTAACCAACCTGACGAAGGGGAAAGGGTCAGTCATGATTAAATGGACCCCCGAGGCTGAGGCAGCATTCCAATTCTTGAAACAAGCCTTATGTAGCCAGCCAGTGTTGTACTCACCCGACTTCTCTAAAGACTTTGTCGTACAAAGTGATGCGTCAGATGTGGGGTTAGGAGCAGTATTGTCCCAGGTCTGGAACGGGGAAGAGCACCCAGTCATTTACCTCAGCAGGAAGTTGAAGTCCCATGAGGTAAATTACGCCACCGTTGAAAAGGAGTGTTTAGCGGTGAAGTGGGCTCTAGATTCCCTTCGGTACTACCTGCTAGGTAGGCACTTTGACATGGTTACGGATCACGCTCCGTTAAAGTGGATGGCTCAAAACAAGGAAACAAATAGAAGAGTGAATAGGTGGTTCCTGGCCCTCCAGGAATTCAACTTCACAGTAAAGCATCGCCCTGGCGTTCAAATGGGGAATGTGGATGCTTTGTCTCGAGTACATGAATGCCTGATTGCTGGTGTTCCAACCCCGAGGTTAAAACAAGAGGGGGGGGTATGTGACAGCAGGAAGGTAAAGTCACCTGGTTGCATCCAGGGGGTAGATATATTTCGCCCAGATTCAGGCTTTACGCCGACTTATACAACTAGGTGGAGAGTTGTATAAGGCTAGTGGGCTCATGGATGACTCATACCTCTAGGGAGAGTGTGGGGCGTCGTGCAGACAGGGAGTTGATGAGACCAGCTGAAGCTTGTCAGCTCATTTAGGCCTCTATAAGAACTCCCAGCTTCATTAGATGTTAGCTCATGCCTGGAACCAGACCTGTGTGGACTGTCTAGGGAGAGTGAACCCCTGTGCGGTGAGACAAAGCCTGTGTGGCTATTTGCTTGGACATTTAAAACCAGGGACTTAGGGACTAGGACAGCACTAGGCTGATCCCAGTTGTTAGTTAGGAAACCTGTATGTTTAGTCAGAGGTCAAGTTGACCAGGATTTATTTTGTTTATGTTTCTTTTGCTTTGCTGTGTTTTGTCACTGTAAATAGAAAATAAACCGCACCTTTTTGATTTTGAAAACCACAACCTCCGTTTGCTGGGCCTGTTTTTGTGTGGGGAGCCCATCTCGGGGGTCACACACACCCGCTGCCGAGCTAACCCCCTCACAATATATATAATTGTCTTGATTTGCTTATTATCTCCGGTAAAGTAAACTGTATCTTTGTTTAAGTATATACCTGTGTGAAGTACTTTTATTGGCCTGAAGGATCTCAAGCAGAGAAAGGTAAAATATATATATATTGTGAGATGGGGGTTGTTTAGCTCAAGTGGTAGATGCGTTTTCCCAGCGATTCAAGCCAGTCAGGAACTATATTTAAGGGCACGGTAGCCCATTTTTATTAAAAAAGCCAAAATAAAAGTCCAAACAAAGGTTTCCCACGCAGGGGTTCTTCTCCATCAAATACACATAGCAGAAAATGCTAGCCCACCTGGCTCTCTGTAGCAGTACTTCTGCACTCTCCTGGTCACCCAGACCACCGGACTCCTCAAAGTAGACGACTTCCCTTTAGCGTCCACAGCTCTGCCTCTTGTAGTCACCAATGTTCTGGCTGTCACCTACAGCCTCTCTGACTCCTGAAGACCTCCTGTCTCTTGGTGTGGAGCCGTCTCCAACTGGGAGCCATGAGGTCTTCCCATACATTCATTATAAGGGCTGTGCTCACCTGAGCACACACCCTGCTGGTAATCAGCAAAGTCTGGACATAGGGTTGGAGATCCCATCCCTCCCAAGACACAGTGGAATCTCCAAACTACAAAGCCCCTTTCCAGAATACCAAAACCTGGAGAAAGCTGCAAAAGCAGTCTTCTCCAGTCCACATCTACGCTCTGTAGTCTTGCACCTTGCAAATGTGCAGACCCTGTGTCCAGCAAACTGTCCATTTTACCGTGACAGTAGCTCCTACTGTCACAATATATATATATATATAAATAAAGGGTGGTAAAACGATAAACAGGTAAAACTGTAAATAAGTTATACACAAAACAGCGCTAAAATAAAAATAACATAAAGGACCCGTGGATCATGCCACTGAAAAAGTCCAGCACGTATGAAGAAATGACCAGTTCAGAGTATTATGGTGAGTAATATCACAAAAAAAGTCCAAGTGTGCACTTTCCACCACCAAAGACAATTATTTGGAATCCACCGTGTGATGAAAAAAACCCCTTAGGGGTTCACACTTACCAGAGGTAAGATATAAATGAGCCTTAAATAGAAGGTAACATCAGCTACTCTGCATAAGCAAATCTTCTCCAATCAGGGTACACCAATAAGGATGGGCTCCAAAGCAGACCATAAAATAATAGGAAGATAACAGCACAATAGTGTAATCCTGTTTATTTCAAATCTGTTAACCCACCAGTAGGAAACCCCTTTAACCAAACTACGTACATCAAACAGCAGTAAAATAAGCAATGAATGGCCCAAGAGGGCGCTATCACCATTTCCAGCGTCCTAGGGAGAGTGTGTGTGTCCTCACGGATCCTGCAGACACTTCCGAATGGTAGCTGTGAGCGGTGGAACGCACGCTTGGAACGCAGACGTCACTTCCGGGTCGCGGGTAGTCGTGGTTACGCCCTGACGTGTTTCGTCACCTGACTTCAACAGAGGGCGTAACGTCACGACGCACCCGCGATGTTTATATCACCATGTCTGTTGAACATCTGCGTACTCGGCAACAGATGACGAGTGCGTACCTCTGATGTCTGATTGGACGCTGATTATGCATTGCACAAATAGAGAACATGGGGTCTATCTAAGCATAGACTTAATTGATGCGGAAAACAGCCACAAACAATATAAATATAGCATCACATATAACATGTAAATACTTGGTAATAAATAAACATCGACATTAAATGATAAAAATCGACATTAAATAAGAACAATATATTAAAGGAGGCTGCATAAACAGAGGAAAATATAGTTTTAAAATTATGTGCAGCGATAATAAATATAGATTATGCTGGTCACCATCCTCAGCCACTTAAGCAGTAACAGAGCTATGAGTTCATATCTCTATATAGTGATAGTAAAAAATACATACATAAAAATTATTATATTTGAAGTAACAAACTAAAGAGTCACTACTGATATATTATGAGACTAATGATGAACCTGAGAAACCATATAACTATTTATGCTGCATGTACATATATACTATTATTACATCACCTAATAAGACATGATGTCAATACTATAATATCTAGTATGTAATAAAGATATTAAAATAGTATTAAAATGATAATAAAGACTGATGTGTATACTATGTATAAAAAATTGATAAAAATATATATACTATATTGCAGCAAATAAATAATCACCCACAGAAGTGATTTGATAAGGATGAAGAACATACATATAAAAACTATGGGAAAATTATCTATGTGTGTATGTCAACATAGTAATGTGGCCCCTTGTAAATAATAGATAAAATACTCAATAATATATGGTTAAAACTTGTGTGTAAAAGACATATAAATAGAAGTAAAAAACATATAAAATATATAAAATACCTCCATATGTCTTAAAAATGACATCACGTTATAACCAATAATAAGCAGAACATCAAATATAGAGGAAGACATAAGTACAAATAATAAATGTGGCCACTATTAATCAATAATCACTGATGAAGCAATTTATGTCTAAATCCACGTTTAACCCTTTGGGCGATAAAGTGTCAACCAAGAAGATCCACTGGGTTTCCCGTTTGGAGAGTTCTCTAACGAGATTGGAACCTCTCCAAAACGGTTTGAGATGGTCTATACCCCAAAATTTAAGCCCAATAGGATCCTGGTTGTGATACAACTTAAAGTGTAAGGACACATTGTGATCCTTGAATCCGATCTTAATGTTAGCTATGTGTTCTGCAATACGGATTCTTAATAATCTTTTTGTGCGACCTATGTAGATTAGCCCACATGGGCACTGGAGAGCATATACTACATAGGATGTGTTGCATGTAATGAATTCTTTTATTCTAAATTCTTTATGGTTCGAAGTAGATGTGAATCTGTCAAGGGCTCTGATAGGCAATCTAACTTCTTTGCATGCTCGACATTTTCTACAGGCGTAGAAGCCGTCTTGATCCCATAGGGAGGGAGGTCTGGTTGGAGGATCAATAACTTTTTTGACTATTTTGTCAGCAAAATTAGGTGATCTTCTATAAATAAATCCTGGTCTGTTTGGTAACGCACACTTGAGTACTCTGTCCATCTGTAGGATGTGCCAGTGGGTGGTAAAGATTTCTTCTACCTCCTTATATTGTGAATGAAATCCTGAGATAAAACTCCATTCCTGATTGTTTGCAATTACTCCGTGGGACGTATTAATCAGGAGATCTTCTCTGGGAATTAAGGATATCTCATTGATAGTGTGATCCAAAACATCTACACGGTAGCCTTTTTCCACAAACTTTTTCTTAATAACCATAGCTTGTGTTTTGTAATCTTCAGGATCCGTGCAGTTTCTCCTTATCCTAGTTAGTTGACCTTTAGGGACATTTCTAAGCCATAGAGGGTGGTGGCCACTCTGCATAGGTAAGTAACTGTTTGAGTCTGTTGGCTTAAAATAAACCGAAGTACCGAGTTTATCTCCGTGTCTGAATATATTGACATCCAGGAAATGGATCTTAGAATCACTAATTTCATAGGTAAGTTTGATATTATTCGTGTTGTTATTCAATTCTTCCAAAAATGTATTCAAAGCTGATAGTGGACCTGACCAAATAAAAAAGAGGTCATCTATATACCTTCGGTATAATAATAATGAGTCCCTCTTGACCGCGAAGATGGTTTTATCTTCCCATTCCCCCATGAATAGGTTTGCAATGCTAGGTGCAAATTTGGCACCCATCGCAACCCCACGTTTCTGTAGATAAAAATTGCCATTATACCAAAAGTAATTATGCCCTAGACAGAAGTCTAGGGCATTCCTCAGAAACACTTTATGGTTATGGGTAATGTCATTTCTCTGACATAAAGCCCAGTTTAAGGCTAGGAGAGCATCATCATGCTGTATGATAGTGTACAGCGAGGAGACATCAGCAGTAATTAAAAATACATCTGATCTCCCTGCCAAATCAATTGTTTGGAGGAGTTGTAATAAATTCTTAGTGTCCCGTAAGTAAGCTTTAGTCATAGTGACACTCTTCTGTAGGAATGTGTCAAGATATTGTCCTACTCTTGCTGAAATAGAACCTATGCCATTCACTATAGGTCTCCCAGGTGGGCATTTTGCATCCTTATGTATCTTCGGCAGAGTGTAGATTGTTGGTATCCTGCTGCTACTTGGGATTAAGAATATCTTTTCTTTTTCAGTCAGAACCCATTTAGAATATCCAGATTCCACTAAAATTCTCAAATCAGCCTCATATTGTACAGTGGGATCTTTTTCTAGCTTCTTATATGTATCATCCTCTGTCAACATACCATGTAATTGTTGGTGGTAGAATTCTTTAGTCATTAACACGATTCCTCCTCCTTTGTCCGCTGGTCGTATTACCAAATCCTTACGTTTTTCCAGTAATTCAATTCCTTGTTGTATATGACGCGGGTTCACATCTTTTTTGGGGATCAGGCCCTCTAAATCACGTAGAACTAAACCTTTAAAAACATCAACGTGTTACCTGTTTATCGTTTTACCACCCTTTATTTATTTATTTACTAATTTTAAACAGCTGCTTTACCATTTAATGTGTTTTGTATAAAAATACCTTGAATTTTACTGTTCAGGCTGCCTTGTATTTTGCAAGTTTGAACTGGCGCTAAGTGTGTGTTCTGTCAGGCCTTCATATAACACACCTTTATTCATATATATATATATATATATATATATATATATATATATACCGTATTTATCGGCGTATAACACGCACTTTTTTCCCCTGAAAATCAGGGGGAAATCGTGGGTGCGTGTTATATGCTGATACCCACATCCCTGAGCTGTCTCCGCTGACTGAGCGGAGCGAGATACACATAGCCGAATGTACTCGGCTATAATCGGCTTTTCTCGGCTCCGCTCACAGTCATGCCCAGTCCCGCCATTGGACCTGTGTTATGTCCATCATAGGGCGGGACTCGGCGTGACTGTGAGCGGAGCCGAGAAAAGCCGAGTATAGCCGAGTACACTCGGCTATGTGTATCTCGGCGGCGGCTCCGCCCAGTCCCTCGGTCCCCTGCGTCCCCTGCGTCCCCGGCGTTCGCACAGTCTCGGCGCCAATTTTAAAATGATGCACGGCGACACTGGGGGCAAGGCTGCACGGCGACTCTGGGGCAAGGCTGCACGGCGACTCTGGGGCAAGGCTGAAATGGACTCTGGGGCAAGGCTGCAATGGACACTGACAAGGCTGCACTGTGACAAGGCTGCAATGGACACTGACAAGGCTGCACTGTGACAAGGCTGTAATGGACACTGACAAGGCTGCACTGTGACAAGGCTGCAATGGACACTGACAAGGCTGCATTTAAATGTAAGTTATTTTTCCTTAAACTTCCCTGCTAAAAGTTTTTTTCCCTAAAATTTCCTCCTAAACTTGGGGTGCGTGTTATACGCCGATAAATACGGTATATATATATATATATATATATATATATATATATATAATGTGTGTACTTAAGGTGATATATTTACATGCAGAATTGTGTTTCCCCATAGCCAGTGGGTTTTACAATTCTTTCCGCTACCAGTTGTGCCAAGGGAGGGTTCGAGTCAGTTAAGGGGTTGAGAATCAGAGGGCAGGCCCAAACAAAACCAGCAGCTCCTATGGGGGTAGTGCTACAGGTGGCTAGAGGACAGAGCTTAACATGTCTGTCCCTTTAAGAAAACCTAAGGTTGGTCCACATGTTTTTTATTGACTGGTATATAAGTAGGTTCCCCTGACCACCCCAAACTCTACGATTTAGCCCATCGGGGTGAAACAAGTCAGAGGTGGCAGTTCCTAGGTGGAAACTCGCTACTGGCTGGTTGTGGCTGAACACCATTTTATCCAGTGACGGCATTGGTGTGCGACCTCCTACTCATCACAGTAGTGCATAAACTATTGTAAATGCAAATACTGTAATCTTATTTGAAGATTTTTGTTTAAATAAATGTGTGGCAACAAGGTCTCTTTCATTTAGTAAAGTAAGCCTTGTACTTTTTTTTTTAACCTCTGGTCAATGTTCATTAACCAGGTATAATTCTTAAAGCGGAGTTCCACCCTTTTTTATGTTTATTAAAAGTCAGCAGCTACACAAAGTGTAGCTGCTGGCTTTTAATAAACATACACTTACCTGTTCCACTGTCCAGCGACGCGCCGCCTGGAGCTCCGCTCCTCTCCCCCCTCCTCCGCCGGCGCGTCCATTCACAGTGTGGGCATCCGGCCGTGACAGCTTTCGGCTTCACGGCCGGGCACTCACTGCGCATGCGCGAACGGCGCAGCGCTCTGTGAGTGGACAGGCGATCGCCTGGGATCTGTCACGTCCCAGGTGATCGCCTACAGGGAGGAGCCGCCACAAGGCGATATGACGTATCGCCTAGGCGGCTCCAGGGCGGAAGGAGGAAGTGGGACAGGAAGTCCCACTCCTACTGAAGCCCCCACTCCCCCCCAAAAAAATGACATGCCAAATGTGGCATGTAAGGGGGTGAGGAGTGGAATAAAAAAAAGTAAAAAAATTGGGTGGAACTCCGCTTTAATATCATACATACTTTTTACATTTGCGTACCTATACCTTAAGAGTTGCAATCCCTGTTCAATTTCCCATAACAGTTTACCATTGATCAATGGTCCTATCTTTCTGTTTACAGCCCACAAGATTCTTTTCTGTCTCTTTAGTTTTTCTTAATCAGGGGTTTTCTCATTGAAACGCATCCCTCAAGGACTGTCTTAGGAAGTTGATGTCTCGCAGTGGACAGTAAAATTGGATTGTCTCTCTTCTTGTTAATCCCTGTGTCTGATGTTGTATTCTGCAACACTTATCGCTATCATGGCCTGATCCTTACTGAAGGATGTCATACAGGGTCATCTGAAACTTTTCCATGTTTTGATCCTTTTCACTACCCAAAAGAAAGATAAGCTTTCTGTGCTATATTCGTCATAAAATAAATGCATTTCTTTGATTTCCCCGTGTTGACACTGAGCTCCCTCACATCAAATGCTAACTCAGAACAGACAAGGAAAAGCTTTCTCTGAAAGTGACATGTCAGCCTTTTATGGATTTTATGTATCTTTCATAAATAGATCCAAAGGTTAACTTTTTGGCATTATTCATTTTAATATTATTTCATGGAGTTATCATTTTAAATAACTAAATCTCCTTAGCAGTCTGGAGGGACATAACATGTATTTGTTCGCTTGTAATACCCTACTTTTAACTGGAAACCTATGTCACTACAATGGAGTAAAAAGAGGCTATGCTTTGCCATACACCACACAACTATTTCTAGTATAATGATGGCTCCAAAGATCCAGCAAGCCATTTGTTAATCTCTACAGTGTACACCATTGTTACTCAATTTTAATAAATTATTTACCCCCTCAAAGTGAACCTAAACTCAAGGAAAATAATTGTAACCTGACCTGTGATTCTGCATCCTGATTCTACTCCTATTACCTCCCCACCTTGTCCTTGACCCATCTGTTCCTCTGCTACCATATTCACTTTAGCTTTTTCACAGACTATTGCCGCGTACACACGATCGTTTTTAATGTCATTTTCAAAAACTACGTTTTTCTCTACGTGATTTTTCTTGTTTCCTCTCAAGCCTGTCTTGCATACACACGTTCATTAAAAAAAATGCTCGAGCAAAGCGCAGTGACGTACAACACGTACGACGGTACTATAAAGGGGAAGTTCCGTTCGAATGGCGCCACCCTTCATGTTAGTAAAGTTTGTTGAGCGACGATTCACGCTTTTCAGCCTCGTGCTTTTCAGTCCGTTACAGCGTGACGAATGTGCTATCTCCATTACGAACGCTAGTTTTACCAGAACGAGCGCTCCCGTCTCATACTTGATTCTGAGCATTGGACAAAATTATTTAAAAACCAACTAAGAAGCGAAGCCCAGAAGTTGTCAAACGACAGACCATCCAAGGTTTTTAAATAATTTTGTCCAATTATGTGTATTGTCTCATTTTAACCTCTACATTACCACGCCTATTTCTGAGATTTGGTGTTTTCAAGTTAAAAACTCTTTCTTTGCTAGAAAATTACCTAGAACCCCCAAACATTATATATTTTTTTTTCTAACACCGTAGAGAATAAAATGGCAGTCGTTGCAATACTTTCTGTCACATCGTATTTGCGCACTTTTTTAGGGAAAAAAACAAATTTTTGGGAAAAAACTAACACTTTTTTTGGAAAAAACAAACACTTTTTTTGGAAAAAACAAACACTTTTTTTGGAAAAAAAAACACTTTTTTTAATAAAAAAATAAGACAACAGTAACGTTAGCCCAATTTTCTTTTTATATTGTGAAAGATAATGTTACGCCGTGTAAATTGATACCCAACATGTCATGCTTCAAAATTGCGCCCGCTCGTGGAATGGCGACAAACTATTACCCTTTAAAATCTCCATAGGCAACGTTTAAAAAATTCTACAAGTTGCATGTTTTGTGTTACAGAGGAGGTCTAGGGCTAGAATTATTGCTCTTGCTCTACCAATCGCGGCCATACCTCACATGTGTGGTTTGAACACCGCTTTCATATGCGGGCGCTACTCACGTATGAGTTCGCTTCTGCACGCGAGCTCGGCTTAACCTTTTTATTTTTATTTTTTTCACTGTTCTTTAAAAAAAAAAAAATGGTGTCACTTTTATTCCTATTACAAGGAATGTAAACATCCCTTGTAATAGAAAAAAGCATGTCAGGTCCTCTTAAATATGAGATCTGGGTTCAAAAAGACCTCAGATGTCATATTTACACTAAAATGCAATAATGATTAAAAAAAATAAAAATTGTCATTTGAAAAAAAAAAATAAAAAAAAAATGTCCCTTTAAGAGCTATGGGTGGAAGTGACGTTTTGACGTTGCTTCCGCCATGCAATGACTTGGAGATGGGCGGGGGCCATCTTCCCCTCACTTGTCTCCATGTCAGGCTAGGGACAGGTCCGGATCGCCTCCGCCGAGGGTACCAAAGCGTGGCGGGAGGGCCCTCTCCCGCCGCCGATAAAAGTGATCTCGTGGCGAATCCGCCACAGAGACCACTTTTATCTGAAAGAGAACCTCCGGCTCTTGAGGAGGATACCTGCTAGCTAGCTGCTACCATAACAACTGTATTCCTCTTCAAAGACAGGACGTATATAGTTGTCCGGTGGGAAGGAAGCGGTTAAATATGTCTGTACTATATGTTTCACCATGTATTCGTTTTCTATCTATGTTAATAAAATTCTAATAATTTTTTCATACATTCTGTCTGTGATCCATTTAAAGTCCCATTTTTGAGGAAAAGTGGCTTTACTACATGATAAATGCTAAAGGCTATCAGGGTCCGATGAGTTGAATGCCGCTGACTGGTGAGGGTGCAGGCTGAGGAGAGGTCAATCCAGACCCAAAGCATGCTGCAGAACACCTCATCTGGCTTGTGTGGTTAGCAGGTAAAAGCAGCCTCAACTTGATACATCCAGGCCACGTCCCCAACATGTTTTGCCCCACCCCTGGTACTTAAAGCGGAGGTGCAGCCAAAAAAAAAAGTCAGCAGCTACTAACAGTGTAGCTGCTGACTTTTAATAAGGACACTTACCTGTCCTACTCGCCCGCGATGGCGGTCCCGCCATGGCAATCGATCGCTGCTGGCAGCTCCCGACTCCTCCATCCTGACTAAGGGAAACAGGCAGTGAAGACTTACGGCTTCACTGCCAGTTTCCTACTGCGCATGCACTACTCGCACGGCGCTTTGTGAATGGGCGGCTTGCCTCCTGGGATACACACAGTTCCCAGAAGGCAGCGCGACCCATTCACAAGAAGAGGAAGCGGAAGGAGACCCACCGCGGACGAGAAGAGGCACATTAGAGGCAGATTAGGGGACTTCTGCATAGCAATAGGCATTTAGGGTGAGTATAATTTTTTTTTTTTTCTATAATTTTTTTTTTTTTTTTTAGGATTTTTAATGTAAACATTTTTTCAGGGTGGACCTCCGCTTTAATCATGGAGAGGTAGGTAGGTAATCAAAGTGTTTAACTGTGAGGTTACTTCAGCGCAAATATGTGTGATGCTATTGAACTAATTGTAAGAAAATATGTGCTGCTGACACCAGTGTTCACATTTCCACTTGCATATAACAAAGTGCTAAAAAGCTATAAAGCAACAGTGCCAGGAAGTGGCCTGGATGAATAAAGCTGAGGCTATATTTACCTGCTACGGGCTGGGTAAGGTGTGAGGCAGTTGGGCTATCTCTTCCTATTTCTGCAGCATGCTTTGGGTCTGGACAGACCTCTCCTCAACCTGCACCCTCACCAGTCAGCAGCATTCAACTCTTCGGACCTTTATAGCCTTATAAAACACGACCGGTTTTCCCATCCGAAAAAAGTTGGATGGTTTTTCCAACGGAATTCCTCTCAAGCCTGCCTTGCATACACACGGTCACACAAAAGTGCGGTGAACTTTTGACTGCCAAAAACGCGGTGACGTAAAAGACTACGACGAGCCGACAAAATTAAGTTCTATGCTTCCGAGCATGCGTCGATTTGTTTCCGAGCATGCGTCGGATATTAGCGCGTCGGGATTTGTACACACGATCAGAAATCCTGACGGGAAAAAAAAGAACCAGCTTTTTTTCCAGCAGTTTTTCTGTTGGAAAAAGTCTGACGGAGCATACACACGGTCGGGATTCCCAACCAAAAGCTCTCATCAGACTTTTTCCAACAGGAAAACCGATCGTGTGAACGAGGCATAAAGCATGGGGCATCAGGATAATGAGGTTCACCAAGGACAAGGTGAACTCATTCATCATCACCAAAGACATAATGATTCTGATGCTCCAATTTGCTTGTAGACATCATTCCAGTATTATAGCCATTACAATATCAGCATTCATGCCATTCATTTGATTCTGCACTTCCTATCATCCAACTCAGGGGTGTTTGGACTGGAGCAATAAGAGAGGCCTTCTATGTCATCTTGGGATCCACATCCAGGTATGTGACACTTGTTCTGTAGCCCAATAGCCTTAGATTTTTTTTCACAAAGAGTTTATTCGATTTTAAAGCATAATACAGAAAACAGTTGTACAAACCAAAATAATGACAGAAAAAAGACAACAATTGCCCTACCTATGCGTTTTTTTGTGTTTTTTCAGAAACGCTCTACAGTCCATTTAACATGGTTTCCTATGGTACACATTCACATCTATGCATTTTTCAACCAGTGCGTTTTGGGAAAGGGTCAGGAATTTATTTTTCGGCAGATTGTGTTTTGCGTATAATAGACTTTAATGGTCTCCCACCAGAAGTGCAAGTGTTGCATTTTTGATGTGGTTTTTAATGCGTTTTGCGGGGGGGATTTCTCCTTTAAAAACACTGTATATAGCTGGTTGCTAAGGAGTGGACTGGGAAGCCAGTCGCTGCTTCCTAACAACCGATGAGTCATCAGCTGTCAGCGGGGTAAAAAAAGTTTTTTTGCCGGCTGAAAAAATTTGTGAAAAAAAACTGTGTGGCCCTCCCGCCCCCAAATCCACACCAGGTGCTTTCGGGTAGGGAAGGTTCCCCCCCCCCACCCCAAAGCACCTTGTCCCTATGTTGATGAGGGCAAAGGCCTCTTCCCCACAACCCTGGGCTGTGGTTGTGGGGGTCTGCAGGCAGGGGGCTTATCGCAATCTGGAAACCCTCTTTAAAATGGGGCGAGATCTCGACCCCCAATCCCCCTATGTGAATGAGCATGGGGTACATTGAACCTTTACCCCTCCGCTCGCCACAAATGCTCCCGTGGTCTGCCTGCCCTGCCATGTGACAGTTCTTAAATAGCTTATTGGGCGGGGCCAGCTTGAGACGTCACCTGGTGGCACTGCCCCCATGATCACTAGGAACAGACGATCTTTCTCTACTCCCCTGACAGAACAGGGATCTGTTTGTTTACATTGAAAGATCCCTGTTCTGGCTCTCTGTTGCGACGATGGCGGGTGGCCGGCAGACGCGCATCGGCTCTGGTGATGCGCCACGGGCATGCGGGCACATCCTATAGCCATGAAAGGGACCAGTGATTTGCGCAGCCGAGTCATTTTGCCGCAGTATAACTGCAGGGGCTGGTCGGCAAGCAGTTAAAGTGGTTGTAAAGTCTCAGATGAAAAACCTTCTGTGCTGCAGATCCCCCAGACCCCCCCTTTTTCTTACCTGAGTCCGATCCGATCCAGCGATGTGCACGAGTGCAACAGGTCCATCTGCTGTCTCTCTCCTCATTGGACAGGTTGATAGCAGCAGGAGCCATTGGCTCCCGCTGCTGTCATTCAAATCCAGTGACATGGGAGCGGGGGAAGGGCCGAACGTCGATGGACTCTGGAGCAAGCCCGCATGGGAGCCCCCATGGAAAGTGGCATTCTGGGGGCACCTGATGAAGAGTAGGGGCCTGGAGCGCCAGCAAAACGATTGCACAGTGCAGGTAAATTTGACATGTTTGTTATTTTTATTAATTAAAAAAAAGGGGGGGGTTACAACCCCTTTAAGTTAGTTTTACTAAGAAATTTAAATAAAAGTGTTCTGTCTTTCTTTTGGATAAGCCAGTTCTCTTCTAGAATGCTGATTTTTGAGAAGTTCCCACCCCCAGGTCCATTCCTGATTGGCTATGAGACAAAGTAAAAAAATAGATTTAGGAAAGCGGTTTCCAATTTCTCTTCATATTTTGCTTCCTTCTCATTTCCTTTGATGTTACATCACAACGCACACAGAATAATCAATTTGCATAGACTGTTAACATAACAATATGACAAGATTCAGTTTTCACAGACAGAATTTAGCAGAAAAATGTCATTTTCATAGGTTTGCACTTGTTAAGATTCCGAAAGAAACTGTGTTGAAAATAAAAGCAAATGTCATCCACAGTATCCTCTGGGACATGGGAATTAATGGAGAGAGGGAATTTCTTTTTTGTTTTATTGGATTTATTTACCCCTTCCTGCCTCACCCAAACATCTCTTTAATAGGGTTGGTACGCCGGGGGGACGTTACAACTGTGACTGGCTGTAACAGTGGTCACATGATCAGGAGCTGGTCTCGCCAGCTCTCGACCATTAGCATGGACTGAGAGCTAACTTCGACAGCTGTGCTGAGTGTACAGATCAGGGGTTAAAGTGGAACTTAACCACTTCCCTACCCAGCCATAGTCAAATGACATCCACAGATGGGATCTCCCATCCTGGGTGGACGTCATATGACGTCCTGGCTTTGTAGGGGGATATCTGAATGATGCCTGCAGCTAGAGGCATCATTCAGATATCCTTTTGAAGTGCCGGCGATTCTGTGCACCATAAGAATGATCATAGCGGCAGTTCCGCCGCTTGATCATTCTTATAGGCGGCGGGAGAGGACAACCCCCCTCCCGCCGCCATCCGGTGCTTCTCCGGGCTCTCCCGTGCGATCGGGGACCCGGAGCGAATCTTCCGGCGCCGCTGGTGGGTCACGTGACGAGCATAGAGATGACTGGTGACCAGATGGTCACCAGTCATCTCTATGATCGTCGGAGGCCCGGGCGTGATGTGATGACGTCACACCCGGGTCCTCAAATGTAAACAAAACCGCCATTGTGGCTAGTAAGTATGAGATCAGTGAAAAAATTTTCACTGATCTCATGCTTTCCAGCCTGGAGGAGAGATGTGGGGTCTTATTGACCCCGCATCTCTCAATAAAGAGGACCTGTCACACACATTCCTATTACAAGGGATGTTTACATTCCTTGTAATAGGAATAAAAGTGATCAAAAAAAAAAAAAAAAGTAAAATAATTGTAAAAAAAATAAAAAAAAATAAATATATAATAATAAAAAAAAAAAAATGTAAACGCCCCTGTCCCCGGTAGCTCGCGATCAGAAGCGAATGCACACGTAAGTCGCCCACATATGTAAACGCCATTCAAACCACATATGGTTAAAGCGCGTGCAACAATTCTAGCACTAGACCTCCTCTGTAATTCTAACCTGGTAACCTGTAAAAAAAATTAAAGCGTCGCCTATGGAGATATATAAGTACCGAAGTTTGGCGCCATTCCATGAGTGTGCGCAATTTTAAAGCATGACATGTTAGGTATCTATTTACATCTTTCATATTTTCCCAAAAAATTGGGCTAACTTTACTGTTTTGTTATTTTTTAATTCATGAAACCATTTTTTTTTTTAAAAAGGCGTTTGAAAATTTATTGCGCAAATATCGGGCAAGAAAAAAAGTTGCAATGACTGTCATTTTATTCCCTAGGGTGTCTGCTAAAAAAAACATATATAATGTTTGGGGGTTCTGAGTAATTTTCTAGCAAAATAATGATGATTTGTACATGTAGGAGAGAAGTGCTAGAATAGGCCCGGTATTGAAGTGGTACAAAAAGCCTTGTATTGAAGTGGTTAAAGGATAAGTTCACCCATCCCCCCCCCCCCCCCCGGTCCTGCTGTACCTGAGGCCAGCGATCACCCGCTAGGAGACATCGGGTGGCCGCTTCACCGGTCCGGGGATTTGAAACCCCCCCCGGTTTAATCTCCGAAATGTACCTCGTAAAGGTACGTATAGGAGGCATTCTAATTGGTCAGCGCCATCATGGGGACGGCGCCGACCAATCAGAACCCGCCTAGTCTGTCCTGTCAGCAGGGGAGAAGAAAAGAGAAAGCCGCTGGGATTTCAAATCTCTGGACTGGTAAAGCGGCAACCCGATGTCTCCCAGCGAGTGATTGCCGGCCTCAGGTACATCGGGACCAGGGGGAAGGGGAGGGTGTCCAGTGTAAGTTCACCTTACAGATTTTCTGTAAAGGTGAACTTACACTTTAAATTACAATCAGTTTGGCTTCAAAGGCCCTTCTTGCCTTTTTTCACACAATAATGGATCTCAGTGCCTGGACTGCACTATTTTTCAGCTTTGTTGAAACTGAATCATGTGCTTGCCCCTCTACAGAATAAATTAGCTGCCTTTGGTCTATCAATCTCCTAGACTGCGGGCAGCCCATTATAGTCTTGGAAGCAATGGGCAAATGGGCAGTACTGTGAAACCTGCCACCTGGGATTAGGATATACTGTATGCAAAGCCAGTAACAGCACAGGACAGACACTCAGAATCATGGTAAGCTCTGATCTGATGTCTGTTATGTATTTCCATATGTTGAAGAGGGCAGTGGGCATCTTTGAGGCAAAGTGATATGTAATTTCAGCTACCTGTTAAGGTAAGTGCAGGGGAAAGAAACTGTTTCACCTAATAAAATATTCTTTACTTATATGTATCAAGGTTCTGGCTAACTTTGCCTGTGTCATCGTGGGACATTCTGTAACACCAGCTGCAGTGAGCCAGCGTCTCTCTAGTGTTGAGCCTGGACACTGCGTCATCATCTCCTGAATGCAGAGCAAGCACAGACCACAGCTTAGAGCAGGGGATTGTGGGATATGTGATCCGAGGAGCCAGGATTTGCATTGAAGCAAGACTGCTGCAGACTACAAGCCCGCTGGAAGAGAGAGAGGAATGCTGGGTGAGGAAATAAATAGCCTGGTCCGGGGAGGAGTCTTTCTCTTGGGACCACGGCCTTTAGCTGAGCAATCACCTGGCCACTCCAGGGAATGTGAGCCTATACCCTGTTCCAAATTTTTATGCCAATAATATTTTTCTCATTTACCTAAATAATTGATGTAAACAACAGTCAGCATAATTCTCATGTTATCAACTATTAAGAGTACAATTCAAATTTTATTGAACAAACCTCCTAATGATAACAGTTTTTTTTTTTTCAAATACAAAACTTACAATGCACTGTTCCAAATTATTACGCACAGTAAGTTTCAAAACAAAGTGAAAATTGTCATATGTTGTGTTTTGCAGCATATTTACTGAAATCAAAAGCTATTTCAATCAAACTTTGAACAACATTTTAACTTTTTAAACATTTTAACAGGTCACGTTAAATTTTAACATAGGACCCCTTATTTGATAGCAGCTTCACAAGTCTTGCATCCATTGAACTTGTGATTTTTTTGACAGTTTCTGCTTGAATTTGTTTGCAAGATGTCAGAATAGCCTCCCAGAGCTGCTGTTTGGATGTAAACTGTCTCCCACTCTCATAGATCTTTTGCTTGAGGATGCTCCAAAGGTTCTCAATAGGATTGAGGTCAGGGGAGGATGGAGGCCACACCATGACTTTCTCTCCTTTTATCCCCACAGCAGCTATTGATGCAGAGGTATTCTTTGCAGAATGAGATGGTGCATTGTCATGCATGAAGATGATTTTATTATGGAAAGCATAGTTCTTCCTTCTGTACCAGGGAAGGAAGTGGTCAGTCAGGAACTCCACATATTTTGCAGAGGTCATCTTTACACCTTCGGGGACAGAGGAGGGCTGGCCGTCTTAGGCCTGGGGGGCAAGTCCAGTCAAGTGGCCCATTGAACTGCCGAATCAGCTCACCATCCATGGCCCACTTGGTTTTTCAATGCAGCCTCACCAGTGCCCATCAGTGCAGCCAACTCCAGTGCCCATCAATGCAGCCTGATCAGTGGGGCAGGTTACATGGGGTGTATGGGGGGGAGATGAGGGGTCAGCTAAGGGTATCAGGGTCTCTCACCTCAGCGATCTCAGCTCAGCAGGTCCTTGCACGCCACGGTTTCCAGGGGGGTAACGCTCCTGATCCTGGGATCAAGTTGCAGCCAGCGCCCAGCCCTGCAGCCCTGCGTCCCGTCTCCCTGGCACACCCTGCCTCTGCCTGCTTCCAAGAATCTGGTCCCAGGGAGTTGTAGTTTCCTCTGCGCTGCTATGTTTTAAACCCACCAGAAGCTTGAGTGCGGACTACAACTCCCGGAATGCAACAGCTAGTGGTCAGCCGCCATGGCCATGCCCCCGGCCCGACGTCCTAGACCAGAATAAAAAAGAAAATGGTAGCGGGCAGCGGCTGACGGCCATTTTGAACATAAGTTAGGGCGGCCTGGGAAGCAATTGCCACAATGCCCCATGGCCCAGCCCTCCCCTGTTCGGGGACCCTAAAGGGGCCGACCAGCTCTCTTCTCATGATTTCGGCCCAAAACATGACTCCACCTTCGCCTCGCTGACGTCGCAGCCTTGTTGGAACAGGGTGGCCGTCCACCAACCATCCATCCAGGGTTGCACGGCACTCATCAGTGAACAGGACTGTTTGAAAATTGGTCTTCATGTATTTTTCTGCCCAATGCAGCCGTTTCTGCTTGTGAGCATTGATTAGTGGTGGCCGAATGGAAGGTTTATGCACAGTTGCAAGACTCTGGAGGACTCTACACCTTGATGTCTGTGCGACTCCTGTTTGCTGCTATGTAATGGTGTTTTAGCAGCTGCTCTCTTGATCCGATGCATGGATCTGGCAGAAATCTTCCTCAATGTGCCTTTATTTGCATGAAACCCGTCTGTGCTCTGAATCAGCCACAAATCTCTTAATAGTGCGATGATCACGCTTAAGTTTTAGTGAAATATCTAATATTTTCATACCTCGTCCAAGGCATTGAACTATTTTACTCTTTTCGGCAGCAGAGAGATCCTTTTTCTTCCACATATTGCTTGAAAATGGTGCTCTGCTTAACCACTTCCATATTGGGCACTTAAACACCTTCCTGCCCAGACCAATTTTCAGCTTTCTGCGCTGTTGCACTTTGAATGACAATTGCGCGGTCATGGTACACTGTACCCAAACTAAATTTTTATCATTTTGTTCCCACAAATAGAGCTTTCTTTTGGTGGTATTTGATCACCTCTGCGATTTTTATTTTCTGCTAAAAAATAAAAAAAAGACCGAAAATTTTGAAAAAAAAAAGGTTTTTTGTGGTTTCAGTTACAAAACTTTGTAAATAAGTTAGTTTTCTCCTTCACTGATGGGCACTGATGGGGCTGCACTGACGGGCACGGATAAGGCGGCACGGATGGGCACCGATGAGGTGGCACGGATGGGCAACGATCGTCGGCACGGATGGGCAACGATCGGCGGCACGGGTGGGCACAGATAGGCGGCACGGGTGGGCACAGATAGGCAGCACGGGTGGGCACAGATAGGCGGCATGGGTGGGCACGGATAGGTGGCATGGATGGGCACTGATAGGTGGCATGGGTGGGCATGGGTGGGCACTGATAGGTGGCATGGGTGGGCACTGATAGGTGGCACTGTACCGTACTAATGGATGCCAATCAGTGCCAAACAATAATGCCTGCCAATCAGTGGTGCCCATTGTGGGCACTGATTGGCATCTATTGTGGCACTGATTGGCATCCATTATCCCTGGTGGTCTAGGGTGGCATACCTTATTGTGGGCTTCCCTGGTGGTCTAGTGGCATCCCTGGTGGTCTAGTGGCATCCCTGGTGGTCCAGTGGGCATCCTCGGGGGGGCTGTGCTGATAATCGATCAGCACAAACCCCCCCTGTCAGAGGAGCAGCCGATCGGCTCTCCTCTACTCGCGTCTGACAGACGCGAGTGAGGAAAAGCCGATGACCGGTGTTTACACTGTGATCAGCCGTGATTGGACACGGCTGATCACGTGGTAAAGAGTCTCCGTCGGAGACTCTTTACCTAGATCGGTGTTGCGGGGTGTCAGACTGACACCCCGCAGCAACGATCGCCGCGATGCGCACCCCCGGGGGCGCGCAGCGGCTCAAAATCCTGAGGACGTCATATGACGTTCAGTCAGGATTCTGCAACCACTTTGCCGACGTCAATCCACTATAGGGCGGGCGGCAAGTGGTTAATAATGTGGAACACCCTCCTTTAGCAGTTTTTCCTTTAATTGGGCTCACCTGGCAATCTAATTATCACAGGTGTCCGAGATTGTTTTCAGTGATCTGTTTTCAAAGATCAAAAGAGCCCTGAGACACAATGCCATCCATGAGTTAAACTGAAAAACAAAATATATAATCTTTGTGACACTGAAATAGAATTTGCATAATAATTTGGAACAGGGTGTAGGTGGTGAGCAGAACCTCTGGATCCACCATTGCCAGCTCCCTGTCCGCCAAGTGACTGTCTGGGGTCACTATCATCATCACCGGTACAGTTACAGCAGAATCCCAGCATCCTGGATACCTTCATTCCGGGACAATACCGTGTCCTGCAATGAAACGAACAGAGTGAGCAAGCGCTGGTGCACACTCTGCCTCCAACTAATATTCTATCTACTGGTCACTAGTTGCTAGAGCCGCCTGGCGTCTAGCAACCAGTGACGTCATGTCTGCGACTCCCTGCTCAGAATTCAAAGTCAGCGCCTAGTCCTCTCCACTACGGATATCCACCCACCTCCTCTATCTTCTGGCAAGAGACACAGCATCTGGACCAGGTCAGTAGGTGGCCCCACTCCCGGCATCCCAAAGAACCAGGCTGGGGTCTGCTACTTCACCTCCACAGGGGATCGCTACAGGGCATCTGACCCTTCACATCACAGAGCAGCCAAAACGAGAGATGTCCTGATCACACAGTAAGTGTTGTTCTAGTAGGGGGGAGGAGCCCACAGCCTCTACCCTCTCCATGAAGAGAATTGCCGGGAAAACATTGGAATGTCAGAGCAGTCTGATGGATGGATGAGCCTTGAGCCTGTGCCTCCTTGTTGGGCACTTTCTTCACCTCCCTCCT
This sequence comes from Rana muscosa, assembly GCA_029206835.1. Classification (NCBI taxonomy): domain Eukaryota; kingdom Metazoa; phylum Chordata; class Amphibia; order Anura; family Ranidae; genus Rana; species Rana muscosa. The sequence continues at coordinate 89,412,898 of CM055128.1, read as the reverse complement.
CCCTAACCCGCCTGCTTAGAATACTCCATGGCCCTGCTGGAAGAGTCATAAATCACTGTGAGGGAGAGGACCATGAACGAGTGCTCAGGAGGAGGATGGGTGTACAGCTGTCAGTGTGTGTACATGTCTACTGCCTATGTGTATGCTACACTCAGACATGAGACAACAACACCGGCTGTATGCTGAAGGACTGCTCACCCACTGTACAGTATACACAGCATGTCACTGTACACAGAGAGACAGTGCCTAACCTGGAGACCAGTCCCTCTCATATAATCATATAGGGAAAATGGTGTTGAAAGAAGATCAGTGTTGACGTATGATTATTATATGGAAACCTGTCGGAATTTTATATTTTGACAAAAAAGCGCTGCTGCAATATTTTTGAGGACTCTTTTAGCTTTGAGGACTTTTTTTATTGCTTTTATATTCTATGTTTTATGTTTTAGCGGCTGCAATTTATGACCATTATCATAATTTGACTATTCTCCTGATTGATATATTGCTTTTAGACCTCAATTGCTACATTCCTGAGCGCTGAGTGATGCTTTTTAGAAGTGGGGCGTTTAAGGCATCCTTTATATATATATATATATATATATATATATATATTGTGGTAGTGTGGTACCCCACCAGTGTATGAATACAGGATTCTCAACCAGGCAGGTTGAGGGGCTCCAGGGTATTTGCTTGTTTGGGAGGAAACTGGCTTTTCAGTTTCCTCATGATTTACTAAAATCCACTTTGGGACCCGGAGCTTGGGGATTTCTTAGAGATCCGGGTGGGATGAAATCCCCAGTCCTGGATCCGGGTTTTGAGACTCAACTGCACACTGATTGTTCAGGTGTGTGTGGGCCTGATAGTAGAATCAGGACCAGCATTCTGGGCCCCACCCTCCCGACGAGTGCAGGTGTGCACTGGGGAAGCCATAGAGTGCAAGTGTGCACTGGAGAAGTCAGAGAGTGCTTGTGTGCACAGTGGAAGCCAGAGACCCAGGTCTGAGGGTCAGAGCAGCAAGGGGCTGCTATCCAAATGAATGGTGTTGCAGATGGAATAGTCTATAGGAGACAGACAAGAGCCTGAAGTAGAAGGCCTGAGCAGCACTGCTATATGTATAAGCCAGGAGGCTGAATGTCAGTTTGTTGTTGAAAAGGAGTACTGAAACCCCTGTGAGGGAAACCTTTCATTTTGTTTTGACTTCTTTTAATAAAAATGGGCAAACAAAGCCCTTAAAAAGAAGAACCAGCGAGTGGCGGTGTCCTTCAAGCTCTACATTTGATGCTAGTCCTTCACAAGTGGCGGAGAATGCGGGCACAATCTGAGATCCCTACAATCAAGTAAGTTCATCTGTTATATGAACTGTGTTTTTGGTGCATGAGACTGCATAATCTGTGTGTGTGCAGGTGAAGAGAACCTGCAAGCGAAAGGTAAACTAGCCTTAAAGAGACAGTGCTCCAATTTGTTGCAGGTGGTGTACCTGTGAACAAAAAGTCACTTTTTTTTTCTCTGCAGTGAACTGCTGCTAGCTGTGTGTGGCAGCCAGGCAAACTGCATTGCACAGAAGTTTGATGGACTGTGTTGCATGCAGGTTGTGTACCTGTGAAAGGAGAATCACATTTTCTTCCCTCTGCTGTGAACTGTGTTACTGGTTGCTGTGTGCAACACCGCAAGGATGGGGCGGTCAAAGCAGAAAAAGGAGGCGATCCTTGCTGAAGCAAGAGAAAGAGCTCTGTGGCTGGAGGGGTTGTTACCGCCTGATCGAACCCCATACAGGCCTAAACAGAGTTTTCCATGGGAAAAGAGGGCTGCTGTTGTCCCTAGCAACCCTGGTGCAATGAATGCACAGATGACTGCTAGTGTGGAGAGTCCACCAGCGTTTGAATCTGCAGTGGATTGGTGCAAGCGACACCTGGCAGGATTGGACCAAGCTAAAGTGGAAGGCAAGCCAACCTTCCATACAAAAAGAGAGCTGCCGAATGTCCATGCCTGGGAGAGGGGTGTTGTTGCCCCGGGCAACGCTGCTGCAGTTAAACCAGCAGCTGTTGCGAAAAGTGTGAAAGTGTCACAGCTTGAGACAGGGTCCAGCAGATGCAGGGTGGGAAACCCTGACAAGACATGGAACCAAGTGCGCTGTTTGCAGTGCAGTGAGTGGGGGCATACAGTCTCCAAGTGCCTTTTGTCCTCGGCTCCAGTGCAAAGCTACCTAGCAAAACAAAGGTCTGAGAAGCCTGTGTTATATGCCAGAAGAGAGGCTGATCAAAGGCCAGGACAGAGAGTGGTTGCCCATAGCAACACAGAGGAGGCCAGTCGGGCTGTCTGTGGACCAAGGGGTGTGCCTCCCATGGGTCATGACAAGTGGCTTCCGGAGGAGCCAATACAGCATGTTGGAGAGAGCCAGGCATTGAGGAGATGCCAAGAAATTAAATTTCAGCGTCCAGTACCGTGCTTGGAATGTGGTCAAGTGGGGCATGGGATCTTTACTTGCCCAAGGTTCTGGAACACCGCTGAAGAGTCTGGAAAGGCTGCAGTGTCGCCATATGGCCCCAAAGAGACAGTAACTGGTATGGATACAGCTGAGAGACAGCGCACTCAAGTGAAGGTTATGATGCCAGCCACTGAAAATGGTAAGACTGTTCCAGTTTATGGTACTGAACCCAGTGAAGTGGGAGTAGATCCAGTGGGGAGATCCGCAGTGCCAATGGACATAGACTTGCGGCAGTGTGCTACCCAGAGCAGTGGGGAGGCACAAAATAAAGCCCAACTAGCCGCAGGGCTAAAGACTGGAAAGGACATGGGGACTCTGCATGTGCCTGCTATAGTCCAGCAGGTGGCTGGGAAAATAGAGTTAGGGGTGACCAAAACAGTGCTTGTGCCATGTTCCCTAGTGACAAGTACTGCAGGGTTGCCCAGGGAGACTTCCAAAAAGCCCGCAGTGACGGAGCCGAGCGTTTCCCAGGTCAACTTTGGAGCTGCCCATGTAGGAAAGGGTGCCCCTTTAAAAATGGAGGGCGCTGTGAGGAGTCACTCAGAGGCTTTGGTGGGTAATATACAATCCACAAAAGTAGCAGTTATGTCTACACGTAGTGAAAATTCTGATGGTTATGCTGACAAAAGTGTTACTGTTGGCAAATGTGATGGTATTGGTGATCATGACATTGAAAAATGTGTTTCCTTTAATGTTATGTCTGAAAATGTTGGAAATGTGTTTACTACCAATGATGGGAGTAGGATATCTCCCATGACAACCAGAAGCGCAGGATTGTCCATGGAACTCTCATGGGGCCCCCATGTGTTGGAGCCAGAGGTTTTCCAGGATTGCTGTGGTGCTACTCTGGTGAAACAAGGGAAGACTGTCTTACATAGTGAGTGTGTGTGGGCGCAGCCCCACAACTCTAAGTGTAACCCAGTTGTCAAGGGGTTTGATCAGCCTGAAAAAACTGAAAGTGAAGAGCTGTATGTGTCTGTATCGCCACCAAAGCAAGGTGTTCAAAATAAGGTATTGCACCTTGCCTTGGTTGAGGATGCAATCTCCCAGTGTGATGTGAGAAAAAAAATATTGTCACAATGTGAGGTAGATAGAAGTGACAAGTGTGTTGTTTTGGCTAGTGAATCCCAGGTTCCTGTTGGGCCTTCTAGAGCAGGAGATGCAGTGCTGTGGAGCACCAGTGATGGAACCACAGGAGACTGGGATGATTGGTGTAAGGAAGCAGTTGCGGCACTAGGCCAAGTGACAAGGAATTACGAAGCAATGATGTGTGACAGAGTTGTGGACAGACCACCTGCTGTGCCCAGTGGAGGGATCACAGAATGGCCAGTGCTCAAGGGCACGCCAGCCCCTGCAAAGGCTGATGCCCTCCAGTCTGAAGGAACGGTTCTGGGCGCAGGCATGGCAGATGGGTTGTCCACGCCCCAGCAACTAAATAATGGCAAGTGTAAAGTTGACAATGTGCCTAATGTTGACTCGCAGAGGCTCATTGGTGTAGCGTTAGAGGTGAAGAGGAGACATGTGTCTGACAGCGCTAAAGGGGAGCAACAGGCTGGGATGAGGGGTACCTTCAAGAAGATGGTGGTCTCTTCAAAGGTCTCAACCTCACAAGCTGCAATGGATGAGCCCCTCCATGTCTCGGACAGGGGAAAGGTTCCCAAAAAGGTCACGCATTTAGACATTGGTTGCATAGAGTTGACAAAAACTTTATTAGAAATGCTGGAGTTGGTAAAAGTGCCCTCACTGTACACTTGGGTGTCTCCACCGCAGTCGGACCAGGTGGTGCTGCGTGGTACCAATAGGTGGAGCCAGGTGGTACAGGCTGTGCTGGGAAGCTTGTTAACAGTGTGGCAAATAGTTCTGAGGTTCTCTAAGGGGGTGCTCCCAGTTACTGAGTGGCCTGGAAGGCGCTCAGAACTGTTGGAGTCATCAAAGGTCTCTCCGGCTGGTGTAGTGACTGGAAACATCTCTGCTGGTGTGCTCCAAGGTGCAGCTGAGCAGTGGTCAGTAGAGGGCGCAGATACTGTCTCAGCCACTAAATCTCATGAGAAGGAAGGACCCGGAATAGAAGCAGCACTAGCAGAGATGCTTTCTATCACTCAGAAAGAGGTACAACTTAAAGTACCCGGAGACACTGTGAGAAAAAGTGCTATAGGTGAATGCTGCAGCAATGTAATGTGTACATCAGAAAGAAGTAGTTTGTGCCTAGATCAGTGTCATCTGTTAGATCAGTTACCCATGGAGTGTTGGACAACAGGTGAGGTAGAACTTGGCTTTAGTCCTGCGGAATTTAATCTCTCGCCTATGTGTGGTCCCTCCTCAGGTCTGGAGCCAAGGGTATGGTTTCTAACAAAAGTATTCAACAAACCTAATAAGATCCCCGAGACAGGGAAACGGATAAGAAGTGCGGTAAAAATGGTATGTGGATCAGACAAGAGCTTGTCTGTTCAGGTGGATAAAAATACAGATGGCATCAGAACAGGTCAAGTGGTAGGACAGCTGCCTGCAGAGTGGGTGAACCCAGGGGAGGTGACGTCCTGTGAGGTTCCCGTGGGTAATGGCGACCCTCCATTATGTGTGCCCTCTGCAGATGCTGCCCTAGCAAATGCTGAAAAAAAAGGCATTGGTGATCTGTGCAACATTAAGAGGTGTAATGTTTGTTTGAATATGTCTGTCAATGATGAACCAAATAGTTTGTTAAAGGTACATGACAGTGTGGTGTCCAAAGGTATTGGGAAACCTGCGAACCTGAAGCGTGGAGGCAGAAGGGTTGGTAGAAAGACCAGGGGTGCCCTGTTAAAATTTCAGGAGAGGCAGTGCTTATGGAACCCCAAAAGAAGAGGGAGAAGGCTGAGTATAGGGAAATATAGGACCTTGTTAAGATCCAGGGTGGGACATACCTGGAAGCGCACCCGGAAAAAAGGTTGGGCCTACGTGGCTGACAGCCAGCACAGAGGTGTCCCAACCATAATGATGGGTGCTGGTGTTCCTCCCTCCGGATCGAAACAAGGGGGGAGGGTATGTGGTAGTGTGGTACCCCACCAGTGTATGAATACAGGATTCTCAACCAGGCAGGTTGAGGGGCTCCAGGGTATTTGCTTGTTTGGGAGGAAACTGGCTTTTCAGTTTCCTCATGATTTACTAAAATCCACTTTGGGACCCGGAGCTTGGGGATTTCTTAGAGATCCGGGTGGGATGAAATCCCCAGTCCTGGATCCGGGTTTTGAGACTCAACTGCACACTGATTGTTCAGGTGTGTGTGGGCCTGATAGTAGAATCAGGACCAGCATTCTGGGCCCCACCCTCCCGACGAGTGCAGGTGTGCACTGGGGAAGCCATAGAGTGCAAGTGTGCACTGGAGAAGTCAGAGAGTGCTTGTGTGCACAGTGGAAGCCAGAGACCCAGGTCTGAGGGTCAGAGCAGCAAGGGGCTGCTATCCAAATGAATGGTGTTGCAGATGGAATAGTCTATAGGAGACAGACAAGAGCCTGAAGTAGAAGGCCTGAGCAGCACTGCTATATGTATAAGCCAGGAGGCTGAATGTCAGTTTGTTGTTGAAAAGGAGTACTGAAACCCCTGCGAGGGAAACCTTTCATTTTGTTTTGACTTCTTTTAATAAAAATGGGCAAACAAAGCCCTTAAAAAGAAGAACCAGCGAGTGGCGGTGTCCTTCAAGCTCTACATTTGATGCTAGTCCTTCACAATATATATATATATATATATATATATATGTATATACACACACACGTACAGTATATTATATACATGTGTATGCCCGCCCAAGCATATGACTTTCTTTACTTCGCTGCTATGGGCTCTAGCCCCAGATCTTTTGTAGACCTAGCAATGCCCCTGCCCGTACCTAAAGGACTATCACAATATCTGCACACATTCAGGTGTACTCTGCTTAGAGATTAATTATTATATTTTTGTCATTTGTTTTATAATTGTGCCACAAACGTGTTGGGCCTGTGGCATCAGAATTTGAAGGGAACAGTCTGACATAAAACATATTTCTTTTCCCTTTTTTACCTGGGGTCATAGGTTCTCTCAGGACCTACTGGTTACTACTGTGATTTTCTTTGCATTGCATACCCTTTGCATATTTACCAAGAGTAAGAATTTAACACTGAAAGTTAATCTTGTTCTTATCTGCTTTAAGAATCTTAAGAAAATACTTGTTTACTTTGCTACAGTCTGTGTCTGTCATCACTTTGAAATAGTCTGAATCCAGGGTGTAAGAGGAGGCTTGCAAGGTCAGGGCAACCTTTGGGGTCAGTCATCCTCCAGCGGCCCTCACGGGAGAGGCTCTGCGTATACATACTATATGTTCATTCTATCTGCCTGCAGGAACAAACTAAATAAGGGTAATTTATGGACTCAACAGGGAAATGAGGGCTATGAAGTCAATGTGTTACTTTACCCTCAATCAGCACTCTAATGTTAACATGTGTCTATAAACATTCAGCTACTTGCATATTCTTATAAATGCTAGAAAATCATTGTGCTAACTTAAAATAAGTGAAAAAATAGCTGCTACATAAGAATGTGACAAATATTCAAGATCAAAGAGTGTATAAATGTAGCGCTAAAGTGACATACAGTGAAAGTGTACAAAATAAATTGTATGGAGTGTAGCGCCCCTTTACTTTTCAGGGGTGCTATGTACATAAATTTAGGGGTTGGTCTGAGCTAGTAGCCAGGCTCAGACCACTTTGATTGTTAGTACTCGCTTCTGCCGACGCACAGCTCCCTGTGGCCTGTAGGTGGCACTGCCATATCAGGTCAGGGTTGAACCGTGGGTGGCATTGCTATGCCTTAGGGTGTCCTCTCTCGGCGGTGGTGCGGTGGGCGTGGTTAGCCTGCTGTGCATGCTGGGAGAGGATACATAAGGGGCAGATGCCATTTTTTGGGCAGGAGAGACTGGAGAGTGAGCGGTTTGCGCCACCCGGCCCTCCAGGCCAGGGGTGCATGCGTGTATCAGTCTCAGGCAACTTTAGCCTGGGGCTGCAACTTCACTAGTAGGCCCAGCACCTTTAGCTGAGGCCTATCTCCAAAAGAGGAATCCCAGGGTGCCCAGGAGAGGGTGGACCCGCTCTAAGAAGAGGAGACCGGGGGAGGACCTTTCTGATGGACCGGTGAGAGTTCACGGTGAAAGAGAGGCCTGGTTACCTTCTAGAGGGATTCAAAGATCCGTCACAGGCCTTGCAACGTGCTATCACTGGCACCTGTCCTTGAGTTGCAAATGCTGAGAAGTTTTGGACTGAAAGATTCTGTGGCAGAGGATCTCTCGATCGTATCTCTAGGAAACCTAAAGTGAACGTTCGAGCATCACTCCGGCTGCTAGGATCCGCTCTTACAGGGGACTGTCCGGGTGAGCTAAGCCTACTAGGGATCGAGTGGTGACTATTGTACCAGTTTGTGCCTGGACCTATCTCCCAAACCTTACTGTCCTTTCTCTCATCCACCTTTCCTGTCTGCTGAACTTGAACTTTACTTATAAAATAAACTCAGCGTTGGAGTTAAAGTGGTGTGGACATTGGCCTTCCTGGGAAGAAATAAAGACTTGTCCCTACACTCTAGGAGACGAGAACCAGTTGAATGGGATAACTCGCTGCAGGACCCAAAATTGTTAACACTGCTTAACCTCTTAAAACAGGAGGGTACGGGCATATAGCACGGTGTGCCTTAACCTGCAAGTGAGCCAAAGGCAGGAAAAAGGTCCGTGTGCTACAGGAGTAAAAAACAAAAAGTCCTGTTGTGTAGACAATGACTGAATGAACAACAAGTCCTGTGTTAAAATTGGATCCTTATGAAGGACAACCAGAGTCCATTGAAGACAAGTGGTGGTTCTCAAGCAGACAATGATGGTTCCAGCAAATACAAGGAGCATCCAGAAGGAGAGAGAAAATTACCGCTCCAGGTGAGAGAGTTCTGTTAATCCTTCAACAATCAGGAAACCATGGGTGCTGGCAATGCACAAGGCAAACAGGAACAGCAGAAAGGAAGGGATGGACAGCCGCACTCCAAAAAAAACCTTAAGGGTGTTGGGAAAGTTTTTTTATGTCTATTGTGTGACTATTTGTAGGAATTTAAAATAGATTCCGATTTCTTAAATGGCTTCTAAAGACACATTGCTTCTAACTTGTATTGTTCAATTGTTTCAACTTACTTCCTAAATTCATAAGCTTTGCTACGAATTGTAAAAAGACACTTTGATTGGCAATAAAGCTGTTTCGCGTCATAAGCCACCAGTGAACTTTAAGCCAATAATATGCGTCCTGTTGACTCTATAAAAAAGGTCACAAACCTCGTGTCAGTTGTGACTTCTGCTTTTTCTCTTAGCATGTAAGACTCATCCATTTGTACCGGTACATTTGAAATAAATTGCCTTGCTTCTGAAACACACTTGAAGCTTGACTGATCACGGAGGGGAAACCATCTTAACATTTTGGTCCTTCTTGCCGACACCAATGCGTTCAAGCCCGGGTCTAAAGGTTCTGATCGATCTGAAAATCGGTGAGTATCAGATCTCAAAACTCACTGAGAAAATAAGTCCCCCCACTTAACATTAGTGGTCAAATAGGGGCCGATTGCTACCAGGACCCGGGTTCAACCATCTGGTTCCGAACCTACTGATCCAGTCCTTCTGGTGTGTTTGGGAGGTAAGATATTTTAAATTTTAACTTTTTTTCTAAATCTATTTTTCTCTTTCTGCTTGATTATGGTTATGAGTTATAGATGAGTTGTAATAACGGACATTGGGATTGATTGTATAATATCTTCTTAATCTGATATAGACAGAGGCATTTGGGGCGTTGCCTACAGTAACATAGATGTCACCTGCTGTCCAGGACAGATAAAAAAAAGATTTGTTGAAGGGTATACCGAATGTCGAAGGTTGCGGACCCGACGATTTAAGCGCTAAAAGTAGCTGAGTGATCTAAACAGATTGCAAGGCCTACTTTCTTCTTGGTGATCACTTCTTTTTCTCTCTCTTTTTAGTGTTTAACCTTACTACTAACTTTACAACTTCATTGAACGACAGTACTACAAAGACAGGTTTTAACAATTTTTTGATTCTCCCCATAGTGTGTGGTGTTTTGATATTTTTGATTTTCCTGTATTCTTATTGTTATCGTGACCCCAGAGTTGCTACCCCAGTGTTTTACAAGTTTATAGACAGCACGATTAATGCCAACGGCGGGGAACTTGTCTGTTGAGGCAGTTATACATAGTGTATCTGCAATCTTGTGGTTAGACACTGGACTCAATCCCCCCCCTCCCCCCTTCACAGACAGGACTTGTTAAGTGCACTTCCTCTTTTGTGCGTGCACGCGTGAGTTCTGATCAGATCACTCTATTTTTTTTTATTATTTTTTTTTGTTATTTGTTTGTTTTTGTTTGTAAGGCCTCGTACACACGACCGATTTTCTCGGCAAGAACCAGCAAGAAACTTGCTGGCAGAGAGGTCTTGCCGAGTAAATCGGTCGTGTGTACGCTGCTATCGGGTTTCTCGTCGAGAAAACCGACAAGAAACCTCAACGAGAAAATAGAGAACCTGCTCTCTATTTTCTCGTCGAGATTCTCCTCGGCATGTTTCTCGACGAGAAAAGTGAGTGTGTGTACACTTACCTGTCCTCCCCGAAGCCCGCGCATGTTCGAAATGAATTTGACGCATGCGCGGTAGCTTCCTAGGCATACGTAGGGTATACCAAGATGGCGGCGACGGCATCGAATGTGACGAGCGCATGCTCGACGTAGTCGATGACGTCACCGCGTACGCTCCTTTCAAAGAACCGCGGGTTCTTTGAAACGAGCGTGTGTACACTCGGCCGGGACAAGTTTCTTGTCCAAGAATCTCGTCGAAAAAAACGACATGTTTTTTTCAACGAGAATCTCGGCCGTGTGTACGAGGCCTTACTTGTTTTTTTTGTTTGTTACTTGTTTTTTTTGATTGTTATTATTTTTTTTTGTTGTTTGTTTTAAACCAACTGTGCTTCTGAAAAAAAAAAAAGAGGGGGAGTGAAGATATAGATATATGTGTTGATATATACAGTGGGGCAAAAAAGTATTTAGTCAGCCACCAATTGTGCAAGTTCTCCCACTTAAAAAGATGAGAGAGGCCTGTAATTGTCATCATAGGTATACCTCAACTATGAAAGAAAAAATGTGGAAACAAATCCACACAATCACATTGTCTGATTTGGAAAGAATTTTTTTTGCAAATTATGGTGGAAAATAAGTATTTGGTCACCTACAAACAAGCAAGATTTCTGGCTCTCACAGACCTGTATCTTCTTCTTTAAGAGGCTCCTCTGTCCTCCACTCATTACCTGTATTAATGGAACCTGTTTGAACTTGTTATCAGTATAAAAGACACCTGTCCACAACCTCAAACAGTCACACTCCAAACTCCACTATGGTGAAGACCAAAGAGCTGTCGAAGGACACCAGAAACAAAATTGTAGACCTGCACCAGGCTGGGAAGGCTGAATCTGCAATAGGCAAGCAGCTTGGTGTGAAGAAATCAACTGTGGGAGCAATAATTAGAAAATGGAAGACATACAAGACCACTGATAATCTCCCTTGATCTGGGGCTCCACGCAAGATCTCACCCCATGGGGTCAAAATGATTGCAAGAACGGTGAGCAAAAATCCCAGAACCACACGGGGGGACCTAGTGAATGACCTGCAGAGAGCTGGGACCAACGTAACAAAGGCTACCATCAGTAACACACTACGCCGCCAGGGACTCAGATCCTGCAGTACCAGACGTGTCCCCCTGCTTAAGCCAGTACATGTCCGGGCCCGTCTGAGGTTTGCTAGAGAGCATTTGGATGATCGAGAAGAGGATTGGGAGAATGTCATATGGTCAGATGAAACCAAAGTAGAACTGTTTGGTAGAAACACAACTCATCGTGTTTGGAGGAGCGAGAATGCTGAGTTGCAACCAAAGAACACCATACCTACTGTGAAGCATGGGGGTGGCAACATCATGCTTTGGGGCTGTTTCTCTGCAAAGGGAACAGGACGACTGATCCGTGTACATGAAAGAATGAATGGGTCCATGTATTGTGAGATTTTGAGTGCAAACCTCCTCCCATCAGCAAGGGCATTGAAGATGAAATGTGGCTGGGTCTTTCAGCATGACAATGATCCCAAAAACACCGCCCGGGCAACGAAGGAGTGGCTTCGTAAGAAGCATTTCAAGGTCCTGGAGTGGTCTAGCCAGTCTCTAGATCTCAACCCCATAGAAAACCTTTGGAGGGAGTTGAAAGTCCGTGTTGCCCAGCGACAGCCCCAAAACATCACTGCTCTAGAGGAGATCTGCATTGAGGAATGGGCCAACATACCAGCAACAGTGTGTGACAACCTTGTGAAGACTTACAGAAAACGTTTGACCTCTGTCATTGCCAACAAAGGATATATAACAAAGTATTGAGATGAACTTTTGATATTGACCAAATACTTACTTTCCACCATAATTTGCAAAAAAAAATATTTCCAAATCAGACAATGTGATTGTCTGGATTTGTTTCCACATTTTGTCTCTCATAGTTGAGGTATACCTATGATGACAATTACAGGCCTCTCTCATCTTTTTAAGTGGGAGAACTTGCACAATTGGTGGCTGACTAAATACTTTTTTGCCCCACTGTATGTATGTGTATATATATATATATGTATATATGTGGATATGTATGTGTGCATGTGTTTCCTGTTTGGGGAATTTGGACTTTGTTGTTTTATATAGATTTTGGTAGGGTTTGAGAGTAGAATTACCAGCCTTGTATTCTAAACTCAACACTGACGCAAGAGAACAGAGCACCATGGGGAATAATTTCTGTAAAGGAATGTATTGCGTGTGTTGCTGTTGTGTTCCTAATGCGCCATTAGAAGGAGATAAGAAATGTATGCATAGCAAAGACTCTAAATTTGTGAAATATTGTGCTAAATGGGAAAAAAATTGGATTTAATAATAAATTAACTGTAAAAGTTTGTCAGGATTTGGTGGATAAGCTTAAATTGTTGGGACCCAAAGATCAAAGGAGGTGTGGGTTAGCAATGGCGGAATGCTGGCTTGAACATGCTAGAAGAAGAACAAAAGAGAAATGCCAAGCCTAACTTCCTCTAGTGGACAAAGAGGATGATTTCATTTGTAGCACCCAGAGACCGCCTTCTTATAATAATGGTCCTCCCCCTCAGGTACAAGCCACTGCCCAGAGTAACACCCTCCCTGTAACATCCACCCCTGTCAAAGGAACCGCCTTTGAACAAGACCCCAATCCTACTTCCTCAATTTCTCCAGATAGCAGCATAGCTTCGGAGATGAACAGATCGATCCTTGAAACTTTAACTGATGCCATAACCTATGCACTAGGTGCCCCAGCAGGAGCCAAGAGATCAAGTAAACCTCCTATTAGGTATGGTGTAGATGATGGTGAGGAATACCCCTTGATAGAAGTCCCGAACCCCAGGGGAGGACAGGCAGACGGGGTGGGAGGACAGCATCCCCTGACAATGACTGTTTTCAGGCCATGGACTGAGAAGGACATACAGAAGGCTACAGAACACATAAAACATCCAAAATTAGGTCCAGGGGAATTTATTGAAAACATAGAGGGATTAAGGAACAGTTATAAGTTGAATGGGGTGGAGGTAGAGAGAGCCCTGAGGAGAGTACTGGGATCAGATTGGGCTTTGGTAAAGGGGGATTGGGACCCTTGCAGCCTAGCAGACGGACAGGGGCGAAGGGATCCATTACCTCCAGATAGCCCAGACTTAGGAAACAGGTTGACTGCCTTACTGAATAGATGCCAGCTTAGATGGGTACAATGGACTGATTGGCAGAAAATAAATATGACAGTACAAGAAGACAAGGAGAGTGTCAGTGACTACCTGAATAAACTACAAGAGGTTTTTAAAGTGTTCTCCGGGCTCCCCGAAGCTGAGGATGTGAATAGTGCATATCAGCAACAGCTAAAAATAGCTTTTGTAAATGGATTAAAACAGGATCATAAGGATTACATTGTTAAAAACATGGTTACTTACCGAACTGCATCAGTGTTAGATGTTTTACAATATACAAAACATTCAGAGAAGTATTTGAAAACAATGGTAAAAAAGAATGTGAAAGTAAATGTTTTTGTGCAAAGTGATGAAGGAGATGAGGAGGTAGAGGAGTACACCGCCGAGGCGGAACCAGAGGAGTCTAATAGAGGAAGAGGCAGAGGTGGTTTTAGAGGAAGGAACAGGTTGAGAGGAGGAGGAAGGGGTAGAGGACAATGGAAGAATAAAGAATGGGTAGAAAGAAGGCAATGTTGGGTTTGTGGAGAACAGGGGCATTTGGCCAGGGACTGCCCTGATGGGTCAGGCCCCCACAAATCCGATTGACTAGAAACAGTATGTGTGAGCCACCTGGAAAAGATAGGGTACGTTGAAAACTTACCACAGGTGGAGTTAATGGTGGAAAGGAAATGTGTACTTTTTTTGCTGGATTCTGGGGCCAGCCGGACCCTAATCCACCCTGCAGATGTACCTCATGTTGATCAATCTACAAAATCTATCCTGCTGCAAGGGGTAAGTGGAAAATTGGTGAGGGAATCATTGTCTGAGTATGTCACCATTGAGGAGACAGGGGTTAAGACCACAATCAGAGTGATCTTGTCTACTGTTTGCCCTGTAAATCTCTTGGGAAGAGACCTAATGTCAGCTATGCGCATGTCAGTCAGTGCACAAAATAATGGGTTTGCAGTTCAAGTAGGACAGGGACCTATTAACCCAATAGAAGAAACGCATTATTATTATTCATTAGATGTGTATATGAAAGACAACGAGACAATTGACACTGTTGATAAAATGATTAATTATGCTGCAACCACAATGGAAGGTAGAACAGTGGATCTACAGGCACCAAATAGGGCTCACTGTACAATGTATTTTAAGAGAACACCAGGGCCGGATAGGTATTACGCATCCAGATTTTTCTCAAAGAAGGAAGTTACCCTGCAATTAACTAATGTTTACTGGAGTGTTGAGGGATTTTATGTATCGGCATGTTGTATACCTCCCAAGGAACAAGTTCTGTTTAGGGAAGTCACCACACACATATCCTTGGCTAAACCCAAAAACAAAGATTGGAGGGATGTGGGAGGGTTTGTGAAGGAATGCCAAGACCTAAGAGATTGGGCTTCTGTGGGCCTACCTGACCTATACAAAAGTAAGTCGACAGGTTATTTTTGTCACAAACCCTTAGGACACAGAATCATTACAACACCCTCAGCACACATGTGGGCTGCAGGAGCTGAATGATACTTGACACAAGAGGGTCACCTGTTAGATGGGCTCCCAGAGACAATGTGGTCTAGGGGCCCAGCAGATGTTGGACTCTTGAAAGGAGTCCAACCAGTAACCATTACTCCAAAATCACACCACAGGCCCCATCAAAGACAATACCCCCTTAAGAAGGAAGCAGAGGAGGGTATAGCCCCTGTAATAGACAGACTTTTACAAACAGGGGTGATTATTCCATGTCCTGACAGCCCCTGTAACACCCCTCTTTTCCCTGTTATGAAGGCTCCGCCTTCCACAGGCTGGAGAATGGTACAGGATTTACAAGCTGTTAACCAGGCAGTTATACCAAGAGCTCCTGTGGTACCAGATCCACACATACTATTGAATGATCTGGATCCAGGGAATGAATTCTTCTCTGTGATTGATATCAGTAACGCTTTTTTTTAGCATTCAGGTACACCCTGACCATCAATTTTGGTTTGCCTTCACCTACCGGGGAAAAAGGTATACCTTTACCAGGTTGCCCCAGGGCTATTGTGAGTCCCCTACCATTTTTTCACAGGCAATGTCCTCAAACTTGGCTCAATTTGTACCCCCAGGGGGAAGCCAACTCCTCCTCTATGTAGACGACATCCTAGTGGCGTCTCCCTCAGAGGAGGTTTGTAGGACTGACACAATGGTTCTGTTATATTTCCTCCATGACCAAGGGCATAAGGTAAATAAAGCGAAACTCCAGTTGTGGCAACAGCAGGTCAAATACTTGGGGTATAATATCTCAAAAGAAGGTCGGCACCTGGATGAGGAGAGAATTCGAGCCCTCCTCCAAGTGCCAAAACCAAAGACAAAGAAACAAATGATGTCCTTCCTGGGTATGGCAAATTTTTGTAGAGCCTGGATTCCCGGGTATTCCATACTAACGACCCCGTTGGTTCAGGCAATATATGGGAGCCCTATGGCCCCCCAGGATGTTATAAAATGGAGTAAGGAAACAGAGACAGCTTTCACTGACCTAAAACAAGTCCTTTCTAGTTCATCAGTGCTAGCCTTACCAAACTATGACAAACCTTTCGAACAAACAGTAGACTCAAGGGAGGGTCACATGACATCGGTACTTACACAGTCACATGGCGAGCGCCAGAGGCCAATTGCTTACTATTCTACAAAACTAGACAGTGCAACTAGAGCACTTCCACCCTGTGTACAGGCAGTGGTAGCTGCAGCTGAAGCAGTTAAGGCCTCAGCATCTATAGTGCTATATCACCTGCTGACACTCAAAGTACCTCATGCAGTATCGGTTATTCTTTTACAACAAAAGATATCACATTTGAGCCCAGCACGACATCTTTCCTGTATGACAATACTCTTGACACAACCTCATTTAATGATACAGAGGTGTACTACATTAAATCCATCCACACTACTACCACTTCCTACTGATGGCCATAAACATAACTGTACTGCTGCCATCGCTGAAAAGGTACTACCACAAAGTGATTTGAAAGATGTACCGTTATCTAACCCTGACATGACACTTTTTGTTGATGGCTCCAGTAGGAAAAATCCAGATGGCACAAATGCAACTGGATATGCAGTAGTGACACAGGATGAAATCTTGGAAGCTAGGCCATTACCAAAACATTATTCAGCACAAGTAGCAGAACTTGTAGCACTGACAAGAGCATGTATAATTACAAAAGGAAAATCTGTAACCATATACACCGATAGTCAATATGCATTTTCAACAGTACATGTTTTTGCACAACAATGGAAGAACAGGGGGATGGTGACCTCTAGTGGTAAGCCAATTTCACACACGGATTTCATTCTAGAACTTCTAGATGCAATACAGTTACCAAAAGAGCTTGCAATATGCAAATGTCAAGCACACACAAAACATACAGACCCCATCTCAAAGGGAAATAAAAGGGCAGATGAAGCGGCTAAAATAGCGGCACAAGAAACACATCAAATAATGACAGAACTGGAAATCCTAGAGATAGATCATACAGTCCTTACTGATATGCAGCAGAATGCACCCCCCGGGGAGAAACAATATTGGAAAACAAAAGGTTGCACAATGATAGATAACATTTACACATCACCTGAAGGAAAACCGGTATTGCCGAAATCCCTGTTTAGGTATGCAGCAGTGTTGACACATGGAGTAACTCATGTGTCAAACAGGGGGATGACTGAGATGTTAAATAAGGTATGTACAGCCTATGGCTTCACAAACTACTCAAAAAAAAATAGTTTGCAATGCATTATATGTGCAAAACTCAATGCTCAGGGTGGCATAAGGCCACAAAAAGGGAAGTTCCCCACACCACAATATCCATTCCAACACATTTGTATGGATTTTATTGAATTGGACAAATGTGAAAGAAAAAAGTATTGTCTGGAAATAATAGATGCTTTGACCAAATGGGTGGAGCTATTCCCGACAGGAAGTGCGGACGCACAGACTGTAGCCAAAGCATTACTAAGAGATATAATTCCTAGGTTTGGAATCCCTGAAAGGATCTACAGCGATAATGGATCCCATTTTGTAAATAAAACTATACAACATTTGACAGAAGTGATGGGTATCCAAGTAAAAAACCATTGTGCCTACCACCCCCAATCAGCTGGATTGGTGGAAAGACACAATGGGATTCTAAAAAATAAACTGAGAAAAACTATGGAAGAAACAGGTAAAAATTGGATGTACTGCCTACCATTAGCTGTGACTAGCATGCATATTACACCCACACAGGAAGGTTTGAGTCCATTTGAAATGATACATGGAAGGCCATATAGAATACCCTTACTACTAAATGAAACACCAGTTGAAGAATCTGAACGTACCTTAGCAGAATATATGTCTAACTTGTTGAAACAGAAACAAATTAACGAGGTCTGTTCTATTCCAGAAGGTCCAATCCAAGGAGAAGAGAAAATCCATATCGGAGACTGGGTCCTGATAAAAGTAATAAAAAGGAAACATTGGCACTTGCCTAAGTGGGAGGGGCCATATCAGGTTCTTCTCACCACTCCCACGGCAATAAGGATTGCAGAGAGGTCTACCTGGACTCACCAGTCCCATTGCAAAAAGGTTTTACAGGCAGAGCAGGGTCAGTTAGCGACAGAGCTCTAGTAAGTCCGGCTACAAAGGGAGGTCCCGCACAAGGTGGGGCTTATCTCAAACCGGTGAAGACTCCCTTCCCTTACCCCCTGGGGCTCTGTAGCTGGTCAGGATGAAAGGGACAGTGATTATCTTGGGTCTACTGGTGACTCTAGGTGAGACGTCTATACAGGGAGGCAGAAACTGGAAAGAAAAGGAACCTCTAGAATGGGCAAGTACGGGAAAGGCTTTGAACTTAACCTTCATAGAAGGGGTAACTAGTACCATTTTAGTTGATTTTTGCCAAATGGTGGACTGTAGGGAGATAACTGAAGCAAGAAGGCTCCAATGGGCAGATAAATATGTTTGTTATCTTCCAAGTGGAACTGACTGTTCAGTATGGAACCAGGCCCTGTGGACCACAGCACACCAAGATTGGGGGTACAACATTCTAGGCATAAATGGTTTAAAAGAAAGACTCACCATAACAAAGGCGGCCAATTCCCCCTGTACACATAGCAGAGATTGCAACCAACATTAAAAGAACCTCAAAAAGAGGATCAACGGTTATATTCTATGGGAGCATGGGTATCGGGAACAGATACTTTAGGTACATTTTTCCTCGAGGTATTACCACTCGATAAAACCAAACAGGAAAAGGTAGACACAGAAGGGAAAGAAGAAGGCCATACTAAAATAGAAGTTCTGAGTAACACTATAAGATTTACTAACCTAACAGTAGAAGATGTCATAGCTTTGGAGACTGGTTACCAAGAAAAAAATGAGTGGTTAGAATGGTTGAGGTACACAGTTAAAACTCTAAAAAGGGAAAACTGTTTAGTTTGTGCTGGAGCTAGACCACATTTAGCAACAGTCCCTTTTCCTCTAGATTACAATACAGTTCCAGAAGGTTTAAAATGTATGCTGTGGTTGTATAATAAGAGCTATAAACCAGAAGCAAATTCTACCTGTCACACATTGAGTTTGTTGTTTCCCCCAGTGCAGAGACCTCAGATACCTCCAGCGGTTGCTACGTATCCGGGCAATTTTACTTGTTTTGCACTCCCAGGGAACAGTAGCGCGGTGGATCTTGGGTCACTACCAGATGACTGCTGTGCAGAGAGGATTAGCAAGGAAAATGGTGATTGGGTTGAACATGACATTCAGAGAGCTGATGTCTGGTGGATGTGTGGGGATAAGAAACTGCGAGCTAGGATTCCCGCCAATGCCCAAGGGGATTGTGCGATGGTCCAGCTGATTATGCCCCTGAGAATCCTGTCAGAACACCCGTGGACTAAGAGTCACCAACGATATCGAAGGGACACCTCTCCCAAAGGGTCATTTGACTCCCAGATCTATATAGATGAGATTGGAGTTCCTCGAGGGGTGCCGAATGAGTTTAAGGCCAGGAATCAGGTGACAGCTGGGTTTGAGTCTCTGCTCTGGTGGGTGATTATAAATAAAAATGTTGACTGGATTAACTATATATACTACAACTAGGGATGAGCTTCGTGTTCGAGTCGAACATACGTTCGACTCGAACATTGGCTGTTCGATCGTTCGACGAAGATCGAACGATTTGGGCCGTTCGCGCCAAATTCGAGTGACGCGAACGGCCCACAATGCACTACGCCATCGCAGTGTCATCCAGGCGCTGTGATTGGCCAAGCATGCACTGTGACCCCGCATGCTTGGCCAATCACAGCGCCGGCAGCGAGGAGAGCAATGATTGGCCACAGGCAGGATGCCTGTGGCCAATTATTGCTGAGGGTGTTTAGTACACGCCCCACACTATAAAAGGCCGCCAGCACGGCGGCCTAGTGTAGTGTGTTCCGGAGCAGGGATAGAGTAGCATAGGCAGGGACAGTGACTGTTATTTCTTTCTTGCTTAACCTGGATTCCTTTAGTTTAGGGAAAGAGAAGGATAGGTAGGGAGAGTGTCAGTGTGTTTTGTGCTTCTGCTATAGTGTGCTTAAAAAAAAACATTTATTCTAGGGACAGAAAACTCTAGGTAGGGACAGTGTCAGTTTCTTTCACTCTGCAAGTCCTTGTTTCCAGGGACCTGGAAGGACAGTGAGTGAATTGTCCTTTTGCTATATTGTGATTAAAAAAAACATTTATTCTAGGGACAGAAAACTCTAGGTAGGGACAGTGTCAGTTTCTTTCACTCTGCAAGTCCTTGTTTCCAGGGACCTGGAAGGACAGTGAGTGAATTGTCCTTTTGCTATATTGTGATTAAAAAAAACATTTATTCTAGGGACAGAAAACTCTAGGTAGGGACAGTGTCAGTTTCTTTCACTCTGCAAGTCCTTGTTTCCAGGGACCTGGAAGGACAGTGAGTGAATTGTCCTTTTGCTATATTGTGATTAAAAAAAACATTTATTCTAGGGACAGAAAACTCTAGGTAGGGACAGTGTCAGTTTCTTTCACTCTGCAAGTCCTTGTTTCCAGGGACCTGGAAGGACAGTGAGTGAATTGTCCTTTTGCTATATTGTGATTAAAAAAAACATTTTTTTCTAGGGACAGAAAACTGTAGGTAGGGAGAGTATTTTTTTTCTTTCACTCTGCAAGTCCTTGTTTCCAGGGACCTGTAAGGACAGTGAGTTAATTGTCCTTGTGCTATATTGTGCTGAAAAAAACATTTATTCCAGGGACAGAAAACTCTAGGTAGGGACAGTGTCAGTTTCTTTCACTCTGCAAGTCCTTGTTTCCAGGGACCTGGAAGGACAGTGAGTGAATTGTCCTTTTGCTATATTGTGATTAAAAAAAACATTTTTTTCTAGGGACAGAAAACTGTAGGTAGGGAGAGTGTTTTTTTTCTTTCACTCTGCAAGTCCTTGTTTCCAGGGACCTGTAAGGACAGTGAGTTAATTTTCCTTGTGCTATATTGTGATTAAAAAAAACATTTATTCTAGGGACAGAAAACTCTAGGTAGGGACAGTGTCAGTTTCTTTCACTCTGCAAGTCCTTGTTTCCAGGGACCTGGAAGGACAGTGAGTGAATTGTCCTTTTGCTATATTGTGATTAAAAAAAACATTTATTCTAGGGACAGAAAACTCTAGGTAGGGACAGTGTCAGTTTCTTTCACTCTGCAAGTCCTTGTTTCCAGGGACCTGGAAGGACAGTGAGTGAATTGTCCTTTTGCTATATTGTGATTAAAAAAAACATTTATTCTAGGGACAGAAAACTCTAGGTAGGGACAGTGTCAGTTTCTTTCACTCTGCAAGTCCTTGTTTCCAGGGACCTGGAAGGACAGTGAGTGAATTGTCCTTTTGCTATATTGTGATTAAAAAAAACATTTATTCTAGGGACAGAAAACTCTAGGTAGGGACAGTGTCAGTTTCTTTCACTCTGCAAGTCCTTGTTTCCAGGGACCTGTAAGGACAGTGAGTTAATTGTCCTTGTGCTATATTGTGCTGAAAAAAACATTTATTCCAGGGACAGAAAACTCTAGGTAGGGACAGTGTCAGTTTCTTTCACTCTGCAAGTCCTTGTTTCCAGGGACCTGGAAGGACAGTGAGTGAATTGTCCTTTTGCTATATTGTGATTAAAAAAAACATTTTTTTCTAGGGACAGAAAACTGTAGGTAGGGAGAGTATTTTTTTTCTTTCACTCTGCAAGTCCTTGTTTCCAGGGACCTGTAAGGACAGTGAGTTAATTGTCCTTGTGCTATATTGTGCTGAAAAAAACATTTATTCCAGGGACAGAAAACTCTAGGTAGGGACAGTGTCAGTTTCTTTCACTCTGCAAGTCCTTGTTTCCAGGGACCTGGAAGGACAGTGAGTGAATTGTCCTTTTGCTATATTGTGATTAAAAAAAACATTTTTTTCTAGGGACAGAAAACTGTAGGTAGGGAGAGTGTTTTTTTTCTTTCACTCTGCAAGTCCTTGTTTCCAGGGACCTGTAAGGACAGTGAGTTAATTTTCCTTGTGCTATATTGTGATTAAAAAAAACATTTATTCTAGGGACAGAAAACTCTAGGTAGGGACAGTGTCAGTTTCTTTCACTCTGCAAGTCCTTGTTTCCAGGGACCTGGAAGGACAGTGAGTGAATTGTCCTTTTGCTATATTGTGATTAAAAAAAACATTTTTTTCTAGGGACAGAAAACTGTAGGTAGGGAGAGTATTTTTTTTCTTTCACTCTGCAAGTCCTTGTTTCCAGGGACCTGTAAGGACAGTGAGTTAATTGTCCTTGTGCTATATTGTGCTGAAAAAAACATTTATTCCAGGGACAGAAAACTCTAGGTAGGGACAGTGTCAGTTTCTTTCACTCTGCAAGTCCTTGTTTCCAGGGACCTGGAAGGACAGTGAGTGAATTGTCCTTTTGCTATATTGTGATTAAAAAAAACATTTTTTTCTAGGGACAGAAAACTGTAGGTAGGGAGAGTGTTTTTTTTCTTTCACTCTGCAAGTCCTTGTTTCCAGGGACCTGTAAGGACAGTGAGTTAATTTTCCTTGTGCTATATTGTGATTAAAAAAAACATTTATTCTAGGGACAGAAAACTCTAGGTAGGGACAGTGTCAGTTTCTTTCACTCTGCAAGTCCTTGTTTCCAGGGACCTGGAAGGACAGTGAGTGAATTGTCC
This sequence comes from Rana muscosa, assembly GCA_029206835.1. Classification (NCBI taxonomy): domain Eukaryota; kingdom Metazoa; phylum Chordata; class Amphibia; order Anura; family Ranidae; genus Rana; species Rana muscosa. Next base: position 89,390,428 of record CM055128.1, on the reverse strand, counting down.
TTTTGCTATATTGTGATTAAAAAAAACATTTATTCTAGGGACAGAAAACTCTAGGTAGGGACAGTGTCAGTTTCTTTCACTCTGCAAGTCCTTGTTTCCAGGGACCTGGAAGGACAGTGAGTGAATTGTCCTTTTGCTATATTGTGATTAAAAAAAACATTTTTTTCTAGGGACAGAAAACTGTAGGTAGGGAGAGTATTTTTTTTCTTTCACTCTGCAAGTCCTTGTTTCCAGGGACCTGTAAGGACAGTGAGTTAATTGTCCTTGTGCTATATTGTGCTGAAAAAAACATTTATTCCAGGGACAGAAAACTCTAGGTAGGGACAGTGTCAGTTTCTTTCACTCTGCAAGTCCTTGTTTCCAGGGACCTGGAAGGACAGTGAGTGAATTGTCCTTTTGCTATATTGTGATTAAAAAAAACATTTTTTTCTAGGGACAGAAAACTGTAGGTAGGGAGAGTATTTTTTTTCTTTCACTCTGCAAGTCCTTGTTTCCAGGGACCTGTAAGGACAGTGAGTTAATTGTCCTTGTGCTATATTGTGCTGAAAAAAACATTTATTCCAGGGACAGAAAACTCTAGGTAGGGACAGTGTCAGTTTCTTTCACTCTGCAAGTCCTTGTTTCCAGGGACCTGGAAGGACAGTGAGTGAATTGTCCTTTTGCTATATTGTGATTAAAAAAAACATTTTTTTCTAGGGACAGAAAACTGTAGGTAGGGAGAGTGTTTTTTTTCTTTCACTCTGCAAGTCCTTGTTTCCAGGGACCTGTAAGGACAGTGAGTTAATTTTCCTTGTGCTATATTGTGATTAAAAAAAACATTTATTCTAGGGACAGAAAACTCTAGGTAGGGACAGTGTCAGTTTCTTTCACTCTGCAAGTCCTTGTTTCCAGGGACCTGGAAGGACAGTGAGTGAATTGTCCTTTTGCTATATTGTGATTAAAAAAAACATTTTTTTCTAGGGACAGAAAACTGTAGGTAGGGAGAGTATTTTTTTTCTTTCACTCTGCAAGTCCTTGTTTCCAGGGACCTGTAAGGACAGTGAGTTAATTGTCCTTGTGCTATATTGTGCTGAAAAAAACATTTATTCCAGGGACAGAAAACTCTAGGTAGGGACAGTGTCAGTTTCTTTCACTCTGCAAGTCCTTGTTTCCAGGGACCTGGAAGGACAGTGAGTGAATTGTCCTTTTGCTATATTGTGATTAAAAAAAACATTTTTTTCTAGGGACAGAAAACTGTAGGTAGGGAGAGTGTTTTTTTTCTTTCACTCTGCAAGTCCTTGTTTCCAGGGACCTGTAAGGACAGTGAGTTAATTTTCCTTGTGCTATATTGTGATTAAAAAAAACATTTTTTCTAGGGACAGAAAACTGTAGGTAGGGAGAGTGTTTTTTTTCTTTCACTCTGCAAGTCCTTGTTTCCAGGGACAGAGAAGGACACCTGAAGGTAGCCCTTATTGCTTTTTTCCCATCTCCCTGCAGGCCATCTATTAGAATGTCTGGAAGGCAAACAAGGAGAGGCAGACAGTCAGGAGGCAATAAAAGAGGGCAAGCAGGCTCTGTGTCTGGGGGCAACAGTGCTGGTCGTGGACGCGGTGCATTGTCATCAGCACATGGCCATGGGACACGCTTGTCCTTCTTTTCGGCAGCTGGACATGTTGAGCCACATCATGCCGAAGACTTGGTAGAGTGGATGACCAAGCCCTCCTCCTCCTCCTCATCCTCTCTCACCCAGGCTCAGGGTACTGGAAAAGCAGCTGCCAAAGCGTCGTCTTCCCTGGTATCAATGTCAGACAAATCATCAGTCACTCCTTCCCTAGACCCACCATGTCCTCCTCCTGAGGAGTCCCCCGAACTGTTTCAGCACAGTGTTGGGTACATGCTCCAGGAGGATGCCCAGCGTTTCGAAGGGTCTGATGATGAAACCCAGCTAGAGGAAGGCAGTAGCGTGAGAGCAGACAGAGGGGATGCTCAAGAAGGACACCAATCTGGCAGTCATGTTCCAGCAGCTGCAGCATACTGCCAGATTGGCTCCAGTGATGAGGAGGGAGGGGATGATGAGGTCAATGACTCCACGTGGGTGCCTAATAGGAGAGAGGAGGAGGAGGAGGATGAGGAGGAGGCACATCTCCAACGAGGCAGGATGCCCTTTGGTGGCCAGCGTAAGGGCAGTACACCGACGGAATCACACCGCAGAGCTCCGCCTGTGCAGGGCGCTGCCTCTGCCCGTCATTCAAAAAGTTCTTTGGTGTGGGCCTTTTTTGAGGCTAGTGCATCAGATCGCACAGCTGCTGTTTGCAACATATGTCTCAAGCGTATATCGCGTGGCCAAAACATCAGCCGCTTGGGTACCACATGCCTGACCAGACATATGTTGACCTGCCATGCAGCTCGTTGGCAAGCCTACCTCAAAGACCCACACCAAAGAACAAAGCGGACCTCTCCTTGCACCGCATCAGCTGGGATCTCCAACCCCACTATAACTTCAGTCCTCTCTGAAACATGCACTGAGAGGAATGAAGGTGTAGAATTAGGTGTGTCACAGCCAAGTACTTGCGCCCACTCTGCTAGCAGTACACCGACGTCCGATTCTAGCAGGCAAATTTCCCTGCCCCAGCTGCTGGACCGTCGAAAGAAGTTCACTCCCAGCCATCCACATGCCCAGCGGTTGAATGCTAGCTTGGCTAAATTGCTAGCGCTTCAACTGCTGCCTTTTCAGTTGGTAGACTCGGCCCCCTTCCGTGAGTTTGTGCAATGTGCGGTTCCTCAGTGGCAGGTTCCCAAACGCCACTTTTTCTCACGGAAGGCTATTCCGGCTCTCTACCGGCATGTGGAAGGCAATGTCTTGGCCTCGCTGGACAGGGCGGTCAGCGGTAAGGTGCATATTACCGCTGACTCATGGTCCAGCAGGCATGGACAGGGACGTTACCTTTCTTTCACGGCCCATTGGGTCACTCTTTTGGCAGCTGGGAAGGATTCAGGACAAGGTGCAGTAGTGTTGGAGGTTGTCCCACCGCCACGCCTCCAAAATGCTACTACTGGTTGTGACACACCTCTCTCCTCCACCCCCTCCTCTTCTTCTTCCTCCATGGCCTCTTCCTGTGGTTTGTCCTATGAACCAGCGGTGCTCCGTAGCCGTTCACGGGGCTACGCAAGTACGCAGGCAAAAAGATGCCATGCCGTGCTTGCGCTGGTGTGTTTGGGGGACAGAAGCCACACTGGGGCAGAGGTCCTGTCTGCTCTGCAGGGCCAGGCCGAGAGGTGGTTGACGCCACGCCAGCTTAAGCCAGGAATGGTGGTTTGCGACAATGGCACCAACCTCCTCTCCGCCCTCCGACAGGGACAACTGACCCATGTGCCCTGTGTGGCTCACGTCCTTAACCTGGTGGTGCAGCGGTTCTTGGGCAGGTACCCGGGCTTACAGGATGTCCTGAGGCAGGCCAGGAAAGTCTGTGTGCATTTCCGCAGATCTTATAATGCCAGTGCTCGCCTGGCTGAGCTGCAAAAGGAGTTGAACCTGCCCAAGAACCGCCTTATATGTGACATGCCCACCAGGTGGAACTCAACGTTGGCCATGCTGCAGCGGCTGCACACGCAGCAGAGGGCCATCAATGAGTACCTGTGCGACTACGGCACCAGGACAGGGTCAGGGGAGCTTGGTTTTTTTTCTCCACGCCAGTGGGGCATGATCAGGGATGCATGCACTGTCCTGGCACCATTTGAGGAGGCCACGAGGATGGTGAGCAGTGACAGTGCATGCATCAGTGACACTGTACCTCTTGTCCACCTGTTGGAGCACACGCTGCGTGGAATAATGGACAGGGCACTTGAGGCAGAACAGAGGCAGGAAGAGGAGGACTTCCTTGCCTCTCAAGGCCCCCTTTACCCAGACAGTGTTCCTTCTGTCCCACCCATCGCACAGGAAGAGGAGGAGGAGGAGGAGGAGGAGGAGGATTGTGTCAGCATGGAGGTGGAGGCTGGCACTCAGCATCATCAGCAGCAGTCTTTTAGGGATGATTTACAGTCCCAAGAAACCAGTGGACTTGTACGTGGCTGGGAGGAGGTGGCTGCGGATCATGTCGTCCTTAGTGACCCAGAGGACTCCGGAGCGAATGCCTCAGCAAACCTACGCTGCATGGCCTCCCTGATCCTGCAAAGTCTGCGGAAGGATCCTCGTATTCTTCGGATCAAGGAGAGGGACCATTACTGGCTGGCCACTCTCCTTGATCCACGGTACAAGGGTAAGGTTGCGGACCTTATGTTACCGTCGCAGAGGGAGCAGAGGATGAGACAACTCCGGGAGGCCTTGCAGAAAGGTCTGTGCAACGCGTTCCCAGAGACTGGGAGGTTGCAAACTCCTGGTCCTGGACAACGAGTTGCTGAGGCTTCGGCCAGTCAAAGAAGGAGCGGTGGGGAAGGTGGCCGTCTGACCGATGCGTTCAGACAATTCTTTAGTCCGCAGCCCCAAAGTATGATTGGTTCCAGCAACCATCGCCAGCGTCTGATAAACATGGTGCAGGAATATCTAGGGGCAAGGTCAGACTTGGACACCTTCCCCACCGAAAATCCTCTGGCTTACTGGGTCTTGAGGATGGATCACTGGCCAGAGCTTGCACAGTATGCAATTGAGCTACTGGCCTGTCCTGCATCCAGCGTTCTTTCGGAACGCACATTCAGTGCTGCTGGAGGATTTGTCACGGATCACAGGGTGCGCCTGTCCACCGACTCGGTTGATCGACTGACTTTCATCAAGATGAACCAGTCTTGGATCACCACCAGCTACCACACACCTGATGCTGATATAACAGACTAATTGATTTTAAAATGTCACATCCCTTCAAGACTGATGCTGATGCTGAGTGCCTGTGCTGTTATGTTGACTGGCTATCCTCCTCCTCCGAGTCCTCAATGATACGATTGATGATGATAGCTTGGAAGATCATTTTTGTTTATGGGTGCCGCCACCAGTGCCTAACGCCCAATTTTTCAGCCCCTGTTTAACAGGGGCGTGTAATTACAATTTTTGAAGCAATACTTTGCAACAGGGCTCATTGCTGTGCTCCAAGTACAGTATCTGTGAGGAGTTGCAGTGTTGTGCCACCAGTGCCTAAGGCCCAATTTTTCAGCCCCTGTTTAACAGGGGCGTGTCATTACAATTTTTGAAGCAATACTTTGCAACAGGGCTCATTGCTGTGCTCCAAGTACAGTATCTGTGAGGGGTTGCAGTGTTGTGCCACCAGTGCCTAAGGCCCAATTTTTCAGCCCCTGTTCAACAGGGGCATGTAATTACAATTCTTGATCTAATAATTCACAGCAGGGCCCATTGCTGCACCCACCAAGAGTAACTGTCAGGGCTTACAGTGTTGTGGCACCAACACCACCATCAAAGGCCCAATTTTTACTACCACTGTTCAACAATTATATGTAATTAAAATTCCTGATATAATAGTTGACAGCAGGGCGTTCCAGCACCAACCAAGAGTAACTGTGAGTGCTTACAGTGTTGTGCCAACACCAACAACTAAGGGGCCTATTTCTGCAGAGTATATACGGCAGGTCCCTACTTTCAAACATCCAACTTACAAACGACTCCTACTTGCAAACGCAAGAAGACAACAGGAAGTGAGAGGAAATCTACCACTAGGAAGGAAAATTCTCTCCTGTAAGAATAAATATGGGAGAAAGGTGTCTCCTCTGTACTGATGCTTTATCAGCAATCCTTGTTTCAAGAAAAACACCACATTTCAAAAACAGTTGTCATTGGGACGGAAAGTGAGGTGAAATGTTCTGAACAGGGGCACAGACAGCAAAACAAATGTTACAGGGGTGATAACCCTTACCTATGTTTTCCAAAAAGTTTAAAAATAGATTTTTGGGCTGGAGCTACACTTCAACAATGTACCTGTTCAAAATTACAAACAGATTCTACATAAGAACAAACCTACAGTCCCTGTCTTGTATGCACCGCCTGTATACGGCTGTTCAGAGTATATAGGGCCTTTTTTATTTTATGTGCGGGGTTCCCCTTAATATCCATACAAGACCCAAAGGGGCTGGTAATGGGCTGGGGTAGGGGGGGGGGGGGTCATGGGGTAGCTATGCCATTTTTCTTAAAGAATTTCATCCATATTACCGGGACCAGACATTACATTAAAGCCGCAAGCAGTTTTAAATGGCTTTTTTTTCCTTTAGAAGTGTCATTTTGTGCAGGGACAGTTCTAAACACGGGAAACACGTGGCACTTCACAGGCATACTTTAGACACCCCCCAGGTACGATATTTAAAGGAATATTTGACTTTTTTTTTTTCACTTTATGCATCATTAAAATGACTGCTCCCGAAAAACGACCGTTTTTAAAACTTCTTTTTGCATTGATACATGTCCCCTGGTGCAGAACCCGGGTTCCCAAACCCTTTTTAGGACAATAACATGCATAATAGTTGTTATAATTAGCACTTTAGAATTCGAACGTTCGCATCCATTGTATTTAATAGGGTTCTAATGTTCGTTCGAACTTCCGGTCCGTTCGCGGGTTCTGGTGCGAACCGAACCCGGGGGTGTTCGGCTCATCACTAACTACAACCAACAACGATTTGTAAACTATACCAGGGACGCTGTAAAAGGCCTAGCAGAACAGCTGGGCCCCACCTCTCTAATGGCATGGCAGAACCGAATGGCCTTAGATATGGTCCTGGCTGAAGGAGGAGGGGTATGCAAAATGTTTGGTAGCATGTGTTGTACCTTTATCCCTAACAATACAGCTCCTGGAGGGACTGTGACCAGAGCCCCGGAAGGACTAACTGCTCTATCGAATGAATTAGTGGAGAATTCAGGTATTAATGATCCATTCACAAACTGGCTTGAAGGATGGTTTGGTAAATGGACTGGACTTATCACATCATGTTTGATCTCAATTGCTGTGGCTTTGGCCGTTCTGGTCACTTGCGGATGCTGCTGCATTCCCTGTATTCGAGGACTTTCACAAAAACTGATCGAAACTGCAATCTCAAGAATAGTGTTGAGCGGACCCGAACTGTAAAGTTCGGGTCCGTACCGAATTTTGGCGTTTTCCCGACCCCGGACCCGGACCCGGATTTTGCGCTAAAGTCCGGGTTCGGGTTCGGATTCGGGAATTTAATGGCGCAGTTAGAAATGCTTCAGGGGCCAGCCAATCACCATTTGATTAGCTGGTGTGCCCTTAGAAGCCATCATAGCCATGCCTACTAATGGCATGGCTGTAATTGGTCAGTGCAACATGTGACCCAGCATGTGACCAGCTTCTATATAAGAAAGAGGCACACAGCACAGATCGTCACTCTGCTTTTAGACAGTGTAGGGAAAGGATCCTGGCTGCTGTTGCTGTGAGGGAGAGAATAGGAGTTAGTCCTGATTCTGCAATCTACTGATAGAAAAGATAGGGAGACAGTGTAGTGTAGTGTAGTGTAGGGGCAGGATCCTGTTTGTGCTTTCAGGGAGAGAGATTTAGATAGGAGTCCAGATTGAGAGATATAATAGCTCAGCGATCTGCATAGGTTTATCTGTTTGTGTTGCAAGCTCAGTGCACCAGCACTGCATTACGTTGAGTGATACACCTATTCCATACTGTGGCTGTATTGTGCTCTTGCTAAAAGACCTATTTTGGTCAGAAAAAAAAAAAAAAAAAAGGCACTTTATTGTGCTTTTGCTAAAAAGACCCATTTTTGGGCCCCCAAAAAAAAAAAGGCACTTTATTGTGCTGTTGCAAAAAAAAAACGGCACTTTGTTGTGCGCAAAAAAGACCTATTTTTGGGCAAAAAAAATATTTTGCAGTGTATATCTCTAGTTGTGTGAAATAACCAATTTCTATATATTTTTCTTGTACTATGCTATACTAAAAAAAAAAAAAAAACTTTTTTTTGAATAGCATTCTCTGCAGCTGTGCGATTCAGCGGTTATATACTGTGGTTGTGTTGTGCTCTTTCAAAAAACGCCATTTAGGGCCACAGAAAATATTTTGCAGTGTGAAATACACATGTGGAGGTGTGTAAAATAAACAATTTCTATATATTGTACAGTGCTATACTAAAAAAAACAACATTTTTTTTGAATAGCATTCTCTGCACTTCTATAGCTGTGCGATTCAGTGGTTAAATACTGTGGTTGTGTTGTGCTCTTTCAAAAAACGCCATTTAGGGCCACAGAAAATATTTTGCAGTGTGAAATACACATGTGGAGGTGTGTAAAATAAACAATTTCTATATATTGTACAGTGCTATACTAAAAAAAACAAATTTTTTTTTGAATAGCATTCTCTGCACTTCTATAGCTGTGCGATTCAGTGGTTAAATACTGTGGTTGTGTTGTGCTCTTTCAAAAAACGCCATTTAGGGCCACAGAAAATATTTTGCAGTGTGAAATACACATGTGGAGGTGTGTAAAATAAACAATTTCTATATATTGTACAGTGCTATACTAAAAAAAACAAAATTTTTTTTGAATAGCATTCTCTGCACTTCTATAGCTGTGCGATTCAGTGGTTAAATACTGTGGTTGTGTTGTGCTCTTTCAAAAAACGCCATTTAGGGCCACAGAAAATATTTTGCAGTGTGAAATACACATGTGGAGGTGTGTAAAATAAACAATTTCTATATATTGTACAGTGCTATACTAAAAAAAACAACATTTTTTTTGAATAGCATTCTCTGCACTTCTATAGCTGTGCGATTCAGTGGTTAAATACTGTGGTTGTGTTGTGCTCTTTCAAAAAACGCCATTTAGGGCCACAGAAAATATTTTGCAGTGTGAAATACACATGTGGAGGTGTGTAAAATAAACAATTTCTATATATTGTACAGTGCTATACTAAAAAAACAACATTTTTTTTGAATAGCATTCTCTGCACTTCTATAGCTGTGCGATTCAGTGGTTAAATACTGTGGTTGTGTTGTGCTCTTTCAAAAAACGCCATTTAGGGCCACAGAAAATATTTTGCAGTGTGAAATACACATGTGGAGGTGTGTAAAATAAACAATTTCTATATATTGTACAGTGCTATACTAAAAAAAAAAACATTTTTTTTGAATAGCATTCTCTGCACTTCTATAGCTGTGCGATTCAGTGGTTAAATACTGTGGTTGTGTTGTGCTCTTGGAAAAAACGCCATTTAGGGCCACAGAAAATAAATTGCAGTGTGAAATACACATGTGGAGGTGTGTAAAATAAACAATTTCTATATATTTTCCTTGTACTGTGCTATACTAAAAAAAACAACCTTTTTTTTTGAATAGCATTTTCTGTAGCTGTGCGATTCAGCGGTTACGTGCTGTGGGTGTGTTGTGGTCTGGCAAAAAACGCCATTTAGGGCCACAGAAAATATTTTGCAGTGTGAAATACACATGTGGAGGTGTGTGTAAAAAAACAATTTATATATATTTTCCTTGTACTGTGCTATACTAAAAAAAACCACCTTTTTTTTTTGAATAGCATTTTCTGCAGTTCTGTAGCTGTGCGTTTCAGCCATTACGTACTGTGGGTGTGTTGTGGTCTTCCAAAAAACGCCATTTAGGGCAAGATCCTAAATTTGGAAAATATGAGGGGAAGGTCAAAGGGACGTGGTGGCCCCGGTCGTGGTGCTGCTGGTGGAGCTCCTGTTGCAGGGAGAGGACGTGGTGGATCTGTGCCAGCTACACGCACAAGTGAAACACCTTCCTCAGGTGCGAGTAGGCGACCGAGCCTGCGGCGGTATTTTGTCATGCCTAATGAGGCTGTACCAATGTTTAGGCCAGGACAAGTACAGGCGATAGTAGATTGGGTTGCTGACAGTGCCTCGGGTTCCTTCACATTGTCTCCCACCCACTCTTCTGCTGAAAGATCAGAGTTGGCACCTGAAGCCCATGTCCATCAGTCTTTCACCTCACCCCCTTGCAAATCAGCCAAGCAGTCTGAGCCCCAAATCATGCAGCAGTCTCTTCTGCTTTTCGATGACTCTGTTAGCAGGGTTTCCCAGGGCCATCCACCTAGCCCTGCCCCAGAAGTGGAAGAGATTGAGTGCACCGATGCCCAACCACTTATGTTTCATGATGGGTACATGGGAGGACCATCGCAGCACGTCTCGGATGATGACGAAACACAGGTGCCAACTGCTGCTGCTTTCGCAATTGTGCAGACAGACATGGAGGGCAGGGGTGAAGACTGGGTGGAAGATGATGTGGAGGACGATGAGCTCCTCGACCCCACATGGAATCAACGTTATGCAGGTGACCAGTGTAGTTCGGAGGAAGAGGCGGTGGTCGCACAGAGCCACCAGCACAGCAGAAGAGGGAGCAGGGTGCAAAAACGGAGCATTCGTCCCCTAGACAGTACATCTGCTACTGCCCAACGCAGCAAGGGACCGAGCACACCAAAGCCAGGTCCAAGGACTTCCCTAGCGTGGCAGTTCTTCACACAGTGTGTTGATGACAAGACACGAGTGGTTTGCACGCTGTGCAATCAGAGCCTGAAGCGAGGCATAAACGTTCTCAACCTGAGCACAAGCTGCATGACCAGGCATCTAAGTGCAAAGCACGAGCTGCAGTGGAGTAGACACCTCAGAAACCAAGAAAGGTCTCTGGCTCCTCCTGCTTCCTCTTCTGCTGCAGTCTCGGCCTCTTCATCCACCTCTGTAGTGACAGTGGCACCTGTCACCACGCAAACAGAGGATCTGCCAGCAACACTACCACCTGGGTCACCGACCATCTCCACAATGTCCCATGGAAGCGTTCAGCTCTCTATCTCCCAAACATTGGAGCGGAAGAGGAAGTACCCCCCTAGCCACCCGCGATCCCTGGCCCTGAATGCCAGCATTTCAAAATTCCTGGCCTTTGAAATGCTGTCATTCCGTCTGGTGGAGACGCAGAGTTTTAAAAGCCTGATGGCATTGGCTGTCCCGCAGTACGTCGTGCCCAGCCGCCACTACTTTTCCAGGCGAGCCATCCCTTCCCTGCACAACCAGGTGGGGGACAAAATCAGGTGTGCACTGCGCAACGCCATCTGTGGCAAGGTCCACCTAACTACGGATGCGTGGACCAGTAAGCACGGTCAGGGACGTTATATCTCCCTAACAGCACACTGGGTAAATGCAGTGGCTGCTGGGCCTGAGGCAGATAGCGGTTTGGCGCATGTCCTTCCACCACCGAGGATTGCAGGGCGCTTCAGTTTGCCTCCTGTTGCTAACTCCTCCTTCTCCGCTTCCTCATCCTCTACCGCCTCCTCATCCATTCAGCGTAACACCTTCACCACCAACTTCAGCACAGCCAGGGGTAAACGACAGCAGGCAGTTTTAAAACTTTCCTGTTTGGGGGAAAATCCCCACACCGCGCAGGAGTTGTGGAGGGACATGGAACAACAGACCGATGAGTGGTTGCTGTCAGTGAGCCTCAAGCCCGGCCTGGTGGTGTGCGATAATGGGCGAAATCTCGTAGCAGCTCTGGGTCTAGCCGGTTTGACGCACATCCCTTGCCTGGCGCATGTGCTGAACTTGGTGGTCCAGAGGTTCCTTAAAAATTACCCCAATATGCCAGAGCTGCTGCAGAAAGTGCGGGCTGTGTGTGCGCACTTTCGGCGTTCTCACCCTGCTGCTGCTCGCCTGTCAGCGCTGCAGCGTAACTTCGGCCTTCCAGCTCACCGCCTCATATGTGACGTGCCCACAAGGTGGAACTCCACCTTGCACATGCTGGCCAGACTGTGCGAGCAGCAGCAGGCAATAGTGGAGTTTCAGCTGCAGCAATCACGCGTGAGTCGCTCTGCGGAACAGCACCACTTCACCACCAATAACTGGGCCTCCATGCGAGACCTGTGTGCCTTGTTGCGCTGTTTCGAGTACTCCACCAACATGGCCAGTGCCAATGACGCCGTTCTCAGCGTTACTATCCCAGTTCTATGCCTCCTTGAAAAAACGCTTTGTGCGATGATGGAAGAGGATGTGGCACAGGAGGATGAGGAGGAGGAGGAGGAAGCGGGATCATTTCAAAGGCTTTCAGGGCAGTCTTTCACAAGTGGCTACGAGGGTGGGTTCCTGCACCAACAAACGCCAGGTACACAATTGTCCGGCAGAAAGGGCACAGTTGTGGAGGATGACGAGGTGGAGGAGGAGATGGAGGAGGAGGAGGAGGAGGAGCCATGTTCACAGCAGGGTGGCACTCAGACCAGCTCGTGGCCATTACTGGTGCGTGGCTGGGGGGATACAGAGGACACAGACGATACACCTCCCACAGAGGACAGCTTTTCTTTGTCTCTGGGCAGCCTGGCACACATGAGCGATTACATGCTGCAGTGTTTCCGCAACGACAGCCGAGTTGCCCACATTTTAACTGGTGCTGATTACTGGGTGGCCACCCTGCTGGATCCCCGTTACAAGGACAACGTACCGTCCTTAATTCCCTCACTGGAGCGGGATCGTAAGATGCGCGAGTACAAGCGCACGCTGGTAGACGCGCTGCTGGTGGCATTCCCACCTGACAGCGGGCGTACGGTGGAAGCACAAGGCGAAGGCAGAGGAGGAGGAAGAGGTCGCCAACGCAGCCGGGGCACCGGCAGCACCTCAGAAGGCAGGGTTAGCATGGCCGAAATGTGGAAAAGCTTTGTCAGCACGCCACAACAACCAGCACCACCAGCTGAGATGGAACGTCTTAGCAGGAGGCAGCATTTCACCAACATGGTTGAGCAGTATGTGTCCACAGGCCTACACGTACTGGATGACGGGTCTGCCCCCTTTAACTTCTGGGTCTCCAAATTGGGCACATGGCCTGAGCTTGCCGTTTATGCCTTGGAGGTGCTGGCCTGCCCTGCAGCCAGTGTATTATCTGAACGTGTATTTAGCACGGCAGGGGGCGTTATCACAGACAAGCGCAGCCGCCTGTCCAGAGCCAATGTGGACAAGCTCACGTTCATTAAAATGAACCAGGCATGGATCCCACAGGACTTGTCCGTACCTTGTGCAGAATAGACATGTATACCGGTGTTGTGACAAAAACTGTCCGGCCATCGGATTGTGCCCGGCCCGTACTGCGCAGGCGCAGCGCTTGCGCAGTACAGAGGACAAGGAGATTCACAAAATCTCCGAAGATGAACGGCGCCTGCGCTGTGAGTGCAGGTTCAAGCCCCACCATCCAAGAGGACATACGGTAGCACATAGTAACAGGGCCCCTCACGGGCTCGCTTCGATCGCGGCCTTGCTTGGCTCGGCTTGAACCACGGATGGTGTGGCCTTCACCTGAACTCAACACGCAGGCGCCGTTAGTCTTGGGAGATTTTTGAAATCCCCTTGTCCTACATACTCAGCAAGCGCAGTACAGGGCGGACACTATTCGACAGGGGACAGAATTCGACACATCACCGGCCTTACCCAGCCATTGTTGTATTTTTGAACCAGTGTTGGCTACCTCGTCCTCCTCCACCGCCGCTTCCACCTACACAGCCACATCCACCGCCACCTCAACCTCCTACTCCATATGGACCTCGTCCTGCTAGGCCAAGATTAAAATTTTTATTTTATTTTTTTGTAGCGCACAGATCCTTTCCCCCTTACCTGCCTTTATGTTGTTGGCTCTTCGCAGGAGGGAGAAAGGCACACCGCACTACCAGCCCGTATCATCCTATATAAAGAGGTTGAGCGGTGTACTTGACGGGCCGTGTCCACAGCCGGAGTCAAAACTCCTCCAGAGGATGATTCTCACCTCTACTGTAGGTAGAGGTAAGTCCTTTAATTGCCAGTAAAGTCAATGTCCACACCAGCTGAAACTCCAACTCTTATTCTCTCATGGCAAAATAAACTGTACTCAGATAGAAAAGGTTAGAGCAAAGAAACAGGACAGCTTAAGGTGTGGAGGAGGTCCAGGCACAAACGTAGCACATTCACTTCACTGCTTAGGTTTCTCAAACAGTTTTTGGCGCACGGTCTCTGCCACAGACATTGAGGTTGGTCTCTGCCACAGACCGGGTGTACAAGGCCCCTGCCACGGGCCTGGAGGACTTTGGTCTCAGCCACAGACCAGGGTGTATAAGGCCCCTGCCACGGGCCGGTTGAATAAGGCCTCTGATACAGTCAAGGTGACCTTGAGCTTCTCCTTCTACGAACCTAGCCCATATCAAGGGGAAGACATCTCTCCAGGGAGTCAACAGACCATTCCTTCACCGTGACTCCCGCATCGGTCCATCAGAATGATCCTCCCTTCCCTGGAACAGGGTCCCCTACACGAGGCGGCTCTGGACTCCAGGCTTTACTCCCACCCCTAGGCCTCCATACCCAGGGCAGCAAGAACTCCAGGATAGTACCTCACCCCGGGCTAAAGGTGCCCGAGATGGAACAGGAACACATGCACCCAGGCCGAAGGCACCTGGGCGCGGACCCCACTGGACATCAGCCCCCAGGCCAAAGGTCTGCCCCTTTTATATGCTCTCCCGGCATGCACAGCAGGTTCCCCGCCCCGCTGTACTACTGCCAAGAGGGGACACAAAAGGCGCCACCTGTAGGCCGCAGGGAACTGCACACCAATACTGTCCCCCGAGGACAAAATGGTCCATGAATCCTACAGAATTAGGGTATTTGAGCCTATTTACCACTCAAACACTTTCCTTAAATTTAGCACCCCGCTACATTTTTATTTCAAAGTATTTTATTTTCCCACTAGCTTATCCATTAAATTAAATAATTTATTCCATAAAGGGCGTATTCTGGGGCATTCCCACCATATGTGTGGCATTGTGCCGTTGAGTTTCTGAGGTTCTTAATGACTTCCTGTACCTCTTCTGCTGAAAATGGGGCCTCCAGCATATTTTTTTATTTTTAAATTTTTTTTATGTTCTTTTAAGTTATTTCCTATCCACATTTGTTTGCAGAGCACTTGCCATGTTCTTAACAACATTTTGCTGCCATTTGCAGCCCTCTAGCCCTTTCCATTACTTTTTTAGAGCCTTTTTAGTCGTCAGAAGTCCGGGTCCCCATTGACTTCAATGGGGTCCGGGTCCGGGTTCGGGTTAAAGTTCGGTCCCGAATCCGAACTTTTTTCCGAAGTTCGGCCGAACCCGCCGGACCCGAATATCCAGCTACCCGCTCAACACTACTCAAGAACAATGTATCAAGCACTTCCTACCTCTGAGGAGACCTGTGTGGACATTGAAGCTCAACTTAATGACATACAGTCCGAAAGTGCATAACACAGGGACTATCATCAAAATGTGTTGAGATAAAATAGCCACACAAGAGGTGGGAATGTTGGGAAAGTTTTTTTTATGTCTATTGTGTGACTATTTGTAGGAATTTAAAATAGATTCCGATTTCTAAAATGGCTTCTAAAGACACGTTGCTTCTAACCTGTATTGTTCAATTGTTTCAACTTACTTCCTAAATTCATAAGCTTTGCTACGAATTGTACAAAGACACTGTGATTGGCAATAAAGCTGTTTCGCGTCATAAGCCACCAGTGAACTTTAAGCCAATAATATGCGTTCTGTTGACTCTATAAAAAAGGTCACAAACCTGGTGTCAGTTGTGACTTCTGCTTTTTCTCTTAGCATGTAAGACTCATCCATTTGTACCGGTACATTTGAAATAAATTGCCTTGCTTCTGAAACACACTTGAAGTTTGACTGATCACGGAGGGGAAACCATCTTAACAAAGGTTGCTTTTATTGTAAAAAAGATAAAACACATGCACCACAGGTCACAGCAAGGCAGGGATCACTGACGCGTTTCACACTACAAATGTTAGTGCTTACTCATAGCTAACTAAACATAGAATGACACTTCTAATAAATACTACAATCCAAATGGTCATGTGATCAAAATTGACCAATGACTAACACCTCACAATCAACCAACTTAAATGAACCAACCTGGAGCACATTGAACAAATTGGTACGTCAGTGTGTAATTAACCTGAGGACTCATGTTTACACAAATTCTAAAAAAATGTTTTATAAGTTAAAAGGTGTATAGCAATGACTAAACATAAATGTCGCGGCTGATATATAAAATGTCATGCGATCTGTAGTATAATCATATACACTGTCATTGCCATTAGTGATGAGCCGAACACCCCCGGGTTCGGTTCGCACCAGAACCCGCGAACGGACCGAAAGTTCGCACGAACTTTAGAACCCTATTAAATACAATGGATGCGAACGTTCGTAATCTAAAGTGCTAATTATAACGACTATTATGCATGTTATTGTCCTAAAAAGGGTTTGGGAACCCGGGTTCTGCACCAGGGGACATGTATCAATGCAAAAAGAAGTTTTAAAAACGGCCGTTTTTCTGGAGCAGTCATTTTAATGATGCATAAAGTGAAAAAAAAAGTCAAATATTCCTTTAAATATCGTACCTGGGGGGTGTCTAAAGTATGCCTGTGAAGTGCCACGTGTTTCCCGTGTTTAGAACTGTCCCTGCACAAAATTACATTTCTAAAGGAAAAAAAGCCATTTAAAACTGCTTGCGGCTTTAATGTAATGTCTGGTCCCGGTAATATGGATGAAAATCTTTAAGAAAAATGGCATAGCTACCCCATCACAGAACCCCCCCCTACCCCAGCCCATTACCAGCCCCTTTGGGTCTTGTATGGATATTAAGGGGAACCCCGCACACAAAATAAAAAAGGCCCTATATACTCTGAACAGCCGTATACAGGCGGTGCATACAAGACAGGGACTGTAGGTTTGTTCTTATGTAGAATCTGTAATTTTGAATAGGTAAATTGTTTAAGTGTAGCTCCAGGCAAAAAATCTATTTTTAAGCTTTTTGGAAAACATAGGGAAGGGTTATCACCCCTGTAACATTTGTTTTGCTGTCTGTGCAGTGTGCACCTGTTCAGAACAGTTCACCTCACTTTCCGTCCTAATGACAAATGTTTTTTGAAAATTTGGGGTTTTTATTGAAACAAGAATTGGTGATAAAGCATCAGTGGAGAGGAGACACTTTTTTCCCCATATTAACTCTTACAGGAGAGAATTTGCCTTCCTAGGGGTAGATTTCCTCTCACTTCCTGTTGTATCCTTCCGTTTGCAAGGAGGAGTCGTTTGTAAGTTGGATGTTTGAAAGTAGGGGCCTGCCGTATATACTCAGCTGAAATTTGCCCCTTACATGTTGGTGTTGCCACAACACTGTGAGCCCTCACAGTTACTCTTGGTGGGCGCATGAATGGGCCCTGCTGTGAATTATTAGATCAAGAATTGTAATTGCATGCCCCTGTTGAACAGGGGCTGAAAAATTGTGCCTTTGGTGGTGTAGGTGGTGGTGGTGTTGACACAACACTGTAAGGCCTCACAGTTAGTCTTGGTGGATGCAGGAATGGGCCCTGCTGTGAATTATTAGATCGAAAATTGTAATTACATGCCCCTGTTAAACAGGGACAGAAAAATTGGGCCTTAGGCACTGGTGCCACAACACTGCAACCCCTCACAGATACTGTACTTGGAGCACAGCAATGAGCCCTGTTGCAAAGTATTGCATCAAAAATTGTAATTACACGCCCCTGTTAAACAGGGGCTGAAAAATTGGGCCTTAGCCACTGGTGCTGGTGCCACGACACTGCAACCACTCTCAGATACTGTAGTTGGAGTGCAGGAATGAGCCCTGCTGCAAAGCATTGCATAAAAAATTGTAATAACACGCCCCTGTTAAACAGGGGCTGAAAAATTGGGCCTTAGCCACTGGTGGCGGCACCCAGAAACAAAAATGTTCTTCCAAGCTATCATCATCAATCGGATCATTGAGGAGGAGGAGGATAGTCAGTCAACATAACAGGACAGTCTCTCAGCATCAGCATCAGTTTTGAAGGGATGTGACATTTGAAAATAAATTAGTCTGTTATATCAGCTTCAGGTGTTTGGTAGCTGGTGGTGATCCAAGACTGGTTCATCTTTATGAAGGTCAGTCGATCAACAGAGTCGGTGGACAGGCGCACCCTGTGATCCGTGACAAATCCTCCAGCAGCACTGAATGTGCGTTCTGAAAGAACGCTGGATGCAGAAAATGCCAGTAGCTCAATTGCATACTGTGCAAGCTCTGGCCAGTGATCCATCCTCAAGACCCAGTAAGCCAGAGGATTTTCGGTGGGGAAGGTGTCCAAGTCTGACCTTGCCCCTAGGTATTCCTGCACCATGTATATCAGACGCTGGCGATGGTTGCTGGAACCGATCATACCTTGGGGCTGCGGACTAAAGAATTGTCTGAACGCATCGGTCAGACGGCCACCTTCCCCACCGCTCCTTCTTTGACTGACCGAAGCCTCAGCAACTCGTTGTCCAGGACCAGGAGTTTGTAACCTCCCAGTCTCTGGGAACGCGTTGCACAGACCTTTCTGCAAGGCCTCCCGGAGTTGTCTCATCCTCTGCTCCCTCTGCGACGGTAAGATAAGGTCCGCAACCTTACCCTTGTACCGTGGATCAAGGAGAGTGGCCAGCCAGTAATGGTCCCTCTCCTTGATCCGAAGAATACGAGGATCCTTCCGCAGACTTTGCAGGATCAGGGAGGCCATGCAGCGTAGGTTAGCTGAGGCATTCGGTCCGGAGTCCTCTGGGTCACTAAGGACGACATGATCCGCAGCCACCTCCTCCCAGCCACGTACAAGTCCACTGGTTTCTTGGGACTGTAAATCATCCCTAAAAGACTGCTGCTGATGATGCTGAGTGCCAGGCTCCACCTCCATGCTGACACAATCCTCCTCCTCCTCCTCTTCTTCCTGTGCGATGGGTGGGACTGAAGGAACACTGTCTGGATAAAGGGGGCCTTGAGAGGCAAGGAAGTCCTCCTCTTCCTGCCTCTGTTCTGCCTCAAGTGCCCTGTCCATTATTCCACGCAGCGTATGTTCCAACAGGTGGACAAGAGGTACAGTGTCACTGATGCATGCACTGTCACTGCTCACCATCCTCGTGGCCTCCTCAAATGGTGCCAGGACAGTGCATGCATCCCTGATCATGCCCCACTGGCGTGGTGAAAAAAACCCGAGCTCCCCTGACCCTGTCCTGGTGCCGTAGTCGCACAGGTACTCATTGATGGCCCTCTGCTGCGTGTGCATCCGCTGCAGCATGGCCAACGTTGAGTTCCACCTGGTGGGCATGTCACATATAAGGCGGTTCTTGGGCAGGTTCAACTCCTTTTGCAGCTCAGCCAGGCAAGCACTGGCATTATAAGATCTGCGGAAATGCACACAGACTTTCCTGGCCTGCCTCAGGACATCCTGTAAACCCGGGTACCTGCCCAAGAACCGCTGCACCACCAGGTTAAGGACGTGAGCCACAATAGGGCACATGGGTCAGTTGTCCCTGTCGGAGAGCGGAGAGGAGGTTGGTGCCATTGTCGCAAACTACCATTCCTGGCTTAAGCTGGCGTGGCGTCAACCACCTCTCGGCCTGCCCCTGCAGAGCAGACAGAACCTCTGCCCCAGTGTGGCTCCTGTCCCCCAAACATACCAGCGCAAGCACGGCATTGCATCTTTTTGCCTGCGTACTTGCGTAGCCCCTTGAACGCCTACGGAGCACCGCTGGTTCCGAGGACAAAGCACAGGAAGAGGCCACGGAGGAAGAAGAAGAGGAGCGGTGGAGGACAGAGGTGTGTCACATCCAGTAGTAGCATTTTGGAGGCGTGGCGGTGGAACAACCTCCAACATTACTGCACCTTGTCCTGCATCCTTCCCAGCTGCCAAAAGAGTGACCCAATGGGCCGTGAAAGAAAGGTAACGTCCCTGTCCATGCCTGCTGGACCATGAGTCAGCGGTAATATGCACCTTACCGCTGACCGCCCTGTCCAGCGAGGCCAAGACATTGCCTTCCAAATGCCGGTAGAGAGCCGGAATCGCCTTCCATGAGAAAAAGTGGCGTTTGGGAACCTGCCACTGAGGAACCGCACATTGCACAAACTCACGGAAGGGGGCCGAGTCTACCAACTGAAAAGACAGCAGTTGAAGCGCTAGCAATTTAGCCAAACTAGCATTCAACCGCTGGGCATGTGGATGGCTGGGAGTGAACTTCTTTCGACGGTCCAGCAGCTGGGGCAGGGAAATTTGCCTGCTAGAATCGGACGTCGGTGTACTGCTAGCAGAGTGCCCGCAAGTACTTGGCTGTGACACACCTAATTCTACACCTTCATTCCTCTCAGAGCAGGTTTCAGAGAGGACTGAAGGTATAGTGGGGTTGGAGATCCCAGCTGATGCGGTGCAAGAAGAGGTCAGCTTTGTTCTTTGGTGTGGGTCTTTAAGGTAGGCTTGCCAACGAGCTGCATGGCAGGTCAACATATGTCTGGTCAAGCATGTGGTGCCCAAGCGGGTGATGTTTTGGCCACGCGATATACGCTTGAGACATATGTTGCAAACAGCAGCTGTGCGATCTGATGCACTAGACTCAAAGAAGTCCCACACCAAAGAACTTTTTGAATAACGGGCAGAGGCAGCGCCCTGCACAGGCGGAGCTCTGCGGTGTGATTCCGTCGGTGTGCTGCCCTTACGCTGACCCCCCGAGGGCATCCTGCCTCATTGGAGATGTGCCTCCTCCTCATCCTCCTCCTCCTTCTCCTCTCTCCTATTAGGCACCCACATGGAGTCAGTGACCTCATCATCCCCTCCCTCATCACTGGAGCCAATCTGGCAGTATGCTGCAGCTGCTGGAACATGACTGCCAGATTGGTGTCCTTCTTGAGCATCCCCTCTCTCTGCTCTCACGCTACTGCCTTCCTCTAGCTGGGTATCATCATCAGACCCTTCGAAACGCTGGGCATCCTCCTGGAGCATGTACCCAACACTGTGCTCAAACAGTTCGGGGGACTCCTCAGGAGGACATGGTTGGTCTAGGGAAGGAGTGACTGATGATGACATTGATACCAGGGAAGAGGACGCTTTGGCAGCTGCTTTGCCAGTACCCTAAGCCTGGGTGAGAGAGGATGAGGAGGATGAGGAGGGCTTGGTCATCCACTCTACCAAGTCTTCGGCATGATGCGGCTCAACACGTCCAGCTGCCGAAAAGAAGGACAAGCGTGTCCCATGGCCACGTGCTGATGGCGATGCACCGCGTCCACGACCAGCACTGTTGTCTCTAGACACAGAGCCTGCTTGCCCTCTTTTATTGGCTCCTGACTGTCTGCCTCTCCTTGTTTGCCTTCCAGACATTCTAATGGCCAGCAGGGAAATGGGAAAAGCAGCAATACAGGCTAAGTTCAGGTGTAATATGGTCAGGAGGCACACTCCGCCCGCTGTAAGTGCCGCAAAATCCTGTTGGTGTAACACACCAGGAAAAAGCAGCAATACAGGCTAAGTTAAGGTGTAATATGGTCAGGAGGCACACTCCGCCCGCTGTAAGTGCCGTAAAATCCTGTTGGTGTAACACACCAGGAAAAAGCAGCAATACAGGCTAAGTTAAGGTGTAATATGGTCAGGAGGCACACTCCGCCCGCTGTAAGTGCCGCAAAATCCTGTTGGTGTAACACACCAGGAAAAAGCAGCAATACAGGCTAAGTTAAGGTGTAATATGGTCAGGAGGCACACTCCGCCCGCTGTAAGTGCCGCAAAATCCTGTTGGTGTAACACACCAGGAAAAAGCAGCAACACGGGCTAACTTCAGGTGTATAATGTGCAGGAGGCTTAGCAACAATGACACTGACACTGTCCCCTGCCTATCCTTCTCTCTCCCTGCACACAAGGTTTATCAAAGTATATGACACTGACACTCTCCCTACCTATCCTTCTCTCTCCCTGCACACAAGGTTTAGCAAAGAATATGACACTGACACTGTACCCTGCCTATCCTTCTCTCTCCCTGCACACAAGGTTTATCAAAGTATATGACACTGACACTCTCCCTGCCTATCCTTCTCTGTCCCTACACACAAGGTTTAGCAAAGAATAGATTTGACAAGATTTGACACTGTCCCTGCCTATCCTTCACTTTCCCTGCTCCGGAACACACTACACGAGGCCGCCGCGCTGGCGCCCTTTTATAGTGTGGGGCGTGTACTAAACCCCCTCAGCTATAATTGGCCACAGGCATCCTGCCTGTGGCCAATCATTGCTCTCCTCGCTGCCGGCGCTGTGATTGGCCAAGCATGCAGGGTCAAAGTGCATGCTTGGCCAATCACAGCGCCAGGATTACACTGCGATGGCGCAGTGTATTGTGGGCCGTTCGCGTCACTCGAATTTGGCGCGAACGGCCCAAATCTTTCGTTGTTCGCCGAACGCGCGAACAGCTGATGTTCGAGTCGAACCTATGTTCGACTCGAACACCGAGCTCATCCCTAATTGCCATATTACCCTATAAAGGGAATCAAAAAAAACAAAAAAAAAACACAATGTGTGTATACAACATGGCCCAAAAGTACTAACTTTAAATGAATAAGAAAGTGAATATATTATGTGAAGGTGAAGGAATAATGCACAATGAAGCAAATGTAGAGTGAATACCATTTGTATGTGTGTGAAAAAGAGATTGGTCAAAGAAAGTGATAGTGACAAAATTAAATACATGTAATCATGTAGGTAGAAGGAATAGGTGTGGAATTGAACCAAAAGGGGGGGAGGGGAACAGCCCTTTGTAGCATATAGGTGTGAAAATAATGAATGCAACATTGCCACGGAAGGGAATGTGTATGTGTACATTAATAATAGTACTACAATTATACTAAACCGTGCAAAGGTATACATAAACTATTTTGTGTGATTATAAAGTGAAAATAACATCAAAAAACGAATGCACATATCATTAGAATAAACTCACCCACAGATAGCGGTGAATTGTTAGTAAAATAAATGTAAAAAAAAAAAAAAAGAGTGTAATAAAGAACAATGTGCATCGATTCTATGTGCATAATATGTGTATTGGAACATGCATATGTGAAATAGGATCGTTATCTTTTCTTTTTAATAGTTTTTTAATTATTAAATGATCATTATTAATCGTTTTTAATTTTTACTATTTAAATATTTTCTATTTTTATATATATGTTTTAGTGTATTTTTAGTCATCTGTGTATAATATACTTCTCCTGAGAATATAATTTAAATAAAAGGAAAATGTGTATGATGTGTCACAATAGGGATATATATGTATAACTGTAAGTAAACAAAATCAAATGTTTGCAAATACAATGGTATGGTCAATGTTGGTACAGAGAGGGACGACATTTGCGCGCATATGTGTCCACATGTCTATCGATCTCCTCAAGCTGTGTTGTAGTATATATATAAATGCTCGTGTGAGTAGCCACATATTCCACATGGACCAACCAATGTGGGACTAAACCATCGAACTGGAAATCATATGTACGTATATAGGCTAGTCCAAAATGTGGATGTGGGTGCACATACACCATGCAATGCAGATTGGATCGATCAGGCACATGAAAAAAGACTCAACCCATCGATATGAGTATGGGCAGAGGCTGATCCCTGATCAAGATGACCGATAGTCATTTTTACAAAACATTCCCTGACACAATGATGACATTAAGTAAAAAAAAAAAAAAAATACATACACACACATATATATATATATATATATATATATATATATATACCCCTTTTTCTTTC